>VDFB02379711.1:202320066-202378111 GCA_007258455.2 Sequoia sempervirens | reverse complement strand
AGAGGGAAAGAGAGAGGAGAGAGAAAGAGGTATATAGGGTAAGTTGATAGAGAGATGCAAAGAAGTTTGGTGGAAGGAAGAGAGAGAGGAGGGAGGGATAGGTAAAGATGGATAGTTGAGATAGATAAAAAGAGAGAGAGAGGGCAATGAGAGATAGAAAGAGGGAGAGGGAGAGAGGAGAGATAGAAAGAGGGGGAGGGAGGGAGGGATAAAGAGTAGAGAGGGAAGGACAGAGATAGAGAGAGAAGTACAAAGGGTAGAATGTGGAGATATTGAGAGAGGGGAGGCAAGGAGGGAGAGAGAAATAGGTATAGAGGGATAGCTAGGTAGAGAGAAGTAGATATGAAAGGAGAGATAGAGGGAGAGGTAGGTAGATAGAGGGAGGAGGAGATAAAGATAAGTATAGAGGCAAGGAGAGAGGGAGGAAGAGATAGGGAGGGAGAGAGAGAGAGAGGTGAGACAGTAAGAGATAGGAGGGACATATAGGTAGGGGGAGAGAGGTGATATACAAAGAAAGAGAGTAGAGAGGGAAGGGGAGAGAGAGAAGTGAGATAGGTGATAGAGAGAGAAGTAGAGAGTTAAGGAGGAAGGTGGAGAGATTGTGAGGAAAGGAGGGAGAGAGAGAAAGAGGTATAGAGGGATAGGTTAGATAGTGAGAAGGAAAGAGCAAAGGTGGGTGAAAGGAAGAGAGAGAGGGAGAGATAGAGGGGAGAAAGAGAGATGAGATAAAGAGAAGTAGAAAGGGAAGGAGAGAGAGGGGAAGATAGAGAAAATTAGAGAGGGAGGGAGGGAAGGAGAGAGAGGTGAGATAAATAGAACTAGAGAGGGAAGGAGAGAGAGAATGACAAGATAGAGAGTAGAGAGGGAAGTAGAGAGAGGGAAGAAGAGAGTGAGAGAGAAAGAGGGGAGAGAGAGGGAGGGAGGGATAGGTAGGGATAGAGAGAGGTGATATAGAGTAGAGAGAGATATATATAGAGATAGAAGGAGAGGAAGGGGAGATAGAGAAATGTAGAGAGGGAAGGAGGGAAAAAGATATTAGAGAGGGAAGGAGATGGATATTAGAGAGGGAAGGAGAGAGATGGACTTGTAGAGACATAGTTATTGAGTTCAAGAGAAAGAGTGTTAGATAAAGGGATGAAGATAGTGAGAGAGAGTTCTAGATAATAAGAGATGAAAATGAGTGAAATAGAGAGAGAAAGATGAAATTTGACCTCCTGATTACTCAAATTTGACATGCTAGTTACTGAAATTTGACTAAGTCTGAATTTTTTTAAAATCTTCCAAAAACTAGAATTTGCATTATAACTATTATAGATTTGAAACCACTCTCAAACATCCTAAAACTATATACATGAAATATAACTTAAAGTATAAGAAAGTAAATGTCCATATGTAAATGTCAACTTATACCTTATGGACATTTACTTTCTTATACTTTATATGTTTATTTCATGTATATAGTTTCCCTAGAAGAGAAAGAGAAAATGAAAGAGTTTAGAAAAATGCATTCCAAAAGTCATGAATGACATTTGGTGAGCACCAAATTTGGCGCTATCCAAATGAACCAACCTATTTGGTGAGCGCCAAATTTGGTGCTCGCCAAATGGATTGCATTGAGAAATACCAACCCAATGGGTTGGATTTTGCATTGGGCATTCGACCCAAAGGTTTGGACAACCATTTCATGCAAAAGACGTGATTTTTTGAAAGGGTAACAAAATTTCACACATTTTTGGTTGTGCTCACCATCACGTTTGCATGTATTTCAATGCAAGTTTATTAAAAAATCACGATGGCGTTAACCTCTCTCTTAGTTATCTAAATATATGATTCTTTTTTCATTTTGATTCATTTAAGGTTTTGATCCTTAACTTCTCTTGTAAATGCTTCCGTTTTTGGTCAAAAACCAACATGTGCTAGTTTTACGATAGATTTTTACTCGTTCATCGAAACGTGAAACAAATTTCATTTTTGAAAACTAGACTTGATTCTATACGTGATGAAAAAAATTCAATTTTTGATTAGTTTTCAAAAAATTTAGGGGGGAGCACGCTCAAATTTCAGCTTTTTAGGATGTGTCCACTTTGAAAATTCATAAAATATTATATATTCATTAATTTTTTTTTTGAAAGAATGAGGATAAACTACATGGCGTTAGCTAATTTCTCACCATTCAGATTTTTGAAATTCTAAAAAAAATTTAATCAAAAAGGTGGGGGGCCTCAGATGCTATGCTATTTTTTGATAAAATAGGACCTATTTTGGGCCCCCCTTTTTTGAGACCCTTAATCTTCAATAATTTCAAAAAGAATTAGTAGCTTATAAACTAGACTCTGAGCACTTCAACTCTTGTTCTTGCTGCATCTTAAAATTTTGAGCATAACTATCTTCATTTTCTTAGTCATTTTTTTTGATTTTAGAAAAAAAATGGCATCGTAAGAGCCAAAATTGTGTCATAGATCCATGCACTTACCCATATACTACATAAGAATTATTCTATTATTTTTTGTTGAGAAATTATAGATTTTTTGATGACATGTAGCTAGATATTTAAATTACTAATGAACAAGTAGGCTCAGGGTGACTTGAGAAAAAATAAGGTCTAATTTTTTCTAGTTAGAGTGGGAAATTTTTTTCCCATTAAAAAAATTTCACTTGAAAAAAATGCCAACCTTAGTTCAGTTGCTTCCAAATTATACACCCTTTTCTAAACTCAGACATCCAACAAAATCCACACTCAAGCTATTAGTGCAAGATGTAAGTAATTAATGCGATGATAGTCTCAACAAGAACATCATCTTATCTTTTTGTAGTTTGTTAGATGAACATAAAAAAATAGAGTGGGGGTGGATCAATTGTACATTAAAACATCAAAACCCTCATTAACATTCAGATCTGTATTAGCCCTTAAACACTTATCATGAATTAGAAAAATATAAACATATGAAAAAATAATGCAAACACACCAAACACATAAGAATACTAGAAATTTACATGGAAAAACTAAGGGAAAAAACACAGTAAGGATTAACTCACAACATAAATTAATAGCAACATTGAATACAATAGGCTCACTGCCAGAGGGCTCATTGACCAAGAGAAATAAGGGCTCACTTCCAAAGGACTCACTGTCTAGAAGAAAGAATATAGAAGAAGGGGTGGCTCATTGCCAATTTGAACTACTAACAATGCATCTCTCTTATGCTGAAAAATACAGTTCCATTGAAACACACACAACTAATCCAATAGACTAAAATGTAGACACCTTTTGCTCACTGCATCTAGGAGTCATAGGTATTAAATCTCACACTTAGATCACCATGATTAATCACTTTCACATATTTTTCATCACACACCTTCTCTAATTTGATCCACACAATAACTCACCTTGTATTTATACCATCCTGGACCTAAAAAAATCTCAATTAAGTTATCCTTAAGGAAACATATGCACCTTGACCATGGAACATCAAATAGGTTGCATGAAACACTTCCATGATGTAAAGAAGTGAATGAAAACCAAACCACAACTTAACTAGGACCCAAATCTACACCAACATGCTTCTCAACACTTCCATAAACAATAATCATCCTTTGAAATTAGCGCTAGCATGCCAAGTCGGCCAAACTAGCACTAACACTAACAAGCGAATCCAAACAAACCTCTCTAGGTTTGAAAACATCTCATCGACCACACAAAACACTTCAAAAAATCTCAAAATATTACACATCATCAGAATATTCACCACTACTACTGTAACCACCTGAAACTTAAGAACACCTTTATTTTGTGTAACCAACTATCATACTGACACAAACAACCAACACACCAAACAACCTTGCAGAACACCAGAACACCTAAAACTTCAAGGGAAGGTAGATACCAAATATATAAGCACGTTTCTAGATCCACAAGCTAAGAACCTCCGCTATGGAGAAATGCGGAGTAATATCATTTCTCCCAAACACCCTATTTCACCAGACATACATATTTCCAAACACATATTCCACTGTAGTACAATTATGAACTTGAAACTTTGGATATAGAACCTTTCAACACCTCTAATCATCATATCCAAACCACATAGGAATATCTTGAACCATGAAGAAATGTAGAGATGAACACTAAACACCACTTTGTCACAATGAACTCTCTTTTATTCAAATTTTGTCAAAAGCACTTGGAAACCAAGTGAACCAATTGCATCAAAAAAAATACTTACATGTAATAATCCATTCTAATTATTACTTAAATATTGATTGCAAATGACATCATAAATATTGAATTTTTAAAAATACATAACTCAAGTAGCTATTTTCTATTATAGCAACACGTCTAATTAAAATATGAGTCAGAATATATATATATTCATTTCCAAATGTCAATTACAATACCAAAGTTGACTTGGATCACTTGGCCACAAAGTCATTAAAAATTATAAATTACATCAATATTACATCATAATCCTTTGACTTCATGAAAACTTCCAAGGTTTTCTTTCAACGCTTGCCTCCACTGGTGGACGAGAACATGGATCAGGTGCTTTACCGCCCAACCACGAAGCTTATGCTTCCTCAAAATTCTTCCTACTCCAAGAATACCCGGCCCTGCATGAAAAATTTAGCAAGATAACAATCTGCAAGGTGAAATTTGGTTCGTGCCTAACATCAACATGCATCTCTATCTATGGATAGAAAAATGCAAGATCTATTCTAGGAATAACAGAGAGTGTCATCACATATAAGTCCATACATACATAATGGGCTAACTGCATGGCCAAGCATTATAAAAATTGCAACAACAAAAGTTAGGTTTTAGATAAAGAAAAACCTATACCCTCTATACTCCATTTTGACACCCGTCTTGGAAGGTAACTTTCAACAACATGAGTATATTCCATAACAACTATCTACCCTCTAGTAGTATCTACCCTGAGGTGCTCTAGTCTACTTAGGTGTTGCTATTCTACTAAACAAAGAGTATATTCTCTAACACATATCAATAGAAAATTTATTTAGTCTAGTTTATTCAACAACTTAAGAAATCAAGTGGTTCTATTCATTTCATTATCTATTTAGTTCATACATTAACTTGTCACATGATTACATTCAATGTCTTCTACCACTTGATATTTAACGTAAATAAATATACATTATAGAAGGAAATGAATAAAATAAGTAACAAAATAAGGTATGTCTCAAGTATGTGTATGTACGTAGATGAAGGCCTATGTGTATACACATATATGTGCCAACTTTAGATAATATAATTATGCATACATTCTGAAATAAATACCATTATAACAGATTTTATTTCATTCAAATTATTTCCTTAGATTGTCATATCAATTGACATATATACAAAGTATAAATTTTCCCTTTTTAAAGAAGGTAGAAGAATAGTTATGTTTAAAAAAGTTACTTCATACTGGTACACTGTCTGTATCATAACCATGTTATTTACATAAGTTTGTATGTTACTTTGTCAACGTGTCTTATAAATAGTTTCAAGTTAACCAATGTTACATGTATTCAACCAAGGGTACTATCATTCTGGGTATATATAAATATAAATAAAGAAGTTAAACGATACTGGTATCGTTTTGTGCAAATTAAATGAATAAAATAACATGCTTGTTGTTTTAAAACAATAATACACATATAAAGATGGAACAATTTAATTATTGTTCGGGTTAAGGAGAAACCCACTTTCATATTTCAAACAATTATTAGAGATATTCATGCCATTGTCATTCTAAGGAATGCCTAACAGTTGAATGACTGTTTCTTTTTATTCTTAATAGTAACTATAGCCAAAACCTTTATGAATTTTGATCATCAACCTTCACTGCTTGAATGACAATGCTGGTAAGGCTTACTCATGGTAGTAATTGTAAGGAATGATTTAAGTATCGTTCTAGGGAACAATAATGTGCATGCAAGAAAGACTAGAAAACTCTAATATTACAAGCATTGCTTGGGATAGATGATGATGGTAATCATTTTGAAGAATGATTAAATAATTGTTCTAATGGCATACTATTATACGATCTTAGAGATCATGCCAACATAAATAAAAGTGGAACAATACAATCATTTGACCATCGTTCATTGAGAATGATGCAACATGGTTAAAGAATAGTGATGACTGTCTATCATTCTATGAATGATTACTAAGACCCACACACCCTATGGTGTGGTATACCTGTTCAGTCTTGTCAACACAGAGAACAACAAAAATATGGAGGATAACAGTGGAGAAATTATTGCTTCCCTTAGGAGGAGACTGTAAAAAAATTTAAAATTTCTACGAATAAAGAATACTCTGGCTATCAGTTGAAGCCAAGTAGCCATGAAAATGGCTAATGAAACATGCATTCAAGAGATAATATGAATAGAGAGATGATTACATATATCATACAGTGCATAAACATGATCATCTATCATGCCGATAGGGAGAAGATACACAAATCTTGTGCATGCAAGGGATGGTTGATAAGGCCCTTGCAACAAAATAGCAATTATTATCACTTTCATATAATGAATTCTTGGTATCGAAGTGAAATACGCTTGCTCATAAATGGAAATCTAATGATTTAACACCATTTTAAATGGAATTGACAATATGAAAGGAAATGCAAGTTTGTGAATAGAATGTACTAGGAAATCAAGCATTTACAAAAAAACCTTCAATTTACCTTTGATTCATGGGATTTTTCCTTAGCCTTTTCCTTCTTCCTAGCTAGGTCAATTCTCTTGCCTTCTTTTTTCCTCAATTTGCGTTTCCTTAGTTAGTCTTATCCTCAATTTTCTTGCTAGAATTTAATACTACCAAAAATGGTAACACGTTCTCTCTTACCTGTTCGCTCCATTAAAGGGCCATTTCACTTCATTATTACCATTAACTTGTCACCCACTATTGCATTCAAAAATATTAGCCTTCAATTCAAATGCAGACCACTCTACCACAATATTGTCTTTATGATATTATTAAAAGTTTTATTTTCTTTACATATTTTATTTGAATTGAACAATGATATTTGATATTTTCAATCCCATATTGTTTTTATAAGGAATGCATATGTTTATATATATATATATGGGTGCATATACATATATATGTATATATATCACTATTTTATTTATAACAATATAGTGTTTAATCATTTTTAAATAAATAATTAACTTTTATTTTAGTCAAATGATAGGTTAAATGAAGTTGTTTTCTTATCCTTTAGGTATGCCCTTTTGAAATACATACATATATGTTTAACCATGCTATTGTTTTCTTTTAAATTTTGAATACACAAGATCAAAATAGAAAAATTGAATAAGAAATCACATGTATAACATTCCACAAGCCTATTTTTTTCAATCATTGAATCATTTTAAATCAGATCAATATAGCCTTCTAAATGAATTTTTAAATGTAGATATCATGCTATTTAGTGGTGTGTGCACCTAGATTCTATCAAGCTTACCATTCAATCCAGCTAAACGATCCTACCTCAACCATGTTCTCATTGTTCAACTTGTTTCCAAGATTTGCACACACTTTCACTTGCATAGTTCATCAGTAACATTCAATCATGATAAGGCATAAGATAATTCAAAAGATCACATAGTCAAAACATAGTCAACTTCTTTCAAAGTTTTTTAAAATATTAAATTTATCATTCAACATATTGAATTTCCTTAATTTTTCAATTCAACATATTATAATTTAAATGAAATAAAAATTTGGGATATGAAATCCTTCCCCTCTTCGGAGAGACATCGTCCCAATGTCTAATTAATCAAAATTAGATCATATATGTCTCTTTCAACATCATTTCATAGTATTTCCAAGCCAAAACATCACAACATTCAATCCAAAACATTTAAGAAAAAGTATATAGAAAATAACAAGAGTCTCTTTCTAAGAAAGAAAATGTGGGAAGGAGCGTTCTATTTCTTCCACATCCTCCCAAGTAGCATTGTCTTCTGAATATTGGTTCCATTGGACCTTAAACTGAGCAATGTATCTACTCTGCAACTTAACATTACATCTTTCCAAGATTCTAATGGGCTCCACTAGCACCATTCCTAGGTTCTATACCTACAAAGTTTTCCAATCAAGCACATGAGCTACATCAGGATGATATGGCTTAAGTAAAGAAACATGAAACATGTTATGAAGTTGAGCTAGAGAAAGTGGTAGAGCAAGTCTATAAGCAACTAGGTTAATCACTTCCAAGACATTAAGAAAACCAATATATCTTGGGGCTAACTTAGAAGACTTTCCAAAGGCAATGCAACTTTTGTGAGGACTGAATCTTAAGAAGAACTTATCCCTTGCCACAAACTATCTAAAAGTTTTATTCTTGTTGGCATAACTTTTATGTTTGTCTTCCACCTCCTTTAGTCAACCCTTAATAATTCTCATTTGTTCTTCCATCTCCTTGAGCATTTCAGGACCTACTATGATCCTATCTTCCAATCTATCTTAACTGATAGGTGTACAACAATTCTGACCATAAAGAGCTTTGAATGTTTCCATACCTATAGATGTGTGATAGGAGTTATTGTAAGCAAGCTCTACCAATGGTAAGTATTCTTTCCACTTATACTGTTGGTCCATGTAGTACATTTGAAGGAGGTATTTTACTACTTGATTCATCCTCTCCATCTATCTTTTGGTTTGAGGATGGTAAGCCGAGTTGAAATTAAACTTGGTTCCCAATGTGACATTTAAGGTCATCCAAAATCTTGAGGTCATCCAAGTTTCCTATCAGAAATGATAGTCTCTGGCACTCCATGTAAGTAGAAGATATCCTAGAAAAATTTATTAGCCAGGGTCAACGATCCATCCTTAAGGTTCCCTACGATGAAGTGTACCACCTTGGTCATCTTATTGACCACAACCAAGATAACATCATGTCAGTTCTTGCTCATAGGTAACCCCTGTATGAAGTCCATACTGATCACTTGCCATTTATACTTAGGTATGTCATGAGGATACAATAATGCTGCTGGATGTGCTTGTTCAACCTTGAATCACTGACATTCTAAACATCTAGCTACGTACTCCACTACATCCTTGAGTTTAGGCCAAAAGTATAGATTTTTCAATTCTGCAATCATTTTGGAGACTCTAGGGTGTCCTAAATAAGGTGCATTATGAACTTCTAGAACCAACTTCCTTATCTCTCTAGATTCTAGAATGTACATCCTTCTTTGGTATCTCAAAATGCCATCTGGTTCAAACTCATACCCATTGAACCAATGATCTAATGGATTCTCTGCTAGGACACTCTTCACTCTTTCATAGTGTTCATCCCCTTACAAATGTTGTGTCACTTGCTATCTCAGATTAGACCTTGTTGAGATCATGGCTGCCAGATGTCTTTGTCTACTAAGGGCATCAACCACTATGTTCTCTTTTCCTTTTATATACTCAATTTTGAAGTCATACTCACTTTGGAATTCCAACCACCTTCTCTACCACACATTAAGGTTTGGCTAAGTAAAAATGTATCTCAATACCAAGTGATCTGTCTTGAGCTCAAATGGCTTTCCCAATAGATAATGTCTCAATATTTGCAAATCAAAAACTATTTCAGCCAACTCTAAGTCTTGTAGTGCATAATTCACCTTGTGTTGTTTAAGCTTCCTTGATTCATACACTACCACTTGTCCATCCTGCATTAGCACTGCTCCTACTCCCTCTCCTGAAGCTTCTGCGATTATAGTGGATCTTCCATTAGGATCATGGATGGTCAAAACTGGGGTTGTTGTGAGCCTCTCCTTCAAGAGTTGGAATGCTTGTTCACACTTCTCAATCCATTCAAATTGTGTTCCTTTTCTTTGGAGTGACATGATTGGAGACGCAATCTGAGAAAACCCTTCAACATAATTTCCATAGTATCCTACGAGGCCCATGCAACTAAATTTTGACACATTCTAAGGCATTGGACATTCCAAAAACACCTTAATCTTCTTAGGGTCTACAAAGACTCCCTCAACTAAAATAATATGGCCTAGATAGTGCACCCTATCTTGATAAAATGAGCACTTGGATAACTTCCAAAAGAGTTTCTTCTCTCTCAGACACTGTGAAACTAGTCTCAAGTACTTATCATTCTCTTCAATATACTTTGAGTAAACTAGGACATCATCTATGAAAATCAAAACAAAGTCATCCAAGCAGTCTTTGAAAATGCTATTAATGAGATTCACGAAAGCTACAAGTGCATTGGTCAAACCAAAAGGTACCGCAGTGAACTCATGATGTCCACACCGAGTTTGAAAGGAAATCTTTAGAATGTCTTCTTCCTTTATTCTCAACTAATGGTATCCCGACCTGAGATCAATTTTGGAGAACATTGTCACTCCCTTCATCTGGTCAAACAACTCATTGATTCTTGATGGTTGCCTTGTTCAAAATCCAATAGTCTATACATAGATGCAAGGTTCCATCCTTCTTCTTCACAAAGATAACTGGTGCTCCCAAGGAGACACACTGGGTCTTATGAGCCCTTTGTTCAAAAAATCCATTAACTAGGCCTTCAACTCATAGATTTTAGTAGTGGTCATCTGATATGGTGCTTTGGATTGTGGCTTAGCTCTTGATACTAGGTCAATAGAGAAGTCAAATTCCTATTTTAGAGGTAAATTTGTGAGGTTGTTAGGGAATACATCTCATAACTCCTTAAGGATAGGGTAGTCATCTAGATACGGTTCCTTATTATCAAGGTCATTGATATGCACAACATAAATAACACATCCCTTTCGATGAGATTTTTTGAGCTGTATAGCCAAGATTTTTCTAAGCTCTAAGGGTATTTGCATCCCACATATCTTGATTGGGTTCCCATAATCATCTAGATAACTAACTATCTTATCGTCACAATTCATTATAGACTTATGCTCGGTTAACTAGTTTATCCCAAAAATTATATCGTATGAGCCTAAGGGTGCCATATACAAGTTGACTTGGGTTTGGAAGGTTGGAAGGTCTAACTCACTTCAAAAGAGATAGGTATCTACCCTCTGCTCTGCTTGATTTCCATACTAGAATATCCATGAAAATTCCATGTATCTAGGTCTAATAGGTATCTTGGATATTACTCCAGGGACTACAAAACATTCAATAGCTCTAATATCAATTAAAATAGAGACAATTCAGCCATAGAGATTACCCATCAACTAGATTGGCGAAGCCTGATACTATGCTTGCTTGTTATCCACTGTAGTGTAGATCTGATGATGCTAAGATTGCTGAAAGTTTCATTCCCTTTGCGACTTCGACCGTTGCAAACAATTAGAGGCATAATGATCACCTCCACAAGTATGACACCCATCGTAAGGCCCTTTGCAACCTCCTTGCCTATCTTCCCTAAAGCCCTTTTGCTTTTGGTCATCATTGTTTTTATTGTTGTTTTCCTTCTTTCTCTTTGCACCACTACCACCTTCAACTTTTTCCTATGACTCACTTCCCCTCTTGAGATTATGGATCTGGTGGGTCTTGTCTCCTTTTTGAAACTTCTTGTTCCCAAACTGTGACTTAGGATTTGAATTGTTGTGGTAATTGGACAACTGCTATAATTTTGTCTCCTATTTAGTGGCCTTCTAGAAGACTTTGTTCTTGGTGAGAGGATCATGCATGTCCACTTCTTCTCCAATGTATGGTCTAAGTCCCAATATGAACTTTCAGCTATAGAAATGTTTGTCTCCTTGATACTAAGGCATGCACTTCGGTAGATTGGTGAAATTTTCCTAGTATTGGGTCATAGTCATACTCTCTTGAGTTAGGTTTTGAAATTTTGTCACCTTCTTGTTGAAAAAGAGTTGCAGTAATCATCTCTTCCTAAAAGATTGGAGGAAGATTTCCCAAGCAATCTCACTAGGCTAAATATTACTCTCAGTCTTTTCATTGTCCCACCAAGTAGATGCTTCTCCTAAAAGTTGATATGTAGCCCACATAGATTTAGTCTGGTTGGATAGGTTACAGAGTCCAAAATATTTCTCCATCTAAATGATCCATGCCTTGGCTCCTGCTTCGATGGATTTACCATCAAAATTAGGCGGTGCTACTCTCTTGAGATCCTTTCCTAGTTCTTCCTCAATTCGACCTCAAGGGCCTCTTCCTGGACTACCTTCTCCTTGATTGAATTCCAAATTCCTGGGAATCCAATCCTCACATACCACTCAGACCTCATGTTCTATGTGGTCCATATGAGCCTCTTGCATGTTCAAAAGTTCTAGAATTTGGCCTAGCCTTTTGTTTGGTCTATTGTCTAACCCACTACCGCCTGCTTCTTGTTTGGTGGTCACCATATTGAATCACACTCGACCTGCATCAAATTTCATGTCTACTGTAACTTAAGACAAGGTTATAGGAGTAAATGTTCTTATTCACATAACATTACATACACATGTATATATCACTCATTCATTAAAAATAAACACATTCTTTCACAAAAAAACATGTTTTTGAGTTCATCACTTAAACACACCAAAAAAAAATCTTGCTTTATTTATATTAAGTATGGGTCACATGGGTCCTTATTTAGAAAATATTCTTCTTTACATTAGTCAATTTTATCATTCTTAGAGGGAGGACAATCCTATGGGTCCTCGTTAGAATTTACATCAATCTTCTTAGAAGAGGAGGGTTGAGCACATAGGCTCTCCTTTTCCTCTTTGGTTAGTAATGTTGGCATATTATTGTCATTGATGTCAAAAGGAGATATCATGCAAGGAAGTCTAGTGGCATGATGCCAAAGAGATGTGGATTAAGTTCTAGAAGAGTTGGTGTAGAATGTTGTTGAAAGAAGCATGTTTCTGCAAATGTTGCAAAATTGCTCAAATGTTGCATTATTGTCATGCAATATTTAGATTATGTTGTAGAAGGTTCTTCCAGGTGTTTGAAAGTGAAAATAGAGTGCAAATTCATTATGGGTTTTCTAAGATGTTTTCAAAAACATAAGTTGCAAGTCCAAAAGATGGTGGATGTGCTCAAAATGGTATTGTTTGTGCTCTCAGATAGGTTTTATGGTTTATTGGTTAAACCCTAGGTTTATAGTCATGACGACCAACAGGTTTTTATATTCTCTCGTTGACTATGTATCAGTGGTTATAGGTCACATAAGTTATAGCTTATGTCATAAGGTCATTTCATGATCAATCCCTTTACCTAGTACTCTAGGTTGGAAAAGTCCGTGTGTTTGTGTTGGGAAGACTGCACCATATTGGGAGGAGTCACTTTAGTGTCCCTTCGACATAGTGATGATTGTTGATCAATGGTTGTGATCAAGCCTTCGAGATTGGATGGCCTCCCTGCTAGCCTATTGAGTCCATGGTGGGTCCCGAATAAGTCCCTCAAGGAAGTGGGGAGCAGTGGGGATTAATCCACGGTAGATGGATAATGACAGTTGATGTAGATGGTGGGACTAAACAACATGGAAGGTAGGAAAGATATATCAAAGAGACAACACAATATCAGAGTGAGTAGTTTTAGTGTCTGTTTGACATGCAATGACAACTTGATGAATTGTGGAGATCAGGCCTTGAAGATCTGATGGTACTCACTAGCTCATGAAATCTATGGTGGGACCCTATCTATACCTCATGGGGGAGTGGGGTACGGTTGAGATCAAATAGGGTTTTGATCAAACGATGCACAAAGTTGGTAGTGGGTCTTGATGATGCAAGGTAGAAACATGGGGACATATTGCTTGGTCACTTCACATTGGTATTATGAAGCAAAGCGATGGGATGGTTCTCACGATGGGCGATGAATATATAAAGGTGATTTCAAAGGTGGACAAATGACAATAGCCCTGCTAGGATTTTATGGGCCTGAGTCCTTTGCCAATGATATAGTAGGGAATGGTGTAGATTGTTTGAAGGTTGATTAGATGGTTCATATGTGAAGGCATCACATCAAAGTGACAGATGAACATTGGTGAGATTAGATGATTAGTCCTTTTGACATATTGATAGCATCTCATCAGAGAAAAGGATGAATATCGGTAGGACAAAATAATTGGTCCTTTCAACATGCCAATAAAGTGGGACCCAATAGAGTGTTAATAAAGGTGGTGACATTGGAGTATTGTGATGTTTGATGAAAAATGGAAAAGGATGATTGATTGGTAGGCCAATTCACATCCTTGTTGTGAATTGCGTGGTGATGATGTGGGACCATGTCTTTTGCTAGTGGTATTAGAGAGAATGGTGTTTATTAAAGAGACACGAATGTATCTCAACTTGAGATGATAAAGTATCTTCGATGGTGTAAAGTGATAGTCATGAGAAGAGGTTCGACAATGCTAGTTTACAGGAAAATAATCTGACAACAATGTTTTAAAGATGCTGAGATGAATGAAGATTGTAGGATCATGGCATGAAGATTGAAGATCGATGGCCAAAATTCAAACTTGAAGATCTTCAACGACTACGACAATGTAAATAGAATTTCAACAAGTAGCTATCACAATGAATGAATTTAATTGGACCAAATACACCTATGACTAATGTTGATGAAGATTTGATCTGCTAAGTGGTGACATAGATAACCATGTCGATGAAGATTAGAATTAGATCAAATAAATAGAGAATGAATTAAATGCAAATATGATCCTAGGGTTTTGCAGTTTTCTATTATTAGAAAATTCTTTGTATTTGAATTTAATATAGATGTGGCTCAATGTAGAGGAAGTGTGACGAAGAAGATACCAAGTAAACTTTAACAAAGATCTTGTATGCTAATGAGATTCTAAAGGAAATCTCCATAGGTTGGTGAAAAAGATACAAAATAAAAGATTAATTTTTGACTAAGTGCGAAACAGTAGAGAGATTGCAAGATAGAGAGAGAAGGATGTGCAAAGAAGAGAGTGTTGCAGAGACAAAAACATAGGTTTGAACAGTTTCAAAGTGAGTGGCAACATAGAATTGTAATAGAATTGTTATATCTCTTATCGTAAATCTAATTGGTGGGTGCCATCAAATATCTAGGTAGGTGCTCAGATTAGGGAGTGGGTTCTTCCTTGGAGTGATTGCTCCTAGAACCAAGGGATTGGAGTCTCCTTAGGGTTGGTTCCCTTAAAGCATTACAATTGAACATTGGATTGTGAGGTTGGATTAGGACAGGAGCTCCTAACAACATTTCTCACCATGGTTTTTCCCATATTTCATTTTCCACATACATCTTATGTTATGTGATGCTTGTGTGTGTGTGGACAAAGATTTTGGCACCACAAGACTCTCTAACACTTCTAGGGTTTTTCACCTAAAAGGAGAGAGGTATGCAAAAAATTGCAATGTCCCTACTCAAGAATAATGCAAATATGAATGAAATATGCATAAATGTAATGTCCTAAATGCAATAAACTAATAAAAGATATTGATTATTAATGCAAAAATAAAGAAATGCAAGATGTTTGAAAACACAATGGTGTATGCAAAAATGACCTAAGAATGTAAATAAACTGTAACATAAATGAATGAGACTGGAGAGGTGCACTTGGAAACTAGAATGTGATGTAGAGAGGCTCTGGAAACCTACCAAATTCATTGTTGAAGTGAATTGGGATAGTTACACCAAGCTGGGCAACTTAGTCCTATTTCGTGGAAATTCTGTCAGAACAAGTTTCAACCAAAAGGGTATCCAAAACTAAAAAAATCACTTTTTAGGCTTGGAAGTGGGACTAATTCACCATATATGGAAACTTAGTCCACCTATGAGTCTTGGGAAATTCAGGACAAGAATCTGTAGTCTTGAATCTTCACTTTTGTTCTTGATAAGTCTCTAGATCTGAATTTGTAGAATCTAGTCTGTAGGTGATCTCCAAGCTTCTTTTAGGGTTTTTTTGACTTTGATAAAATTTTGACACCTTTTAACACCTTTCTTTGATAAATCTGCATACAATAACTACAAAACACTCATGCAAAGAGGGGAAAAAGGGTTAAGGGTTAGTGAATAGGGGTTTTCCTTGGTCAAACCCCGATTTGGTAATCAAACCCTTGAAATGAAATGAAATGGAAAGAGAATGATGAATGAACAACATGCAATACTACAAATCACCAAACCCTTGAAGTAGAAATCTAAAGATATGCAAGTAGATGCTCCAATTGATATATGCTTGATAATGCCTAGAATGCTTGAGAATGATTAAGTGAATGAATTAGAGTATTAAGGAAATTAGGAGATGAAAAATGAGGGGGAAATCTATATTTATATGTGATTATACAAAATTTCACAAAAATACCAACCTCAAGGTCTAGAAAATAATATCCTGCCATAATTTTAAAATAATTTTGATTTTTGTGCCAACAACTTGGTCCCACTAGGGAAATTTTAATGGGTGTTAGGAATTAAGGTGAATTAAATGATGTTTAACAGGATCATTCTCTGAAACACACTTAAGTAGGGCTTGTAAGTGTATTAAGGGGCCATTTAAACATAAGAATGGGTCAAATTATTGATGACAAGCCTAGAAAAGTAGGAAAGTTTATTACAACACTTTATAACACTTTGAAATAAGGCTTGGTAAAGGATAAAAAGAGCTTGTTTAGGTGGATTATATTAAAAAGGACCTAGAAACATGTGAAAGTGGGTTACAACACTTCACAACACTTTTTCAAGGCATCATAAAGTTCTTTAATGATTCATAAGGACCCAAGACCTAATGTGAATGTGTTGACCACATTACAACATTAAATCAAGGAAAAAGCACAAGGAGGCCTAAATAGGAAGAAAAAGTAGAAGGGTTACTTGTTCCATGTCCATAGTGTGCATTTTCATGTATTTTTATGTTAAGTCACAATCTACACATTAAGGGTTTAAAGAATTATTCTACTCAAAGCATTTAAGGATTAAATTTTTTAAGATTTACTAATTCACCTCCCTTCTCAATAGATTGTTGGGTTCCAAAAATTGGTATTAGAGCCCTAGGTTCCCTAGGAGAAGCTTAATCATATTAGGTAGATCCTTAGATTTATGAACACAATGGATAGTCAAGAAGGTTCTTCTGCAAACAAGCCACCTAGGTTCAATGGAATAGATTATAATTTTTGGAGCTCATTGATGAAATGATATTTGGGATCTTTAGGATTTGATGTGTGGATGTTTGTTGTGAATGGATACACAACATCGACCACACCTCCAACTGATGCTGTAAGAAAAAAGGGATTATGAGAACAATGAAAAAGCATGGTTTGCTATTATGAATAGTTTGTCTAGATTTGTGCATAGGAAGGATATGTATTGTAAGACTACACATGATGTCTGGGATACATTGAAAATATCTATGAAGGATATGACAAGGTAAAATTGGTAAAGCTTGAAATAATAAGAGCCAAATTTGAAGGCTTGAAAATGACAGAAGAAGAGAAGATTGTAGATTATCTTATGAGAGTTAACGATATAGTGAACTCTATTAGAGGATATGGAGAAGAATTAAAAGAGGATGTTATTGTACTGAAAGTTCTAAGGTCAATGACAAACAAATATTATCCTTAGATCTCTACAATAGAGGAAGGAAGAGAAATGAAAAAACTTACTCTTAATGAGCTACATGGTATATTCTCTGCATATGAAATGAGAATGGGAGATGCAAAACCATCCCAGAAGGAAGTTGATTTCAAGATTACCAACAAGGAGAATGATGTGTCTCATAAGAAAAATAAGGTTGAGATGATCACATCCAAGAATGATGAGATTGATGAAGAAGAAATTTTTTTTATCAGGAGACTAAGAAGAGGATCTGACAAGTACAAAGGTAAGTTGCCTTTAAATGCTTTGAATGTGGTAAATTTGGCCATTTTTCTACTAAATGTCCCTACAATAAGAAAGATAATTCTAAGCATGAGAAACATGATAAAATGAAGAAATCCTACTACCCTAAGAGAAGGGGCTTTCAGGAAAAGAAGAAAGGTCTATACATTCAAGAGGAAAATGATATTTCAAATTGTAATAGCTCAGATGATGAGCAAGATTATGCCTTTATTGTAAAAGAAAATGAATTCCTTTTTATGGAAAAAGAGTACGAGGAATAGAAGAGTGGAAAGATTGAAGATATTGGTGAAGTAGGTGAAGAAGGAGAAGTTGACTTGGAAGGAGAACTTATCTGTGCCCTAGATGAGATAGATGATCTCAGAGATGAGATTGAATAGTTGAAAAAGGAGATCTTAAATTAGAAGAAACTTGCACAAAATGAATCAAACAAACTAAGAAAAGATATTGAGGGATCTAATTGGATGGTAGATGATCTAAAACTTCAAGTGGAGGAAGCCAAAAGAATGGAAGAAGTAATTAAATCAAAATTAAAATCTGAATTGGATAGATGTATGAAGCTTGAGGCAATATTTTTTGCTTGGAGAAAGGATTTGGAGAAAGCTAAGGCACATGTTGGAAAAGGATTGAAGCTAAAAGGTGGTTTTGAAATTCTAGATGAACTACTAAGTACACAAAATCCCGATAACAAGGAGAAATCAGACTTAGGATTGGAGAAAGGGTAGAGTTATTTTGTTGATGCATCTACAAAATCATATGAACAATTTTGGATAGGAGAAAAGTATAAATATGTCAACAAAAGTGATTGTAAAGGAAGTGAACTCAAAGAGAAATCTACAAAAGTTGAGAAAAATAAAGAAGAAAAGAAGCCTATTGTAGACAAGAAGGATAACAAATTTGTTCAAAATCCTCATAAGATGAGGTAGAATTTTAGAAGGAATAATGCTGATGGATTCACAAGAGTGCATGATCCAAGGAGGCCAAGACAAAGAAGTTCACCTCATCCAATTCAAGGAAATGCTATGATCAAGTATTCATCATACTTTTATGGTTATTGCTATGCCAATAATCAATTTGGTCATAGAGCCAGTGAGTGTAGAGTTGTTCGTAAAATGAATATAAACTTTGTAAGCAAGAATATGTTTGCTCCTTTAGTGGATATGAATGTAATTTTTTATAACTATAATAACTTTGGTCATATGGCTAAAAATTGTAGAACAAAGTTTACAAGACCAAATATTAAGAATGAGAAAAAGAAAGGTCTACCTTCTAAGTCAAATAAAAAATCTGAAAAAAGAAGGAGAAGGTGGAAAATATTGAAAATAAATCTAAGAAGGTGTGAAAATAAAAAAAAGGAGAAATCTCCACACAATCAATAATTGCATAGAAAACCCTGCATGCTAAGAAGAAAAATATATGGGTGATAGATAGTGGTTTCACAAAGCACATGACTAGAGACAAAAGAAAATTCATCAAACTCAAGAAATGTAATGGAGGATCTATGAGTTTGGGTAATAACATTGTAGTCAAGATATGTGGTAAAGGAATCTTGAGCCTAGATGGAAAAAACCCCACTAAAGATGTTTTATATGTGGAAGGATTGAAGAACAACCTATTAAGTGTGAGCCAAATGTGTGACAATGGATGCAAAGTCATATTTGATTGAAAATGATGCAAAATACGAAAGAATGGAAAAATAGTTGGACAAGGATTGAGAATTGACAATAATCTTTATAACCTTTCTTAAGTAAAAGGTCAAAGATGTTTGATAGGACAAGCTGATGAAAACTGGTTGTGGCACAAAAGAATAGGGAATGTAAACATTGATAATCTAGTGAAGGTAAGCTAAAGAGGTTTGGTAAGACACATTCCTAAAATAACCAAGCTTGTAAATGTCATATGCAAAGAATGTCAACAGGGAAAGCAAACAAAGACTAGTTTTTCAACCAAGGAATACTCAACTACTAAGCCATTGCAACTAGTTCATACTAATTTGTGTGGACCTACAAAGAAAAGAGGTTTGAAATGTGAAGGGTATTTCATGCTACTAGTTGATGACTATACAAGAATGACATGGGTAAAATTCTTGAGAGAAAAGTCATAGGCATTTGAAATATTTAAGATATTCAAGAAAATGGTTGAAAAGGAGAGTAGTAGAAGGATTAAATGCTTAAGGTCATACAGAGGAGGAGAATTCACTTCATGTGAATTTTTTGAATACTATGAGGCACATGGAATCAAGAGACAATTCTCAACGCTAAGAACTCCACAACAGAATAGAGTTGTAGAAAGAAAGAATAGAGTGGTGAAGGAAATGGCCAAAACAATGTTAAATGAGGCTAGATTAGCTGATATGTTTTGGAGAGAAGGAGTTCATACTGTAGTATATATTTTGAACAAAGTTCAAATCAGAGCACATAGTGATAGTACCCCCTATGAGTCGTGGTATGGAAAACCTGCATTCATGAAGTACTTCAAAGTGTTTGGTAGAAAGCACTACATCAAAAGAGAATATGAAAATTTGGGAAGCTTTGAATCAAGAAGTGATGGAGGAATATTTTTAGGATATTCTACTCAGAGAAAAGCTTACAAATGCTATAACAAAAGACTCAAAAATATTGTGGAAATCATCAATGTCAAGATTGATGAAAGTATAAAGAATATCAAATCTAATCAAAATAATTTTTAATATGATTCAAATTATGAAGACAATGTCAAAAATAATGAAGAAGAATTTGAAGAAGAGGTTGAGAAGGAATTTAAAAAACATGTGCTCAAGGATCACCAAATAGATCAGATAATTGGAAATAAAAATGAAGGAGTTCAGAGTGGGAGAAGATTTGCAAAGAAAAAAGAACAAGTAAAATCTTAGATTGAACCAAAAAGTTTCACTGAAGCCAACAAGGATGAGAGCTAGATAGAAGCCATGGAAGATGAGCTAAATCAGATTGAAAAGAATAAATTGGGTGTTTAGAAACAAACTCAATGATGATGGAGCTATCAGTATATATATATACATTTCCAATTACAATACCAAAGTTGACTTGGCTCACTTGGCCACAAAGCCATTACAAATTACATCAAGATTACATCATAATCCTTTGAATTCATGAAAACTTCCAAGGTTTCTGTTTGATGCTTGCCTCCATTGGTGAATGAGAACATGACTCAGGCACTTTACCACCCAACCATGAAGCTAATGCTTCCTCAAAATTCTTCCTACTTAAAGAATACCCAACCATGCACAAATTTTTTAGCATGAGAATAATCTACAAGGTGAAATGTAGTGTGTGCCTAACATCAACATGGATATCTATCTATGGTTATAAAAATGCAAGATCTATGCTAGGAATGAAAGAGAGTGTCATCACATATAAGTCCATACATACATAATGGGCTAACTACTTGGCCATGCATTAAAAAATTTGCAAAAACAAAAGTTAGGTTTTGGATAAAGAAAAACCCATACCCTCTATACTCCATTTTGGCACCCATCCTGGAAGGTAACTTTCAACAACATGAGTATATTCCTTAGCAACTATCTACTCTCTAGCAACATCTACCCTGAGGTGCTCTAGTCTACTTAGGTGTTGCTATTCTACTAAACAAAGAGTATATTCTCTAAAACATATCAATAGAAAATTTATTCAATCTACTTTATTCAAAAACTTGAGAAATCAAGTGGTTCTATTCATTTCATTATCTATTCAGTTCATACATTAACATGTAACATGATTACAATCAATGTCTTCTAACACTTGATATTTAACGTGAATCAATATATATTATAGAAGAAAATGAATACAATAAGTAACAAAAGAAGGTATGTCACAAGCATGTGTATGTACGAAGACGAAGGTCTATGTGCATACACATATATGTGCCAAATTCAAATAATATAATTTTACATAAATTCTAAAATAAATACCATTATAACATATTTTCTTTCGTTCAAATTATTTCCTTAGATTGTCATATCAATTGACAGATATACAATTTATAAATTTCCCCTTTTCAAAGAAAGAACGTTTCTATTTAAAACAGTTTCTTCATACTAGTACACTGTCTATACCATAGCCATGCTGTTTACAGAAGTTTATATGTTACTGTGTCAATGTTTCATAAATAGTTTTAAGTTAACCAGTGTTACATGTATTCAACCAAGGGTACTATCATTCTGGGTATATATAAATATAAATAAAGAAGTTAAATAATACTAGTATCATTTTGTGCAAAGTAAAGGAATAAAATGACATGCTTGTCCTTTTAAAAGAATAATAAACATATAAAGATGGAACAATTTTACTATTGTTCACGTTATGGAGAAACCCACTTTCATATTTCAGATAGTTATTAAACATATTCATGCCACTATCATTCTAAGGAATGACTAATAGTCAAATGAATGTTTCTTTTTATTCTTAATAGTAACTATAGCCTAAACCTTTATGAATGCCAATCATTGACCTTCATTGCTCAAACGACAATGCTGGTAAGGCTTACTCATGGTAATCATTCTAATGAATGATTTAAGCATCGTTCTAGAGAATGATAATGTGCATACAAGAAAGACTAGCGAACTCTAATATTACAAGCATTGCTTGGGATCGACGATGATGGTAATTGTTCGTTCTAAAGAGCAATTAAATATTTTTTCTAATGGCATATTGTTATATGATCTCAGAGATCATGTCGACATAAATAAAATTGGAACAATACAATAATTTGGGCACCATTCATTGTGAATGATGCAACATGGTTAAAGAACAATGACGACTGTATGTCATTCTATGAATGATTACTAAGACCCACACACCCATATGGTGTGGTATACCTATTTAGTCTTGTCCACACAAAGAACAATAAAAATATGGAAGATGATAGTGGAGAAATTTCTTCTTCCCTTAGGGGGAGATGGTAAATGATTTTAAAATCATTAAAAATCAAGAATACTCTAGCTATCAGTTGAAACCGAATATCCATGAAAATGGTACAAATATCATATAGTGCATAAACTTGATCAACTATCATGTTGATAGGGAGAATATGCACAGATCTTGTGCATGCAAGGGATGGACAATAAGGTCCTTGCAACAAAACAACAATTATTATCACTTTCATACAATGACTTCCTGACACCAAAGCAAAATACGATTGCTCATAAATGGACATCTAATGATTTAAGACCATTTCAAATGGAATCAAAAATATGAAAGGAAATGAAAGATTGCAAATAAACTGTACTGGGAAATCAAGCATATACAAAAAAAATATCAATTTACCTATGATTCATGGGATTTTCCTCTACTTTTTCCTCCGTCCCAGTTGGGTTGATTCTCTTGCCTTATTTTTTCCTCAATTTGCATCGTCTCAGTCAATCTTCTCCTTGATTTTCTTGCAAGAATTTCACACTACCAAAAATGGTAGCATGTTCTCCCTTACCTATCCATTCCATTAAGGGGCCATTCCACTTCATTATTACCATTAACTTTTCACCCACTACTGCATTTGAAAATCTTAGCCTTCAATTCGAATGCAGACCACTCTACCACAATATCATCTTTATGATATTATTAAAATTTTTATTTTCTTTATATATTTTATTTGAATTCAACAATGATATTTGATAAGTTCGACCCAATATTATTTTTATAAGGAATGTATATGTTGATATATATATGGGTGCATATATATATATATATGTATATATATATCACTATTTTATTTTATAAAAATATAGTGTTTAATCACTTTTAAATAAAGAATGAACTTTTATTTTACTCAAATGACAACTTCTAAATGAAGTTGGTTTTTTATCCTTTAGGTATTCCGTTTTAAATACATACATATATGTTTAACTATGCTATCATTTTATTTTAAATTTCAAACACACGAGATCAAAATAGACAAATTGAATAAGAAATCACATGTATAACATTCCACAAGCCTATTTTTTTCAATCATTGAATCATTTCAAATCAGATCAATATAATCTTCTAAATGCAATTTTAAATACATATATCATTTTGTTTGGTGGTGTGTGCACCTAGATTCCATCAAGCTTACCATTCAATCTAGCTAAACAATCTTACCTCAATCATGCTCTTGTCCCTCAACCTGTTTCCTGCATTTGCACACACTTGTACTTGCATAGTTCATCAGTAAAGTTCAAACATGATAAAGCATAAGATAGTTCAAAAGATCACATAGTCAAAAGATAGTCAACTTCTTTCAAACTTTCTCAAAATATCAAATTTATCATTCAACATATTGAATTTCCTCAATTGTTCAATTTAACAGATTATAATTTAAATGTAATAAAAAATTGGGATATGACATAACAACTTTGCAACACATCTACAACATTTGCAACATATCTCATCAGTTATAACACATCCAACTATGAAAACACTAGCAACATTGTGTTGACATGAATACCAAAAACTCCATGCATCCAACAACTCCAATGCTAGGAGTTGACATCATCAACACAAACATCATTCCGACAATCTCTTCATACAAGGGGTTGACATCAATGACAATACCTAGAAAACTCACAAAAAAATCAAGCTACCAACATAATTAGCTCTAAAAGTCTATATTATATGCATCTTATTGATTTGTACTCATTAAACAAGTACCTTTGCATAAAAGGCTAGGAGATCTTACTTTTTGTAACTAGCTCTTGAAGTCTATATAATTTTCTACTTACTGTATTGTTCTCATTAAATGAATATCTCAAAATAAGAGGCTAGGAGAGTTGTTTTTTATTGTTACAATCAAAAATTATTTCAAACCACTAGTAGGGGAAATTTGAGCATACTTCATAATAATAATCAAGATGAAGGATATTAGTAAACAAGTTATGACTTAATTGCCTAGAGGGTTGTTTGGCTCTCAACAAATTCTTGCTTTTTTAGTTAGTTTTTTGGAATGTGATAGAGTTACTAAGAATTAGAAGAATGAAAAAGGAAATCAATAATAAAATATCAATTGTTGGAGGTTGGCATCCTACTATGGGTTTATCAATTGAGGCCCATATAATCAAAGTTATATTGCAAAATTGTGTGGTATTGAACTGTACCTCTACAATAGGAAACATATTCCCATCTTTATTTTGAAGAATTTAAGCACACATCCTACCACCTTTGAATTCTACAAACTACCAAATAGATCAATGACCATCATATGTAGTTTTGGCTTCTTTATCAACTACACTAACACAAGAATCTTCAATAGAGTTAATAAGAACACAAGCCTCTTTAGCTTGAATTAATCGTAACCCATCAAATTTATGAAACTCTCCATTATAAATTGTTTCAAATTTATTTGGTCAAGAAACAAGTAATAGGTTTGTTTCTTTGGTAAAAGTCCATTTAGCGAGCAAATTAAAATCTAGCAAATTCATTCTCATTTCAAAACTGAGAAGACTATATTCAAAATCATCAGCTCTACAACAATCAAGTCACTCAAGAATTTTAGATAGAATGATAGAAATATAGACTACACTTGAAATCACTATATCTGACAAGTGAGTTATCATACTTGGATAAAATGATAGTCTGTTTCATATATCTCCTCAATAAACATATTTTTAGTCATTCTAATGAGGGATGCAACAAAAATCATTCCACTAAAAGTATTTAGTAACTGAGTGATCTAGAATGAAAGTATACCACTCTTATTCAATTCTCAATATGGATTTTTTCCTTCTTTATCAACTAAATTAGTCATTATAGAACTCCCCAACTGAGTCTAAATCCCCAACTTAGATAGAAACCCTAAAACTTCATTACGTCTTTTAAGGAAGAAAAACCATTAGGATGTGATCCCATTGCATATAAGAATGACCCCAATGTGCTTGTAAAATTTACAACCACCTTTACATCATCCCAAGACATAAGAAAATATTAAATTCTTTGGCACCCAAAAAACACTCTTCACTAAGTATCAACATGGCTTCATATATATATATATATATATCAAAATGTAGCAAGGGAAACATGTTGTGATGAAAAAATGCCTTAGTTTACCTTAGAAAAAATAGGACTCCTCTTTTGTTTTCCTTTTTGAATCTTGGGTTTCCCTTATTTCTTTGTGGTTTTAGAGAGTGGATGAAATCCTTTATCTTTTAGAGTTTTTCATCCTAGGTCAAGAGGGGGAGTTTCCATCCTTAAATTATTTGAAGGGAACTATTTGTTAAAAATCCTCATTCTTAGAGGTTAAATCTGATTTTTTTTTATCAATTATCTAGGGTTTGGGATTCATTGTACCAAGGTACTTAGTCATGCTATACCATAACATCTCAAATCCATATCATTTAAAAATATAGTCTCATCTCTACTTGGGTACTTGGTTGGTAAGTTTTGTATTCCTTGATCCCCACCTTGTAACTATAGCTTCAAATTATGCCCTCACAAAAACTATTGTTGCATCTTTGGCACCCCATTTTTTTCAAGTATTGGCCTTATCATAAAGTTTAGAAAATTCACCACTTGGGTATTGAGACATGAGTTTACCCTAACCCTTGAATCCCACCCTTATTTATAGAGTTATGGGCTTCTCTCTACCTAACTACTAATTTGATAGGGCACATTTGAACTTTGAACCTTTTGATATTGGGTTTCTAATTACACTAGTCATGTCTAAAACCTTATTCCATGGTTTCCTCTTCCCTTTCATGGAGTAATAGAATTTTATTTGCATCCATATTTGAGGATGTGCTAGCTTTGGTTCCATTAGTTTCCCATCATTCATATTTGATCAAAAATTTCTTCAATGGGCCCCCTTTGGTAGAATTTTGCATGTAGTTATTTACCTCCCCTGATAATTTTTCATGTGTCCAAATTACAAAAAGTTCAAGAAAATTAGATTATGATGGTGTTTGAGTGTATTTCTGGGCTTGGGAGGGATTCTAATCTTTCACTTACTGGAATACATTTCCTTCATTTCCTTGATTCGCCATCTCATCTCATTTTGGGTTCTTGAGGTTTTCCTTACCTTCATTCATTTTCCTCTATTTCCTCACACATTCAAGTTCCTAATTCTAGGTCTTCAATATTTTCTTTAACTTCATGCCTTTCCCTCAATCCTTGAATGATTGTTGGATTTTATAACTTTTTAAATTTTAGCCTTAAAGAATTAAATTAACTCTTTTTTGCATACTTTCTATATTCTTGATTCCATGCTCATATATCCTTATTAGTCCTTTTGAATTTTTGGTTTTTCTTTTCCAATTTGCATCTTTCCTCTATTCCTTGATTCCCTAGTTTCCCTATTTTTGGGATTTTAGCCTCTCCTCTATTAAAATATATTTCCTCCTTTCTTTTGGAAACTTGACTTGTTGGAAGTTTTTTATCATTGAGGAGATTGTTGGAAGCTTAAATTTGAGCCTTAAAGAATTAAATTAACTTTTTGCATACTTTCTATATTCTTGATTCCATGCTCATATATCCTATTAGTCCTTTTGAATTTTTGGTTTTTCTTTTCAATTTGCATCTTTCCTCTATTCCTTGATTCCTAGTTTCCCTATTTTTGGGATTTTAGCCTCTCCTCTATTAAAATATATTTCCTCCTTTCTTTTGGAAACTTGACTTGTTGGAAGCTTTTTATCATTAGGGAGATTATTAGAAGCTTAAATTTGAGCCTTAAAGAATTAAATTAACTCTTTTGCATACTTTCTATATTCTTGATTCCATGCTCATATATCCTTATTAGTCCTTTTGAATTTTTGGTTTTTCTTTTCCAATTTGCATCTTTCCTCTATTCCTTGATTCCCTAGTTTCCCTATTTTTGGGATTTTAGCCTCTCCTCTATTAAAATATATTTCCTCCTTTCTTTTGGAAACTTGACTTGTTGGAAGCCTTTTTATCATTGAGGAGATTGTTGGAAGCTTATTTGTCATTGAGAAATTGTTGGTTGGAAACATGAGCATGATGAAAAATTAATAATTATGATACTATATGGTTTTGTCATTGATGGAAATCAATTATTTATGGCAATCCATGGTTGAGATGTAGAAGTGTTGTTTTGGACAAGACCAAATGATTTGGATAATTGGCTAAGTCCTAGAGTGCAGTTTCAGTGTTTAGTGAACCTATTTTTGGGTCTACATTACTCCATTATGAGGAATATAGTTATGCATTTTTGAGGTAATATTGGTATGTGTTGAGAGACTCTAAATCCAAAGTTTCATGACTTGATACATTTTAGAGTTGAAGATACTGTTGATAGAGTATCATAAACTATAATGGAAGTGTTAGTGGTACAAAGTACATGATCGGAATGCTCTGCATTCCACTGGGATGAAAATTTTGTTATGCAGATTTGAGGTAGTTTTTATAGGTGTTAGAGGTGTGTACATTCCAAGTGGAAAGTGTTTTGGTGGGCTATGTGTCAAGGTGTGGATGAATAGTTGGTTCATTCAGTTTTACTTCACTAGTTTTAGCTATGGGTGGCCGACCTAAGTATTTTGAGGCTGTGTGGAGTTGGATACAGTATGGAGTAGAATTATGGGAGTGATTATAGGTCATTCCAACCTATCTTTGATTATTTATATGTTTTGGTTTTTATGTGTTGGTGTTTTGGGTCGACAGGTTGTGGTCTTGCACGACACATGAATTAGGTCGACCTAATTTATGGTTTTGTTTTTTTTGTGGTATATATACAAGGTTAATTCCTTGTACGAAGGTGTGGTATTGTATATGATATGAAAAATAATTAAGTGTGTGTGATACTAGGTGTAGAGTAGTGTGAAGTGTGATTGTGGTGAAGTATAAAGTGTGTTAAATTAGTTTTCTGAGCCTCAGTGGAACTGTATCTTCAACATAAGTTAGATGCATTTTTAGTGGCTCATTTTGGTAGTGAGCCATCTTATTTTCTATTTTGGAAGTGAACCATTTCTTCTATTCTCTAGATAGTGATTCCACTTGGTAGTGAGCCATTTTGTAATATCTTAGAAATGGCTATAATATATTGTGAGCTAATCCTCAAAGTGGTTTTTCCCTTTCTGGGTTTTCCATGTAAAATTTGGTGTTCTTATGTCTATTGATGTGATGCATGCTTTTAATGTTCCTTTCTATTACTACAAGTTTAATGTGATGGATTGAGTGAATGTTTAAAGTTGATGAAGTTAATGAATTTTAGAGAATACTGATTCACCCCCTCTTAGTATTTTAGGTGTTCAACAATTGGTATTAGAGCTTGGTTCCTTCAATTATCTTGATTGCTGAGGTAGATATTTGAGATTAAACACATGGCTACAAGGAATTATCCTTTTCCTCCTTAAGAGATTATTCCTAAAGGGTTTAAATTGAGGAATATTGTGAGGCTGATATGGTTTAGGAGAACTCAGATTAGCTCTTGATGATTTGGATAAAGCAAAAACTAAGAATAAATATCTAAAAGAGAATCTTAATGATGTAAATGAATGCATCAAGAAGTTGGGAGAGAAATTTAAGAAAAATACATAAAGAACCAATAAAATAAATGAGCAACTAAAGCAATCAAATGAGACTATCACCAATTTGAAAGTGCAAGTTGAAGAAGGAAAAATAGTTGAAGATTGCCTAAATGCCAAACTAAAAAATAAATTTGAAGAATGTGATAGGACTTTTAATTTTTTTTGTGGTTCTGTTAATACATTTCAAATTCTTGAGCATTTCAATAGTTTTTTGTAAACTAGGGTTTATTTTTTGTGTTTATGGTTCACATTAAGGGCTAAAACCCTCTTTAAACCCTAACAATTCTATGTATTAATCATTTTTACATTTTCTCATTGAATTTCTATTGGTCATTCCTGATTCCCTAAGTTATAACTTATACCATTGAAGTTGTGTATCCATCAACCCCAATATCCTAGTTTTTTTGGTTACCACCCCTTTTTAATATTTGATAAATTCTTAAGTCCCGTGGGTCATAAATTTTTTTTGCATAAAAGTATAGGTTTTTAACCCTAGGTATGAAACAAATTTAAGTCTTAAAGTCATGTATCAACCTTGTAAGTGGCCTTGAATCAAGTTATAACTTAAATCATGTGCTCAAAAAATGCTTTAAGTTAAGCATGACTTGGTCCCACATGGACATATGTTCATTCTATATTGGCCCTAGCTTCCCTGCAATGAATAAAATATTCATAGAAAATTATGTGTGGTGGTGTGGGAAGGCGCCATGTGTCTAGCTCATATAGTGGGCACCATGAGGTCTTTACATAGCTTTTGGTGGGCCCCATTATTTGAAGGTTCTTATGGTACCATGTGGCACCATCCTGGCTATTCCTTTCCATTTTGTAGGGGAACATCTTCTAAGAGCTAGGTTGACTACGAGGGTGTGGGAGGATGCCAAGTGGCAAGATCTCAACCATCAGATGAAGGATGAAGGAAAGATTAAATATTTCACTAAGTATTGAGGCATGAAGGGGAAAATAAAGAGTGTGTCTCTTGAGACATGTAGAGGTTTTTTGGCATAGCATGAATGTAGATTTTTTAATCTCAACTTTCTGATTTATAGGAGAATAAACATGTAATAAAAATTTACCTAAGTGTGGGTGAATACATGGGAGGTTAAACAATGCACACTTTGGACACATGGCATCATCTGGTGGACTTCCCCTCAATTTGACAAGCTTTGATCTATTCTCTAATGCATGTGTGCAGGGGTGTGGGGAGTTGATACATAGTTCTTTTGATGTTATTGAAGGCTATGGGGCCTGTGATGAATTGTAATGGGATTTTCCATGTGGTGAAATCTTATTGGTTTGAGGCTAAATTCAATGATGGTCAAGTATTTGAAACTTTATCGATACAACTTGAGTTGTCCAAAGGCACAAATCATCTCAAGATCAACCACTCAAATTCAAAATTGAAGAAAATAGGTAGATGGAGCCGTTTTGGTTCATGAGAGTGAGAAATAATGAAAGATAAGATGTGAGAAAGCTTGAATTTATTGATTTTTTCAATAAAATCTTGTTTTTATGCTCAATTCCAAATTACCAAAGCATTCAAAATCATTTGGAGATCAATTACTGTGAAGAACAAGCTCTTTGAGACCAAAATTATGGTTTATGCCATTAAAACTCTTGTAAGTTGAAAATTTACTTATGCTCTACTCAATTACATGAAAAATCTTGTGCTCTTGCTAGTTGCGAAGTTGAATTAGTGTTCTAGGGTTGCTATATATTTCAAATTGCTTAAATTTGAGTTGCTTGCAAGCATTAAGGTTGCAATTTGTCCTAGTTTTAATTGGTGTCTGTTTAAACCCTAGTAACACTATAGAAAACCCTAGTTTTCCTCAAATTACTACCAAAATGTATCCTCCTAAGACACAATCCTATGGTTCCACTCCTGACAAGAAGAGAGCCCTTCATGATGACTTGCTAGCCCAGTTACTTGGTTCAACCAATAATAGGGTCAAAGTTAAACTACTATTACAAGACCCTAGGGATAAGAAGGGTTTGGTTGAAAAGTACTATTGGGGGTGGGGATGCTGAATTAAAAGTATTTGGTTTGTGTACAAGGGAAAACTTCTCAAAAATCTCCAAAATCTTCTAAACATTTATCTTCTTTTCAACCTTATTTTCAACTTTCCCCTTGAGACCAACAACATATTCTTTAAAATAAGCAATTAATAATTTCAAATTCTCCATACCAAAAAGTGAAGTGTCAATATTTGCACTAGTTATGGCCTCTTGAAGAGCTTTTACATCTTCATCAATTAGCTCTCCACTCTTTTTATGTCTCTCTATAATCTCCTTTTGACTAGATACATATAATACATCTCCCAATTGAAGCTTGTGGAGGGGGAAATTTTGTCAAGGTCCACATTCACTTGTTGCATAGGTAAATATAGTAGTTGTGCTAATACAACAGGCTGGAAATTTATATCCTGTCACATCAGGATTTTCTTCATTTCCAACCTTATCACCTAAAACTCATGAAGGTTCTTCATTCTCAATTTTAACCTAGCCTTATTTTTATTTTGAAAGACCTACGGTTGCTTATTATCATTTTGATCATTCCCAAGCAAAGGCTAGGAATCTAAGGTATCTTCAATAACCATTTCATCAGTAGGATTTTTCCCTACAGTCTCCCTTGTTTCCATTTCAAGAACATTAGGGTTTCCCACTTTTGAAGTGAGTGTTCCTTGTATGAATTATTTTTCTTCAACATTTATAAGAATAGATCTTGTGTCTGATATTTCTTCTACCATTGGTTGTACTATGGGTTTATCTTTAGACTTCTTTCCTTTTACTTTTTCCCACATGGCAACCCACTTATCCATCTATTCCTTAATCTTGACTTTATCAACCTCATAAAATTGATCCAAAACCACAAGAGTCTTTCCTAGTGCTTGCTTTACACTAGCCATATTAACTGAAGGGGGAGAAGTGAATAATGTTGTAGCTCTTTGAGATGCAAACCTTGTTTTTGTACCAATATTTTTTGTTACCCCTATCTCTTCATCAATGGTAGGCTTAGTCCTAAGTTTTGTTGTGGAAGAAGATGCCACTTTGGTTTTACTTTTGATTTAACTTTGCCTGACTTGACATCTTTTTGCTTACTAGCTAGTTTTAGTGAAACTCCTTGGCTTGGAGCCTCAAGGGTTATCTCTTCAATCATATACCAACAGCTGCCTTACCAACTTTTCTCTTCTTCTTAGTAGGTTCCCCACACTCAAAATCATTTTCATTTCTTTTTTTCCTTCTTTTATCTTGTGATAATGTGGGTTCAATTCCTTTTTCTCTTAAAACTTTATAAAAATCATTTATCCAATGTTGAGTATTTAATATAACTGGTGCAGATAATTCCTCAATTGATGTCATTTCTTCACCTTTGTAATCTGAGTCTGGAATAGGTTCATCATACACTCTATCTTCATTATAAGCTTTACTCAACACTTCACCATCGTCTTTCTCCAACTGATCTAGGATATCATGGATCATGAGAATCCATGTAGATTTTAATGATAATCTTTCATATTTTCTTTTTCTTACTTTGTGCTCATCTTCACAATTTAGCCAATAATCTTCTGTGTTGGACATGAGCATGATAACTAGCTATGTTCTTGGAAATATTCCCTTCTGGGTCATAATACATCCTTTGGAGTGGAAATTATTCAAAATTATATGTTTTTAACTCTTCTTCACACAAATCAACTATTCTAATTGCACTGCATTTATAATTCCCTATCACAATAGGAAATCTGAATGAATTCTTTTTATGAGCATTGCTATAAAGAGCTTGAGATGGCTTTAACTATCTTACAAATTCTAATAGCACCATTTTATCTATAGGGTACCTAGGCAGCATGAAATACTATCCATCAAACCCTTCCACTCTAATGTAAGAGAAAGTGGGAAACTAAATGTACCAGCCTCCAATTGATCTAATGACACTTTGCACTTCCAAATACAATCTTTTAGCTTTGTCACCTTCCATTTTTTTGACTGGATTCATGGAAAACGTGTCATTAACTCTTCTATAATGAGCTCCTTGTATCCATGGATAGTAATTTGGGGTAAATGAGCATATATTAAACTATTTCCTACTTCTTTACCCAAAGTACCAATCATTTTCAACCCTTGCTTACTTACCCTTAAGGCATAGGAATAAATCACATATGATGACATATAAAAATATTTGGTTTTTGGAAATTCCTTTATCTGTTCGCACAATCTATCACTAATAAACTTTCCCCAATGCATTTACACATGACTTTCCATCAATTTGAATATGATCACAAACATCCATGGTTCAAATTTATTAGCATCTCGTAACCCAGCTATCTTGCTTAGCATAGTTATAGCATCTTGAATGTCTAGGTTGAACATAGACCTTAGAATTGGTTTTATCTTTTTTGCAATCTTCTCTTGACACCATTGTGTATTCATAATTTCTTTGTTGCATTCTTTAGTGCTCTGATAGGTTTTGGCTTTTGCCTTCATATCAATATGGTACATCTGATTAAATGTAGGAAGCCCAAATGTGTATGTAATTCCATTCTCGGAGAGATCTGCATAATTTCTCCCTTCCTCAATGATTCTTTTTTCTAGGTCATAGTGGTTTAGACATTCCATGAGCAATTCAAGGGCCTCCATTGCTAGCAGAAACCCTTCTGCTAAAAGTAACCCACTTTCTATAACATTTTTGGTACACTAAGAAGAATTTTCTTGCCATTCCCACACCAATCGATATATCTTTTGAACTGTAGTATTTGAATTCATCTTCCAATTTTTCTTTAGAAATACTCATTTTCATTGGTGTATTCTGCATTTTCAAATATGTGTTTTGTGTGCAAGTTAGGGTTAAATTTAACTAGTTTTTCTAACAAACTTATAAAACTTTCAATTCACCTTTTCGGTTAAATTCAAATCAAAATAATCAGCACTTTAGTTTTTTAAAAGGAAAATACCATCCTTTCGAGATTTTTATGTGTGAAAATAATTAATAGATTTTATGTTATTTGAGGCATACCTAGTTGTAGCTAACGATGACAATCTTTACAGATGCAACCTTGAAACCATTGGTAGTTGTGTTCTTCATTTCTCAAAATTTACCTCTCCTTGCGTGCCACAATATTTTTTTTGTTCATTCATTTTCCTTTGCAAATTTTTAGCATGATGCAAAGTAGAGTGTTATAAAAGCAATTGCATGCTCAAGGTGATGCCAAGTACATGAGTGGTTCTCCACCTTCATTAATTACCTATTACAATGCATTAATTTCTTGAATAAAGGTGTAATCATTATGAATTATGGTTCAAATTATGAACACCTAGGTTTTTGTGTGGGCTCGCTACTAGAGGAGAAAGACGGCATGGAGATCTTACATGGCACTCTTGTGTCACTTGATTTTTGTGAGGAAAAATCCTTTAAGATACATGATCAATTACGATCACTAGGATTGAAAACTTCTGGTACTGAACCTAGGAAAGATTACTGGGGACCAAGAAACTTACCTCCAAGCTTTAAAGAAAACTGGAATAAAAGAAGGGATCGAAAACTGAGTTCAAGAGAGATCAAAATTGATTTAAACATTTCATAATAGAACCTCTAATTTTTGAATTCTGACTAAAGAAAATGAAAAGCAACTATCGGGCTCTAATACAAGAAAGTGGGACCACCTGTATTAACAACTATCAAGTGATGACTTACTGGGAGGTACTAGGACCAATCAATCATACAACTTCTTTGATGCAACTGCAACAAATCTAGGACTCCAGTTTCTAGTAAACTAATAAAACTTCATGAAAAGACCAAAACACCAAATCCAAGAAAGAACAAGGGACTAAGGTAAATACCAAGCAAGTTGAAAATGAAATTTCATTTTACCAACCCCTAGAATAATTCCAAAGCAAGCGAAAGAGAGAGGAAAAAATTAATAGAGGGGGTACACATTTTTCCAAGGCAAAAAATGGGGTGTGTTGTGAGACTACATAATGGTGTGTAGCAAAAAGCTTCAAGAACATGCAATGTTGTTGATCAAAGATATGTGTAAAGATTCAAAAGGTCGATAGTGAATTTGGCATTACTTCGTCATGGAAATGATGTTGATTCTCTTATCATTTTTAGAAGAAAGGTGGTTATATAGAATTTGTGTTTCAAAATGAATGCTTGAGATCACCTAGTAGAATATCTTTCTCAACAATTCAAAACCATTGAGAGGATTTAGATGGGAATAATCAATGCAAATTGATTACGTAATTGGTGTGATTGAAGAAATCATTTTGAGTGTTCAATGGGATTGAGGAAATAGATTGATCTGTCAAGAATAGATTGATTATTCAAAAAATAGAGTGAGTAATCGGGGTATGGTAATTTCCTCAATCATGAAAGTGGGTGAGGATAATTAATTAATTAATCTTTTTTAATTTGAACGTGCAAATCATGTTTAACTTTTTCAAACAAAGTTTTATTTGTTTTATTTAATTTTTTTGATGATGTTTTGAATAATTAAATTAATTATTCAAATTTGGGGGAAAGTGATTTAATTAAACGATTAAGTATTAATAATTTAATTGACTTAGGGGAATAAAGTAAATTAGCGACATAATTAAATAATTGATGTTATTTAATTAATCAGGAGGAATAGAGTTAGATTAGGACTTTATTAAATAAATGAAATTTATTTAATTTGTCAAAACTAATGAAAAAATGAATTAATTAAATAATGTAACTTTCAATATTACTTTTGGATTTGATTGTGTTGAGTATTTTGCATCAATGTTTCATATCACACTCTATGATCCATTATCAGGATGGTAGAGAGTAAGAGGAGTGTGATCTGAAACATTGATGCAAAAAACTCAACACAATCAAATCCAAAAGCAATAGTGAAAGTTACATTATGGATTGTGGAAACTTGTTATCATTAATTAAATAATGTAACATGATTCAATTAATAGAATAAATTAGGGTTTTAGGACTTTATTAAATAAATGAAATTTATTAATTCATCAAAAATGGTGAAAAGTGAATTAATTAAATAATGTACTATTATTCAATTAATAGAGGAATTTAGGGTTCTTGATGTATTTGATGTGAAATGTAGTGATATTTAGTGATAATGATGTCAAGGATGAGAAATTGTCATTTAGGATGTGCAATAAGTGTTAGTTTAATTTTACATGTCTACATTTTTCCCCTTTTTGAGACAAAGTAGTGGTTGCTTTATTTCAAAGATTTTGATGTTAAGATCAAGATTTGAAAATTTTATATGCCCTACTATGCCTCAGTGGTCAGCAGAATGATGGTAGGACTCTGGGTTACCCCCTCGAGAGGTTGGCAAAAAAAATCACTTTTCAACTTGGGCTCACAACACTATTTCATTTCAGTTCAAATGTGTAGAGGACAAAAATTTAAGCCTATCGGTCTCTAGTTGCTAGTTCAAGCATTCCCAAGAGCTCTTAATTATAACCTAGGAGTGCTTCTTAGTTAAAAAATTAGGGTTTTGAGGGTTAAAAATAGGTAATTAGGGTTCAAATTGCCTCATTTGCACTTTGAGCCTATAGAAAATTCTTGCCTCTAGATTTTATGATTTATCAATTATCAAGGAGCTATGGTGAGGATTCGAGGAGCCCCACATCGTGTGGATGTGGTTCATGAGTTCATATGGCCTCCAGGAATTGGTTCCTTGGTATGCATCCTTTCGTTTCACATTTTTTGAATTTCTGTGTTTGTGTAATTAATACCTGAAGTCAAAGTTGTTGAATGCATTAGGTTTATTATTTTTTTGCACTTGCACCATTTTTTTCACTTCTACTATGTTTGAATGGTTCACTCCTAATTTTTCTATTCGCATATGCATGAAATGTTCACATTTCACCTAAAATTTTGCATTTTCTTTTCATCCTTGATTTTCTATTTCATTTTATGCACCTTTGTTTAAAATTTTTACTTTTGATATAGATTTTTACTTTTGAAAGTTTCACATTTACCTTTATTGTGCACTTTTGAAAAAACATTGTTCACAATCAACTATTATTAACACTTTTGATAAAAAAAAATATTTAAAAAAGATTTTTTCTTTTAATATTTTTGGAATTTTAAGTTCGTTTGTTTTCCATTTGAGGTGTGTTTTGTATTTTCATAGTAAATCACTAACATTGTGGGGTGAATGGTTGTATGCGGCCCTTAATTCACTCATGTCAAGGGAGTGACAATTGCGGGAGTTGTTTTATGTTTTAGGAGCTAGAGCAAGATGTCCTAGACACTATTGAATTGTGACACATTTGCTACATGTCAACTATCAGATGTCACAAAGGGATGCTGACTACTCTTGTGGAGAGGTGGCACTCAAAGACCCCATCCTTTCATTTACCTACTAGGGAGGCCACTATTACCCTAGAGGATGTGTGGAGGATCCTCCATATACCCATTCATGGAGAGCTTGTTACTTATTTCGTTCGATGAGGTACCCACACCATGCACCAAGTACTTGTGTGAGACATCTTGAGGTTTGCAGGGTAGAGATAGACTTATCTAATTTTTTTAGCAGCATGGATCCAATTTCCTTTGTTCTCTATGGTTTGTTCATAGAGCTTGTTGTTCTTGATAGGTGAGGCAAACAATTCCTAACTGGGTTGGGTATGTGTATCAAGAAAATGTTTGACCAGGGCACTAGATATGCATGGGGCTTGTGTCTCCTTGCACACTTATATCGAGATATGAATGAGGTTTTGTATCATGTAGGGAGATCTATTTCTATTGGTGTCTCTCTAGAACACATATGGGACTAGTAGCACATCCCAATTACTCAAGTTTATGGTATTTTGGATAATACTCCAGAGGATCTCTATGCTTATCATTATAGAGATTTTCTTCACTATACTTGGCCTAGACAGCTTCCTTACTAGCATCATATTTTAGATGATATGCCAGGTTTTGTATGGAGACCACATTAAGATTACAAGGCCTAGCATTTTGACCAGGAGAATTTACCATTTTGTAGATAGACTCGGTGGCTCATTGGTCATGTCCGCTCTTTGTTAGAGAGATATCTACCTGATAGGGTTTTCCATCAATTTGAAGAGAGATAGGGTTGTTTCTTAGATGCCTATGAGGCTCGTTTTTGTCAGACTACCAAAAATAACTGAGTGTGGGGTTTATAGGTTGATCATGATGCACCCTTGGCATATTTTAGAGCTCTTTCCCCATTCATATGGGATCACCAGTTGGTTTAGAAGATCCTAGGACTACCCCATATTTTGATCATTAGTGGGCACAACGCATTTCGTTGAGATTTACAGATCCTAGTCGATGTTCCTATAGTAAGTAGAGCAGGCATTACCGGTTGCTAAGGAGAGAGCTAGCATGTTGATACCACTATTGAGTAGCTTGTCAGGTCCCGACACAATGGTGGAGAGGGCAGATAGACTAATCTGATGCAACATGATCAAGGATAGGTTCCAAGTCCACCACCACCTACTGATGGAGCAATATAGTTAGCATAGATGATAGCCATGAGGGATGCAGAGGTAGTGCAGTGACAGGCCGCAAAGGTTCAGGTTGCTACTATGATAGCAAAGAGGGATCATTTGAGTATAGAGTGAGATAGCGAGAGCGAGAAACATCATGTTATAGAGGCTCAGTTACAAGTAATTATGGGTAAGAGAGATACTCTTAGAGAAAAGCATGATACCCTCTATGTAGAGTGATATCAATTGTTATAGAGGGTGACATACTATTAGGCTCTCTATGATGCCTTTGTACCTAGACCGCAATGACGGTCTCGGTTTGGAGAGTCTAGTACTACTACGAATGTTGTGTCTAGTGGAAATTTCGTTAGACAAGTTGATCTATAGCTTCATTCTTAGATTCCTCCTCCTTTGGCTAGGTAGTATTTTTATTGTACTTGATCTTCATTATGTTTTATTGTTTCAAATACATTTTTGTACACATGGTTTTGTATATATTCATCATCCCAACTAAGGCCTCATATATATGTATATTTTTTGTATTATCTTATCACAAATGTTTCATTATGATGACGTACTTGAGATTCTCATTTTTTATGATGATATATATGAGATATAAATTCTTTGATTCAACTTCATTATGTGTTTATGTGATGATTATGCATCATGATGTATTATTTATACATGTTTTTGTAATTTTCTTATGTATGCATATGATGTGGATGGATGAATTGATCATATTTTATTTCATATGATGTTTTATTATGTATATGATGGATGTATTCCCTATACATCATACATGATGTTTTATTGCTTTACTATCATCATGATATGTATTGACAACATTTATATATGTAGGATGGATGTGGTACTAACAATATTATGATGCAAGATGGAGCTGTTAGTTAGAATAAATGTTTGATGATGGATAGAAATTTTATGTTCTTAGTTATTGATGAGTTTCTTTTGCTTTGCATAGAGGTTTTGTAGCTTTTGGTGTTTTCTCTATTTGTTTTTTATTTTTCCAAAGGGTGAGTCTAATGATTTGTTTATTATGTAAGAAAATTTTATTGTGGATTGTGATGGAGTTAGGACCTTTTGATTTTTTAAGTTTTATGATGTTTTTTTTGTTTTTCAGGGGACTAACCTAGGGCCTCGAGGGATCTTCAAGTTAATACTTACATATGTTGTACATGTAGAGGCTTGTATTTCTCTTGGTTTAATTAGAACATGTTTATGATCTTTTCTATTTTTTGAATGGTTTTTTTGGATTTTGTGGTTTGTAAATGTTTTTGGTATTTTTATATTTTTTCCTTTTTTTAACTAAGTTGAAATAAAGCATGATAGACACCTAAGCGAACTGACCTACAGCCTCGAGGTCTAATCAAAGATAATCATTTCCTATGTTGTACACGAGAGACCATGTAATTTGACTATTGATGACTCAAAGCATAACATGTTTTTGGTATTTTGATATTTTTTACTTTGTTTTGATTTTGGTTGTTTTTTGGATGCTTTTTATTTTTGTTAGTCTTCACCATGATGGGATGCTCAAGGATCTAATTCATCACTAGTTTTGAGAAGTTGTTCCTAGTTCAAGACAAGACTACCTTCTCTAGGAGGGACAGATGTGGATGGTTCAACAAGGTTCAATACTAAATTAGTTATCAAGCCATAGTTAGACACATGTTTTATTATCAAAAAATGGGTAGGTTCCTTGGATAATGTTGATAAATAACAATGCAAGTCATATTCAAACATAGTGCCTATTTGCTAGGTTATCACTATTGTACCTATTCTTGGAGCACCACAAAGTGGTTTTCACTAAAAGAACATTTTATTTCTCTTTACTATTTTTTTTCTTTTTTATCTTTTCAAATTTTTTTTGGATTTTTACCCTTTTTCTTGGGGTATTCTAACATACTTCAAGTATAGAACCTCTTTAGGTGGCTATTGTTTAGTGGTTCAACTAAAGGTTCTCCTTCAAGAGTATCCAATTGATAAGCTCTAGAGCCATAGCTTGTTGTGATGATGAACGAGCCTAACCAATTGGGTTCAAACTTACCTTTTCCATCTTGATTCGATTGTAGCTTTTGATTCTCTTTGAGTACCAAGTTACCAACCTAAAAGTTTATATCTTTGATCCTTTTATCATAGCTTCATTTTAGTTGACTATGATAAACCTAAATATGGTTTAACATGCTGAAACACCTTTCATCTAGTAGTTCTAACTTATTTAATCTAGACACCAAATACTCTTCGTTGTTGACCATGCCTTTTAGTGAAATTCGTAGTGAATGGATTTTGACTTCAATAGGTAAGAAAACTTTCAATCTGTAGACCAAGGAGAAACGTGTGGCACCTATAGGTGTTTGAATATTGATTTGATAAGCCCATAGGGCTGGGTTCAATTGAAAATTCCAATCATGGCCAATGTCATTAACAGTTTTCTTTAGTATCTTCAAGATGGTTTTGTTAGATACTTCAGCCTGATTGTTTCCTTGGGGATAGTAGGGCATGGAGAATCTATGTTGGATAGAGAACTTGGAACAAAGCTCTTGGAAATCTTGATTCTTGAATGGTGTTCCATTTTCTATTATAATGGTTTGGGGAATTCCGTACCTACAAATCAGATAATTTAGAATGAACTTGGATATCTATTTTCTGATGTAGGTCAATGGAATTACTTCTATCAATTTGGTGAAATATTTAGTTATGATAATAATAAACTTATGCCCATTAGAGGAAGCAGGAGAAATATTACCTACTAAGTCTAATCCACATTGTGAAAAAGGTCATGGCATTGTGATAGGTCTCAATTCCTATGTTGGTGCATGAACAAGGTCACTGTGTTGTTGGCACTAATGGTATTTTCGGGAATACTAAATACACTCTTGTTCCATGGAGGTCCAATAGTACCCTGTTCTTAGCAACTTTTGTACTAGGTTAGGTCCACTAGAGTGGGACCCACAAACACCCTTTTGTACTTCTTGTAAGGTAGTTTGTGCTTCTTCTATGTTAAGACATTAGAGTAACATACTATCTAAACTTTGGTGATATAATGTATCTCCTAGGATCATGAATCAGGAAGTCCCATGATTAAAGGTCCTCTTTTGGGTTATTTTCAAGTTGAGTGGTATGATACCATATTGGATGTAATCCAATGTGTTTTGGCACCATGGTGAATGAGGACCAAAAACAACACACACTAGTTCTAATTTCGGGATATCAAACATCAATATGAGTAATTTCTCTACAAGGAACTCATACTTAGGGATGTTTTGTGCAATATCGAGAAGTGAACCTATTGTTGCCATTATGTTTGTTGCTTTGTTGTTGATCCTAGGAATTTGTTCAAATGTTATGGCGACAAAATATTCCTTGAAGCTATCCACCATTCTTTTAATCCATCAGCTTGTCACCTTTTATTTTTAATACTCATCATTCACATGTTTGATTACTAGTTGAGAGTCTTTGTAGACCTTTAGTACTTTTATCCTCCATTCTATGGCCATATTGAGTCCTATGATTAGTGCTTCATACTCTAAGATATTATTTGTACATGGGAATGCAATTCTATATGCCTTGGGTATACTATCTCCCTATGGTGTGAGAAATAGGATACCTTTTCCAGAGCCATGTTAAGTGTGGGACCCATCAAAGTAAAAGGCCCAATAGCTTGTCTATTCTATCAACAATATACTTTCATTTGGGAAGTCTCTTGTAAGAGGCTTGTGATCTTCCATTTGTGCTTTGGCTAGTTGGTATGTTATGATCTATCCTTTGATGGTTCTCTTGTCTACATAATATATGTTGAATTCACTCATAATCATTACTCATTTAGTGAATTTTCTTGTTAGAGCTGCTTTTTCTAATAGGTACTTTAGTGGATCTACCTAATTTGGGACTAATTCTCCCAGGTTGACAAATGAGTCCCAGTTAGTCAAATAGTCAACATTTCTAGTTTTTCAGAGCAGTTTTCAACCCTCCTTGGTCTCTAAGTGTATGTCAGTCATATCTCATCTCTCATGTTCTATTCTATTTATATTTCTAGGGCTTTCTTTAGGACTTTTTATCCTTGTTTTCATATCACAGCGTGTTTTCAAACACTTTACATTTCTTAGTTTTGCATACAAAATCAATTTATTTTATCATTTTTTTGCATTTAGATCATCTCATCTAGGAATATTTCATTCATTTTACATTAATATTGAGTGTGAACATAGCCAATTTTTACCCTATTCCTTTCCTTTTAGGTGAAAGACCCTAGAAGTGAAAGAGAACATTAGGGTACCAAAACCTGTGTTTACATTTTGGTGAACCCATATTTAGAACATTTTTACTTCTAATTCAAGTGCATTTCCATCCTAAGGCTAGCTTGCATCAACATTGCATTAGATTTTGCAATGTTTTGCATCCTAGGTTTTTCAAACATTCCATTAGTGAAAAGATCATATAGATTTCATTATTGCATTTACAATCATTCAAGATATTGAAATTTTGTATTTTAACTTTATATTTGCATTGTACAAACCTAAAAACATAGAAAACAATAAAAAAAAATAGAAAAAAAAATTAAAATACCCCTATTGGGACTCATTCACCATATTGGGTGAATCACTCCCACTACACATTCTACATCACTGTTTTCAGTATTTAGTTTCTAGTTTTTAACCTTTTGTTTGCATCAGTTACTTTTTTGTTCTAGTTTAGTTATTTTCTCTTACATTTCAATTATTAGCATTAAACATCATTTACTTTAAATGGAAATCATGGATACTATTAGTTTTTTGCAAGTTTCATTTTCAGCTTTAGTTCTTAGTTCTCTTAGATCAGATTCATCAATAAAGGATAATAAAAAATTGAAAACATCAAACGAACCTATACATCAAATGATTCAATTTAGGAACACTATCTCATCCAAGCTTCTTAGTAGTGATGATTTAGCTAAGTTATATGAAGCCCTTTAGGACTTCCTCTTACTCACTTCATCCACTAAGGCTTTCCATGAGAAACCAAATTGATGATAACTTACCCCTCCAACCTTTTAGTAGTGATGAATTTGATATGTTAGATGAAGCCCTTCAAGACTTCATCTCGCCTAATCCATCCACTAAGGATTTTTTGAGCCACCTAAAACAAAAGATGTTAATGTGATTCAACCTCAACTCATTCTTTACCCACCTTCAAATAAACCTAAGTTTACCCTTTACCCACCTAAAAATGATGTCTTGCAGTAGCCAAGTAATAATACTATTGCTCATACATACAATACCAAAAACAATATGCAACCATAACAAACTAACCCCAACCTCTTTACCTTTGCCTAATCCTATTTTTCCTAGTGCTCCTCACTTCACCTCACATGCTAAGGAGTATGATCTTCTTGAGAAACTCAAGAATACTCCTACAAATTTTTTCCTTTGGTACTTACTTCAGAATTCACCAAACTATCATACCATCCTTCAAAAAGCATTGCAACAAATAGGAGTTCCTCCTGGTACAACTGTAAATGAGGTGGCAGCTCTAATACAAGGAATGAATACAGTTAATCTAGACATTACTTTTCATCAACATGAGCTCCCTCGCTTGGAGTTAAGAAAGAAAAATGAAGCCTTTATGATAATAACTCAATTCAATAGAATAGGTATCAAAAGGACCCTTGTTGACAATGACTCTGCCCTTAATGTCCACAGTGTAAAGCTTCTCGATAGGTTGTGTAACGACAAATCACAAATCAAATCTGATTCCTTATCCATTAGAGTAATTTGATAATGTTACAAAGAAATCACTCAGTGTAATGACCTTACCTATTACAATCAGAATGGCTACTTTGCAAACTCCTATTCATGCCATGCCCTATGATCTCTCATATAATCTTCTTTTGGGAAAACCATGGATTCATGATATGCATGTAGTGCCTTTCACCCCTCATCATATAATGAAATATGTCTATAAAAACAAATCTTATCAAGTTGAAATAGACCTCAAGCCTGAAAGTTGCTTACAACTTGAAAAAGGAACAAGTCCTCTGAACACATTGATTCCAATATCTCATAGAGAACCTCTATAAATTGACAAACAAGAAGAGGAATCAATGTCTAAATTACTAGGTGATGATTGGGGATCATTAGAATTCACACCTTCATTTATGGGAGAATACATAATTACACGAAAAGATGATGAAAAACAAGAACAACCCATGATTATGTCCACTTAGAATATAGAAGAATCTTTCTCAACATCTATCTCACCCATTTTGGATGAAAACACAAATTATACAACTAATTTTGATGAGATAGACTATCAACAACCGCCAAACCCAAAATAAATGGAAATACTTTATGGGTGAGGCTATCAACTTATGAAACAATTGGGCTACAATGGTAAATTATGTGGAAATAATGAACAAGGTATTAGAGTTCCTATAGAACCTAATCTGCAAGAGATAAAAATTGGGTTGGGATATTCTTTTCTAAAATAGCAAAGGCCACTCAACGAACCTCATTGAACATCAACACTATCGCATCTAAACCAAGAGACACTCTCACAATAAAACATCCTGAATTACTTGATATGGATCTACCGCCATCATGGGAGTATGTTGAAAGTGATTGGAATCCTTAAAACAAATGTTAGGAGTTTATGATAAAACATCCTCTACTCCTTCCATGAAATGGGTTACTTGTGCTATGATTCATACCAAGCAAAATGACATAAGTAATGAGCAACATATGAGTAAGGAACCATATGATCTTGAGTTTCCTAAGTCAAATGCATTCCCCTTAGGGAATACAATTGATATACCAATGGATATCAATGATAAAGACAAAATCATTAAGATTGGGAAGTTCCTTGATGATAAGGAACAAGAGGAGTCTGCAACCTTGCTTCATGACTTTCCTAAAAAATTTGCTTGGAAATATTTAGACATGCTAGGAATTGATCCAAAGATAGTAACACACAACATTGTCCTTGCTGAAAATGTTAAGCCTATTCGGAAAAAGATATGAAAAATGCACCCCAAGATAGACTTGCATATTAAAGGAGAACTTGAAAAACTCCTTGACACAAGTTTCATTTGACCTATTGATTATTGTCCTTGGATCTCAAACATTGTCATAGTTGCTAAACCTAACAATCATATTAGGATATGTATGAATTTTTGGGACTTGAATAAAGCTTCTTTAAAGGATGATTTTTCACTTCCTAATATTGACATGATTTTTGATTCAACTGTGAGGCATTCTTGGTTGTCATTCATGGATGGCTTTTCTGGTTATAATCAAATCTTTATTAACCTACAAGCTCAATATAAGACAACATTTACATCTGTTTGGGAACATTTTGTTGGGTTATGAAGTCTTTTGGATTAAAGAATACATGCGCAACTTACCAACAAGTGATGACACTAATATTCCATGATTACATACATAAAATTTTGGAAGATTATGTTGATGAAATTCTTGCTAAATCTTTAACACACTAGGACAATATCCTCATCTAAAAAAAATTTGAATGAATGCACAAATACAACATGAGACTCAATCTAAAAAAGTGTGTCTTTGCAATAGATAGTGGAAAACTTTTAGGGTTTATCATATCTCACAGAGGCATCGGGGTAGATAAAAATAAAATTGATGCTATAATTAGTAAGCCACCTCCTAGAAATATTTCTCAATTGCTCACATTATAAGGAATAATTCAAGCTATCTATCATTTTGTTGCATCTTTATCTTATCGTACATTACACTTCACACATCTCCTTAAAAAGGATGTGAATTTTGATTGGAATTAGGATTGTAAACATGCTTTTGAGAGCTTAAATGAATACCTTACAACTCCACCTATTTTGCAACCTACTATGCTAAATAAACCATTCAACCTTTATATAGTTGCATCAGCCCATGCTCTTGGAGCATTGTTGGCTCAACAAGATGATACAGGAAAAGAGAATCCTATTTATTATATTAGCCAAACCTTAATTGATTATGAACAACAATACACACTAATTAAAAAACAATGCTTGGAACTTATATTTGCTACTAGTAAATTGCAACATATTTATTAAATGCATAAATACAAGTCATAACAAAATTTGATCCTCTTAAGCATCTTTTTAATAAAACGGACTTATCTAGATGCTTAGCTAAATGGGTGATGTTAACTGAGTTTGACCTTAAGTTTGTTTCACAAAAATCAATCAAAGGACAAGCCTTAACCAATCACTTAGCTAATGCTCCTTCTCCTCTAGCCCTACCTAGTAATGACTCTTTTCCTGGTGATAGTGTGTTGACAATGGACGTTTAAATGTGGCAATTGTATTTCAATGGATCTAAGTGTAGAACTAGCCCTGGTGTTAGGATTATATTATTCCCACCTATAGGAAATCCTATTCCCTTATCATATCACCTAAACTTCCTATGTTCAAACAACACAACTGAATATGAGGCCTTAATTGTTGGATTGCATGCTACATTAATAATGGGTGTCAAAGATATTAAAATATTTGGTGACTCACAATTAGTAATTAAACAAATCAATGGGAAATATCAAGAAAAACATGAAAAATTATCTAAATACAAGGATCTTATCATGCAATTGTTAGAGAAGTTTGAGACATAAACTATTGATAACATCCCATGAAAAGATAATCGTCTTGTGGATGCAATGGCGAGTGTTGCTTCTCTTATATCCCCTCAAGATCCTTCAAAATATTTTACATTCATTATTCATCCAATCATGAAACATTTTATCGATGATCAGACGGTAAAATTTTTAATAACACAGGAGGAAGACTCAAGTGAATGGTATCATACAATATTTAGTTATTTGAAATATAGTACCTTTCCCAAACCAACAACTAAAAACCTTCAAGCTCATTTGTGAAAACTTTCCTCTAAATATATAATTCATGCTAGCATGTTGTATCAAAGGTCATTCCATGGTCTCTTACTTCAATGCTTAAGAAACCCTGAAATACCTATGGCACTTCAAGAAGCCCATGAGGGTGCTTGCAATGGCCATTTTAGTGGACAAATGTTGGTTCAAAAACTTATCTAAATTGGGTACTATTGGAAAAACATGGAACATGTTTGCTTTGATTATGTTTGAAAATTTCATAAATGTTAGGAGCATAGTAATTTAACTCATGCTCCCACTTGTGAACTTCAAGCTCAGGTCTCGATATGGCCCTTTGTGGTTTGGGGATTGGACATTATAGGAAAAATATCACCCCCTTCTTTTGTTGGACATACATTTATGATCACTACAATCGATTACTTCACAAAATGGGTAGAAGCCATTTCCCTTCGATCTACAAAAGCTAAAGTAATATGTCATTTCATCTTAGAACACATCATTGTTCACGTTGGACTCTCTTCCACATTAATTTTTTATAATGGTACACCATTTAAGAATAATGACGTGAATAAATTCTTGGAAACATTTAATATACATCGCTTCTCCACACCTTATTACCCTCAATCTAATGGTTAGGCTGAATCAAATAATAAAGTCCTTGAACAAATTTTGAAGAAAACTGTTAATAAACATCATAAAGACTAGCACACACAATTAAACTATGCACTTTGGGCTTATCACACAAGTGTAAGATCTTCTACAGGCACTACACCTTATAGTCTTGTCTATGGCACTGAAGTAGTAATTCCCTTGGAGTTAGAGATTCCCACATTACAAATCACTCTTCAAGAGCTTATTGATGATAAACACTATAAATAGTAACATTTACACCAGCTTGAGATGCTCGATGAATAATGCATTAATGATCTTGAACATCTTCAAGCCTATTTCAAAAGGAAACAACACTATTATAATCTCATTGTCATCCCTCGCACATTCCACAAGGGTGACTTAGTCCTATTTAAAAATCAGTGCAATGTCAATGTCAATCCAAATGAAAGAGGAAAGTGTAGTCCTAATTGGTTAGGACCATATGTCATTGATAAAACTTTTGGATCTGGTGCATATATGTTAACTAAATTAGATGACACACCCCTTAAGGAACCTATTAATGTCATGCATATATGCCGGTATTATATCTAACTCCTTTGAATAGTATGTATGATAAAGTAGTGTTTTTTAAATCTATAGGGTTATATCCTAAATGCTTTCACATTGCTTTGTTCTTGACAAATGATTGTGTGTATGTATTGAACACTAAAGTGATTATTTAATTTATTTTTATAATTACTTTAGACTTCATACTATTCACATTTGTGTTATGTTGAATTAGATCCTTACATAGATTATAGGTGCATTTAATTTAACATAACCTTTTTCAACAAAAATTTTGTATCTAAGTGAAACTAAAATATGTTTTACATTAGATCACATAAATTGCATTAAATCATGAAAACATTGATTAAATAATTTTACAAGAATTATTTAATTAATCAAATTGCCATTTGACATTCAAACACATTACACAAAATAGTAAAACATCAAATGCTCATATATATATCAAACTTTTAATGTACATGTCATCCATATATACAATATCACTAGGGTCTGTGACTGCCTAATCCCTCAGGATCTAGTGCTTGTGATGGTCCCATGCTAGGATGTCAGGAGACAGTAGTGTGCGATCGTGATCACAATCTTCTAAATCTGATCACAAACTCTAAACCCTATATTTGTCGAAGGACCACCTAATTCTCTCTTACTATTTGATCCCTCTCCACTTATAGTTGAGCTACCTCTTCCTCTAGTCTCTCAACCTCTACTAGAGTCTCGGATGGTTGTGACTTGGATCGGCAGACTCGTCTCCTCAAACTCTCATACACTACAGGTCTGTAATCTCGCAAATGGTCTAAGTGACTCTAGATCTGGCTCCTTAATAGGTGGGGGAACATAATCTGATTCCATCTTCTCCTCATCGATAGATGTTGGCACTATCTTTGTAGCCACCTAATGATAGAACTCTCGATAATCTCTTGAGGCTCTTGTAGGGTAGAAACAATAAATCATCAGCATACATCATAACATATAGAAAACATAAACACTAACATAACTTGTAAATGCATAAATTAAATATCATCACCTATATCTCTAGTAGGCTAAGTAACGTTAACCTCATCCTCTGTGGGGGGACATGAAGGATGTGCTAGCTCCTCTGTGACTGTGGGTACTGATGTCTGCTATGGTCATTGCACATGATCTAGTCATACAAATGTAAGAGGACTCTCCCCACTCATGTCAATCCTTGGATACTTCATCATCACCCTCACTCAGGAGTGGCTCCTCCTCCTCCTCGTACTCCTCCTTGTCATCCTCCTCCTCATCCTCATCCTCATCTCCTCTGTCCTATCCATCATATTCAAGATCTGCATCCTCGTCATACTCATCATCTATAACTTTAGTGAATATTTTTGTAGCCCTATACCGTACCTCATCTCCCTCATCTAGAACTAGTCTTGCATCACCTATAGGCTCATCCATCATAAATACAGGAGTTGGTTGTGACACTATCCACCACTCCTCATACTCATCTATGTTACCTATGTCATCAGCGTCAGAGACTAGAGGCTAATCTTGATATAAGAAATCAGAGTCACTTTGGGAAACATGGTCTATAGTGAGTTGTACTATATCACTTGGTCTCCAGGCACTTCGCACTGATCTCTTGAGAAAGGGGCATTCCCTTGGTGGTGTCTGAACTTTTTCAAATTGATGCATGACTCAACCATAGTAGAAGGGACGTACTACATAGGCATGTTAGCCAGCCAAAAATCTATCTAACTATATCCTCCTCAACTGTCTTGTGTGATCTAGCCACTACATTGTCAGCTGATAAGGTCTCCAAAGGATCTTGTCCTCCTCCAATCAGTCAAATCTCACTCTCCAAAAATGCAAGTCTTCATACTGCCATAACTTTCATAGAGGATAGTAGAAGGCTCGAGGATACGTTATGGCTATAGCACATGGGGAACTGATGAGCTTGGTGCATGTGATATGCTCAAGGAACCAAATTTGTAGAAGTGTGCAATGCACCATATTGTTTATCTCACAAAAAACAAATTGCTCTAGATCATAATACAAGTGTGCTAGGATACAACATCCCCAAGCGTAGACCATCCTATACTCTTCCATCCCACAAATCAAGAGAACTAATCCTCCATCGAGGTGTGTTGCTCATTTATCTGGATTGAGTACTAGTTCCATTGTCTACATCATGATCTATCTCACCACTGGGTCTCATGAATACAATAGCATCAATAGCTCAATTTTCACCCTCGCGTGCTCATCGTCCACTGGCCCAGCAAGGAATTACTACATGTTATCCTTCCACTCGTGAAATGACTGATCTCCTCGATAGCATACCTATTATCCCCAAATAGCAACTTGGAGAATATGGTGTACATCCTCTAAGGTAATCATCATCTCCATAGTCAGAAGGTGAAATGTGCAAGTATCTATGTCCCAGTGCTCACATAAAGCCATCAACATAGCATCGTGGTACCTCATGGGAGGCATGAGGTACACCCAATATATTCCTATAGCTTGAAGGTGCTATGTCTCCTCTACTGAAAGTGATGGGGCTATATCTCTCAAACAACTCAACTATCTACCCCCTAGCCACTACCGCGAACGAGTGGGTATCTATCAAAATCACAAATATATGCTCTAAAAATCATCTAATATCTTTAATTTTTACTTTATTCATCATGAAAGTGTATTCAAGTCCATCTAGTATGATTTCCTAAAGGCCCTAGACACTTTAGAACCATTTTGGGACACTTCACAAAGAAACGGGACACTTTGCGAACAAATGGGACACTTCGTGAAAAAAGGGGACACCTTGCAAAAAAAATTAAGATCCTAAATTAACCTATAAATGCTTTAAAAATCATCAACTCACTACAAAAACACTAAGAAAAGGTCATAGAATTGACTCACCTCATGATGACACTCGTCATGTGCCACCTAGTCCTGAAGAACATCCAATCACACAAGCCTGTAATCTTGTCTGCTTGGCATCTTTCTATCTCACTCATCACTCTCACACTACAAGAAGGTAAATGAAATAGTAAGTGATAGAATACTTCACTTTTACCTCTTTTCACTCTTTTCATTCCCTTTTTACTCTTATAAAATTAGGGTTTTCCTTATCTTAAGCGTTAAAAAAGTACTCTTTATTCAAAACACCATAACAAGTGCTAGGGAACTCCATTTTTTATGTCATTTGATGTATTGGAATCATGATTCCCCACCTGACATCATCAATTTTCTATCGTTATGTGACATGGTACTTGGATATGTCCTACAATGTGATATTCCTTATTTAATGTGGCTAGTTTGCTACCTTGATTCCACCTCTGTAAAGCAAGAGGAATCAAGGGGGGGCATACATCTACCCTCAAATTTGATTTCTAGAAGTTAGATAAATGGATTTTTGGAAAACTAATGAATTTATGTTGCAAGATGTGGTTCCTAATTTTTTGGTTTTGTAGATAACTACATTGGGGGCTTCATTCTTCCATCATCTAAATGAGTATCCTTTTATGCAATAAAGTGTACTGTTTGGAGTCCTTTACCTTACATATGCATGTAGGGTCATATGGGCGCTAAAGTGGGGGCTAAATGTGGACATGGAAATTGTACTCCCTTCTTGGAGATAGTATAATCTATGGCCTAATTTGGACCTATCTTGGGCACCATTGCATTTATCATCCTTTAAAACAGCATTTATAGGCCCCTAAGACCCATTTTTTTTATCTAGAGGCCCATTTCACTCAAAAATCATACAAATCCTGACAAATAATGCTTAAATTATTCATATATCAAAAACCCACCTCCAAAAACCACATGTGGGACCCATTTTCCACCTTGGGTGAATGAGTCCCCTCTGGTGGGACCCATTCACCAAGGGTGGCGAATGAGTCCCTTTTAGGGGAATTTTTTATTTTAAGCAGGAAAGCCACTAACTTAATTCAATTTTTCAATGGATATCAACCTCTTAGGTCTAAATAATGGGTAATTAGATATTGATGCCTATAAATATGTGTTTTTAGGTCATTTTTCACATCATCTAGTCATTTTTATCAAGCAAATTCAAAAGTCAAGTGTTGAATATCTTTCACAAGAAGATTCATTAGTCTTTCTACAACAAAGTTGAAGCTTTAAGATAGCAAGTTAGGGTTTTTTTAGGTCTTCAAGCTCACTTTTTATTCAAGATACCACATTGAAAAGGGTTGATTATGGATTCCTATGGAGAATCATGGAGAAATCTAGGTTGAGGAGATGCAACTAGCCATCAAATCAAGCCTAAAGACTTGTTTTCAAAGTGATTCCATCTTCCATTTTCTCTCTATCTTCAGATTTAAGGTTTGCATGTCATTAATATTCATTTAAAATGTTGTAGGATTTCTTTGGTTGAAGCCTTACATCATTCAAGCCTCATTTAAGCATCTTATTCTAGCACATTAGAATAGGGTTTTGTCTTCAGATTTTCATAGTCTCAGACACACTTAAGGCTAGGTTTTTATGCAAATTTTATTTTCCCTTCAAGGTTTAATTACCAAATTAGGGGTTTGACCAAGGAAAACCCCCCCATTAGAAAATAAAATATATTCTATTTTGTAGGTATTTTTGAAGGTTTGGATCTGAGATTCAATTTGGAAGTATAGTGCAGGTGATAAAGTGCAGATCTAAAACTTTAATTTTTGGAAAATAGGAAAAGGACTAATTTTCCATTAGTGGAAAATGAGTCCCACTAGAGGTGTATGTTAGGATAGAGTGCAGATTCTAGTACTCTTTTGGAAGAAATAGACTTCTTAGTAGAAACTCTAATCTGGGACTAATTAGCCCAGGATGGCAAAGGAGTCCTAGTTAGTCAAAAAGTCAACATTTCTATTTTTTCAGAGCATTTATCAACCCTCCTCAGTCTCTAAGTGCATGTGAGTCATATCTCATCTCTCCTTTTCTTTTCTATTTATATTTCTAGGGCTTTCTTTAGGACTTTTTATACTTGTTTGCATATCACAACGTGTTTACAAACACTTTACATTTCTTAGTTTTGCATACAAAATAAATTTATTTTATCAACTATTTGCATTTATATCATCTCATCTAGGCATATTTCATTCATTTTACATTAATCTTGAGTGTGAACATAGTCAGTTTTTACCCTATTCCTTTCCTTTTAGGTGAAAGACCCTAGAAGTGAAAGAGAACATTAGGGTACCGTTAAGACCAAAAATCCTATTCATTTTTCATTACATTTGATGTCCTAAATTGCAGGAATTCATCTGACTAGATCCATTCTATAACCCATGTTAACTAATGATCCCATAAATATGACCTTTGGTGTATAAGCATCTTCCTGATCATAGTTGAGCAAGAGCTTTAAAAGAAATTGATCCTTATTGGGAAGATCATGTGCATGTCTTTCCAATCAAAAAGTCACAACCCCTTTATTGAAAATTTTCTACATATCAGGAAGAGGTGAATAGAGTTATAGTGATCAAAGACCTCAAAGATAATAGGTGTGCATAATTGGGAAGATAGTGCATAACATTTCACCAATGAAAACTTATCGGCAAAAATAGGTTGGTCAGAGGGAAAATTTCAAATCACACTAAGCTCATGCGTCACGCCAATGGAGACCTCATCAGGAAGAAACATATATACTTTCTCCAATAAAACAGGAGAACAAATGTATCGAAGAGACATGTATGATCGAAGTAAGTCCCTCAGATCTCTCTGACCATGTGGGTTACACCGATGAGAAAAATTTAGGGAAAGTCTCACCGACTTATCCCAATGAACAAAGTGGTAGAGGAAACACATCGAGGAGACCAAGTACATCAAAAAGGAATTTTATTCTTTTAGCAATGGTACATGTCAGTCTAATGGTAGTATGGAATGATCACTATTTATTAGAAAGACACCGGGTGATGATTGAAAGGACTTCTAATGATCCAGACCACCTTGATATCAGGTAAACTTCATAATGTTCTCCCCGAAACATTAGGAATTGAAAAGTAATAAAAAGGGATGTTGCACAATATTGGTGAGATTATTAAGTTGTCTTCCTGACTGAATAAAAGAACCAAAGGGACACTTCATATCGAAGGGACATTCAGTTATGTCTTGGAGATCAGTTATGAACATATAAACAAATATGGTGCCAAATAAAGCACATAGATCAACCTGAGACTAGATGGGTTTCACTGATGTAATCTTATTGTATCGCTCTAACATTTAAAAATTTGAAAAAACCTGTTGCATTCATTTCCAGTGGCAGACATTAATGGTTGCACGAATGAACCTCATATGGATATTTCTTATTGAAAAGAGATTGAATCAAAAGAATTTTTTGAAGTTGCAGCAAAGAAGGGCAGGAGATCAAGCGGAGGTCAAGGAATTCAATTTTCCTAAAGACATACAAGTAAGCATACAAAACACCTCTACAATTAATAGACTATAATTCCATTCTACCACCTTATAGAGAAATAAGATGGAAAGTTCAAGTTCTGTAAAAACAAAAAATAAGAAACAACAAGGTGAGAGTAGCCACTCTAAAAGTAAGAAGCAAAAAACTAAAATGGGGTAGGAATCAAAAACAAAAAAATGAAAACTAAACCAAGACCTCATTGATCAATTACCTGGTTTAGGGCCAAAAGATAGAAGACCTTCACAATTGAGGGCTGATGTAGAAATATTAGAGGATAAATGTAAACATGTAGGTGATGTGTGGACCCCCATTAGAGGATACGAATTGTTCATGTTTCATTATTGTCAAAGAAGTAGATTTGAACTAGTTTCTAACCCTTGGAATTTCAATTTGGGAAATTTGGTTGTTCCCAACATCTTTGTGAATATAGACCTCATAAAACTTCTAGCCAGACATTATAACCCGGGCCTTAAATCCATATGCAACCCACAAGGAGAACCTTTCATACTATAGATGTTGAAAAATGTAAACTAAATACAATTAAATACACCTCTTAATGAAACATTGTATCAAGATTAAACAAGTATTAAACTAATTTAAAACACAGAAAAGCCTGAAAGTGTCCCATTGTCTCCTATCTTCAAAGATTTATCAAGTTACAGAAGCTCTAAGATTTGTAAGCACCGTAACTATTTAAAATGCCTATCTAGATAATGGAATGGATGCTAAATGCAATGATGTGATGATTAAGAATGATTTATAGATGATATGATGCTACTGTAAACTATCCTGGCATGAAACCTACTAAATGGAAACTATAATAAAAAATAATAATGTTGTCGTGATATGAAATCTACTGATGCCATGATACTAAGATGATACTAAAATGCTAATACTAAATGATTGCTTGGTTGCTCAAGTACTAATTCTTGCAGAGTAAGTTTGCATAAAAGATGATAATTCCCAGATGATTTTGATGCTTTAGAAGGCTATATATATAGATTTTCGGCAACACATTTGCACAGGGGTAACACAATTGAGGTTGAGATTCAATCTGGAGATTTGAATGGTACAAGATGAGAAGGAGGAGCTGGTCATGGAGGATTGTTCCTCCCCATGAAAACAACAGGAAAGATGAGAGGAAATATTTGAGGCAAAAGATTGGGAGGATTTCATGCAGGTTTGTCCCCAAGGCTCTTCCCATGAATGCCAGTTGCATTAATTAGATTTGAAAAATCTAATTTTATTGGTGAGTGAATAAAGGGATTAGATTTATGCATTATTTAAATATTTTTGGTTTATTTAAATTAGCAAAAAGAGGGATAAATAATTTAATAAAACAAACTATAGAAGTTGTTTATTAAATTAAAATAGAAGGAATATGATATATTTATTTAATGAAGAAGAAATGTGATGAGATAATTAAATAATATCAACTATTGAAGCTGTGTATTTAATTTTAGGATAGAATTGGTGGATAAAGTATAAAAGAAATAATAATAATTAAATAAATAAAAGTATTTAATTTTTTTTATTTAATTAAGACGGAAATAATATGATAAAATAGAAGAATTAATAATGAACTTAATATAAATAAATATTTCTATTTATTTACTAAGTAGATGAATTAAGGTTAATTAATCAAATAAGTCATATTTAATTAATTAGATTCTCTAGACCATTTTTAGGTGTCTACATTTTGCCCCTTTTTGAAGTAATGTGTTTACACATTGCTTCAAAGAAAATTTTGTGCTACTACTACTAGTATTGACAAGAATTTTTTTAGAATACCCGAGACATGATTTTCAGTTGATTGATGGATATATGCCCCCTCGAGAGATAAATTAATGAATTTTTTATTTTATGGAATTTTTCAATTTTGTTTATGATTGTTTGTTGATTTGGTGTAGATTTGATGTAGATTTGATGATGAAATAATTTATCTCCCGATAATTGATGTAGAAAGTGATCCTAGATGAGTTTCAATTAATCTCCCCTCTAAAAATTAAATCAATCTCATAAAAATCCCTTTTTGAAATAACCTATAAAAGGTTGAAAAGGTCTTTTTCAAAATCATTTGTAGATTGTGACCTTTGAAAGTTTGAGAGAGATTTGTGCTACATGGAGCAAGATGTCAATTCCCTATCACACCCACCAGTTCGAGCGTGTTTGACGACATGAGCGGCTAGCCGCGTTCAGACCTCTGATATGTCCATAATTTTTCCTTGGTTTTCGTGCATTTTTCATTTTTTAGTGTATTTTCAATTTTTTTTTAAAACCTGTTTTAGTGATTCCACATTTCGTTGTGGCACTTTTTGACTCTGTTGTAGCGCTTCTAGGGTCTCTTCTAGCACTTTTAGTCTTTTAGCACTTCGAAAGTCTGTGTTAGTGCATCTATAGGGTAGGTTAGCACTTCTCAAATTTTAGCGCGTAGATTAGTCATTGAGCTTTTGTAAAGTATATTAGCACGTCAAGAGTTTTAGCGCTTTATTTGGATTTTGTAGTGCTTATACGCTCTGTTTTAGCACGTTTCAAGTTTTAGTGCTTTTCTGAAAAAAATTAGCACTTTGACCCAATAAAATGGTACTTTTGATAAAATGGCGCTTTGTTTAAATGTAATAGCACTTTTATTTGATGAAATGACGCATTTCTTTGTTTTAGTGCTTGTAATGTCCTTTTAGGTGCATTTATATCAAAGTGCCTATGATTTTTGTCAATTTGTTATTGATTTTCTTGATTTTTGATCGTATCAGTTGATGGTTTGATATGAATGATTTATCTAATCAAATACATGATTTGTCGATCTCATGATAGGTGAGGTCTAATGTTTTGTTTTGATGATAATTATCCTCATGATAGGTGAGCAATAATCAGAATTGACATACCTCATGATAAGCGAGGTTGATTTCATGCATTGATGATGACCTCATGATAGGTGAGG
>VDFB02379711.1:202256826-202319966 GCA_007258455.2 Sequoia sempervirens | reverse complement strand
TTAAGGGTTAAGGGTAGAGGGGAGAGAGATAGAAGGAGTGAGTGAGAGAGATAGACTTGAGAGAGGGAGAGGGGGTAGGAGGGAGAGACTTGAGAGAGAGAGGGAGGGAGGGAGTGGGAGAGAGATAGAGGGTAGAGGGTAGAGGGTTTAAGGGTAGAGGATAGAGGATAGAGAGAAAGAGAGAGAAAATAAACCTATATAAAGTTAACTTTCTCATAATGCGAGCACAATTTGAAGTAGTAGAGATATGGCCATTATTTTAACAAGACATAATGTGCTCATGTTATAATGCAAGTGCATTTTGTCTTGCTCTAAAAATGGTAAACAACCCAATATAACTGTGACCTCAAGGCCCACATTCTGCATATTCTCCTGGTTTTGTGCGTGTTTCGACAAATTTTTTTTTTTTGATGATTTTGTGAAGTGTGCATGCATGTTTTTCACATTCCACCACCTTTTTCATGATCTTTCCACCACCTTTGCATGAAATAACATAGTTTTCATGTTGAAAGGCATATAATATCAATTCAAGTATGAATTCCATTCAAGAGTGATATACAATTGAAGTTTGGAGGGGAAAAAGCTTTTGAAAAAAGTCAAATTGTTGAGGAGTTTCAAGAAAGAAGAAGCAAAGGCTACATAATTGGGTAGAACTCCTCCATTTGAAACTCTAGTTTTTAAGGTAGGTGAAGTCATTACGCATTTTATTTCATTCTATTTTGGCTTGCTTTGATTTTTGTTATTTTGTACATTCCATGTTGATCATTGTTTGTTTCTCATTATAACCTTAGCTTGTCAATGCACATTTTAAATTACACAATTCTTTACACTTTCCAATTACATTTTTAAACCACATCTCTTTGAGGAATTTTGTTAAACAATTAACTTATCTTGTGTATTCTTCCACGTTTTGTATACACATATATATGACAGAAGTTATATGGAAGTAAAATAATACATCATTTCTCCATCCTTTACTATGGATGTGCATACCACTCTCCAAAGCTTTCATTTTGGTATAGGCATGGGGGATGTTGGAAAATGTAGTTGAATTTGGTTTTACACCTACAATTTGCATATGCTTGAAATTTTCTAAATCCTTTTCAATACATCTATTTTGTACATATCCTACAATCATTCTAGTCCATGAGGACATATCTCATTGAGGTATTTTGTCAAACAGTTATACCAAGCAGCTGATTTCCTTGTCTATGCTACCAAATTTTACATACATGTCTACCAAAGCATTTTATCAAACAACATAGACAAGGCAATCAATTGTTTGAAGAAATTCCTCAAAGAAATGGGGTCTCATGGTGATGTAAATTTTATCAACCAGCTGATTGCATTGTCTATGCTACCAAATTTTCCATACATGTCTCTACAAAATTGGAATATACTCCTCCCACATTGATAGATATTTGAATCTGTTTTGGTTTTCATTTCTATTTCTAAATTTACCTCATCACTAAACTTACCTCATCACTTATGTTGTGATATGTTTTAAAATTTTCCTTGATTAGTCTACCTACAAGGGATTCTAACCCTTCTCTCCACTATTTCAAGATTCTTTATTGAAGGCTAAGTTAGCAACATGGGGAAAGGTGTAGCCTATCTTGAGATCATGGCATGCCACAAGACAATGCAGTAGGGTTGACAAGGTAGGGGCAGCATGAGAAAATGTGATTTACATCATTGTGAGACCCCATTTCTATGAGGCATTTTCTCACGCTGCCCCTACCTTGTCAACCCTACCGCATTGGCAAGCTAGTGACCTCGCTAGCTTTCCAATTCAGTAGCGTTGACAAGGTAGGGGAACCGTAAGAAAATGCCTCATAGAAATGGGGTCTCACGGTGATGTAAATGAGGCATTTTATCATGTTGCCCCTACCTTGTCAACCCTACTAAATTGGAAAGCTAGTGAGGTTAAGGTAGGGGCAGAGTATACCTCATAGAAATGGGGTAATGTAGCATGCCATGATTGCAAGATAAGATCAAAATGGAAGCATGGACAAGGCATTTGAATTATTTGGCAATAATATTTTTGTAGAAATGTATGCAAAATGTGGTAGCATTGACAGGCTAGTGAGCTCACTAGCTTGCAAATGCGGTAGGGTTGACAAGGTAGGGGCAGTGTATGCCTCATAGAAATGGGGTCTCATGGTGATGTATGCCTCATAGAAATGGGGTTTCACAGTGATGTACATCACTGTGAGACCCCATTATGGCGCTTGCTATCTTCCTTACTCCTTGTCCAACCCTGCATTGTAGGCTAGTGACCTCACTAGCTTGCCAATTTGGTAGGGTTGACAAGGTAGGGGTGTTGTCCCCTCTGGCATGTTGTTGGAATTAATGTCAAAAGTAATAAGATAGTAAGGTGATCTTGCAGCATTACTCTCCTTGGAATTGTGTAATCAATCACTGTGAGACCCCATTTCTATGAGGCATACGCTACCGTCAACCCTACCGCATTGGCAAGCTAGTGACCTCACTAGCTTGCCAATTCGGTAGGGTTGACAAGGTAGGGGTGTTGTCCCCTCTGGCATGTTGTTGGAATTAATGCCAAAAGCAATAAGATAGTAAGGCGATCTTGCAACATTACTCTCCTTGGCATTGTGTGATCAAATGCACATCATATTACTTGTCCTATTAATGTGATTACATTACACAACATGACAAGTTCTTGAGAAAGTTTTTGCATATTAATCAAGTCTTTTTATATTGAGAAGATGAGAGGAATATCATAGCATGTTTTTTTAATAAAATTTCCTAAGGCTTTTAAAATAAAAGAGGAAATTAATCACATTTCTGGGTCATAAAGCCTAAAGGTATATAACATAAAAGTAATAAGAAAAGACCCCCGAAGCTCATTTTGTAAAAATTCATATTCTTCAGTGCCTAGGGCATGGGCATTATATGTTTTGAAATGCACATGAAAATAGTGGTGACCAACACAATGATGATGTTTTTGTTTTTGTTTATGATGTCTATCGACAAAGTTTGTGCCCTAAATGATTAATCATTTTTCAAAAGAAAAAACATGGTATGTGCAGTCACTTAGGGTGGTTTGTATGATGTGTCGATTTTATGGGACTGCTTTGTGGGTTTATGAAACAGTTCCTCTTAACCCTAGTTTGGGTATGGTAAGAAAATAATTTGTTTACTCAGTTTCATGCAAAGATGTATTAACCATTTGGTTAATTGTTAAAACAAGTTTTAGGTATGCAGTTGAAGGCAGTTTGTTTGTAGTACAGAAACTATGCATATTATTTATGCTATGTTGAACATATTCATAGGATTGTTGATTACAAAGATATGCCGGTAGTTGTTGATTTTATACTCTGTTAAGATTTATTTTTTCAGTGATGCAAAAAGCATTGTATCTCATGAGATTTTCCATCTGTACTTGAAAGTATTATCAAAAGTTTGAGAGAACTTGTAGTGCATTGAGAAATTGGTTGGACTTATGCTTGGGAATCTCAAGTGATGCGAGATCAAAAGATGTTGTGAAAAGAAATAGAGGTGATACTCTGTGTATCATTAAAAAAGTGATTGAAAATGTTGATATATAGCCAGTGAGGCATCTGAAATCTATCAATGAAATAGTATTGCTAGTGAGGCATTTGAAATCTATCAGTGAGATAGTATTGTCAATGAGACATATCAATCAGCTAGTGAGGAATTGTAAACAAAAAGTTTTCAGATTAAGCCAGTGAGGCATTGTAAACATAAAGTTTTCAGAATTAAGCCAGTGAGGCATTTAGAGTGGTTTTTATTCCCCTAGAGGGTTTTCCACTCAGGAAAATTCTTGTGTCATCTTATGTGATTGTGTGGTTTATACTTTAATTCATTTTTCTTCATTTTGTTTAAAAATCAAATTAGAAAAGTTGTTTAAAATTGAGTCAACTTGTAGAACATTGATTCACCCCCCCTCTCAGTGTTCATTGTACTCCAACAAGGGGAAACATGAAAAAATGCCTCATAGAAATGGGGACTCATAGGTACATCACCATGAGTCCCCATTTCTATGATCGAGAGATACCTTGTCAGGTCCGCTTCCAGTGGTGGGGTTGACAAGGTAGGGGCGGGTTATGCCTCATAGAAATGGGGAATGTGGCATGCCATGATTGCAAGATAGGCTCAAAATGGAAGCGTGGACAAGGAATTTGAATTATTTGAAAATAATGTTTTCATAGAAATGTATACAAAATGTGGTAGCATTGGCAGACTAGTGAGTCACTAGCTTGCAGCAATGCCGATGGGGTTGACAAGGTAGGGGCAGCGTATGCCTAATAGAAATGGGGTCTCACGCTGCCCCTACCTTGTCAACCCTACTACATTGGCAAGCTAGTGACCTCAATAGTACATGACCGTGAGACCCCATTTCTATTAGGCATACATTGCCCCTACCTTGTCAACCCTACCACATTGGCAAGCTAGTGACCTCACTAGCCTGTCAATGCTACCACATTTTGCATACATTTCTATGAAAAAATTATTGTCAAACAATTCACATGCCTTGTCCATGCTTCCAATTTGAGTGTATCTTGCAATCATGGCATGCCACATTACCACATTTGTTTAAGGCATTCCATTGGAAAAATTCATGTGACCTTTGTCTATGCTAGAAATACTCTTCTACAGGATAATTGTGAGTATTTTGTATGAATCATTGAATGAAATATATTTCATTTATTTGCATGGATTCATTTTTTAGGAACTAATATTTATCTCATTACCATGCTACATGTAAAATTATCCACCATGCTAAGGAACTAAACAAGGAATAAACCAATAGATGAAGAGTATGAAACTAATAAAGAAAAACATAGAGAATAGATGAGGACATATCGTGAGAAGAAGAAATTATATATGATTGATGAAAACAAGCCAATTGAAGAGGAACCTCAACCATCAAAAAGAGAAAAGGAAGTGGTGGCACAAAGTGTTGGAACACAATTATCTACTGAGAGGGGGGTGAATCAGTAGATACTAAAACTTTAACCCTCAAAACCTTTATGCAGATTACTTCCTTAAATCCAAATACCTCATGCATATTTCTTATTCAACTTTTATTGTGTAGATTGAAAACTAAAGATGTAAACATAAACATGCAAATAGAAAATCAACACAAATTCCCACGACACCAAATATACGTGGAAAACCCAAGATGGGAAAAACCACGGTGATAAAGGCTGCTTGAGTCTACTGCTCAAATCTAGCATCACAAATGAAATATTTGTTACAATGCTTTAGGGCTACAACCCAAGGAAGCATCAACTACCTAATTTAGAAGCTACAACTTCAAGGATGCAACAACACCCTGTTTTAGGAGCTACAACCCCAAGGATGCAACAACACCCTAATCTGAGCCACAAATTAGTATAATGATATTAGTTTCAAATATGCATAGACTTGGTTCTACAAAACTTATAATGCATCATTACATTTAGTACATTGTTGCACTTACTACAACTCACACTCTGCTATTGTAGCTACACACTCAACAATACATCCTTGCTCTACAATCTCCTCTGCACATAGAACAATTAATGTTCTTATCTTGTTGCACTACACCTCTTTTCCTTTCTGCATTGTCTCACACAACTACACTCTTTTGAATGCAAACCTAGATGATTTCTGTATTACAGTCTAGGACTTCTCAAATGCATTCTTTGTATGCTTTGTTGCTCTCTCTACATCTGTTGCACACTCAACAATACATAACTCTATTCAACACCTTTTGCACTTGTAGACTTCTCACACTCACGGTAGACACAACACACTTTCTTCAACATTCCAACTTCGATAATATCTGATTATCTTCTTTTTCCATCGACTTGCAATCTCTACCTCGAGATTCTTTTAATCATCTAGATTAGCTCACGCATCAGATTAGGGTTTCCCCTTCTTGCTAACTTCACCAGCAAGCTATCATTTCATCGAGCCATACACATACTATACAGATTCACTGAATATGCTAAACTAGACAATCATGCAAAACCCTAAACCTAGAATACATTAAATGCATTCTCATGATTATGTGATCCAATTATGATCTCGATCACTTGTTAGGGTTTACCAAATATCTTTCTCTACACCATACCTATGCATCGAGCCTCACAAAATTTAATTTGGATATAAAGAATTTGCTAAAAATAACATCCTACAAAACCCTAGGATTGGATGTGCATTAAATTCTCTCTTATGATCCTTCAATCTGATTTTGATCTCAATCATTCATGCAATCTGTTTCACCACCCTGAAGATAAAATCTTCATCCAATTGGTCACTGGGTGTAGTTGGACAAATTAAATCCTTCTCCTATGTCAGTTTCTAGTTCAAACCTCTGTTCACATTGTTGTAGCCATTTGAGATCTCTGCTTTAGAATTCTGGCCGTCAGTCTTCTCTTTCGTGCCATAATCCTGCATTCCTCATTCATCGCCAAAAATTTAAATCATGACCATCTGATAAGCGGTCATTTAAATCTCCTTTGTTGATCACACAACCATCATAGCCATCGCATATCGCAGAAATTCCTTCGGACTTCAACAATATTTCCACGATGTGAACACATACAATGATCACCGTCAAATTGATCTTCTTTAAACTATCACCATTTATCACATTCCCTTTGGAACCAAGGCCATCACATATTGCTACAACACTCAGAATGATCACATCCATTTCTGTAATGTAGCAATCACTTATAACCATTGAGTATTGCTAAAACACTTAGAACACTTGCATCCATTTCCGCTATGTAGCAATCACCATTGGATTTTTCTCCTTTAATCTTCATCATCCATTGCATATCACTATAACACTTTGAGCTTCTCCATTCATTACCGTAATGGGAGGAGATATAGCGATCACCGTTATATCACATAACTTTTGATCTCTGTCATTCACCGCTATCCCGTTGGCTCTGAAAATGGGTCCACAACATCTCCAAGAGTTGGTGAGCTTATGCCATGTTTTTGTTGCTAACATCATGCTCCACTACCACTCAATAGTCATCTCTGAAAGTTTTGAATCTTAACAATGCATTAGCGTGATGCACTAACACCCAACGATGCAATAAAATTTGAACACATGTACATGCTGATGTCACTTTCAACTAACATCACTCATCGCTGAATGCTTGACTTCCTTTGATCTCATTACTGCGATGAACTAAGACCCTGTGATGCAATGTCATCCATTGGATGTTCTTTATTTCAATCTCGTCCATACATTATATATCGCACAAATCATCTTGTCACCTCACTTCACAACAGTGATGTGAAGCGATTGGGTGATATGATGCCACGTGTCACTTGTCCCATCAAGGTATTATCCTCCATCACGTATCACTGAAATTAAAAAAAATTCCAACGAGATTTCTATGATGTGTGATATCTAGCGATAGTCGTTCATCATGTATCGCTGAACTATAGACCAATTTCAACTTCCTTTCCGTGATGTGCAAGATATAGCAATAGTCATTCATCATGTATCACTGAACTTATCACACACTCCAACTAGCTTTCCGTGATGTGCAATATCAAGCGATGATAATGACCGGGAATGATGAGGTAAAGGGGCCGATCACTGAATGAACTCAAAGGCCATAAGTTATGACTTAATTGACCTGCAACCTTCAACTAGCAATCAATGATAAAATAGAAAGTTGTTAGGGCATTGTCCAATCTATTTGATTGTGACCGTTGAATTTCTTCATCATGTAGTGCTGAAATTAAAACAAATCTCAACTTTCTTTTAGTGATGTGTGATAACCACTCATCATGTATCACTGAATCAAAAACTAGTTCTCAAACATTTTTCGCGATGCACGATATCTGGTGATAACCATTGGATCTTCAACTTTGAATGCACACGATTTGTTCTTCAAAGGAACCCATGAGTCATAATAGCTGGATGGCTAGGTAATGGGGCCGGTCACCCTCATGACTTTAACGACATAAGTTATAACTTACGTGACTGATAACCTGCAATAGGAAGTCAACGACATAATAAATTTTCTATTGGACAACGCCATGACTGCAAACACATTAGGGTTTATCTATAAACCCTAATATCACCTGAGAGCAGAAATAATTCATTCTTGGGTGCATCCTTCAATTTCTCTTCCCGTAGAGCACATCATTGGAATGCTCTTGAAAAACCCACATCAAATATGGTACCTAATTTTCCATCAAATGCCTGGAAGCAACTGTTACAAAATGGTGAAAATATTTTGTCAACTATGCAACATATTGAGCAACCTACTCTTCTACACCAACAACCAATCCACATACTTCTAGAACTAGATTCACTACATCACATTCATCCTCTGTCACCATGCCAACATTTTCCCTTGCATGATTTTATCTTTTGACATCAATGACAACATCGTAGCATATGCATTCACCAGAAACCTGTACCCATGCTTCCATATTCACTGCAAACCTTATCTCTCCTTTACATCAATGACACTTTCCATTAATTCCATCATCCTCACTTGCATGAGAAATTCCATTCCATCTCTAATCCTCTTTCATCATGCTAGCAATCTTCCTTGCATGCTTTTCCCTTTTTGACATCAATGAAAACTATATGCCAACACAAAGGGCACAAATGCGAAAGCATCGTGCTAAGATAGATTCAAATACTATAGTTGGAGACACACCGTCTATTGCAAGTGAATACAAAGGGACACCATTAAGCACAAGTGAATATGGAGGGACACCATCTACCACAAGTGAATATGGAGGGGCACCATCTACCGCAAGTGAATATGGAAGGACACCATCTACCTCAAGTGAATATGAAGGGACACCATCCACCACATCTCAAGTTGAGAGTACATCATCACTCAGATTTGATGAAGAAGGTACACCATCATCCTCATGTCAACCTCAAGGTGTTTCATCCATTCCACCCTCGATCGAAGGTACACAATCTAGCTCACCTCACTTAAATATTGATGAAATTCCTAATGTTGAGGAGTATGTACCTAGGAGAACACCACCTAGAATTTTGCATAGAAAGAAAAAGTATTTGATTAATATTGATGAGGATATTTTGTAGCACATGGAAGGTAAGATTCTAGCACACACTTGTAGAAGATATGCTGATAAGATTTGGAAATTGTTCTTTGGAAGGCTAAATGAGACTGCAAGATGTCAACTATTTGTTGAAATGGTGCGGGGTATAAAGTATAGAAACATCATGAAGATTCTTGGGTTGAGAACATTGAATGCTTCAAGTGAAAACACTATTGTGAAGAATCTAATGGATGCTTATGAGAGTGTGGGTAAGACCTCATGCTCAAAGGATAGTAATGTCACCTGATGTGTCATTACATCGACTTTGGTAAGTAGTCAAACAAGGAGAGCTTGTCACATTAGAAAGACAAGTGAACAAATGAGAATTAATAGAAAAAATTTACCAAGAGTTGTTCAAAGGTGGCAAAGGATTGAGGGCATTGATTCAAATTAATTATGGGCATTCTCAGGGAGACTGCCATGAAAATATAAAAAAATTGTTAAAGCATTAAGAACACTAATTGAAGAGTATTAGAAGAATAACACAAGGCCATCTCCGAATCAAAGGGATGTGGTAAGAAGGAGAATCGGTAGTCGGAATTGTGAGCCACATTCAAAGCATTTTTTGGATACGAATCAAACCCAATTTTTTCATAAATTTCAATAGGATTATCCTCAAATTCAAAAATTTCAAAGATATTTTGAAATGATTAAACTTTTTTATGTCAAAATAAATCACACACACACACTACTTGTTGTTGTAGACTACATATTGAATTCTCTAACCATTATGATGTTTATCATTCTATATGTTTAGATTTGCATACTAACGATGTTTTGCAGGATTGTGGCATACAAGCCCCACCAACATCTTCAAGAGAGTTCTCAAAAAATTTATGTGAAATAGAGGATGGCCAAATATTCTATAAGAAACTATGCTTGGATGGTTCATGTCAACGTTGTGGTGGCTTGCAACTTATGCCAGTATGTCAACATATGGAAAGCACACATGAGGTGGGACAAAAACCAGTAGAGTTCAGGAAGTATAAAATAGTGGCATACATTACAAAATGTGGTAATCAAGCAAAAATGTGTGATTTGGTTATTGAGAAGATTCCAGTATCAGTTTATGTCCATGTTTTGTGACAATATAGTGTATGAGTATGCAAGGCATACCCATAGAGCCCAATGGATGGACACACAATTCAAGCTATGCAAGGACACCTTTTCAGTTGGCAAAATAGTTTCAGTGTTCGACTTTGCAGAGAACTACACTCTACAACCACAACATGAGGTGCAGTCACAATATTACAACTCCACATAGGTTTTGATATTTGTACACATAGCATTCATTCATGCGGTTGATAGTACAGAGGACCAAAGGAAGGTATTGAGAGAGTATCACTTTTATATTAGTGATGATTGCACACATTCTCCATATTTCATGCAAGGCTGCTTCCAAATGTTCTATAGTGATTTGGCTTAGAGGGGCATAGCATACTGTCGACATATAATATGGTCGGATAATTGTGCAACACAGTTCAAAAACTCGTGCATGTTCTACTGGTTGTGCATGATGCATGTCTTTAGGTGTGCAACATATGTGGAAATTTTGTGAGGTTGAGCATGGAAATGGGTAACATGATGGTGCAGGAGCATGTGTGAAAAGAGAATTAGCATGAGAAGAGTTAAAGTATAAAGAAAATGAAAAGTTGATAGATGCAAAATCAATCATCGAGTGGTGTAATGCTTCGATGGGTCCAGGTAATGAAGGTACATCTTTAGTTCATATATTTTTTTGGTTGATGGATGATACTAACATTGCACCAAATAAGGATTGTTGTACACTGATAGGATCGAGTGAGCTACACTCTTTCCTTAGCTTAAATGTAGGTTCATAGAGTATCAATACATGAAAGATGGCATGATTTTGTTCTTCATGTACAATGCAAGCTTAGGATGATTGTGAGTCAAAGGAGTGGGTTGAGAAATGGTCATTAAGTTATCTTAGCCCACTTCACACATATCACCCTTCAACAGTGTTGGAACTAACACAAATGGATTCATCGGTCGACTTTGACCACATATCAGATCTAGTTCAACTAGGTAATATATCTACTTGCTTAGTTTTTGAAATTTTTATTGTTATCTTACTTTGTTGTGTATTTGTAATGTTGAGTAATTTCGAGAGATTTGTTGCACATATCAATGTAAGGCATGTTTATGTAGTTATTGCAGATGAAAAAAACAAAGAGGGAACATACTATTACTTGTGCCATTATGTTGAGGCCAAAAATAAATTGGAGGCCCCAATTATAGATGGAGAAAACATCGAATACCCTGCAGGCTCAGTTGTTGTTACTAGAACATGGCTTAAAATGTACCCACATAAGAGTGTTAAATATTGGTTGTTTGCGAAATTTGACACACATCAGAAGATTCTTCATTACTCAAACCTTGTCATGGCATCCAATGTTCATTTGACCAAATATGGGGGTAGACCTTTGAACAATACCTTGTGGAAGGTCCGTGAGTCTGACCATGAGGAAATACTTGACACAATAAAGAGTAGAGGAGACCCAGATGGTTCGTTGGATTAATTTGTAAGTATGCACATTGGTTCTTATTAATTTATACTTGTATGCACATTAATTTGTATGATTCCAATGCTATGATGCAAAAGATATCATCTAATGTTTATATCATGTATGTAGGTGATTGATGAAGTTATCAGACTTGTAAATGTAGCACACTTTATGTTTAGAACTATAACAAAGGATACAAAGTTCAATGCTATTTTATTTTTTCTCAAAAATATGCAAAATGCAGGATATTCTCAATAGATAAGTAAAGTAAGTGGAAGATTAAATTGTGTTGTTTTTATAATAGGTTACATGTTTCCAAAAGGTTGGAAAGTAATATTTTGGTTACGTTCTAGATTCATGTTTTATTCATGAGAGGTTGTTGTGTGCAATAGGTATCTTGGAACTCCCAATGAAGATGTATGGTCAAGAGTGACTAAGTTGATAGAGTGGCATGCCTATCCTCAATGGAAGCATCGAGATTTATGCCTTGTTGTTCCCTAGTTGGAACCAAATGGCGTGGATTTGTTTTTTGTAAGTGTCTTCCATCTATTTTCATTTTATTTCCATTTTGGATGCTCTTTCTTTTTCTTCTTTTACTTTGCCTATTTATAAGTAAACTACTAAAAATTGATTGGTGTCTCCTTGCAAAAAAAACCGATGTATGAGTCATCCAAGAGAATCTCAGCCAAAAAAGCAACACAACATCCTTATTTTGATGATCTTGACAAATCTCAATTTTGATTTGAAGCCATTATAAAAGAGTGTGTGAAGCTTAGCGAGGGAATCTCAAGTTATTCATTTGAAGTTAACCTCATCATGAGCACCTATGATGTAGACATTATAAGAGAATCTCAAATGTATGAGTGACATTGTAAAATATTTGTGAGAATAGAGTACCTAAGGCATTGTGCCTACAAGTACAAGCACTTGGGTTTCAGAACGGTGTATGAAGCATATTAGACAATTGTAGCATAAACAAAAGAATTAGGACAGCCAAATAAATCTCATTTTATTGTAAACATCATATTATTTATATAGTGAGTGTAATAACCATTGATGGTTATTAATCATTCTTTTTCTTCTTTTATTCTCTCCCTATTATAACTAGCACCAATTGACTAACTTATTATAAAAACTTCATTTATTAAAATGAATCAACCTAATAATTATATATCAATCTCAATATAGCATATAGTCTATTCAAATAAACATTTATAATGATATTTACTCAAAATTTGAAATTTGTTGTTTCCCTTAAACATTTGTAATTCATATAACGTAATCCCTTACTAGTCTAAATTACAAAAGGGCAACAATATTTGATGGCCTGTTATCTGGATACCATGTTAGTTATAGGTATTCTATCTAAGGCATCAGGATCATGTAGGTCACCTCTACAATAACCTCTCTCAGTTTTTGTTATCTTAGAGTCATTTTTTCGTGGTGTCCAATTTTGACTTGATGGAAAAAGTGTCAATTGCAAGCAGTGTAAAGTTGCAAAGTGGTGCAACTTTCGTTTTGCAACTCGTGTGACCAAACAGACTGTTCCAATGCATCCGAATGGGTATGTTTATACCAAGCATGGTCCTCTTTCACACCCAAACATGTTGAATCACTCTGAGCTACGTTCAATCGACTTGATCCCTTAAGGGTCCAAAGTGCAAAAGGGAAATAATCTTTGATGGGCTATTACTCGAAAACCGTGATACTTACAAACTCTTCGTCTAATCCTACAAAATTGCGTTGGGCCCCTCTACAATAACCTCTCTCAATTTTTTTTTTTATCTCAGAGTCATTTTCTCATGGTGTCCAGTTTTCACTTGATGGAAAAAGCGTCAAGTGCAAGCAGTGTAAAGTTGCAAAGTGGTGCAATTTTTTTTTTGCAACTTGTGTGACCAAATAAACTGTTCCAATGCATCTGGATGGGTACGTTTACGCTAGGAATGGTCCTCTTTTGCACCCAAAGACGTCAAATTGCTTCGAGCTACTTTCAACTAGCTCGATCCCTTAAGGGTCCAAAGTGCAAAAAGGAATCAATCTTTGATGAGCTATTACTCAGAAACTGTGACACTTACGAACTCTCCATCTGAGCCTATGGGATCACATTGGGCCCCTCTACAATAACCTCTCTTAGTTTTTGTTATGTGGAAGTCATTTTCCCATGGTGTCCAATTTTCACTTGATGGAAAAAGTGTCAAATGCAAGCTGTGTAAAGTTACAAGGTGGTGCAACTTTCATTCTGCAACTCATGTGACCAAACGAACTATTCCAATGCATTTGGATGGGTATTTTTACACTAGGAATGGTCCTCTTTCACACCAAAACATGTTGAATCACTCTGAGCTACGTTCAACCAACTCAATCCCTTAAGGGTCCAAAGTGCAAAAGGGCAACAATCTTTGATGGGTTATTACTCAAAAACCATGATGCTTACGAACTCTCCATCTAAGCCTACAAGATTTTGTTGGGCCCCTCTACAATAAACTCTCTTGGTTTTTCTTATCTTGGAGTCATTTTCGCATGGTGTTCATTTTTCACTTGATGGAAAAAGTGTCAAATGCAAGTTGTGTAAAGTTGCAAAGTGGTGCAATTTTCATTCTACAACTCATGTTGCCAAATGAACTATTCCAATGCATCCAGATGGATATTTTTACACTAGGAATGGTAATATTTCACACCCAAACACATTGAATCACTTCGAGCTACATTCAACCGGTTCGATCCCTTAAGGGTCCAAAGTGCAAAAGGGAAACAATCTTTGATGGGCTATTACTCGAAAACTATGATGCTTACAAACTCTCCATATGAGCCTATGAGATTATGTTAGGTCCCTCTATAATAACCTCTCTTGGTTTTTGTTATCTTTGAGTTGTTTTCCCGTGGTTTCCAATTTTCACTTGATGGAAAAAGTGTCAAATGCAAGCTGTGTAAAGTTGCAAAGTGGTGCAACTTTCATTCTGTGACTCGTGTGACCAAACAGATTGTTCCAACATGTCTAGATGGGTACATTTACACTAGGCATGTTCCTCTTTCACACACAAACACACTGAATCGCTTTGAGCTACATTCAACTGGCTCGATCCCTTAAGGGTCCAAAGTGCAAAAGGGAAACAATATTTGACAAGCTATTACTCAAAAACCGTAATGCTTACAAACTCTCTATCTAAGCCTATGAGATCACGTTGGGCCCCTCTATAATAAAATCTTAGCTTTTATTATTTTGGAGTCATTTTCTCGTGGTGTCCAATTTTCACTTGATAGAAAAAGTGTCAAATGCAAGTAGTATAAAGTTGCAAAGTGGTGTAACTATCATTTTGCAACTTGTGTGACCAAATGAACTATTCCAACATGTTTGAATGGGTACGTTTATGCTAGGAATGGTAATCTTTCACATCCAAACATGCCAAATCGCTCTGAGCTACGTTCAATTGGCTTGATCTCTTAAGGGTCCAAAGTGCAAAAGGGCAACAATCTTTGACGGGCTATTACTCAGAAACTGTGATGCTTATGAACTCTCTGTCTAAGCGTACATGATTGTGTTGGGACCCTCTATAATAACCTCTCTTGGCTTTTGTTATCTCAGATTCGTCTTCCCATGGTGTCTAGTTTTCACTTGATGGAAAAAGTGTCAAATGCAAGTAGTGTAAAGTTGAAAAGTGGTGCAACTTTCATTCCACAACTTGTGTGATCAAATGAACTATTTCAACACATCTGGATGGGTACATTTATGCTAGGAATAGTCCTCTTTCACACCCAAACATGCTGAATCACTTCGAGCCACATTCAACCGGCTCGATCCCTTAAGGGTCCAAAGTGCAAAATGGCTGCAATCTTTGATAGGCTATTACTCAAAAATCATGACACTTACGAACTCTCCATTTGAGCCTACAGGATTGCATTGGGATCCTCTACAATAACCTCTTTCAGTTTTTGTTATCTCAGAGTCATCTTCTCATGGTGTCCAATTGTCAGTTGATGGAAAAAGTGTCAAATGTAAGCAGTGCAAAGTTGCAAAGTGGTGCAACTTTCGTTCTGCAACTTGTGTGACCAAACAAACTATTCCAATGCATTCCGATAGGTACATTTACACTAGGAATGATCCTCTTTCACACCCAAACATGTTGAATCACTCCGAGCCATGTTCAACCAGCTCGATCCCTTATGATGGCATGCAAAACAATTGAAAAGAGAAACATCCACATGACAATTGAGAAGTCCATTTTTTCCACACAAAAAACATATTATCATCCTTAAGTCTAGAAAGTGCAAGACATTTTTTAATTATCCTCCTTTCCCTTACAACAATATACAACCAATTGTAAATGTGTACAATGGTGGAACTTGGAAATATTTTATTTTTCCTCAATTAACAGCTTTGGTTGTGAAGCATTTTGTCATTTTCATTTCAGATGATTTGCTATGCTTGAAAATTGGAGTCTAAGAGAAACAAGTGACGATCTCACACACATTTATTATTTGGCGTGATAAATAAAGTTTTCGCCCTTGAGTCCATTTCTTATTTGTATTATAAATTATAAAGCTTTCTCCCAAGTCCATTTCCTATACAAGAAATAATATTGCAAAATGTTGACATATACATCTTTGGACGTGTTTATATGGTGATGGATCAAGAACATAACAATTCATTATGTGCTGTGAGGATTATGTTGTGAAAATGTTTAAAGACTATTCAAGATAAATGTTTGTATGATAATGTGTCAAGAAGTTAACTACTCATCATCTACTATGAATATTATGTTTTGCAAGTGTTGTGAAGATTATGTATCCTTTGCTTAATTAAGTTGTTACAATCAAAATATTAGATATACTAGAATATTTTTATGAAACATCTCATGGAATACCAATTGAAAACGTGTTTTTTTCTCTTAGATAAAGAATTTGATGGAACTCTTTGAATTAAACTGAATTGAGATATGTAAAAACAAGGGAGCATTAAGAAATACATTGCTCAAGGATCTTAAATAAGCCTTCTCTCCCTTTGCAATTTTGGGTGGATTATTGCTTTCAAAGTATTGGGAATGCTTTTCCTATTTTCTAGTTGGCAATTGCCATTCTAGAAGACTCATCTCTTGATATATATTATACTCATTCTTAATCAATTATCAAGTTAACAATCAATGGATTTATTTACAGTTAATCTTTTCTTTTCAATTTGAGCAATTTTGTAATTTGTAACTCTACTAGTATTCCTAGAAATATTGAAGTTGTTTAACATCAATCAATAAATATTCAAGACAAACCATGAAGGACAAAAATGATCAATGCTAGGGCTAACTAATTAATAAGTATACACGTGAATAATTCAAGTATACATGTGAATAAGGGAAGCACAAGTACTCAAAAACATGTAAGCCTTGAAGTATACACACAAATACATAGTATACGCAAATTAATACAAAGTATATGCATAAATACAAGGTATATGCATGAAAACACGTAAGTCACAAAATATACATTGGAATACATGTAAGTTGTAAAGTATATGCTTGAATATACATAACTCATATCTATTGAACCATGGATTTATAATACAAATATGGGCACCATCGATAAAAAGATTTGTATTAACCAAATAGCCATGTAGACATACATCAATATATGTTGATATAAGTATAAAATATATACAAAATAGCCATATAGGCTTACGAGTCAAATATATCCAATACAAAATATGTACAAAAATGCCATATAGGCATACAACAAAGGGCTCTAGAATCAAAAGTCATTGCTCCACATCCTCTCAAAATAAACTCTTGCCCTTTGCTTGTCGGCCGGTTGGTGATAGGTTTGTCACTCATTTATTCTGAGGTCGAGGAGTGCTCCTGGTGCTCCTCCTAGGGTTTAGTTCTTGGTCAAGCTTTATCTGTTACAATAAGAAGTAAAGAAATTAATATATAGATATTAAATTATAAAAAATGATATATTTAACAAAATAATTACTTACCTCTAGTAGACGAGCTCTCTCCTCAAGGGAAATATTTGCATGCCCATGTTGTGGCATGCTGAAGCACTGCAAAAACCATCCAAAGAGAAATTAAACTACGAATCAATAATGGTTTTATTTCACTAACTAATAGCTATAACGACCAATGTAAATTGAAATTTAGTAATCTTCCTCATACCTCCTCCGTGAGAGCCATCGAGGAGTCTATAACAGATGAAACACTGAGCTCCATTGCCCTATGAACATTTAGAGGTGTATCTGCTTCCAACATCTAAAAATAAAACAAATTATTCAATCATGAAAACTACAATAGTGATCCACATCATGACTTATAATGTATGAGATAATGAAATTTTTTTTGAGGACTTATTAAACTATATATTTCTGACTATCATGCTTACTATTTTCCCTATCCATAGCTTGTTTGAAAGCATCTATTTTTAGGCTTTTACCCATAGCAAGCGGTGAACCGTTTGATAAAATGCTTTTGTAGACATGTACAATAATTGTGGTAGCATAGAGAAGGCAGTGAACTATTTGAAAAAATGCCTCAAAGATTTGGGCTCTTATGGTGATGGAATGCCATTACAAACAAATGTGTCATGGCATTCCATCACCATAAGACCACATTTCTTTGAGGCATTTTTTGAAATAGTTCATTGCCTTCTCTATGGTATTATGTTGGGATGGGGTCGATGGTATAGTGTGGTCTTGGTTATGAGATGGAGGGCGATCATGACATGAAGAGGGAGGGGTGGGGACATGAACAAGTGGAATAAAAGGTGGAAGGTTCCATGGATTGGTAAATTGAGGATGAGGATGAGGACCTTGAAAAGAATTTGGAGGGGAATTTTGGCTAAAGGGTTGGTTTCTATTCTTTAGGCAGTGAGTTGTTTGAAAAAATGCCTCAGAGAAATGTGGTCTCATGGTGATGGAATGGCATTCCATCACCATGATACTACATTTCTTCAAGAATTTTTTTCATACTACTCACTGCCTTGACTATGATATTGCTTACTACTATGCTTTGATAGATTTTTTTCAAGCATCCATAGTTTGTTGGAAAGCACCTATTTTAGGCTTTTAGCCATATCAGCAAGGAGGTGAGTAGTTTGATAAAATGATTTGGTACACATGTATGGAAAATGTGATAGTGTAGAAAAGGTGGTGAGTTGTTTGAAAAAATGCCTCGAAGAAATGTGGTCTCATGGTGATGGAATGGCATTACATCACCATGACATCACATTTCTTCGAGGCATTTTTCCAAACTACTCACTTCCTTGTCTATGCTATTGCTTTCTATTATGCTTTGATAGATTTTTTCCAAGAATCCATAGTTTGTTGGAAAGCACCTTTTTAGGCTTTTAGCCATAGCAGCAAGGAAATTAACTATTTGATAAAATGATTTGGTAGACATGTATGGAAAATGTGGTAGCATAGAAAAGGTGGTGAGCTATTTTAAAAAATGCCTCAAAGAAATTGGGTCTCATGGTGATGGACTTCACCATGAGACCACATTTATTTGAGGAACTTTTTCAAACAACTCATTACCTTGTCTATGCTATTGCTTACTATTATTCTTTAATATGTTTCTTCCAAGCATCCATAGTATAGACAAGGAAATGAATTTTTTGAAAATATGCCTCAGTAAATAAACAAGGAAATGAATTTTTTGAAAAGATGCCTCAGTAAAAAGTGGTCTCATGGAATTTCATGACAAGCAAATGCAATTGGAAGCTGATCCTACTTATTACTTATGCTATGTGAAGTAATTGCATCATTGCTTATGCTAACTTTCTAAACAACTATATTGTAGTCAAAATTTTGTCATCTATCAGTTCATCTAGTTATTAGTTATGGAATGCGAAGTAATGATTTGAGTTTGAAAGATATGCAATGCAATGTAATCAACGATATGAATATAAACTACACAAATCCATTAAGTACAATTCATTAGTTAAACTCTTTATTCTATTACTTGCGTGTAGGTTTTTCTAAATCCACTAGCACTGGGAGGTGTTCCCACGAAACCTCCAATATTAGCCTATTCAACATCCAAAATCATATATTATAATACCATTCATCTAACAATGCTATTCACATGCAATACATTTATAATTATTTACTAGTTACATACCTCAATGGTAGATGCAGTGGAGTAATAAGTAGGTGTAGGGCCGGTGTATCCAATATCAACACTATGACCCTAAAATTTTATTAAAATCATAAAACTAAATTAGTTAATTTTGCATTTCAAAATTGAAATTTAATAAATTAAATTCAATGAACTTGCTAACATTTACTTGAGTATCAATGCCATAAGTCTCATTTAAAATGTTAGTTTCCCTCACCATCTCCATAGCTGTAGATGTATCCTGCATAGAAGCCTCCTGAGTGTCAGTGGGGTCATATGAACAAGTCACCCCGCAAGCCTAACACAAATGGAATCGAAGCCCACCACTCGAAGACTCCCCTAGATGGTGCTATAGTATAGGGCTGGCATGCTGGATGAAACTCTGGGTCAAAGAGTTGATGGACTGCAAAGTGTCTACCTCGGCACTCTCCTTTGCGATGGAAGGGATAACAATGTGCTCTTGAGGCGGCCTAGCGAGAGGTCGTCTCGCTTGACGCCTAGGATCCTGTTGTGCATTGGGTCTAACTTGAGCTGACCCCCATGTCTCCCCTGGAAACCCCTCATATCGAAATAATTTGGGTTTTTTTTCAAGATGAACTCACAATATAGTTTCCTCAAGAAATATTGTGGGACATCACAATTGTTGGATGGTGGGTAATCAAAAACCATGTACCACCTATCCCAAAAAAAGTTCCTAATTTGTAGTGGTGGCACCAATGGATAGGAAACCTCTTCGCATTGAGGATAAGATCTTGATTTGTGCGCGGGTCGGTGAATAATGAGCACAAAACTAATTTTGTAATTTTTGGATCTTTTACATCTTTAATTGATAATTTATCCTGGTAAAAATTCCTAGCTGCCTGCCTCCTATCTTGCCAACCACTTAATTGTTTTTTGATTGCATCTACATGTTTTAACATTTCTTTAAGTGAAATTTCAAGTGTTTTTCTTTCCATGGTTGAATCGTTTGGATCGTTCAACCTTGTGATTAGCTTCTAAATTTTTTATTATTATTTTCAATTTCACTCATTAAATTTTGCCGAGTGCCAGGAGGATGTTGAGGGATTGGTGGAGGAGATTGTTGTTTTGGCTGTTGAACTTGAGGATTTTGTTCATGTTGTTGTTGCTCTGGTTGCTGAGGATTTTTAGGAGGGTTTTGAAGAGGGTTTCCAGGATCATTATCATCTCCTACAAATTCAACAAATGAATATAAAAAATAACCTAAAACTAACAAATTCACAACAAAAAACAAACAATCCTTACCTCTTCGACCTCCCCGTTGACATGGAGGCATCCTAGTGATGAAATAACAACAAATTGATGAAAAAATTGCAAGATTGAATCCTCCCAGAACGTGAGCATGCAAAAGAAGGGCTTTTGGCTATGGGTAGTAGAAAAAACAATCACAACATAAATGAGCTCAATTTCCTTTTTTTTTGTTTTAATGGCTCATAATGCGAGTGCATTATTCCACACTCATGTTATAATGCGAGCACAAAATAGGCTCGGAGTGTCCGAGCCTCAGGCTCAACACACCAAGCCATAACACGAGCACGTTATAACGTGCTCACATTATGAGCTGTCATAACTTTTTTTTAAATTTGGCCACAATTTGGCCCCCCATGTTTTTGCACCCACCCCGTGGTTCACCCAATAAGGGCTACATCCACAGAAACTCATCCATCTAATGAATTTATTATCTAGTGAAAAATAGAGTACAATCTTGTGAATACCATACTATAACATACTTCCCAGCCACTTATAACAAGATTTTTTGAAGCTTCTAGAATTAGGGTTTTACAAAGTCATTTTTTCATTTGTCAGTTAACTTGACATGCAAAACAGGAAAATCAAAATTTTTGGGGGTTGCACCCCCGAACCCCTACTCTTGGGGGCTGCCACCTCCATACCCTAGCAAGGATACATTAAACTGTACAATATTTGCATGATTAGTCAACACATACCAACAATCTCCCACTTGGAGATTGATCCTGGAAAACACCACTGCACTTTTAGTTCCCATTGGATTACAGGTCTGGCTAGTTTCTTATGTCCACCATTATCAGTCATGAAGGCTAATGAAAACCAATGAGGAAATAAATTTCTCTCATGTAACTACCTTTGTGAACATATTTATAGGATTCTCACTTGTGTGAATTTTCTCCAGCTTCAACTGTCCATCGTCCAAAACTAACTAGATGAAGTGGTATCCAAGTTGTATGTGCTTAGTTTTTTAATGTAGAGCTAAATTCTTAACAAGATGAAGGGCACTCTAGCTATGAATGTACAAAGGGCTATCTTCTTGTCATTGTCCCAATTCCTCTAGAAAACGTTGTAAGCAAATCATCTCCTTGCTAGCTTCCGTAGCAACAACATACTCAGCTTCAGTGGTTGAAAGTGCAACAACCTTTTGTAGCCTTGAAATTCAACTGACTGCAATATCTCCTATAGTAAAAAAAATACCTAATAGTACTCCTCTTGCTATGAATATCACTTGCCAGATCATAGTCAACATATCCTTTTAGAGCATAATTTATTCCTCTAAAACATAGTTTCTTTGAAGTAGTACCTCTCAAATATCAAAGAATCCATTTTACTGTATTCCAATGTTTCATTCCTAAATTGCTCATATACTTGCTCACAACTCCCACTGCATGTGCAATATCTGACCTTGTGCATACCGTTGCATACATCAAGCTACCAATTTTTGATGCATATGGTATTTTAGACATTTTATCTTCCTCCTCTTGTATCTTTGGACACATCTCCTTAGTCAACTTAAAATTACTAGGAAAACTTGTGTACTAATTGCTTTCACATTTTGCATGTTAAACCTTTTCAAGACCTTCTCTACATACTCACTTTGAGACAATTTTTTTTTTTGTTTGTCCTGTCCTTTGTGATCCTCATACCAAGGATATTTTTTGCTGCACCCAAATCCTTCATAGAAAATGAATTTTCTAATTTCTACTTAAGTTCATTAGTATGATGCATGTTAGACTTGACAACAAGCATGCCATCAACATAAAGCAACAGGATACTATAGCATCCATTATCCAATTTATTAAAATAAACATAATAATTAGAATGACATCTTTTGTTACCTTGTTCAGCCATAAAACTATCAATTTTAAATACCATTGCCAAGGTGCTTTCTTTAGGCCATACAAACTCTTCTTTAACCTGCACACAAAATTCCTCCTTACCCTTGACCTTATATCCCTTTGGTTGCTGCATGCATATTTCCTCTTCCAAATCCCCATGGAGAAATTTTGTTTTCATATTTAGCTGTTCAAGATGCAAGTCTTCCATAGCCACAAGAATTAAAATAGTTCTAATAGAAGTCATCTTTACAACTAGAAAAATATTTCATCAAAATCTATACCTTTTTTTTGTGTAAAACCTTTTACCACGAGTCTGGCCTTATATCTTTTATTGCCTCCATCTTCTTCCTTCAACTTATAAACCCATTTATTTGGAAATGATTTTATACCTGTAGGCAATTGGAAAATGTCCCAAGTCTGATTATGTAGCAAGGAATCCATTTCCTCTTTCATGCCTAGCTCCCACTACTTTTTGGTATCTACCTACATTGCTTTTTCATAATCTTCAAGTTCACTAGAATCAATTAATAATATAGAATATAATGATGGAAAAAATCTTTCTGGAGGTCTAGTTATCCTTGTAGAATGTCTAACACCTGCATGAGTCTGTGGGATAACTTATTGTTGTTGAGCATCAAGTACCACTGGCATTTTATTTTTGGAATATCATCCAACACTACATATTCCTTTTTGGCCTATTCATGCTTCTTTTCCTACAACTAATCCTTATACATGACCTTCTCATTGAATATAACATCTCTGCTCCTAATGATTTTATGATTTTCATAATCCCATAATTGATAACCAAATTCATCTACTCCATATCCAATGAAGGTATATTTTTTAGACCTAGACACAAGCTTGGTTCTATTTTCATTATCAACATGGAAAAAAGCTTCACAACCAAAGGTTTTTAGAAATGAATAGCTTACCTTTTTACCCATCCATGCCTCCTCTAGAATGCCACCATCCAAAGGATTTGAAGTTCCCCTGTTTATTAAATAAAAAATGGTATGTACAACATCTACCCAAAAGTGTAAGGGTAGTCCAACATGCAATCTCACGCTCCTTGCATGATCCATAATGGTCCTATTCATCCTCTCAGACACACCATTTTCTTGTGGGGTTCCAGGAGCCATTTTCTGCCTACGGATTCCATTGTATGAATAGTAATTTTCAAATTCTCTACTACAATGTACTCACCTCCATTATCAAATCTGAGACACTTCAAGTTTTTTCCTTTCTCATTCTCAACCAAAGCTTTCCACTTTTTAAAAGTTTCAAATACTTCTGATTTTTTTTTAGGAAATACACCCATGTTTTCCTAGTTGCATCATCAATAAAAGTAATATAATAGCAAGATCCACCAAGAGAAGATACCTGAGTTGGTCCCCATATATTTGAATGCACAAGCTCTAATTTCTCACTCTTCTTCTCTTTCCCAGCTTTAAGAAATCAGACTCTTTTTTTTTTTCCATAAACATAATTTTCACAGAACTCCAAGTCAATCTGCTTCAGACCTGGTAGCAACTTTCTGGAGTGAAGGATCTTCATTCCTTTCTCACTCATGTTCCCAAGTCTATGGTGCCACAATTCTAATTTTGTCCCTGTAGCAAGTGCTATAATTGTCTCAATAGCAATTGTTTCTGTAGTAGCTAAGGTGGAATAAGTATTACTAGTACACAAATACAATGTTCCTACCTTTTCAACTTTAGCTACTACTAATGCACCTTTAGTGACCTTCTAGACTTTTTCTGAAAAGGTAACTATGCAGGCTTCACTACCCAGTTGTCTTGTAGAAATTAAATTCCTTTTGAAATTTGGAACAGGCCTTACCCATTGTAGCAACCATTCATTTCCATTCTGCAACTTGATTTTTTATCTTTCCTTTTCCAACAATCTGACAGGGTTCATCATCACCCAAATATACCTATCCAAAATCACCTTGAACATAATCTATAAAATATTTCCTATGGGGTGTGGCATGAAATGAAGCCCTTGAATCTATTACCCATGAATCATTAGCATTATATAAACACATAATTAAATCATCCTGCAATTTATTACTTGCAACATTAGCTTCCTTATTGTCATCATGTTGTCCGTCTCCTTGTTTTCCCTTTTGAGACCAACAATCCTTTTTCAAGTGTCCTGGCTTTCCACAGTGCCAACAATCCATCTTCCTTTCTTCGACTTCTCTTGTGACTTCTCATGATTTATTGGGATTTTCCCTCTCTCCTTTTTTCTTCCCCTGTTCTCTATAGTCAAAGCATTAAACGATGTTGAACTCTCATCTATGCTTTTTCATCGTATTTCCTCACCAAGGATAACACCAACAACATCATCAAAGTTAAATGTATTTGAACTAGAGACATAGTCACTTACAACCATCACCAAGCTATTCTAGCTTTCTGGAAAAGAACATAAAACCAAGAGAGCCCTCATATCTTCATCAAAATTCACTTTTACAAAATTTAACTGACTGGTAATTGTATTAAACTCATTTAAATGATATGTCAAAGATCCACCTTCAATCATTTTCAGATTAAACAAAAACTTCATGAGAAATACCTTATTAGAGGCTGAGGGTTTTTCATACAATTTAGCCAAAGCTTTAATTATATCCTTTGTTGTCTATGCTTCTATTATATTGAATGCCATAGATGGTTCCAAGCACAACCTAATGGTTCCTAGTGCCTTTCTATCTAGAATATCCCATTCTTCATTAGACATTGCAACATCTTTCTTCGCTTTTCCTTGCAATGGTCGCCATAGATTCTTTTGATACAAATAATCTTCCATTTGCATCTTCCATAATTGATAATTCTAGCTGTTGAAATTATCAACCTTGAATTTTCCTTCTTCCATTGCTCCCACTCAAATATCTGAGGTTTCCTTCCAATCAACTGAAATACATGCAACTTTCATACCAATTGTTAGGATTCAGACAGATTGGAGCAATAAACATTAACAATTATATGTAGATTAAATAACCTAGAAAAATAATGAAGAATAAAAAAAAAGAGATCAACATAGAATTTTAATGTGGTTCACCCAATATGGGCTACATCCACAAAAACTCAGTCATCCAATGATTTTATTATCCAGTACAAAATAGAGTACAATCTCATGAATACCATACCACAACATACATCCCAACCACTTAAAACGAGCTTTTTGGAAGCTTCTAGAATTGGGGTTTTACAGTATTTGCATGATTAGTTGCCACATACCGACAAATTTTTCCTTTGCTAGTCCTTAGCTCTTTCCTCTAGGGTTCCTTAACCTTCTCACCTTTCGTGTCCATAACAACATTTCCTCCAATTTTTGGTAAATTGGTATTTATATTGGTTGAGGGCTTATTTAGATTTTATAGGTTAACACATTTGACAATAGTGGTAGGGTTTATGGTCTTCCTATGTTAGTAGCATAGTCCATCATGTAATTAGAGAATGAGTCATTTCAAAAATAGTTTCATGAAAATAGTTATCAAATTTTATAGAGATCATTCTATCAACAAGGTTGTCATTTATTTTTCACTTGGATTGGTTGGCCCGTAGGCCTCTATTTTATGTCTTAACTTTGTTATTTGGGATTAGGGCCCTTATCCCGCTTTTCTAATAAAAAACAAGGTTATCATCTTCTAGAGTCTTTAGAGCTTCCTTATCTCCACTAGATTCAAACACATTAATATTCTCCTATATGGGGGTCTTTGTTGGCTTAACTTTTTATGAGGATAGCCTAACATTCTCTTATTCCTAGTGGTTTTTTAGCAATTACCTTTCCCTTAAGGTTGGGGGCAACAAAATTATTTTCAAATATGTGATTGATTTGTGAGAAATAAATGATGGTCATACAATATGTTACTGACACATGGAGGTCATATTTAGTTGGGATACATTTTTGTATCGAAATATATCACCATAATCTAAAATATTACTTGGAGCAATGCGTATCTTCCTTGGATTAAAGAAAACATGGGGGTATGACCATGAGATAACCTATTAGAAGGGAAATGATAATGTGGTTGCTAATGCTCTATCCAATAAATCTATAGACCATATGCCCCTCTACGTAATTTTTATTCAAAATTCAAGTTCAATGCAAAACCTCCTACAAGAATGACATTAGGATTTTCCCACACATCTCATCCAACAAATTTAGTTAGTGCTTATTCATTCACCCAACTAGTCTTGAGATGACCAACATTTGTAGTAAAAAGGATGCATATTATTGCTCCAACTCTATTCTAAAATTATTCTTAAGCTACACGATCCTCTCTCATATCATCATTGGGTTATTTGAAAATATATAAGCTAGTATGTTATACTTTATTTTTGGCATCGATTAAGGAGGGTATCAAGTAGTTTATTGTAGAATGTGATAGATACCAACATCACAAGGGTGAAATAATTGCAACTCTAGGCCTACTTTAGGTTATTCTATGAAAATTCATGAATTATATTATATTATATTAGAATGGAAAAATATGAATGAAATGGTTTTAAATAATTTTATTTTATTAAAATTTAATTTATTTATAATTATTATAGAATTAATTTACATAGATTTTTTTAGTTAGAATAAAAATAAATTTAATATTTAAATAATCTTTTAAGATAGATTCCTTAGTGTAGTTTTTTATGTTTTCTTTATATTTATTTAATATTTCTTAGGCTATTATGAATGGTACTTATGTGTGTGGATGATATATTCTATAAGATGGATGTGTAACTCCCACTTATTCTTGATAGTTGGAGTCAATTATTCTCTTGGCTATATATGCCACTTTTCAATTGTTTTTATATCTTTTTCCAAGTAGGTCTAACTATTTATTTACCATCTTCTTAGTAGGTGTAAATCCATCATCCTCACATCTATCTATATATACTCCTCTCCACCCATATTTAATTTCTGATGATGCAAAGTAATTTTTTAATACCATTTTGCGCACCTCTTGTATTAATAGAAAGTAAATATATTTTGTCATTTTAATTCTCCAACCACTTATTAAATATTTTTAGTTTATATATTCCTATAGTAGGTATTGGATAGTTTCTTACTTATTTGTAGAATCTAACATGGTATATGTAAGACCCAACTAAAGTTTAGTAAACTTGGTGATATTCACATAATTCAGAGGGGGTACCTAACTGAATAGTCCACTAAACCCTTGTAAAGAATCCATTTAATTATCAACTAGGGATAATGTAAGCTTGTGATGATGCTAGCATTGTATGTACATCTAGAGACTCTACACTACCTATATCATCCTAGTATAGGTGTTTTCACACGTGGGAAACACATAAATTGCATAACAGTAAAAAGAATTGAATATGAAACTATTCCTACAGGTACGTACAACTAAAGACTATGACTAGTTCACTATCAAAACTAAACTTTGTAACTAACTAATGCTGCTAACTTTGACTCACTCCAGAGGATAATGCATTGAGACAAACAAAGCATAGAATACAAGACAAGATCTTATTCATAATTTTATTCACATTCACAACATGAAAAATTTGATTAAGACAATGCAATAATGAAGGTAACTACTATAACAACAAAAATAAATGTGCAAAAATGAAAGTGGGGAATAGTTAACTTGAGTGGCCCTTTCTCAAGTGATTATCTCCACAAAATAAACTCAAATATAGCTTCTCAAATCAAGTAACCATAACAATAATTGAAAACCTCTTCATTGCATAACTCAAGATTTCACAATCTAATAGAATCTTCAGGGATATCTTATTCATAAAAAAAAACTGAAAATAAGAGCATTGTTGTGTAACAAAAAAACTATCTGAACATATCTATTTGCTATATCTTGTATACTTGTTATTCTACTCGACCACCAAACCATATATACATAGGTGCAAAGGAGTCTTATTGAAACAAGGACTCAAAATAAAAATATAAATGCAAATCACCACTCTCCTACAAAAATAGAGTGTGAAAAAGTTTGCATAACTAAAAAGGAAAAATAAGTTGATTAGGACTACAATGGTAAAACATAAACATGTGGACTGTGGAAATGGTCACATTAGGTTCCCAATCATAGCAAGTTTCCTATCCTTTAGTAGTATTATTAAATGCCATGGGGACTCACAATCATCCTGATAAATAGACACCTCTAATTCTGCAACTGCTACATTCTTCATATTCTAAAACTTCCCTTGCATTGCTGTCTAAAACTCCTTTGGTTGCGGGCTGCACTTCCTAGTTGTTGCAGGCTGCAAAGAGTTAGTTCACCTAAACATATACACAATACTAATAACCATAATTCAAACATAGATCTACATTGCATTCCATATACATTCACACATTTTAACCATGCAATTACTAACATACCATAATCATATTTCCATATACTAAAACTACGTTCAAATTGCATGATGATCATAAAAAGATAGTAAAGTTTAGAAATATGTATGAAATGAGTATCTAGAAATTTCTAAAAGTATGTACTAGAAAACAAAAAACTAGCTAATAATTGGCCTCATCATTTCCCCCCGACTAGACATTTGCTTGTCCTCAAGAAAATTAGTTAAGACCAAAGGTTATACTACAAGGTCATCTCCTTGGGATCTGTTATCATATCCACTCCTTTTAGCTACTTCATGTATAAAACTCCATAACATGAAATTCTTTCCCATCTGACATTCTTAGCTTCCTCTCATTCTTCATTCTTTTCTCCTATCCAATGTGGCACTAGGTAGAGAAGCATAGGTGGGGAGAAGGTGGAAGGTACCCATACAAGTCCCTTTTATTTGGTAATGTACATGTACGTGCAAGTCCTTTCAAGCATTGTTATGAAGTTATATATAGAGTGGGGTTCCTTTTTCTGCAATTCAGGGGTCAAACTTTCTCATCTTTCTTGTACAAAATGAAAAGAATGATGGATAAGACCTATAGTTAGTCTCTGCATGGACTATCATAATCATTTGTTCTTAAATTCATAACTTTTCTGCCTACACCCTTATACCTCAAAAGTTTTATCCATTCTTTTATTATTACACTAGGGTTTTTGGATTCTTTTTTGACTTGGAGAGTAATTGATTTCTCTCTCTCTCAACATAATCCTGCATGATTTCACCCCTTTGTGTCTGATCTATAAATCACCCACAAATATCAATGGGTTCCATTTTGTATTGTCTGGTACAACATAGTTATGAAAATAAAATTCACATAACTAATCCTACATATCAGGTGTAGAATCAACAAAAATATTTAAAAAGTCAAATTTCCTGCTCATGACAATTGGCAAGTTACTAATCAGTTGACTGTTCATTGGAAACTCATGAATTTATCCTGTAAAAACAAAGCATAAATTCTAGTAGGAGGTCTACATTTAATGATTTGTTCAACCTTGTCTGCTATCTCCTCAATTCTAATTGTCATCCTTTTCAATTCAACTTCCTTGTTTTCCAATACTCTGTTATGATCTGAAATCATCCTTTTCTCTTCCTTCTCCCAGTCTTCTCTTTGTTGGGAGAATTCTAGAGTTATTTTCCATAATTGATACCCAAGAGATGTTGTAGTGTGATAAGTTGGAGTTTTTGTGAAAGGGGGTCTTCTACTTTTAGCTACAATTTTTGTATTTCCTACCTTCACTATGGCAAGTTGTGCAAGTAAGTCTAGTTTATACCCATGCCCATATGTGTGAAGCTTCTCCTCCAACTCCTTATTTTTTGTCTCTTCCCTTGTCTCTCTATTCATAAGACTTTACCAATTCCTCTAATTGTTTGATTTTATCCAATGCTTCCTGCAACTCTTTCTTGAAATTCCTCTCTTCTATAAACAAATTTTCATCCTTCTCTGAAAATTGATCATCATCACCCATAGTATTTAATCACAACCCTCATTGATGGGGTTGTGTGGGGTTCTCTTGTATTTTTAGCAAAAAAACATTCTTTGAATCAACTTCAGAGGTGGTTAAGATATACCATTTCATTTTAACTGGTGTATGAACATTCCCAAAAACATTTTCTTTTAGTTCTAAATCTATTTCCACTATCACACTATTTTCTTTCTCCCACTTCTTGATTGAATCCCTCATAACACCCTTCTTTTCTAGGCGGTGTGGATGCCTTGGCTGAGTGGGTTTCTTCTTCTGAAATTTTGTGGGTGTAGATAAAGATCCACCTTTCCTCTTTCTGGTTATTGGTGTTTTGGAAGAATTTGGGGTTTCTTGGATATCCTCTACTGCAAGTTGCTCAAAGGTTGCAAGTGGTGAATTTTTCATACTTTTCTCCTCTGGTTCTCCTCTGTTGCAGGTAGGTGAAGCAATAGGTGAACTAGAGGGCATTTACCTCACTGATGCGACAGGTGATTCCAAATTTTTTGGGACAGCTGGTTCTTCAAGAATGTGACTGATATGATTACAAATTAAGAAGCTTTCCCATGAAACATGTGCATGTTGAACCCTTAAACTTATTTTTACCAATAGGGTAACAAAGAAATAATGTGATAGTGTTGTATTGTTTCTCTTTTTATTTTATATATTTAGAACTCATTCCTTTCAATAGGTTATAAATAAAATTGGGAAGATTAACCCTCCTATTATGACGAAGATGGCTCAAAAGCTTGAAATGCACTGTGTATAAAAGAGACTACCTACCATCACATGTAAGATATTTAATAATATATGCAGCAACAAAATCCCATACCCATAAAAATGATAACCTTTTAGTACCTTGTGATGTTGAGTTGAGGTTATCTCAATTTTCCTTGAATTCATCTCTGGCAACTACAACATTTATCTTGGCTGGGAATTCATCTCCTTCTCTTGGAAAGCTAGACACTTCCGCAATTGCAGCTTTTGAAGAACCAACCTTTAACTCTCGATTAGTGGTTTCATCATTTTGAAGTGTTTGTACAAATTTTTATGTCATCTCCTCACTATATTCTATCAACTTCAAGAAATAATGCAATCATCTTGCTTGTTTGAAAAATAGGAAAAACCAACGTATCTTCCAATATCTTTTGATGTGAATATGGTTTTATGTAAACTATATCTCCACCCATGTGGATTGCTCTGTTTCTGCTCAAATTTTCTACTTACAACTTCAACCACACCAATCCTTCTTGTCTGTATACTTAATTTTTTCAAATTCAATTGCTTCTTTCCCTCTAAGCTTGAAATGGCTTGAATTATGGCTTGAAAATGGGGAAAAGAAAATGACCCAAATGACAAAGGGTTGAAGAAAGGTTTTTGGTGGCTTGATTTTGGCTAGATACTCACACAATAAAACTTTGAAAACCAAGAAAATGTACTCTCCCTTCCTCAACTTAAGCAGTTAAGTGACCTCACTTAATTGTAATTTTGGAGGCTGAGGGCTTGATTTTATGTAGTGGAGATATGATAATGAATACAAAGCATAAAAAATAAAAAATGTAAACATGTCAAAAAACAATTACAATCTATGTTAATTATGGAAAAGTAGTATGTGTGCCTAATAAAGTGGAGTGAACTAAATTCAGATTGTGTGAAGCTAATTAGGAGTGTCCGTAGCATGATTATGATTTGACCATTGCTTAATTGCAATTGGTGATATAGGAAATGACAACTTGGTGCATGGTAATGGAAAGGCTAAAAAATGTACAACTTATGGGATATGAAATGATATGTTGAATATGTGTAAATTTATGAATGCGATGTGGGATATGATGGGGTAGGCTGCATGCAATGAAATGATAGTTGTATGGTTGTATGTATGGAAAAATGAATTGTATGTGGATGCCATGCAATTAAGTTGGAGGATAAATTTTAAATTTCTGATAGGTAAGTGTTGCAGGTAACTTCAACAATAGGTCCCTCTGAATTTTGTTGGCCTTTTTATTGATGAAGCTACAAGTCCCTACTACAACATGGAGTGTACTTGAAAATGATTGTTGATTGTTTCACTTGTGCAGTGTGTGCATGTGAAGGGTGATAGAAAATTATACCTAGTTGACCTTAGTAGGTGAGTTTTGTAGCTCATTTTCTGAGTCAACTGAAGAACTTGTATCTACTATTGAATCTTTTTTGTCTGTTACAATGTCTTTATCAGGATTACTGTCTTGTGCAATGTCTTTTTCATGATCACTGTTTGGTACAATGTATTTATCAGAAGCACTGTCTGGTCCATATTGTTGCATAAATGAAAGAAGGAAGTCATCTTTCTGTATGAGCTTTTTGTAAATTTTCAATCTATGGCCTTAACTAGTAGTGAAAATATGATTACATCAATTGTTTGCAACTTGAAAAATCCATTTGGGAAAACTTCTTGTATTTTATAAGGTCCTAACCACCTTGTTTGTATCTTTCCTTTATAATATTTATACCTTGATTCATATAGAAAAGCCAAATCTCCCACTTTGAACTCCTTAGTTTTGATAAATTGATCATGTCATTTGACTCTCTATTTTTGAATAATCTTAGTGTGGTGCATAGCTTCCATCCATATCTCATCTAATCCATTTAGATTGTGTAATCTTTCTTTTTGTGTTGTTTTCAAGTCCATATCTAGCTCAACTACTGTCTTGAGTGTTTTGTATTCAAATTCAATGGGCAGTACTACTTTTTTCCATACACCAACTCATATGGTGTAAATCTTGTTGTAGTCTTCCAAGTTGTCCTATAAGCCCATACTACCTTAGGTAACCTAGTTTCCCGATCTTTTCCGTGAATCTCCACTATTTTGGTTAGGATAATTTCAATCTCCCTATTTGTTGCTTCCACTTTATCATTAGGTGATAGGGTGTTGATTTCCTATGCCTTATTTCATATTCATGGACCAATTTGGTAATTAGCTTTGATGTGAACTGGGGACCCTGATCTGTCACAAATTCTCTTGGATCTCCATACCTTGTAAATATGTCTTCATATAGGAATTTTTCTACATTTCCATCCCTAGCAAATTTAAATGCTTTGACTTCAACCCACTTTTTTAGATAATCTATACAAACTAGGATATACTCCTTGTTATTGGATGTTGGTGATATTAAGCCAATTAAGTCTAGCCCCCATTTATCAAATGGTGCTAGTGCCAACTGAGGTTGCAAAGGAATCTAATATATTTTAGTTGTCCTACCATTCTCTGAAACCTATCACAACCCCTTTTATATTTCACTGAATCCTTATGAAGAGTTGTCCAGTAATAGCCAGTGGTGAGAATCTTGAGTGTTGTCCTCTTTACTACAAAGTGTCCCCCACAAGGTTCATCATGGTAGACTTTGAGGATATCAAATACCTCATCCTCTCTTATGAATATCCTCATAATATTATCTAGACCTATATAAAATAAGCAACCAACTACTTAGGAGTAGGGAAAACTTTTGTGTACCAATCGTCTCTTTTCTCTAGGGGAGAAATGAGGTGGTGTCTATCTTGCTACTAGATAATTGGAAATATCAGGAAACCAATGTGTGTACAATGTTAGAGAAAATATATGCTCATCTAGAAAAGAATCATCAACAAAACCTTCTACTAATTGAGTTGGTAGACAAAAAATCTGCCACCACATTTACTTTTCTAGGCTTATCCACTATGGTGATGTCAAATTACTGTAATAATAATAGCCATCTAACAAATCTACCACCAACCAAAATTTTATTCATTAAATACCTTATTGCAATGTGATTAGTGTGGATAAAGACTGGACACCCTATGATGTAATGCCTAAACTTGTTAATTTCATAGACAACTACTAAGATCTCTTTTTCTATGATTGTGTAGTTGAGTTCTTCCTCTTGTAAGTTCTTGATAATGTAGTATATGGCATACTCTTTATTACCTTCTTTCTATCCAAGTACTAATCCTATATCAAATTTAGAAGCATCTATGTGTATCTGGAAAGGTAAAGTCTAGTTTGGTCCTCTCAACAAAGGTGCTTTGGTCAATGCTATCTTAAGTGCTTCAAAAGAGTGTTGGCATTTTATGGTCCACTCATATTATATATCCTTTATGAGTAGAACAAATAAAAGTACTACAATTTTGCTAAAGTCCCGAATAAATATTTTGTAGTATCCAACATGTTGTAGAAAACTCTTGACATCTCTTTGTTTTTGTGGCACATGGAGTGTCCATAAATTATCTCAATCTTATTTGGATCCACTTGAATCCCTTCGCTTGATATAAAATTTCCTAGCACAATCCCATGGGTCATCATCATGAAATATTTCTAATGAATTAGGGATAAATTATGTTCTTGACACCTCTTTAAAAAATTCTCTAGGTTATTGAGTGCTTCATCATATGTTTCTTCATAGGTTGTGAAATCATCCATGTATATTTCCATGGATTCATGTGTAAAATATGAGAAAATACTTAGCACTACCATTTGGAAAGTGGTTGGAGCATTACATAGCCTAAAGGGAAGAAAAAAATAAGAATATGTTCCCCAAGGGAATGCAAAGGTGGTTTTATTCTTGTCCTCTAGAGCTATTCTAATTTGGTTATAGCCACTAAATCCATCTTGAAAGAAGTATTTTTTACTTTCTAGGGAGTCAAGCACTTGATCAATGTAAGGTAGTAAAAAAAAGTCTTTTCTAGTGGCTAAATATAATTCTCTATTTTATACACACTCTCCATTTCCATCCTTTCTTTGGATGAATAACTAGAGGCGACACCCATTGACTGTCAGAAATAGGGTAAACAAAACCTACATCAAGAATTTTTTTTAATTTAGTTTTGACTATGTCTCTTAGTGCAAGGTTCATTCTCCTCTAGGGTTTTCTAATTGGTTTAAAACCATCGTTAATTTACATCCTATGCATGCATAGGTCTAGATCAATCCCCTTGGTGTTATGGTAATCCCATGCAAATGCTATTGCATGTTCCTTCAACATAGTGGTTAGGGAAGCTTGTTGTTCCACAACTAATTCATTGCTAACATTTAGCATTCTACCAGGCATGATATCTAAAGTCCTGGATGTTGATTGTACAAATGAAAGGTCAAGTCCTACTATGTATGGGGCACATGGGGAAATAAATAATGGAAAAGTTGGGATATTGATTCTGATGAACCGACAGGTATAATATTATGTAGAGGATCCTATATACATGACATACAATCTTGTTGCTGTAGGTTCCTACCATAGTTATTTTGTATAATGTGTGCTATTAAATCATCCTCATCTTGGTTGCTCAACAAGTTGTTGTGTTCAATATTCATGAGATTCTATAGAGAATACTGGTCTTCCTCATCTAGGGTAAACCAAATGGTCTACTCTAAATATGCACGAGGTTGGGCTAGTGGACAAAGGACCAACTTCTTGGTCATAGTTCCATTTGAGATAATCATATTTCCAAATCTATGGCCTATAAATGCATCAACTATTACTAACCATGGTATTCCTAGAATAAGGGGATAGCCTGCAAGGTTAGCCTTTGGTTGCAATACTATAAAATCTACAAGGTACTCCCATGAATCCAATGCTATGACCAATTCCTCAATGATGCCCTCAGGTTTCACTATTGACCTATCTGAAAAATGTAGAATAATGGGTGTAAGTCTAAGGTTTATTAACTACAATAGCTGCATTGTTTCCTTAGTCATCGCATTAATGGCTACCCCCAATTTAATCAAGGTTTTTTTGATGAGGGTACCATTTATCTTAACATCTACCACTGGACTTCCAAGATATCTATACTTAGGGACAATTATGTTTCCTAACATAATTCCAAAAATATTCCCTAAGACATGGATAGTCTGAGGGTCTTTTCTCTTTCTCCTTTGCTTTTTAAGAAAAAGGTCTCCCACTATTTTTGTGTAAATGGGGATGTCCTTGATGGCTTGGATGAGGGGTATCTTTATACACACATCCTGAAGCTATCCTAATAGGTCAGTTTTAGCTTGGTTATGATGTTTTTGAATAGCTAATCATTTAGGGAATGGAGGCTCTAGACTTGAATTAGTTTAGTTGACTTGATTTTACTTGGGCTATAAAGGTGGGTTATCCAAGGTCTCTACTGAGGGTTCCTCATCTACCAAATCAATGATTTGAGGGGATGAAGGTCCAACCAATGTTTTCCCTGATATGAGGTGGACATCACTCACCTCTACCCCATAAGTAGGGTATTGAATATCATCGTTAGTGTAGTCCTATTAAAAAATAAAATTATTTGGGTTAGGTGTAGGTTAGGCTGGTAGTTGAGGTTCCCTTTGTGGCTAGGATGATGTATTTGTTGGATTGTGCATGATGGCTTGTTGCTATGGTTGCAAAGGCTACTTTGGTTGCTGGTAATTTAGATTTTGGTTTTTCCATTGATATTGCCATTAGTTTTTTTGTAATGGCCATTAGGGGTTGTAGGTAGGTCCTTGAAAGTTTTATTGTGGCCACATGTTTTTTTGCTATTGGTTCCAATTTGGTTGAGGATTTTTCCATTGGTTTTATGTATTTTCCCAAGGCCGAGGGTTCCAAATAGAGAAATTTTGATTGCTAACTGAAAATGGTGCATTGGAATTCAAAGGATATTGAGGCATACCTTGTCTTGGTTTCCATGGACTCCTTTGTGCAATGTAGAAAATTTTTCCATCTTCACCATTCAGTGCTCAAAATTTTGGTTTCCCTCATCAATCCCCTGAAATACTTGCTACTCTTTTGCACTTACAATTAGATTTTCTCTATCTACAGTTAGGGAAGTATTCAATAAGGATTGCCCCCACTTCTTCTTGCTTTTTATTCACATGTAGAGTGTCCAATTGGGTAGCCAAAAGCATTATGATTTCTTTTTTCATGTTTGGTAGCAGGTTACTCAATTCCACTCTCGAGACTCCATTAGATGTCTTGTTGATGGAAGATGTTCTATCCCCTCTAGTCCTTTTAGTAAAGGTCATTGAATAGTTTCTACAAACCTTATATATTTCTTCAAAATTCAATTGTGACACTTCTCCTGACTCAATAAGGTTAAGGGAATCCATGCAATCATCATTGAATCCTCTTAAAAATACTAACTTTAGAGATTCTTTTGAAAGCCTATTTTTTGGATTCTTCTTTAAGAAGAACTTGAACCTTTCTACATAGTCCTCCAATGGTTCATATTCATTTTGAGACATCTTGAAATTTTCATATCTTCTTCTATCAATTCCTCTATACTAGTCCTAGTATTTATCCAGGAACTTTGTCTTCATATTATCCCAATTTGGAACATCATCTTTTCCCAAACCCAAAAACCATCTTAAGGCATCATCCTTCAAGGTGGTTGGGAATAGTTTGAGACTGTGTGCATCTATTATGTAATCATAAATTCTACATAGGACATAAAAATCAAACAAGAAGACCGTATCTAGATCCTTAGTAACCAAACCATATAAGGCTAGAAATGATGAAGGAGGTATATTCTTCAATTTAGTTTCCCTCTCTTGGTTGGAAATGGGGAACTAAAAAATTACATGTTCTGGTGGGTCCTTCACCACTACATCAGCCATGGTTTGAAAGGTCTCCTCTGTATTTGTAGTGGTTGTTGGTGAAAGGGAAAGTTCTTCTTTAGGAATAACCTTGCTATGATCAATGTGATCACCAATATCCTCTTTAGCTTTGCGTGATAGGGGAGAAATATTCCCAAGGAATCTTGCTGCCTCCACATATAATAGGTGTGACTTTGTATATCAACAACTCCTACACAATGTTAGTAAAATGTTTTGGTATTGATGGAATAAAACCTAATTGTCCTAATGCTAGAAAAAAAATACTTAAAATAAAAAAGCTTGAAATAATAGATATGAATCTTTGAATGTAGCACCATCCCCAAAAATACTGCCAAAAATGTAAGGCCCAACTAATGCTCAGTAAACTTGGTGATATTTACACAATTTAGAGGGGTACCTAATTGAACAATCCACTAAACCCTTGTAAAGAATCCATTTAATTATCAACTGGGGCTAACATAAGGTTGTGATGATGTCGAAATTGTATGTACATCTAGAGACCCTACATGACCTATATAATCCTATAATAGGTGTTTACATATGTGGGAAGAACATAAATTGTATAAAAGTAAAAATAATTAAATCTAGAACTATTACTACAGGTACTTACAGCTAAATATTATGACTAGTTCACTGTCAAAACTAAACTTTGTAACTAACTTTAATGTTGCTAACTTTGACCCACTTCAGAGGATAATGCATTGGGACAAACAAAGCATGAAATATAAGACAAGATCTTATTCATGATTTCATTCACATTCACAACATGAAAAATCTGATTAAGACAATGCAATAATGAAGGTAACTAATATAACAACAAAAATAAATGTACAAAATTAATGTGGGGAATAGTTACCTTGAGTGGCCCTTGCTCAAGTGACTGTCTCCACAAAATAAACTCAAATCTAGCTACTCAAATCAATTAACCATAATAGTAACTAGAAAATTATTCATTGCATAACTCAAAATTTCACAATCTAATAAGAATCTTCAGGGATATCTTATTCATAAAAACATAACTAAAAACAAGAGTATTATTGTGTAACAAAAAAACTATCAGAACATATCTATCTTCTATATATTCTATACTTGTTATTCTACTTGACCACTAAACCATATATACATAGGTGCAGGGGAGTATTACTAAAACAAGGACACAAAACAAGAATCTAAATGCAAATCACCACTATCCTACAAAATAAAGTGTGGAAAAAGTCTGCATAACTAAAAATATAACTGGAAAAGTAGAATACATTGATTAGGACTGCAACTCTGTTGCAACGAAAAATAGAAATGTGGACTGTGGAAACAATCACGTTAGGTTCCCAATCATAGCAGGTTTCCTCTCCCTCAGTAGTCTTATTAAATGACATGGCAACTCAAAATAATCCTGACAAATAGATGCCTCCAATTCTACAACTGCTGCATTCTTCTTATTTTGGAACTTCCCTTGCATCATTGTCTGAAACTCCTTTGGCTATGGGGTACACTTCCAAGTTGTTGTGGGCTATAGTATCCTTGCTCTAGCTTCTTGGATGCAAGTAGTTAGTTCACCTAAACATATACACAATAATCATAACCATAATTTAAACATAGATCTACACTGCATTCCATACACATTCACACATTTTAACCATGCAATTACTAACATACCATAATCATATTTCCATATACTAAAAATACGTTCAAATTGCATGATGATCATAAAAAGATAGTAAAGTTTAGGAATATGTATGAAATGAGTATTTGGAAATGTCTAAAAGTATGTACTAGACAACAAAAAATTAGCTAATAATTGGTCTCATCAGTATCAAATACACTAGTTTATAAAAGGTTAATCCATTTTCAAATTTTAGGAGATATTGAGTTATGATTTGGCGTGTGTGTTAATTTTCAATGTACTATGTATTATTTTTGGCTTCCCAATTCTGCCCAAGATATTTGAAAAAAATGGACTAGGCTTTCATTTTTCCCAAATCAAACTCGAGGAAGGTAATTGTTGGTGTAAATAAAGTCTTGTACCTAGTTAATTCATTACTAGGGGACTTATTTAAATGTTAAGTTTACTTAGGTCCTAGTAATCTTTCTAGAAGGTGTTAGTTGTCATTAGTTGATATCTTATCTTTTGAATTGTAACACATGGGAACCTAGGTAAGTGTGATAAGTTGTCTCATGTCATATGATTAAGACACTTGTCATAAGCCTATGACATCTTGTATCTCACCTTGGCTATATAACCAAGGGGTCTCTACTACATTTTACACACAACAACAATTGAATCATAATTGATAGGAATATAGTTTATTCTTGTCATATTCATATTCTCTCTTTGTGCTTTCCATTTGGCCTCAAGATCTTAGTAGGCTATCTCCATAGCCAATTCTAACATGTTATCAGAGTGGGTTGGGTGCCTTGGGTTAGCCATTTTTTGAGAGATCATGGTAAATCTTGAAAAATTGAGTATGCTCTTCTCTTGCATCATATGATGACCTAGAGAATCAGAAAAAATTGATAGAAATACTAGATTTAGGGGGTTCCTCTTTGTGGCTCTTTGTTGCAGGTTCAAATTAGAGCTTGCTAGTGCAAATATGAGCTCACCATTGAGTTTAGAAGGTTCAAGAAAGTTGATTTTTCCTTTTGTTTCATCCAAATTGGACATATGAGGAAAAATCTATGAGGGTTTGAAGCTGAAGAGTGGTTGCTAGATCCAGAAGGTAGCTACATTTTTGGAGCATTTAGGGTCAAATCCAACCCTGCCATTGCATCTAGAAGGGCCAAAAACCATAAGATCTACTATCAAATCATGAAAATTTGAGCACTTCACTTAGGGCTTGAAGAAAAAATCCCCCCTCCTTCGGCTGTACAGACACCATAAATGCACAGTCGATGGTACGATTTTAGAAAATAAAAATATTTTATTTTTGAATTTTTTTTGAATTTTTTATTTAAAAAAAAATATATTTTGGCTCGCCGAATATTTTTTTGAGAATTTTTTTTGTTTTAAAAAGCAAAATAAAAAAGGTCTGCATAATTTTCAGTTTGCAAACGTACTAAGTACCTGCCACAGGTACAAGAGGGCCCTATGGGTGCTACATGGCGCTATCACAGGCCACTCCTTACAGCAGCGAGCCTTTCCCTCAAAATATTCCAATAAAAGTTAAAAAATCAGCATTGGTTATTAAAAATCCAGCGAGTATTTCAATCGGCAGAAAGAATTAAAATATTCCATCGATTTTTGTCAAAGATTCCATCAAATTTCACCATCTACCGAGATCCTGGAGAATATTCCAATACCTTGAGCATATTCTGTCACCAAAAAAGAATATTTCAACAAAATTGCACTGCAGGTCATGATGGCTATTTAGACATCAAATTTGACCCTCTAGAGCGTGCGATGATTGTTTGGCCATCAAATTTAATTAGGGGACTTGTTGATGTTGGCCTACATTAGCACCACATCAACAAGTTCTTAAGAATTTTTTTTACCCCCTCATAGTTTGCAATTTGATTTTGGAAGCTAATTTTCAAACACAGATATCTTGCTCATTTTGACTCCTTTTTTCACACGATTTTTTTTGATTTGGGGTAGCATTTCGTGATATTTGCAGTGCTGCAATCAGATTTTAGTTTTATTTTTTTTATTTTGTAGAAATTTTAGATTCTCACAGGTGTTGTTGCTTCATCCTCATTTTGGGAACTTCAGGAGCTCATATCTTGCTTCTATGGAAACATTTTTGGGCGATTTTTTTTTGAAAGTGCATATTTTTTCATGTACTTTCCAGTGGTGTAGTCAGTTTGATCTCATCTACTATAAAAGTTTTACTTTGAGCTTGTGGCCTATTTTTGGCATTTGCATGTACCAAGATCAAGACCACTTTTCTATTTTTGGCAAGTGGCATCTATAAGAGAAAACGTTAGGAAAAAATATAAGAAACAAAATCAAAAGTGTCACTAAAAGTATTAGAAGTGTCACTAGAAATATCAAAAGCATCACTTAAATAACAAAAGCGTCACTGCAACTGCCAAAATCAAACATGTTGTATTTGTTAAAAGCATTGAAGAATCTCAAAAGTGTCATTATAACTCAAAAGCATCCTTATAATATGTAGAAGTCAAAAAATAGAAAAAATAAATGTGTCACTTATAGTGATAAAAAATGTATCCCTTTACATTTCCTCACTTGTTTGGGCCCTCCTAGTTAAATTGGACTTAAGTTTTCCTTAATTTAGTGTTGTAAAGTGTACCCCTTTACACTTTCACACTTATTTAGGGAACCCTTAATTAATTGAGATTAATTAGGACTTAATTAGCCATTTAATTCATTTTCCAAGCCTATATAATTACATTTTCCGAAGGGGAAACCCGACATTCATTAATGCCTAAATATAACACTTTACATTGAGCAATGTGTGTCCTAGGTATAGGGAACTAGGACCCATTCACCCATGGGAGAATGGGTCCTCCCTAGACCTTAGGACCTAAATTTAAATTATGTTTTTGGTGACATTTTAACATCTTCAAATCCATAATTCAATGTCAGCTTGTGATATTTGAATTTTGGGAAATTAAGGATACATATGTATAAATACAAGGTTATTTCACTATGTTTCACCTAAGATTTTCAAGAGAGGGACCTATAATTTTTATGTAACTTCACAAGAGAAATTAAAGAGCATTTTAGAGAGCTTCAAGAGCATTCAAAGGAAGATTTATTAGAGTTTTATTGCAGCATTCAAGATCTAATCATCATGTCAAAGTCTTCTTGCATCATGCATGTTTTTTGAGCTACCATTGTGATGTAGGTTTCATGATCAAATCAAGCATACAAAGCATTATTTCAAGCAAGATTCAAGTGTCAAGATCCACATCCATTGAATCCAAATCATGCAAGTTGTAGACCTTCATTCAAGGACTTATTCAAGGGTTTGTTGAGTGGTAACATAGCTTTGTTCATTCTTCATTCCCTCTTTCATGCTTTTATTGATTTCAAGGTTTAATTACTGAAATAGGGTTTGACCAAGGAAAACCCCCATTCACCAATTTTTTTTTCCTTCTCATGTTGTGTTTGCAGATCTAGGTGGTAGAAAGCTTGAAGACCTCTTGAAGAACAAGTTTGGAAAAGTTGACAAAGTTGTAAAAATTTTCATAATTGTTGTCATCTCATGGAAACTCACCTACAAAAATTATTTCCAACATTCCAACACTGCTATTTGGACAAATTGGAAGATTCAGATCTGCATTAGAGGCTCCCAAAAGTTTCAGAAAAACCTTGAACATGGACCCATTCGCCCTTGGCTGAATGAGTCCCATTTAGCCTTCGAAAACTCACTTTTGGTGATTGGTAAACATAGTTCTTCCCTTCTCATATCTGTAATTTAAGTTTTGGTTTTTCTTATTTTGAGTTTATATTGTTTTTGCAAGTTTAATTTGGCATAATTGGGTTGATTTCCTATTTTTAGTCCTTCTCCCAAAAGTTCGTAGTGAACCTGACCCTCATCCTTCAGTCATAAGGAAATTTGAGGATTCACTCATTGAGTTCACTCACCTAAGGGTTGTAAGTAAATTCTTTGTGTGGATCTCATTTCCTAATGAAATAGTGAGAAATAGGCCACTAAGTGTTTTATCAATCCATTTTGAAACCCATATTTCCTATTTTTTCACCGTTTCATTTTGGTGAACCCGACTTTTGAGCATTGTATCTTTTTGATTTTGGAGTCTGTTTCAGCCCTAGATCTAGGATTTGCATTAATTTTATTTGCATTACATTGAATTGAATCTCATTTAGTGTTGCTTAACTTGCATAAATTTTCATCTCATTTAGGGTTATAGGATTGCATTTTTGCATCCTTTAAAATCTAGAAAATTCACAATTTAAATTAGTCATTTTACATAGTATTTACATAACATTGCACCATCATTCATTTAAATTTGAAAATTGAATCAAAATTGCATATAAAATTTTCTCTCCTAGTTTGTCATTTAGCACTATTTTACATTTGCACTTAGACTTAATTTTACAGAAAATTGAAACTATAACCACTTGTCTCAGTCCAAAATTTGAAAACCATAAGAATCAACTTAGAAATATGTAAATTCATTTTTGAAAAACCTGAGCTAGGACCCATTTACCCATGGGTGAATGAGTCTCTGATTAGGGCTCTTTGCTACATTTTTGGGCATCAAAATCTTTGTTTTTGTATTTTTAGTTTGCTATTACATTTTGCAGAATTTTTGTTATATGAAATTGATCAATCATATTAAGCTTCATTTGATAAATTTAGTGATTGTATGAATTCAAAATTGTATTTACAAGACATCATTTTTCAGGTTCTTACATAGCATAATAAAAAAATTATCTTGTTTAGAATTTGAAAATTGCTTTTACATATTTGTATTGCACCTTACATTCTAGGTTATTTGATTACATTTTTCCTATTATTCATTTTGGGTTGTACATTAGGTTTTTGAAACTTGTATGAGCTTCACAACTTGGTTTCCTATTAGCAATATTGTCATGAGATGTAGTTTGAGACTCATGTCATCCTGTAATACACCATCCACTGTGGATCTTGGGTTTTCTAACTCTTTCACTCATAGTCTTGATATTAGTCAACCCTCTATGAATCATAGCTTTCATACCTCATTTCCAATGACTTCCCTACCCAAAACTAATGTGAATGATTTTGAAACAATGGTTACTAATATATTGCAAGAGAACATAAGAAGGATAGATGACGAAATAGAGAAATTGCAAAACTTTGTGACTTATGAAATCATTGTTGGTAGTGCCATTCTTGATTTAGATAATGTGAGGAAAATTCTTGAAAATGAACATGGAATAGAGATTTGCAAATTCTAGCTCATATTGTTGGTAAGCATGCTCCTATATTGACTAGTTGTGCTCATAATTTGGGGTATACTCAAATTCAAGGTGGAAATTCAATTCCTCCTTCCACAACCCTTATCTCTATTCCTACATATATCAATCCTCATGTTACTATATAACCATACAACCTACTAGCAATGTCAATAATTCCTTAGGTATTTCCACTGGGAATCCCCTTAGATTTGTGCATTCAAATCTCATATCTCCTCATCCATCTCCTCTCATAAACCTAAAATCCACTTGCCCTCCGCATACATACACAACTCCACCTTATTCACCTCCATCTCATAACACCAACAACGATCCAATCCTTAACCTATTTTTGCAAAATGTCTCATCCCTCTAACAAAAAATTGTCACACTAAACCAAAACAACAATGGCCAACCTTCATAATACATCAAAACCAACCCATTATCCTTGGAGATATTGAGAACACAAATGCCACAAGGTATAGAGGTTCCTAGGTTTGAGAAATATGGTGGGAAAGGAGATCTTGTTAGCCATGTTTCTGATTACACAACCCTATGTAGTGACTTCATTTTTTAAGATAAAATCTTGGCTAAGCTCTTCCCTAGATCCTCAAAATATACTGCTTTAGAGTGGTTTTTCTCTTTATCAAATAATTCAATACATTCATTCAATAAAATTATTGATGCCTTTTACAACCACTTCCAAATACACATGGGTTTTAAGATGACCCTAGCTGATTTAATGACATGTAAACAAAAGGATGATGCAAAAGTCATTGATTTCATAGCGTGATATCAAATGCTTTACTCACAAATAAACATTAAGATTCTTGATGTCAACCTTCAAAGAATGTTCATTTCCATTTTTTAAAAAAAAATTCAAGCTAAAGTTGAGATGTTGAAATTTCCATCCTTTACATAGTTGTGTACCTCCCTTCATGATTACCAAAATTCGATTAGTAGTCATGAAGTGAAAACTCCCTCTAACCATCTTGAAAAATTTGAATCTACACCTCAAACCAACTATCAACCTTTCAAGAAACAAAATAAGGGCCTTTTATAACTTAATTCCCCTCAACCAAATCAACATGTTGATACCCAAGTGGCTATTATAAAGATGAAAAATCCATTACCTTTGGGGATATAAATAGACAATTCACCCCTCTACCTGAAACCCATCATAGCACTATGTTATAGCTCTTAAACAAGAATTTGATTTCCTTACCTCCTATTAGAGCTCCTGATCCTACTAAACTACCTTCACACTATAGATCAAATTCTTATTGTCATTTTCATAGGAAAAATAGACATGATACAAAATATTGCAAGAGTCTTAAACATCTTATGCAATACCTCATTGATTCTAATCATATTCAAATTGGAGGTGTTAATGACCAAGGTAATAAGTCTGTAGCTCTTCCTAATCAAAACTTACAAATATTTACCAATCCTATGCCAAATCATAACATTTTCTTTGTCAAAGCTAGTGAAACAAAGAATGATGTGATGAATTTTGACACAGATGATGGTAACATGAACGATAATGAGGAAAACTCTATAAAATCTATGGTTGGATTTATTGAAGTTAAACCTTGTAAGGGCCAAACCAATATGCCCCTTGACATTCCTTTCTAACAAAGTGACATAATAAAAAATGCACCTGATGACCTCCTCTTTACATAGTTGGAAGAATCATTGACAAGCCTACTAATGGGATATTAATTTATCACATATATGTGTAGAGAATGTGATCACCGAAGAGTTCTTATTTTTACATGAGATTTATCGAGATACTTATGAAAAACTGAAAGCATGGATCAAAATTCATAATATTTTTGCTTGCCCTACGATAGGTTCGATAAATCACCCTTTGAAAGTTGGATTGAATCAATTAAATGTCTCATTCACCATAATCTTTATGTTGGACCGATTTCATCTGAAGTTAGGCTACCCATGGCTTTTCTCCATGAATTTCATCTTGTCAATTGTGCATAAGTGTTTAAAGTTTTCATTTGGCAATGAGCTCTTTACTATGCATCATAGTGGCTTTAATCTTGTGTCTTCCCGTGGGAATTTCTCATTGGATTTATTTTTGACCAAGCATATAAAACCTATTAGACCATGCGAGGAATTATTTTTCAAATCCTATCAAAATTTTAAGTAAAAACACATAGCAGAATTAGCCCTTACCAATATGCCTCAACCCACGATTGAGCCTCCTATCCTTGACAAAACCATGATTGAACCAAAAGCCCTTCCAATTAACCAAGACTGGTCTATGATAAGTGCTTCACCCATTTCCCATAAGAGACCATGAGATAATCAAATAAGTCTCATTGTGCCTCCTAAATTCAAACAAATTTATAAACCTAAAGAGAAAGTGGTTGAACAACCTCCCATGGTTCCTTCCGTTCCTCCCTTGAGGGAAGAAAGGAAACCTATGGTTAATAAGTAACCCACTCCTACACAATCAAAACTTGAATTTTTTTTGAAAAGAAACATAAATGCTAGAGACTATAGGCGTACACGTTGTGCTATTGCTCGTTTATTGCAAGCAATTTAAGAAGAAAAGAACAACATAGAAAATTAAAATCCAAACTTGTCTCAAGCAATACATGATAATTCTTCACCTTCGTTGCAAAATAAAAAAAAACTTCTATGGATATTATCATTAGACCTGCTATTGTGATTAACTTAGATGATGATAATGAAAGGGTATGTGCAGGATCATCATGGAAAAAATAGACCCTTAAGTGGTAAAAATTCAGAAAAATTAGAGTTAGACAACTTGACATAAAAATTTGAATAATTTATCTATATTATTTCAAAAATATGTAAGAATAGAATCAAATTGAATGTAGTTTCTAAACTACTAGGTTTATTTTTTTTAAATGTATTTGGTGAAAATTTAAAATTTCAATGCATGAGTACTTAAATTTCAGGGAAAAAATAAGAAGTAGGTGTCTGTCGACCATCCTAACCACAATAAAATGATAATATTTTTTTATAAGATTTTAGATATAAGTAGAGGACTCATGTCCCAATGTGATGCATATTTTTTTGTAATTTTTTTCCAAGTAAATTAATTATGAATTTTTTATTACAACTTTTAAAAAATATAAAAACTCGTACATCTAACCACCTTAACTTGGTCAAAACTTCATGAAATTCTTTTTTTTTTTAATCCTATAGAATGCGAAGCATAGAATGTGACGCATGTTTCAGATTCAAAAAATATGATACTGTTTGAAAGCTATAGATGTTTTTCAATCAACCTATCAATCAAGACTTTACCCGTAATTCAAATAGAAAATGAATAATAATAATTTATTAAATTCAAAGTAAAGCATAATTTATATTGGTGGAAAGTTGAGAATCTCCTTTAAAAACCCTTTTCGTTTCATCCATTTTGGGTAAAAAAAAAGGTCATCAGCCACATACCCTACAAATACCCATCATATCGCCACTTTTTGGCCCATCATGATCTTGCACATACCCGAAATTGCTAAAATTGATGAGGAAGTGCATAAAGTGTTAAATTCTTTGTTTTCCCTAGATGATGATAATGAAACTGCTAAAATTGATGAGGAAGTGCATAAAACGTTAAATTCTTTGTTTTCCTCTTCCATGAACTTCAATGATGATCCTCCTAAAGAGAGTGTTGAACTTGGTGCTTGTCCTAGTTTGGCGCTTGGTGTTGTCCCTTTGGCTAGTTTTCCACCTTCTGCATATACTGAACAAGATTATGATGCAAATGAACTGCTATAGGTAGACTTGCATGTGCCTTACTAGTCTTGTCTTTGTTTTCTTTTGTAGGTTTTTTGTGTGATTACATGTTTGTAATGTGATCCCTCATATCATTTTGTTTGATGTATCTCTTTACATGCATTCCTCTATTTATATCTACATTCTTCTATACATCATAAAACCTTTATCTTTTCACTTGTCTTGTCTTTTCCTTTTGGGGATGATGCAATGCATTGATACATTTAGGTCTCTTGCATGTTGACCCAAAAAAAATTCTTTGTTTACACTCTCTATGTGTCATTTTTCCAGTTCTATGAGTATTTGGGGAATGATGATGCTTCTGAGATCTATAACAATATTGTAACAAAGACAAACTAATTCCAAATCATTAGATCCCTTATGTGCTTAGGATTCCATTTTGGGTAAACCACTTCCTCCTTTTTCATGATGTATCTTCATTTGGAAACATATGATATGGCATGGGGCTTTCCAAATAAGTTCTCATGTCCTCTTTATTGTTAGCAAATTGATCATTTGCTACTTTAAAGTAATTTCTCACAACACGGTGTTAACAATTTCTTTAAAGTGGGGGCATACATTGACATTATTAATTTTTGAATTTTTTGACATTCCTTATGTTTCATTGAGTGATTTTCTTACTTCTTGCAGTGTATCTTTTTCTGGGTGGTGTCACTGGGTTTGATGTCCTCCAAGAGTGCAACCTTTCTTGGCATACAACTTTCCTCTTAGTGGTGATGCTATATGTTGCATTACCTAAGTTACAAATCTTTTATCCTAGAATTGTCCACTCTTGGAGACATTAGGCACAATGTTCCCTGAGAGGAAACCTTACACGAACTAAGAAAAATCCCTTTGAACATGTATATTTGCATTTTGTTCATACGTGTTTATCATAACACAACTTGCTAACCTTGTGAAGCTCAAAATATTTACATGGCCACCAAGCATAAGGGTATGTGTAGGATCATCATGGAAAAAATAGGCCCTTAAGTGGCAAAAAATTCAGAAAAATTAGAGTTAGGCAACTTGATGTAAAAATTTGAATAAGTTATCTATGTTATTTCAAAAATATGTAAGAATAGAATCTATAGAAAATTGAATGCAGTTTCTAAACTACTAGGTTTATTTAAAAAATAAAAAATCTATTTGGTGAAAATTTGAAATTTCAATGCAGTAGTACTTCAATTTCTGTGGAAAAAATAAAAGTAGGTATCTGTCTCACCACCCTAATACAATAAAATGATAATATTTTTTTATAAGATTTTATATATAAGTAGAGGACTCATGTCCAGATGTGATGCATATTTTTTGTAATTTTTTCCAAGTAAATAATTAATTATGATTTTTTTATTACAACTTTAAAAAAAATATAAAACTCATATGTCTAACCACCTTAACTTGGTCAAAACTTCATGAAACTCATTTTTTTTTTTTAATCCTATAGTATGTGAAGCATAGAATGTGACACATGTTTCAGTTTAAAAAAATATACCGCTTGAAAGCTATAGATTTTTTCAATCAAGACTTTAGTCGAATTCAAATAGAAAATGAATAATAATTATTTATTAAATTCAAAGTATAGCATAATTTATATTGGTGGAAAGTTGAGAATCTCCTTTAAAAACCCTTTTCATTTCATTAATTTTGGGTAAAAAAAAGTCGTCAGCCACATATCCTACACATACCCATTATATTGCCACTTTTTGGCCCATCATGATCTTGCACATACCCATAACACACTTTGCTTGCTTGTGGAGCCTTGCCTTGTTTTCTCATAGGTGCTTACCATAACATAGCTTGTTAGGCCTTATGGAGCTCAAAGTTTATGTTTTGTTTGTGATATGTTAGTGAAGTTATTAGAGATATAGCTTTGGTACATGGTATGGGAGCCTAATAAGATTCTCTCATTTTCCATCCCTTTATGTTTGTTTTGTGGTTCCTTATTGAAGCTATCAGAGGTATAGCTTTGGTATGGTATGTGAGCCTACTAAGATTCTCTCATTTTCCACCCTTGGGGGCTCACCTAGTAGACAACCAAAGTTATACTAGCTCGTGTGAGCATGTGTGTTGTTTTCATAGTGGACAATGAGTTCCTCTTGCAAACGTTTTTGGACAAAAAACCGAGGCAAGTTCCACATCGCGTTGGATAGTTGAGGCTTGATCCACCTTTTTTTTACCTTTTCTTTTAAGTCTTTGATATTGTATGATTGATTATCTTGTTGTTGTTGCATACATATGTTTTGATTGTTTAATTTACTATGAGTTTTATGCAAGGTCATCCTCTCACTAAAGTGGGGGTTAAATCTAGTGACAAAAAATGTATCCCTTTACATTTTCTCACTTTTTTGGGCCATAGTTAAATTGGACTTAATTTTTCCTTAATTTAGTGTTGTAAAGTGTACCCCTTTACACTTTCACACTTATTTAGGGCTCCCTTAATTAGGCCTTAATTATCCCTTTAATTCATTTTCCAAGCCTATTTAATTATATTTTCCAAAGGGGAAACCTAACATTCATTAATGCCAAAACATAACACTTTACATTGAGCAATGTGTGTCCTAAGTATAGGGACCTAGAACCCATTTTCCCATGGGCGAATGGGTCCTCCCTAGACCTTAGGACCTAAATTTAAATTATGTTTTTGGTGTTATTTTGACATATTCAAATCCATTATTCAATGTTGGCTTGTGATATTTAAATTTTGGGAAATTAAGGATACATACCTATAAATACAAGGTTATTTCACTATGTTTCACCTAAGATTTTCAAGAAAGCAACCTATAATTTTTATGTAACTTCACAAGAGAAATTCAAGAGCATTTTGGAGAACTTCAAGAGAATTCAAAGGAAGATTTATTAGAGTTTTATTGCAACATTCAAGATCCAATCATCATGTCAAAGTATTCTTGTACCATGTATATTTTTGGAGCTAACATTGTGATGTAGGTTTCATGATCAAATCAAGCATTCAAAGCATTATTTCAAGAAAGATTCAAGTGTCAAGATCTACATCCATTGAAGCCATTTCATGCAAGTTTTAAACCTTCATTCAAGGGTTTGTTGAGTGGTAACATAACTTTGTTCATTCTTCATTCCCTCTTTCATGCTTTTATTCATTTCAAGGTTTAATAACCAAAATGGGGTTTGACCAAGGCAAGACCCCTTTCACCAAAAACATGCAATTTTCCCTCTCATGTTGTGTTTGTAGATCTAGGTGGAAGAAAACTTGAAGACCTCTTGAAGAGAAAATTTGGAGAAGTTGACATAGTTGCAAAAGTTGTCATAATTGTTGTCATCTCATGAAAACTCACCTACATAAATTATTTCTAAAATTTTGACACTACCACTTGAACAAATTGGAAGATTTAGATCTACATTAGAGGCTCCCAAAAGCTGCAGAATAACTTTGACAGTTGACCCATTCACCCCTGGGTGAATGAGTCCTAGTCAACCTTTGAAAACTCAATTTTGGTGACTGGTAAACATAGTTCTTCCCTTCTCAGATCTGAAATTTAATTTCTAGTTCTAATTATTTTGAGTTTAATAAATTGTTGTTTCAAGTTTAATTTGGCATAATTGGGTTGATTTTCTAATTTTAGCCTTTCTCCCAAAAGTTCCTGGTGAAGCTGACCCTCGTCCTTTAGTCATAAGGAAATATGAAGATACCCACTTTGGATTGATTCACCTAAGGGTTGATAATTAATTAATTGTGTGGATCTCATTTCCTAATGAAACAGTGATAAATAGGTCCCTAAGTGGTTTATCAATCCATTTTGAAACCTATAACCTAATTTTCACCTTTTCATCACTATAAATCAAAAGTGTTGATGCAAGAAATCAAAAGCATCTCTACATGTATCAAAAGTGTCAGTTTGTGTCAAAAGCATCATGACATGTTGCAAAAGCATCGATTTGTGTCAAAAGCATCTTTGTAACCTGTAACTCAAAAAAACTCAAATTTACTTTATATCAGGGATGTGGGTCCTAACGAGCATGCTCGGATGTGAATGAGTAATAACGAAGGGATCAAGATCAAGGGGGAAAATAATAAGAAAGATTAATAATTAAAAAATCAAGAACTCAATTGATTGAATTAACCCATTACTAATGAAGTGATAAGCTAATAATTACATTAAATAAATAAGAAATGAATGAAATTAACTAAATCGAACCCTATTTTTACCTCATCTAAGAATGTGAGTCCTTAATCCATTGATGAATTATGCTTTGAGATGTTGGATTTCTCAAGATATCATAACCCAATTGTGCAAAAGCTCAAAAGATGGCTATGGAAATCAAATTTTGATGAAGACCAACATTGCAAAGAGAGAGGTCCTTTAAATGGAGGATGAATCTTATTTTATAGATTGTAGGCTATCTGATTGACTATGGAGATCAAAAGGTAAGATCAATGACTGAGAGTGAATTAAGGGGCAAGGAGTCATGCATGGAGAGGAAAGGTTCAATTAATTGAAGCTCTTCCCTAAAATTTAGGAAGATATTTTAGGATATTTTGGAGGAGGATAAATTCAAATTTGAAATTAATTTGAATTTGAACTTGAGAATATTTCTTTTGGGGGGAATGTGCAAACTAAATGAATTTAATAATTCATATAATTATTAGAAAAATATTAGCTAATTAAATAATTGAGAAATTATTTAATTGTGAGAGGTAAGAGGAAATTAATGATTTTTAATTAAAAAATTAAAAATCATTTAATCCGGGGGTGAGAAGAAAATTAGAAATTAATTAAATAATGAAAATTATTTAATTAAGGTGAGTGATAAAAGAATGTTAGAAAATTAAATAAATAATGAAAATTATTTAGTTAAGGTGAGAAAGAGGAAAATCAAGTTTAATTTAATAATTAGCAATTATTTAGTTAAGGTGATAAAAGGGGAAAATGATGAATTAATCAAATAATTAATATTATTTAATTAATAGAAGAAAATAGTTAGTTTATTCAAATAATAATAAAATATTTAATTAAAAGTGATGAAATAGAGATAATGAGTGAAATTGATGAAAATAGTGAAGTACAAGAATGGGTTAGACAATTTTAGGTATCTACAATAGTAAAGATGAAAAAAAAAGAGATGAATCAAATGTATTGATGTTGAACACTTTTTTCTATAAATGACCACGTTTAGTCACAAATTTGCAATATTGAAATATCTCATTAAACTTTGTTTATGGATGTTGGCAATTCTTAAATGGATCAAATTATTTTTATTTAGAATGGAAGGAAAAAATAAAGATTTTCTCTTTAATGTGAAGAAGTATAGAAGATTTTCATTATATATATAATGATTCAAAATTTAAAAGTATATGTTGTATTTTGCAAAAATATAACTCTGACCAATTTAAGAAGTCAAGACCTGACATTGAGACTTATTTACTAGGTATCCCCAAAATGTACTAATATTGAGGAAGTTTAACACCATGTTATAAGACTATGAAACATTATATGCTCAATTAATTGTTGAATTTTTAAATGTTTTGTATAGGCAAATGTTGCTTCTTTATCAAAGAATCTTGTGCAATGTAACGTTAGGAAAATATTACTTACCAATTATAACCCTTAATTTCCAAATTAATTTAATAGAATAAAATTATTATAAAATGGGACGGAGAAAGAGGAATAATTTAATTACTTTCATCACTATATTTAATAGGAATAACATACATCCATGAATCAAAGTGTATCAAAACAAGGTTATGCCATGTACAAGATATAGCCATATAGGCTTACACCCGATTTATCATATCAACAATGCATGTAAATTCAAATACTGTAATGCAATTAAGAAAATAGCAAAATCATAAATGCAACCACAATAGAACCATAACACAGAGATTTTCATGAGTGGAAAACCCTCGTAGGGATGAAAAACCACTCGTAAAAGTGTCTCACTAGCTTAATGAAATGCCTTTCTGGCAGTGTCTTACTAGCTACAAAATTTTAATGGTTATAAGATGCCTCACTGGCAATGATCATACTTTCTCAATTTCATGACCATTCATTCCATATTTCTAGATATCATGATTATCACACATAACCAAGAGCATAAGGAAGTTCTATATATATATATATAAGTAAAGATGAAAAAAAATTGAGATGAATTAAAGGTATTTGTTGATCACTTTTTAAAAAAATGATCAAGTCTAAGTGCACATTTACAATATTGACGCAACTCATAAAACTTTATAAAATAATAAATGTAGACTCTAGACTCTTGTACCTAAATAATGAGATTATGAAAAGAGAAAGAATAAATAAAATCTTAATATATTAAACTCAAATAAAAATAATGAATTATCATAAACTCTATAAAAAAATAATAAAATGTTATTTTTAAAAATATTTTTATATATTTTTATTTAAAAAAATAAAAAATAAAAATTATATTAATACTTTAAACATACCAATATAAAACAACAGATTATTACCTAGTATCGAATTTCTACAATTTCCTCACTTACATTGGTTAATTTTTATTTCTTGAAGCAAGAGTAAAAGATTGAGGATTGCATAGTTTTAAAGCATAAAATAAGTATAGAAGAATAATACAGCTAAGAGGAACAACGTGCAGAACCTCTTGATTTTAAGTATTTAAATAAGGCATGCAATGCTTCTTATAATAGACCTGTCATAAAACACTTCATAATTCTCTTAGTTATTGCCATGTGATTGTACCTATTAAAATGTAAATATGTTCAACAGTTTATTTATGTTTAAGATGATCTACAAAGGTTGATTGGGTCGCTGCAAGCAAAACAGTTGAACTTTAAGATCTGTATATGTCTCTGAGCACATTTTCTATGATTTATGAAGACCAGTATCTCCTGATTACAAATGTTATAAGTAGTTCTGCCCGCTATTCTCTAGTCTTTTAACAAGGCAATCTGAATGAGATGTGGATGGTAGTCAGATCTACAAGTTTATATAATTGTAATGAGATGGGTGATCTTTCGAGAAGATCCAGTGCTTCACCTCTGTGATTATCACTTATATGTAATAGTGTTAAGTGGACCATTCATTATCACGAGAGATGGTTTCTTGTGAACCACTCCTCATGAAACATGAATCAATGAGTTTGACTCTTAAAACTACACAGTTGAATCCTGATAGCAATATTACAATTTGACACGCTGTGAAAAATACCTCCTACTTATCAATTGTAAACCCAATTTAGAACATTAGTAGTGCAAAGTATGTGTAATTGTATAGCTACACAAAAATTCCGAAACCATATTTTGACACGAAAATGTGGAAGAAAAGGCCCAGGCAAGAATCATTGCAGAACAGATTCATCCAACCATATCCATATATGAACTCAAATACAAATACAGTCAATGAGCTATAACATATACTAGTGGCTGCTGTTTTAACTGTGTTATTTGTTGTATCAGCAGCATTTTGTTGTAAAGGGTTTCAGATCTGTTGAAAATCCCTTTTTCTCAATTAATCTAAACATACATTAGTGGCCTTCACGATCCATTCCTAGAGGTGATCTAATGGGACATCTTGAACCGTTCTCAAACACCATTTGATATTGCGAAATGGAACAGTAGGAGGAAGAAAAACGAGTGGCATTCAGAGCAAACTCTCTTGGCTTTATCACTGGCTTTCCAAAACGTTGCAGATCTTCTTCCTTTATTTTCAAAACCTGGTTGTGCATTAGAGGTCCTTGAAACTCCATAGAATTTGCAGAAAACACTGTACAATCCATAAACTATAAGTAGAATCCACTAACCACCCAAAAAGAATGAATGAATGAATGGGTTGTAGGTCCTGAGAAAGCTTTGAAGCAAGCCAAGGGATTATATAAAGAAATGACAGTATATAATGACAAAATGAATAATTGGGTTTGGTGGTACGCGTGATATCACATGAAAGACACGAGATCCATGTTTTACACTGTGCTGATGAGATAAAGCTGAAGAAAGATGGGCCAGCTTTAATGTCCATTCTAACCTGTTATCATTGATTGTCACATGGAAAGTGCAGCTTTGATTTTGACTTCAATCATATGAAATTATTTGCCGAGTATGGTCAGTTGATATGAAGTTTGAATTTGGCTTTTTATATTTAATTGGATTAAAGACCTCTTCTTTGGCAGTGATTGATTGATTGCTTGCATGGCTAAGAATATTACACGGTGTTATAGGGCGTTCCATACATCTTCAACTACTTAACATGATCTCAACCACAAAAACAAAAGCTAGGTTGGTAAGTTGGCAGTATGCAAATTTAATATGCCTACGAATAAATCAAGGCTGATGCAATTTGTTCACCAAATTTCCACAATTATTAAATATCTCTTGAGAGACCTTGAAGTTTGATAGCCACCTTATAGTTGTAAGAAGTAAAACACAAGTAATAATAATTAAATTATTTTAAGTTTGAAACATTATATATATGTTTTAATAAAGTGGATAAGAATATTATTTTTTAAGTATGGTTGTAAAATATTTTGCTGTAATGTGTCTTAGTGGTTAACTTTTTATTTTTTATATTCCATTGTAATGTGTCTTTAGTCACAGAATGTTAGTTTTGATATTATGAAGTTTCAATAGATTGATAAATGATTTATGTTTTATTCTAATTCAAACTTGTACTTATGGTTCTAATATTTGCATATATACTATCAACTCTATATTTGTCTTTTTGAACTTAATTATTAATGTTGATCTTTGCATTCGTAGTCTTTAGAATCTTATTCACCTATAATATCTAAGAATGGTGGTTATCATAAGTATCGGTAGAATTTGTTCTACTATAAGAGGGAGGCAATTAGCTTACCACCTTTTACCTTACTCAAGTTATTGGAATGATTCAATTATTTGGAACAAGTTGGAAAATGATCAAGTAGAAATGCAAATGCAAATGTCTCTCCTTATGATCTCAAATGTTTATATAATGCTCCTAGATGCTCAAATGAATGAATGATGATCTTGTATGATGTGGCATGTTGATGAATTAAAATTAGGTATGGGTATCCTTGTATACAATACCCCAACATGTGAATTTACATGTTTCACGATTAAATGAATGGGCAAGGACAAGGTGAAGGAGAGTTGTTTTGGGGCAATGTTTACTTTTAAAATTTAAATTTTGGGGGTTAAAATTTCATGTGTAACTTTGAAGCAAGTTCACAATCATAGATATATTTATTCTGAACTATGGTAATAAATAAAAAATATGATGGATGGTTATGGACCAATTGGGGAACAAATTCAGAATTAGATAAGGTCTTTAGACGGATGCCAAATATTGCACTAAGGATAAAGGGTCAAATTGAGTAAAAAATGAATGGATAATGGAGAAAGGTGCTAGTGATGCACTTCTTATCCTTACATTATTCCCCCAATTCAACTTGCATGCGAATTACTATGAATCATATATGTTAAATTAAACAAGAAATCAACATGAAAGTAAATGAAAAAAACATATAAAAAGCATATATGGGCATGGATGGTGATCACATGTGCTCCTTATAATGACAAATCCATATTATAAAAATAAAAAATAAAAATTCTATGAGTAAAATTAGATAAATTATTAAAATAGGCATGAACAACTATTTGATAATGTCAACAATCATTGTAAATGTATCAAGAGAGATATAGGGATGTTAACTATAATAATTTAACCAAAAGAAAGTGATGTACCTAGCTATCAAGGATCCATGCTAACCAAAAGTAATTAATGTAGGGTTGGGGAGGAGCCAACATAACCAATAGTAGGCGATGTAAGGTTGTGAAAGGGTGTTAGAACACAAAGATATATTGAGAGGGGGGGTGAATCAATATATCCTTCAAACTTATCTATGCAACTTTTGTAAACAAAACTTCTTGTTGCTTCAAATAAATAAAGCATTCAAAGCACAAACACACAACCACAACACCAAATTTGTGGAAAACCCTAAAAGGGAAAAACTACACTTAGAAATCTTCTTAGAGCTATTGTCCAAACCCAACCTCACAAAATGAAACAATATTTACAATTTTTACGGGCTGCAACCCAAAGGAAGAAACAACTCCCTAAATCATAGTTTTATGGCTTCAACCAAAGGAAGTTTACAACTCCATATAAACAACAACACTTACAGAATGTGGCTACAACCTCTGTACATGATACTTGATTAAATATGTGGATCAACCACCACCGCAACACTCTTCATTTGTATCTTCAATACTTTTTCTCAACAACCTATGATGCCTTCAGCTCACTACTTTTGGTACACTTTCAATTCATAAATATACTTGCACATGCCTCCACACATGCTCACACATCCTCATACACTTTTCAACAACCTTTGTCTTTCATTTATATCTTCCGAAAGCTTCAAAAAGTTTCTCCTTGCTGGCCAAAATGAAATGTATGAAATGAAATGTGCAACAACCTTAATAAAGTCAACTCCAAAACATCTACGAGAAAAAGGAAATCGAATGTGGTCCAAGCCAAGAGATAAGAAAGACCAATTTTAATTTGACACACATTCCCATGTTGGAGTACACCATAAAGATTTGGTGTAAAACACTTCAACATTCCAAGTCAGTCTAGCATTGAACACTTAACCTTCCGTGTATTAAATCCAAACCACATGTGGTACCCGAGAGACTAGATAACATCATGCAGATCTCACATTAAAAGAATTAAATGATATTCAAAAACATTTACATGCCCTCCTTTTACAACTTTACACAAAATTATGCTAGCACAAGCAAACAAACACTAGACCTCTAGCATATCTTGCAAACCCAAAAAACATAGTCTTGAGATAGAACATTGAAAACCATACTTGCAGTACATCTTAACACATGAAATTTGAAATGAGAGATGATATAGGTGTTGCAAGAATGTGTAGTTGTTGTTGTCATTGAAGTCAAAAATCATTGGTGTCAACTGTATGAGAAGGAGTTTGTTGCAAGGATGTGTAGCTAGTATTGAGTTGGTGTTGTCCCAAATGATGCTCTAATTAGTTACATTATGTTGTCATTAGTAAGCTATTGGTGACAACCTTTAATGTTTCTTTGATAAGATTTTTTTTGTGGATGTATGGTTGAATTGCTATGGTGTAGTTGGCTTGATGGTGATGAGGAAGTACTGAAGATGTTGATGATATGTTTCTAGTGCTTGGTTTCCAAGTGCTTTTAAGAAAATTGAATAAAAGGAAGAAATAGTGTGTTGTAGTGTATTCTGTGTGGAAAAGTAGTGTTTTGGTTTTGCTTTGCATTTCTTTTGGGTTAAATGTCTATTTGTGTTGTTCATATATGTTTATTAGAGGTGTTTAGAGGTGTTGCATTCAGAATTTGATGTGCTAGATCATTGTGAAGAGGAAGGTGTGTTCACCAGTGTGTGTTCATTGTATATTGTAGAGGTGTTTGGGACAAATGTTCTTACTCTGCATTTCTCCATAGAGTGGTTTCAAGTCTTGTTGATTTGGAAGTGTTGACAGTGTGTATATCTTTCTTTAGATGAAGTTGTTCATGGTTTGGTGCTTTCGAAGTCAATTTCTTGTTACAATGTATGACAAAGTTATTTAAGTGTACTGGGTGTGTGCATTCTTCAAGTAAAAGCTATTGCAAAGGAACATGTTGAATTTCAGGGCATTTGTGAAATATTCTATATCATGTTCAAATGTTATGTGGTGTCCGCAAGTAATCTTTGGATTTGAGGAAGTGTGTACTTAAGTGTTAATGGTGTTAACATAGGTTTGACCAAACTTGGGTGTTTACACTACTTGGGAAGTTGATTTGATGTTTGTGGAATCATGGCATGGTGTGTATGAGTGTATTTAGGTCCTAGCTAAGGTGTGTTGTGATCTTCCTTCGTTCCTTTCCACCATGGGAATTTTTTGGTGCCAACCTAATTTGAATTTGCATGGTTGAGGTGCATAGCTAACCTTGGAGAATGTTTTCAAGGTTGAATATGATATTTAAATATGAATTGAGTTGTTGATGCGAGTAATGTGAATTGCGGAGTTGTAGGGTGTGAATTTGTGAAGTTTAGTGCAAGATTTCATGTGTTATATTATTAAATGTAGTGAGCAAAAGCTTTCTACAATTCTTCAGAGAGACTATGAAGGTGGTGATGTTGTGGTGGATTTTTTTGTTACATTGAGATGGCTTTCTCATTGTAACGCTCTTCTTTATCTTCTCTTCTATTCTGGCAGTGAGCCTTTCTTTCTTTTGGGAAATGAGCCCTATTGTTTTCAGTGTTGATATTACTTTATATTGTGAGTTAATCCCCGTTGTGTATTTTCCCATCTTGGTTTTTCCACATAAAATTGGTGTTCTTTTGTGCATGGTGTTGATGTGTTTCAATTTAAATGTTACTTTCTTTTATGATAAATCATTCTAACAAATTAATGGTAATTTATTTGATGTGGATCTGAATTTTTTTAGGGTTTTTCAAGTTTTAAGGTACAACTAATTCACCCACCTCTTATTTGTCTTGTGCAATCAATAATTGGTATTAGAGAAAGGTTCCTTGGAATAAAGCTTAACCACTTGAGGTAGATCTAGGACGACACACAAGAAATATGTTCCTATGTTTGATGGATTAGATTATGCATTCTGGAAGACAAAGATGGAAGGTTTTCTAGTTTCTCTTGGATTTCAGATCTAGAGGTTTGTTGAGAGAGGATATACTATTCTTGCAAATAGTCTGAGTATTGATGATGAGATCAAGGCCGATGAAAATAATGGTAAAGCAAGGTATGCTCTCTTAAATGGTCTTGCTAATTTTGAATTAGTGAAAGTTATGAATCTAAAAAATGCTAGATAAATTTGAGTAAAGTTAGAAAGAATTTATGAAGGAGATGATATGATCAAGCAAGCTAATAAGTAGAATTTAAAGATCATGTTTGAGACCCTACGAATTTTTGAAGATGAAAAAATCACAAGCTACTTACATAATGTGGATGAAATTTTCAATGGTATCAGGGGTCTTGGTGGAGAAATGAAAGAAGAAGTGGAAAAGAAGGTATGGGTAAGTGCACCAAGTTGTGACACAAAAATGGCTCTTAACATGCCACTTTTTTTGAAATCAGCAAAGTTTGATGTTCACGATAAAATGAAGATAGTTACACTCAAAATTTGAAGATGCAATAAGAACAAGAGTTGTAGTGCTTTGAATCTACTTTCTAAGCTACTATTTTTTTTTTAAAATAATGAAGATTAAGGGTTTCAAAAAGGGGGGGCCAAAAGTGGTCATTTTTTTATCCAAAACAAATACCATAGCATCTATAGGCCCCTCCCCTTTTCGCTAACTTTTTTTTAGAATTTCAAAAATCCAAACGGTGAGAAATTAGATAACACCTTGTAGTTTATCCCAATTATTTCGGATAATTTTTTAATGAATATACAATACATTTTATGAATTTTTGAACTAGACACATCCTGAAAGCTAACAAACTTTGTAAAAAACTTTCTAACAACTTTGAAAGTGTGTTTGTTCGAATAATTATGATCCATTGACTAATTCTTTGATCCATGTGATCTTTGATTCTCATCCATTGATGAGAATCCTTGATCCATGTCTTCACCCTTGATTCCATCTTGACCATTGATTGATCCATTCAGTCTTGACCCTTGATTCACCATTTTCTCCTATAAATACCTCACATTTTGGAGAGAAATCGATCCATAATCATTTGAGAAAATTTATGCTATTGAAATGCTTCCACACTTTCATCCATTAGCATTCATTTGATCATTTTTCATCCATTGTGGTTCAATTCATCCACTTTCATCAATAAATCATCAATTTTCATCAATATTTTATCAATAGAATCCATTTGAAAGCTCATTTTATCAAAGGGATTGGGAAAGGGTCATTATTCCACATCAATATGGAACCAATCCCCCAATGGGATGAGGTTTTAGGCATTATAATAGGTTTTCATTATTCATTTCTTGCTATTTATGTTTAATGGCTTCCTCATTTTAATGGTTTTCAAGAATTTCATTGGGATTGTAGCTTAGTTAGTTAAACATTGCTTAAATTTGTATGGATCTGGTATATTTAACTATTACTATGGTTACAATCACATCAGCATATCAAATTTCAGTAATCAGGATGTCAAATTCTAGTAATCAAAAATTTCTTATCCTCCCTCTCTCTCTCTCTATCTCTTTCTCTCCCTCACTCAATCCTCTATCTCTTCTCTCTCCCCCTTTCTATTCTCTCAATCTCCCTCTCTCTCCCCCTCTCTCTCTCTTCCTTCTCTAATCTCTATTTCCCTCCTTCCTTCCCTCTCTACATCTCTCT
>VDFB02379711.1:202224286-202256511 GCA_007258455.2 Sequoia sempervirens | reverse complement strand
TCTCCTCATCTTCTCTCTACCTCTATAGGAGTGAATCTGCACCCCTCTTGCGAATTCCCCTTTACAACCCCTACTTTAGAAAAATAAAACCTGAATGTGAAATTCCACATCACCCATCTGCAACGAATCCACTTGGCCCCTATCTTTTATGTTGGTAGGGGAAATTTTGTCAAGGACACAAGTGCAACACATGGATGTCTACTTGGCGTGCTACCATCCCTGAAAGATTCCTACCTCTAGAGTTTGCAGGATGTTACACTCCTCATTGGGGATGAAATGTAACACCTTTGTGTCTACCAACCAGCCCGAAAACAACTCTTTCCCTCCCATTTTGATCTTCAAATGCCTATCTTGCTCATTCACTTCATCTCTTTAGCAATTCTTGAGCTTCTACACAACCATTTTCATATGCTTGAGCTACTTGTTGCACTACTAGATTCACGTCTCCAACATCACAAAATCCTACATACTCTACCACAGAAGCTTCAGCTTGGTGCCTAGTGAGGTTTCTCTCAGCATTATTGCAGTTGTGTTGATTCTACCATTGTTGTGGGTTTGCATTCCTCTCTCATTGGCCTTGGGAGCCTTTGGTCGAGGGTGGTAACACATTTGTCTATTTTGTTGGATTTTTGTAACTTTGTGTCTCTTGTAGTGTTTGGTTCTATTCCCATTCTAGCATTACTTTCTTTACAATTTTTCTATTTCTCTCTATCTATTTGGTTGTCCATGGAAGTGGAAACACCAAAGAGGGGGTTTGACTGAGGTAAACCCCTATACAACCCCAAAAAATTTACTCTCTTGGTTGTGTGTAGGTGTACGTGTGCATAGAGCTTGCTAGTGAACTGGACTCTCAGTGAGTTGGACTTCATCACCCTTGCCTTCATCTACCTTCTTTACCATATTTATAGCTATTTCTCGTATGTTATTTTTTAGTTTCTAAGTTCATTAAATCTTATTTACTAGGCCATTAGTAGGTTTCTTGGTTTTTCGCACTGTTTTTCACACTTTCTGGCCATATAGATGCTAGCATACCAAAGAGATGCCAATGCATATCGCTATCATCCTCGGGTAGAAAGTTGTCTGAGGTACATTTCAAATTCTAGAAACTTGCTCGTCTAGTCCCATTTAAGTGATTGAATCAGTAGAGTGGTAGAAGGACTTGAGAATGCTCTTCATTCTCTATCCTTGACCTAAACACCCACTTATCTTGGCAAAAGATAAGGTAGCCTTCTACTCTCGGCTCTCCATGACTTGGAGCCTTGGTGTGGTTAGTCCCCCTCCCTTACATTTTGGTGAACCCAAGGTGAAAAACATCTATCCATTTGTTTGTGTTGAGAATTTTTCTCTCACGCATGGTGATTGTTGTAAACCTAAGTTTTGTGAATATTTATGAGCATCACAACCCATTCCATGACTTCCAAGTACATTGTTAGAAATGTGTGACACCTACCAATAGAAAAGGTGAAGGTCACTTCTAGTTTTACCACCAGTTTTTCCACTGGTCTGGCTACTAACTTTAGTACTAGTTTTCCTATAGGTTATACCAACAAGATGGATTTCATAGACGAGACCACTCCTGCTCCTACCCCTCTAGCATCTCCTATGGCTTCGTTCATGGATGAAGATGATGCTATGCATATCCCTGTGGAAAACCTTTTGGCATTGGATAACAGATTGTTAGACGTTGTGAATCATTTGGAGAAAGCACAGAACATGGTGAGAGTTGCTAGACTTGCTAGTGAGGTGAGATATTTGTTAGGAAAGAATTGGATAGGCATAGAGTTCTTACGTGGCCTTACCGATCTAACTGAATCCTCTATCCCCTTGTATAAGACTAGATCAGGTACTATCTGAGGAGAGGTGCTCGATGCCTATGAGAGAAAAATAGGTGTCTCGATGCCTACCACGTCTATATGCATGGCCAAAATAGGCCCTTTATTTAGCATTTCCTCTACTTCTCAAAATCCTAACACTGTCAAGGTGAGTAGAATACACCTTGGTTTCAGCTTTACCCCTCCTATTGCCCCTAGCAGTGGGGGCTTCGATGGAATGAGTGGTGGCGGATTTGGTAGTGGAGGTGACGCTGGTGGAAACAGTTCTAGTGGAGGCCATGGTGGTAGTTTCAGTAGTGGAGGTGGCTTCGGTAGTGGTCATGGTGGTGGTTCCAAAGGTGGCTTCGGGGTCATGGCAGTGGTTCCATTGGGCCTTTGTCATCCTCTGACCCTGTTTTGAATGCTCTTCTTCAAAACATGGGTTGGATGCAAAACCAGTTAGTGAGACTTTCCCAAGCCTTTGTCCAACCTATCTTCCAGCCTTTCTTCTGACATAGTCCATTGTCGGTGGTGATTTTGAGTACTCCTTTCCCTGAGTAAATGGATATTCCTAAGTGTAAAAAGTATGGTAGTAAAGGGGATCCCCAGACACATGTGTCAGCTTTAAACGCCATGTGTATATATTTATTTCATCATGATGCTCTAATGGTGAAAATATTCCCTCGATCTCTCAAGGAAAAATGACTCGAGTGTACTATTCCTGCTCGATAATTCTATATTCTCATTTGATCAGCTCATCAATCAGTTTCTCCATCAATCCCAAGATAACATCGGTCTAAAGATGACCTCGGATCTTTTCTGTGTAAACAGGGAGAAAATGAGAAGATAACTAATTTCATAGCGTGATACCAAGAACTCTTTTAATAGATCTCAACCCACTACCTTACTCGAACGAGCAAAAGGTGTTCATAGGAAACCTGCAATGAGCTTGGTAGGAGGAGTTTTCTTTAATGAAGTATCCTTCTTTCACACATCTATGTGTCGCGTTGCGAGAGTACCGGCAAATGGTGGTTCAGTTTGGAGGATCTTCCTCGTACTCCCATTCCGAAGGAAAATCAATTGTGTCTATTTTAGGAAAAGGAAAATTTTTTGCGACTAAAAATCATGGCCTCAAGCGCAACATAAAATTTACAAAGTTAGTTGAATCTTATACTTCCATTCTATAAAATTTGTTGAAGGATAAGATCATAACTTTGGAAAATCCCTGACCTTTAAAGGAACCTTATCCTAATTGGTATGATGTGAATGCCTTTTGTCAGTACCATCACGTTAACAGGCATGATACCGAGCATTGCATGCACCTACATCATGAGATATAGGATTGCATCGACAATAGTACCATCTGTCTCGATGGAAAGAAGCAAAACACAAATAAGTTGATAGCAAAGGCCAATAGTGAGTTGCAGATTTATATAGACCCATTTTTGTCCCATTCTGCAAACTTAATTATTGACCCCTTCGACGCTTCTCCTCAACCCTCTATGTATATTAATATGGTTTCGATTACTCCTTCCCCGTAGCCTACGACTGGTTCTCCAGATGTAACTTTCACCTCATAGGATTTTCCTCTAAATAATAAGCCCTCTCCCCTATACATTCTTGCTTGCCTCAATGGAAACATTGTGACAGGAGTCCTAGTTTCCCTACAAGCTAGGTAAATGTTATTACAAAGGAGATGTTGTGGTTAAATTCATTACAGATGGAGGAATGTGAGGAAAAAAAGTGTACCATACGTACACATGATAGTCTCTCTCTTAAGCAATATGGCTCTATAACTCTTTTCGTCCTAGTTGGACCTAGGATTGTGGATACAACATTTGATGTTAGCCCAGAATTTCATCTCTTTAGGGAGAAGTTGGGAATCCCATGGCTAGCTTCCATGAATAGAATCACTTCCGTTATTCACAAATGTTTAAAGTTCTGTCACAAAGGTGTCGTGCATGTTGTCCATGACACTGGATATCAGCCATTGGTATCCCATGTGGGTTATTCCTTGGATGATTTTTGGCCTTCCTTGATTGGTCTGCTCACTCCTAGAATGGACTTGCTTTATCGAAACTATGTGAAGTACAAAACCAACAGCAAAGGACAGTAGAAAGAGACTCCTTCGATAGTGCAGTAGCAAGCTACCTCCTCCTCTCAGAAGGGAAAGGAGAATCATGCCCGTCATCAGGGCCCCACTTCTACCCCTTCCTAAAGAGGAGATTTGTGTAACTACTCTTGGTTTTCACATAAGAAGTCTAGTAGTTCTTGCCTAGCATAAAGCTAATATTTGGATATTCAACCTTCCTACCTTGCCTTTGAGACCCTTGTCCTACCTGTATGGTAAGAGGATGGTCCCCGTGAGGAGTCCTCTATGTCTCGGCTTTCGCGGTCTCCTACCACTCCTTCCCCCAAGGTAGTGAATGGGAAGAGGCTCATCACTGAGGCATTAGAGCTGACTTCCCCCACTGTTGCTCCAACCTCCTATCAGTCTCTCCCTCCTACTCCCATCTAGGAGTCTCTCCCTCCACCGAAAACAGTCATGATGGAAACTTCGATGGTTGAGTAGGAGCCTTCTGTTCCATCTCAGCTTCCATCCTCTAGCTCTCAAAGTCATGGGAATCGCCTTATGTGTGAGTGCAAGCGTCAATGAAAGGCTCTAGCTACTGAGTAGGCCACTTTGCAGAGGAAGGGAGGGAATTTCAATACCTCTTTTTTAGGGCTTGCTATTGTGTCCTCCTCTCCCATCCCCTCTGCTTCAATATAGTTAGCTTTGGTGTTGCTTCCGGCTCCTATTACAAGCATAAATGCCCCTAACCCTAAAAAGGTGAAAATTTTATTGCTCCTTTGGTTGATCTACCTCTTTTGATGTCCCTCCCAGACTCTTTGTCATTCTCAAACCCCATGGGCATGCCAAAAACCTCAGTGGTGTTCGATGCAATCTTTTCCTCTTCCTTTGCACCTTCACCCCATCTATGGGGATCTCGCATCCTCCAACGAAGAGAAAGATGGAGGATGGCCTTGGTATAAATTGGGGTCAATAAAGGAGTCTTCCTTCTTCAAAGGGTGGTTTTGCATTAGCATGTTTCATCCTTGTGATGGAAGAAGTTATGGTGTCCCCAGAGTTTTTCACTGGTCTTGAGTCACTCGATGAGCCTAGTAGTGAATCCTAGGCACCGTCTCCCTCGTCCAATGAGGTAACACATGGAACTCCTATGAAGTACATGTTTAATTATTTGGATGAGGTTCTAACCCTTTCAGTGATCTTTGTGAAGTCGTTGACCTTTGCCCCACAGTAACTAAGTGGAGGAGACCCCGAAGATTCTCCTCTCTTGGCTCTTATTGTGGGGGGATCGGAGGGTTCCCCCCTTGACATTCTTCCCTTGCAGGATCGTCTTCCTTCCCCATATAATGATTTAGATTAGGAGGCTGATGACCTCTTGGTTGATGAGTGTTAGGGGGCGCATCTTATTTATTTGTAGTGTAGATTTTGTGTGTATTTTTTTTCCCCTGTGCTTGTGTTATGTGTTCTTGGATGACCCTTATCACCCTTGTAGGTGCTTGGATACAGGAGTGTTTTTTGTCATACAACTTCCTCTATTTGTGGCATCATTGTCATGTCCCCTTCTCAGTGACATCTCTCAGAGGACAGGATTGGCCTATCACACGACCCTCGTAGGCTGATTGTTTGGATAGAGGGTCACTTCGGAGCTTGGCTCAGCTTCAGTTAGCAGAGATTGATCAGTGGTCTTTCGTTCTGGCTCGATCGGAGGCTTTTTGCAGAATTGCTATTTTTAGCAGTTCCTGGAAGGCAGTGTGGGACCCCTGCTATTTTTAGCAATATGGCTTTGGCGGCATCCGGAATCACTTCAGAGTTCGTCAGCATCAGACGGATCAGTAATCGGATGATTTACGAGGAAGATATTAATATTTAATTATACTGATTAAATATTAATTATTTAATGTTATAATATAAAGTTATAATTTAAAATTATAACTTAAGTGATTGCCTTGAGGGGTGCGCCATCATTAAAGGGGGCCAGTTTGACATTTGATATTATATTAAAATATTCAGCTGAGAACTATGGAGAAATTAAAAGAATTAAAATTGAATATTTTAATGAAACCCTATTCTTAAGGAAATCGCACTTTTCAGCCTTAAGAGGGTTTTGCCTTGGTTTTTGTGCCATTATGAGATTATTGGATTTTGAGAACTGATCAAATTGATCTGAGCACAGACTTTAGGGTTTGAACTCGACTTCCTTGGGGAACGAGCCATCTCCAGCGGAAAGCAATTCAGAGAGTGTGAAATATCACTTGATCTATTGCCAGCAGAGGTTTTCTCATACAGAGGAAATCACAGAACTTCAGAGTTAATTCATTTACAGAGGTTTCAGCTTATTCTTTCATTCAGAGATCATCTATTGACTTGGGCGCATCATATTCAGAGACTTAGGCATTGTTTTGAGGAGGCCGTACCAAACATTAAATCTGCTGTACCTGGCCGTACCTGTACCAGGCCGTACCATCTTGTCTGGAGCCGTCCTTTGCTTAGAAGGTGAAACGCCTTTCTCATTGGCTTCTTAACATCTCCAGTATTGGCGCACATTCATTGAGCAACATCGGGAATCATCAGACAGAGGGAGGAGAAGATCTTTCATTGCAGCCGTACAATTCTGTACTTCTGTAGCAGCAAATACCAGGTTCTAAAAATATTGAAAATTCATTATTTAAGTCATTTCCTGTATCTGGGTATTCTTGTATTCAGTAGAAAAGATCAAATAAAGATACTGGCGTCCATATTCTTTCCATTCCAAAGTTATTTTATTTTTATTGAATTTATTTCAATTTATTGTCAAAATCGTACCTTTCATTTATTGCATCAAAAACACAAAATTTGCAAAAAAACCAAAAACCTTCAGAAAAACGTAAAACTCAGTCAGAAGCAGTGTCAGGGGGAAACTAGGGTTTCTACAATCATTCTTTCTCTATTATGTGTATTGATTTTTGACAATTGGGGATGATGTAAAGTGTAGGGGGGATTTAGGCTTCCCTTCCATGTTGACCTAATTTTTTTAAATTTTTTTCTCATGCATTATTCACATGGTATGATATAGTAGGGGTTGATGACAGTTCATGAATATACTATTATTATACTTATATATATTTATGAGCAACTTTGACCATGAAATATCATATCACCTCTATGCCCCTTGTTCGTGATATCATTATCTCTCATTATAGTGTTGTTATCTTTCTCTCTTCTTTGCATGATTTGTGATGTTGTGGTGCTCATGTGTTTTCCCTCGTATGTGTGACAACACTACCATGGTAACATCTCGCTATGTTCTATGGGCCACAACATCACTTTTTCATTCTTGCTTTTCTCTCCTTAGGATGCCACGTGCCTCTACATTCAACACGCACCATCCTAAGGGGGGGCTATCATGTCAACTTCGATTTGTAGAAAATGTATTCATTGGCCAAGAAATATTTTCTCAAAAATCCTTTTTCAAAATTTTTCAAAAATTGCATTCTCAACTAGGACCCCAAGCGGAATGTGTTTCCTTCATCATGGGCTCGCAAAGAAAGAACTTGAAGAACTTTCCTCTGAGGAGGGAGAAACTTTTCCTATGGGAGAATTCTCAACCTTCCCCTCACAAGGGGACATTTTCTTCCTTTTGAATTCCTTGATGAAGTGAACATCTTTTGAAAGGATTCCTTAATGTTGAATCAATTTACAAAAAACATTCTTGCACTTTCAAATAGTTTGTCCCTTGAGTAGATCCCTTTTCTTTTGAGGTGTTCCTGAGGGACCCCTTTGAAAGCTCTTCCATCAATTTTTGATATATGTGTGACTTTCTGCTTGTTTTCCTATGTGGCTACATTTTGTTTTCTAACATCTTTTATCTACAGATTAGCATGTTGCTTTGCAAGTGCGCCTATAAAGCTGCTTTTCAGTCTGACTCTGCGAAGTCCCCTTACATTGGGCTTCCTTCAAGAGAGAGTACCTAAGGGATCCTTCTTTGTAGGTCTAAGGGCATGTGAAGCACTTGCATCCTATGGGATTTGTCCATCATTGGTCTACAGGCCTTCGATGTACTTTGTTCGACTCTATAGTTCTAAGGAGCTATAGAGTCCTTTGTTTGAACCTCCTTAGGAGAGAGTACTTGTGGAGCTATTTGTCTACCCTACGCTTTCGAGCTCACCAAATTACAGTCTACTTCATCGATGATTCAAGTATACATTTCTAAACTCTTCGATCTACTTTACCAAACACTCATTGACACTCGTGCTCGATAAAGTGGGGGAAAAATGTATAGGAGTGAATTTGCACCCCTCTTGCAAATTCCCCTTTACACCCCCTACTTTAGAAAAGTCAAACCCAAATGTGAAATTCCTCATCACCCATCTACAATGAATCCATGTGGCACCTATCTTTTGTGTCGGTGGGGGAATTTTTGTTAGGGACGCCAGTGTGTCATGCAGACATCTACGTGGTGTGCTGCCATCCTTGACAGATTCCTACCTCTTAAGTCTATAGGGACGTTACACTCCTCATTGGAGACAAAATCTAACACCTCTATGTTGTCTAGTCAGCCCAAAAATGGCTATTTCCCTCCCATTTTGATCTTCAAATACCTATCTTACTCATTCACTTCATCTCTTTAGCAATTCTTGATCTTCTATAATCTCTCTAGCATTTTCTTGAGCTTCTACACACCAATTTCATACGTTTGAGCTACTTGTTGCACTACTAGCTTCATGTCTCCAACATCACAAAATCATATGTACTCTACCATAGAAGCTTCAGCTTGGTGCCTAGTGAGGCTGCTCTCGGCGTTGCGGTTGCCGATTCTACCATTTTTGTGGGCTTGCATTCCTCTCTCATTGGCCTTGAGTGCCTTTGGTCGAGGGTGGTAATGCTTTTGTCTATTTTTTTGGATTTGTGTAGCTTTGTGTCTTTTGTAGTGTTTGGTTCTATTCCCATTCCAACATTACTTTCTTTACCATTTTTCTATTTCTCTTTATCTATCTGGCTGACTGTGGAGGTGGAAACACCAAAGCGGGGGTTTGACTGAGGCAAACCCCTATACAACCCCAACATTTTTCCTCTCTTGGATGTGTGTAGGTGTACATGTGTGTGGAGCTTGTTAGCGAACTAGACTATCAGTGAGTTGAACTTTGTCACCCTTGATTTCATCTATCTTCTTTACCATCTTTATAGCTATTTCTCATGCGTTATTATTCAATTTAGTTGGTTAAATCTTATTTACTAGGCCATTAGTAGGTTTCCTGGTTTTTCACACTATGTTTTACACTTTCTAGTCACATGGATGCCAACGCACTAGAGAGATGCCAGTGCATCGCATTGTCGTCCCATATCCATGTTGTCATCCTTGTGCAAAGAGCTATTTGAGGTGCATTTCAAATTCTAGAAACCTGCTCATCTAGTCCCATTTAAGTGCTCATATCAGTAGAGTGGTAGAAGCACTTGAGAGTGCTCTTCATTCTCTATCCTTGACCTAAACACCTAGTTAGCTTGAGGTAAGATAGGGCAGCCTTCTACTCTCAGCTCTCCATGACTTGGAGCCTTGGTGCAGTTGTAACCCTACCTTACACTACCTACCTCGCTCTCTCCTATTCATCTCAACTATCCCTCTTTACCTCTCTCTCTCTCTCTCTCTCTCTTCCACCAACCTTCACTCTCTACTTCTCTCTACCTACCTATCCCTGTATACCTCTTTCATTCTCCCTCTTGACCTTCTTCCCTCTCTACTTATCTCTCTATCACATCCCTTTATCACCCATCTCTATCACCTCTCTCTCTATCTCTCTCTATCTCAACTCTATTTTTCCCTGTCTTTCCTTCTCTCTATCTCTCTCCTTCCCTCTCTACTCTCTCTCACTCTATCTATATCTATTTATCTTTCTTTATCTCTCCCTCCCTCCCTGTTTCTATCTCTCCTCTCTCTCCCTCTCCTCTCTTTCTATCTCTCCTCACCCTCTCTCTCTCTTCCACCAACCTCTCTCTACTTCTCTCTATCTAAACTAACCATATATACCTCTTTCTCTCTCCTTCCCTACCTCCTTCCCTCTCTCAATCTCTCTACCTTCCTCCTTACCACTCTCTCTCACTCTCTCTCCCCTCCCCTCTCTACTCTCTTCCTCTCTATCTCACCTCTCTCTCTCTCCCTACATATCCCTCCCTCCCTCTTCTCTATCTATCCCACCTCCCTCTCCCTCCCTCCCTACCTCTCATTCCCTCTCTCTGTCCCTCTCTAATTCTCTCTATTTCCCCTCCCTCTATCATTCTCTCTCTCAACTTTCTCTCTCCATCACTATCTCTCCTTCTATCCCTACCTCTCCTTCCCTCTTTTTATCTGCCCTCATCCTCTCTCTACCTACCCCTCTCTCTCTTATTATTTCAACTCTCTCTCTCTCTCTCTCTCTCTCTCTCTCTCTCTCTCCTCCTTCCCTCTTAATCTCTTTCTCTCTATCTCACCTCTCTCTCCCTACCTCTCTATCTCTCTCTACTCTCTATCTCACCTCTCTCTCTTTACCCACCCCTCCCTCTCTCCTCTCTATCTCACCTCTCTCTCCTCTCCCTCTCTACTTACCCCATCTCTCTCTCCTCTCCCTCTGGGTATGTGCAGGGTCATGATGGGCCAAAAAGTGGTGATGTGAAAAAAGTTGCATTTTGCATCAACCAAAAAACATGAAAAATCTCGAGTTAACTTTTTTCTAGCTTGCGTGTTGTGTGTGGGAAATGTTAGTATCAAAATAAGATAACAAAAACACACCAATGCAACATTAAACTAAAGAAAGCTAAATAAAATGAAATCAAAGAAATCAAATAGAGCTTCTTCAGAATCGTTCCATTGTCCTCTATCTCCGATTGATTTGCTTGGAAGCTGCTGCTCGTTGTGTAAGCAAAGCTTCTCAGAATGACAACCTGCAGAATGAGTATGCAAAGAGAGAGTACTTCTCTATCCTATATGCTGGTGGAGTGAAATGTTGATATACGGATATGCACAGGGGCTGTAGATTATGCATAGGGGCTGTGGATTATGAATGCTATTGAAGCTATGATATGAGGATGATAGGCCATGATATGGATTGCTAATATGCTAAGCTATGCTATGTTATGATTCTAGAGGCTATGGATGCTAGAAGGCTGATTGACTATAGTTTTCCTGTATGCAAGCTTCTCTCTTTTTTTTTCAGAGACCCGATAGTCCTTTTTATAGATTTTTACAGGCAAGAGCCTGGTTGGCAAAGATCAATGGCTATGAGATTGTCTGGTAAATTTGAATGGTGAGAGATGGAGAGGTTGAGAGGAAGATGGAAGATGTTGGGAGGTTGGAGAGAAGAATGGAGGTTTGTCTTCAACCCACAGGAACAACTTTGCTCAGAAATAGAGAAATTTGTTTGATTTTCTATTTTGAAGTTATTTCACGGTTGTTGTAGATAATCCAAATTAAATAAATAAATTTATTTAATTTTATGTGAGTTTGAGGATTTAAAACATTTTTGAAATATTTGATGTGAATAGACATTAGAAGTTTTAATTAACTATTTGGAATATTTAATTGCGAATAGACTTTGAAAGAATTAATTAAATATTTGGAATATTTAATTGTGAATGGAATTTAGAAGATTTTTAGAAGAGAAGAATATATAATCTTTATTTGAATAAAATATTCAAGCCAAGATTATATGATAATTAATATAAATAAATCATAATGTTTATTTAATTAATTTAAGAAATGGATAAGAAAAGTGATTAAATAAACTTATTTATTTAATCGAAATGAAAGAATGAACAATATAAATAAATTATTTAGATTTATTTATATCTGAATTAGAGATTTAATTAAATATTAAAAATATTTAATTAATTACCAGACTATTGTGATGTGACCATTTTTAGGTGTATACATTTTGCTCCTCTTTGAAGTGATGTGTTTTATGCATTAGTTCAAAGAATTTTGAAATTTTCCCCAAATGCTAATTGTCGAATGTTGATAGGTATATGCCCCCTCAGACGATAAATCGATAAGATTTTGATTTTTGTGAATTTTTTTGAATTTTTAGATTTGGTGGAATTTTTTTTTTTTTTATGATTTTTAAAATGTCAATTCATCGTTCGAAAATGATGATGTGAAGAAATTTACATGGAAAGATGTGAGATGAAAAATTGATGACCTAAATTGCCCCTGCAATGATAGAATGTGATAAAAAATTTGAGTGTATTGCGTTGCCCTGATTTGATGATGTTTTTTTGATAAATTTGTTCCCAAAGTTGTTGGAAAACAAATAGTAGTTGATAAATTTTCTTTCATGTTAATGAAAAACAAATAGTTGTTTGATAAGTTTGCTTCTAAGGTTGTTAAAAACAAACATGATTTTGATAAATTTGCTTTTCATGATGATGAAAAAAAAATAGTTTGTTGATAAGTTTGCTTCTAAGGTTGTTAAAAACAAACAGGATTTTGATAAATTTGTTTTTCATGATGATGAAAAACAAATAGGTTGTTGATAAGTTTGCTTCTAAAGTTGTTAAAAACAAATAGGATTTTGATAAATTTGCTTTCCATGATGATGAAAAACAAATAGGTTGTTGATAAGTTTGCTTCTAAAGTTGTTAAAAACAAATAGGATTTTGATAAAAAAAAATTTCCATGATGATGAAAAACAAATAGTTGTTGATAAGTTTGCTTCTAAGGTTGTTAAAAACAAACAGGATTTTGATAAATTTGCTTTCCATGATGATAAAAAAAAAATAGTTATTGATAAGTTTGCTTCTAAAGTTGTTAAAAACAAACAGGATTTTGATAAATTTGTTTTCCATGATGATGAAAAACAAATAATTTGGTGATAAGTTTGCTTCTAAAGTTGTTAAAAACAAACATGATTTTGATAAATTTGCTTTTCATGATGATGAAAAACAAATAGTTTGTTGATAAGTTTACTTCTAAAGTTGTTAAAAACAAATAGGATTTTGATAAATTTGTTTTTCATGATGATGAAAAACAAATAGGTTGTTGATAAGTTTTCTTCCAAAGTTGTTAAAAACAAACAAGATTTTGATAAATTTTATTTTCATGATGATGAAAAACAAATAGTTTGTTGATAAGTTTGCTTCTAAAGTTGTTAAAAACAAATAGGATTTTGATAAATGTGCTTTCAGATTTGATTGATTTGCCGTGATGATTTGATATTGATGTTGCTTTGAATTAATGATTCTTCCTATTCAATAGGAGAGATTGAGCGTCTTGTAGTTACGGGAGAAATTCCCAAAGACATGGAGATTGATTCCGTAGCTTGGACAGGCGGATATAGATGTGATCGAGATATGAAACTTTGATACTTTTCCAGCTTTCTTATAAGTGCAAAATGTAGATTCTAAAATGAATGTAATCTATACTAACCATGCAGGGTATCTGTACAATATTGCCATTCTAAGAGCTTATTTGTGCTTTTTGTGTCATCATAGAGCATTGAAATGTTGAAAGTTAATAAAAGCATCAAAAGGTATGTTAGCACTAGTGATGACCTGTGTATTGCTTTCATGAATTTTGATATAGCAAGATAATACAAGCATCTAGGTATAATTGAACTAAGATGACCTGAGTATCGCTTGCCTAAACAGACCAGAGTTAACCTGTTTCCCAAGCAAATTCTGAAATGTCATCAATGATACTTAGTAGAGCATGTCTCGCGACCAATTTGCATAGTACTAATGATTTCCTCGCAAACAGCAGACAAACAAAAAAAATCATACTCCTTCCTTACGTTTCTAGTTCAGTACATCATCGAATTGCTCCAGAGATATGATAGAAAATCAACCAACAATTCAAATTTTTCCTAAAGTATTCCAAACATTATTCAGATTAAGATCATCCAACTTGGTTATCAACATTGATGTTTTTGTTTTGATTAACATTGTTTTGATTTCATTGGCATTGAGTGATCGTTTTGGTGTTGTGGGTGATTTGATGCGTCAGTGTATGTTGTGCTTTGTCAAAGCGTCATTTGTCTTTTTGTGATGTTCTAAAAGCTCATTGCCCCTCTCTTGTTTAGTCTGTGTTCCCACCCCCAGTGTAAACACAACCTAAATATTATGGATATGTACAAATTTCATCAAGCCATGATGAAACACAAGGATTCCCATTGCATGATATAGATATGATAGATATGTACAGATGATAGATATGGATAGATGATGTCGTAAAGCAAATGGAAGACATAAGCTAATAGATAGAGGAGCCCATTTTGATCACAAGTAGCGCCTATTTGCCAGATTTTCACCACTTGTTTTTATTGCACTTTTTTAGATCATGTGAATTTTTTTATTTTATTTTGTTTGTTTTTTTTTCTTTTCTGGTTTTTCTAATTTTTATGTATTTTTTCAGGACTTTTTTTGATTTTTTATGTATTTTTTCAGGGCTTTTTCTAATTTTTATGATTCAGACATAAAAATTCTTCAAATGAATGTTGTTGATCAGTTCTTCAAACAGGTCCCCTTCTGATGTAGATAACTGATATGCTCCAGAACCGTATGTTGCAATGATGACAAATGGACTAAGTCAAATTGGTTCAAATTTTCCTTTATTTTCTCTGTCTTGTTGATTGCATGGATTTTCTTTGCAAAAGTAAAAGATTCTCTCTCCATGGTAGGCCAATAATATCCCATTCTAACAAGTTTCTTGACTAAGGTTAATCCACTTGAATGAGTTCCACAAATACCACCATGAACCTCTTGTAAAGCCTTTTCCGATTCATTGCATTCGAGACATCGAAGTAGGGTACCATCCAGACCACGTCGATATAAGACATCAACAATTAAAGTGTAACGGTCGGATTGATGGATGAAATTTCTTTTCTGGTTTCTAGACAAGTCCAATGGTAAGACATTTTCCTTTAGGTAAGTGTAAACTTGTCCATACAATGGAGAATCAGAACTGGTTAAGTGGCAAATGATTTGGGTTTCCAGATTGTCATACGTGGGAGAAAACAATTGTTCCACCAGGAAATCATATCGTGCTTGATTCTCAAACAACTGGAGTAAGGATGCGATTGTAGCCATAGCATCTGTTGGTTTATTATCAATACATGGAATTTGTATGAACTTGATATCAAGAAATTATTTCTTAAAATCATCCACCATCTTTTTGTAAGGTATCAAATTGTCATCCTTAGTGTGATATTCATCATTGATTTGATTTATAACAAGTTGTGAATCACCAAAAACTTGAAGCTCTGTGATTTTCCAAATTCTAATCCTTCCATCTGGCTTTGAAATAGGTAGGATATTGGAGATCCATTCTGCATAGTCGATAGACCGAATGAATCCAACATGCAAAATTTTCCTTAACTCTTCTTTAACCAATAATGCAACATGTGGCTTCATTTTTTTGAGTTTTTGCTTCACAGGTTTTGCCCCCAGCATAATAGATAGATGATGCATTATGAGATCTAGATCCAATCCAGGCATATCCGCGTAGGATGAAGCAAAACTGATTTGATTATTTTTAAGAAATTATGTGAATCCCAGGATTTCCTCCTCTGTTAGAGAGGCTATGAGTTGTAAGACTTTGGGTTGTTCTGTAGTGCCTATATTGAGTGCCTTCCTTGGTTCTATTAGGATAGAAGACCTTTCCTAATAGTGCTCTGGAAGAGCGTCAAGTTTCCCATCCTCTAGTGCCTTTGAAAGGTTTTCACTATTGGATACGCTTTTTATTTTTCTCTTTTCATGATCTAATACTGCCTTTGTTAGGTTTTCACCATTAGATCTTTCTTTTATGTTATTTATTTTATAGCTGAGAAACTTGGCACTTTCCTATTGCAAAATCTGATCTTGTGATTCCCTGGTGGAACTTGTTTCTAGTTAGGATGAGCAAAGAAATTTTATGATGGTTTCATCATTTGGAAAAGTTGGAATATCAATTGGAGCAATTTGCTCCCAATTGATGAGTTCAGGAAGGACCAAAGGAAATGGATCAGTAGGATGATTAAGGTCACTAGCCGTTAAGGTCATGATGCTATTATTAACGTCGTTATGGGAGAGATCTAGGATGGTATCCTCCTATAGATGATCTGTCTCACTTTGAATTGAATCGGTTTCACTTGAGTCATGATCACTTTGTAAAACATAATCAAGTGGAGGCCTTGAGCCCTCCCCTCATAAGAACATGGGTGCGAATTTGTGTATGACATCCACCCTTTTCTCTATTAAGAATGTATCATCAGAGACATCATCCCATTTGTATTCATTGGAGTTAGTGTCAGAATTGTTCTGTAATTGGAAAATCGATCCATAAATTTTTTGTAGAGTGACATCTTCATGGGGTTTATCTAAAATTGATTCTCCTTCATGAGTTTGTTGCGCTTGTTGTGAAGTTGACTCTTTTGTATCCTTACCATATCCAAGTCCTGTTTTATCTTTTGGATGTATTGAAATAGGTTGAATTGGCTCAATGATTCCTTCTTTTCTTTTTCCTATAGGACCATTTCCTTCATAGCCCATTCTTTGCATGATGGTATACCCTTTACCATATTGTTCGGTAGGTAACTTGATGTGCAAGAGAGATTCATATTCATCTTTGTATAGCTAGCTTAGGATGTCCCTATCTTCGGATTCTTCCTCGGTGGTGTTAGCTTTAATGAATTGTCCATCAAACTTCGTGATTGGGACAGAAGCTTGGGATGTAGAGGTTGTTGCGATCTTTTGATTTGATAGGGTCGGCTGACCATGTGACCTCGGAGAAGGAGGTAAGCTAGAAAGGCATAGCGAATATTCACCTACTCCTTTTTCTTTTAAATGTAGCTTGATGTCAAGATTCTTTGTCAATTCTTGCAATTGGCCTTGTAGATTGGAAGAAGAGGCAGTAAGAGCCTCCCTATTGTGTGGCACAAAGGCGTCTTGAGTTGCTTGGAGATTTGAACAAGTTTGGGTGCTATTGTAGTCAGCTTGTATAGTTATTTATTGTCCATCATACGGAAACTTGAGGCATTGATGGTACGTTGATGGTACCGCCTGCATATCATGAATCCATGGACAACCCAAAAGTATGTTATAGGAAAGATCACGATTTAGAACCTGAAAAAAGGTATTTTTCACAATAGGTCCCACTCTGATAGGTAGCATTATTAGTCCTTTAGAAGCTCTTTCTTCATCATCATATGCTTTGATAGTTATTTTCCTTTGTGGATCAATGGAATTTTCTGATATTCCTAAAGCATGTATTAGCTTTAAGGTACAAATGTTTAAACCGGCTCCTCCATCTATCAAAACACATTTGATTCGGTGTTTATGGATCATGACTTCAAGATAAAGTGATGAATTATGTGGATGTGTCATGGAGGCATCATCTTTTTCGGAGAATGAAAGACAAGTGGGGGAAGATAAATGTCCCACCATGGCTTAAAATTTGTCTACATCCAGATCTGTGTCGACAGTTGTGTTTATAAGAGCTTCTTCTAAAATATTCTTGTGTACGGGAGATATTTTGAGAAGTTCAAGGATGGAAATTTGAGCTGATGTTTTTCTCAATTGATCAACTATATTATAATGACTTGGAGGAGGAATAGCTGCCTTAGATGAACTACCTTTTAGGACAAATTTTGCTTGTCCTCTCGTAGTCAAATTAACCTGTTGATATTCTTGTTTTTCCTTGATTTTGATAACATTAACCTGTTGATCATCTGCATAGATGTGGCAGATTATGTTGTCTTCAACATTATTTATGCTTTTTTCTTTGGTATCTGATGTTTCCCCCTTTTGATAGTTTGGTAAAGGATCTTTTAATTCTTGATGATCGCCATTGGTATGATGTCCTTCAATTGTGATGGTGCCATTGTCAATTAAATCTTGTACTAGATTTCGCAAGGCTTGACAATTATTTGTTCTATGACCTTTACATTGATGATAATTGCAATAATATGAGTCATTCCATGATGGTGGTTTGACTCGTGGCTCATAATATCTTTGTGGTGGTAAGGTGATAACCTTATTATCAAGAAGCTCCTTGAGAGCAGACTCAAGAGATTGACCCAAAGTGGTAAAATTCCGTCGATTTGAAAAGAATGGAGGTCTTGGTAGATTTGATGTTTGGGTATTGCCAAGATTGTTATTGAAATTACCACGATTATCCTTGTTGTTTTGATTGGTCATGCTTTCTTGATTGGAGTTTTGTCCTTGTTGATTGTTGTTTCCTTGTTGGTTGTTTCATGGAGCACTTGATAGGTTGAAGATAGATGGTCTTGTTCGTAGATTGTTTGCATCCACTATACCATCATTGACGACATTTTTATTTCTATTCCAAAACCTTGTTTTATCATTGTTGTTATGGTTGGATGAACTTGGATTATCAAGTTTTATTACTCCTCTTTTGACCAAGGCCCCTTCAATGGTGATTGTGTTTTCAATCAATTTTTCAAAGTTAGGAGGACAATGAAGATTAAGCTTGTAGCTTAATTCTTGATCTAGGCTATTGATGAAGATATCCATCTTTTCCTTTTCAAGAATAGGGCGGGAATATCATGCAAACAATCTTCATTCTACTAACTTTTTATCAAAAGAATGAAATAGTGCAATTTTTGATGGATATGAAAGTCATAATAGAATGAAGATTCTATGAGTTAAAAGATTTCTTGTCTTTAGCTGATGTTTTTCCCTGATTGAAAGGATGAAAATCCTGTTGGTAGGAATTTAAGCAAAAGATCAAGAAAAAATGATTTTGCACTTTATGAAGTTTGATCGTAGCTTCATAAAAAGATGGATTTATGATAAATGCCTAATGTGATTGAGTTCTCTATTGCAGAAATTGACTCAGACGAGTAGAATATACAATTGCAGGTTGGGGAATATAAGAAGAACAAATACGTTGACTGTGGTTGTTCCTTTGAGAAAGGGCTCTTCTTTGAAAGAAATCTTGTGAGTATAATGGTTCTATAGCATAATTATCAGTGAAATCTCTAACACAATCATGATATCGATGGATAAAGGTTCTATGTTCAAGTAAAACCCTTCGACTTTGGTACAAGAATCATCTTTTCTTTAATAGTTTCTTGTAGCTAAGCGGTTTCTTTGGCTTTTTGATTTGTTTGAGAATGGATTTCTTAACAAAGGTTGTGGATTTCCAATCTCTTAACATGAGAGTAATCAATGTAATTGTGAGTTTTGGATGATCTTTATTGAATTAATGTTTTGAAGACACATCAAGCAAGTTGTAGAATAGTTGTTTTTAAGTACTATACTAAACATTAAGTGTATGATCAAAAAAATTTCAAAAATTGTTTTCACAGGTTTTACACATGACAAATAGTTCAAGCAGACTCACTCTTAGTACTCAGGTAGGTCACCATAATAATCAACAACCCACATCTTAGAACTGTGTCGACTCACACAGCCGTGTCACCACCAAGGGACGCCCGTGTTTTTGTCTTTTCCAGGCACGTACTTAGAGTGACAGAAGTGGATACCGGATCCCTTGAGCAAACGGTCCTTGGCAGTTATATGGTGAGTATCTTGGGGGTAGATTCTTCCCTCCCCTGCACTGTGATTATTATGATGTTCGAAAACTGACTTCGACTAGATACTACACTAAGTTCGTAGTAAGGGTTTTCGTTCGGTGCAACAATAATAAACTCCCTTAGGAGACCTCCCAACCTTTAGAACAAAGGCTTTGGGGATGGTTATCTTGCACACTACCGTCGAATGGGATTTTCATCAACCATCCGCATTTGATTAAAGTGGGCTGGAAAACTTGGATTTAGTTGTTCCCACTTAGGTCGTTCTCATAGGGTGAGTACTTTTTCCCACTACGGCAAGCCTTCTAAAAAGTTTTAACAAAGCTTAAAATTGCATGAAATAGAATAGATGAGTCTAGAATTTTGATGACCCAATTAAGGGGAGAGCATAGGCCTATCACCATTTAATCATAGCAAGCAAGAGTTCAATTTTAAGCCCAAATAAACAGTTTTCTATGCCAGGTGAAGATATTGCTTCACAAAGACATGGAGTTCTTTTTAGTCCAAAATAGAAAATGAGGTGACTATCCTAGGATTGCTTCATTTTTGAATTAAGTGACTATCCTAGGATTGATTCATTCCAATTAAGTGACTATCCTAGGATTGGTTCATTTTTTTAAAGCTCTTACTGGTCGCGGTCGTGTCGGATCCAATCAAATCTTACTTAAGTTACAGATTACAATTGCAGACTTACAAATTCTATGCTAAGATAAAGAAATGCGCTAAAACAGACATCAAGAGCGCTAAAACATAAATGCTCTAAGGAAACTGCAAAGGGCGCTATGGAATCATTAAAGGGCGCTACACAATCATTAAAGGGTGCTACACAATCATTAAAGGGGACTACATCATCATTAAAGGGCGCTAAAACAGAGTTAAAGAGTGCTAAACTGAGTATGATATGCGCTGAAGCATGTTTGATGCGCTAATATGCTCTTCCAGCCATAACCTGTCAGAAAAATCTGCGAAAAGATGTTAAAATTGGGGCAGTGAGCCCCACGGTGGGCGCCAAAAATGTGTGTGGGAAATGTTAGTATCAAAATAAGATAACAAAAACACACCAATGCAACATTAAACTAAAGAAAGCTACATAAAATGAAATCAAAGAAATCAAATAGAGCTTCTTCAGAATCGTTCCATTGTCCTCTATCTCCAGTGATTTGCTTGAAGCTGCTGCTCTCAGATTGTGTAAGCAAAGCTTCTCAGAATGACAACTTGCAGAACGAGTATGCAAAGAGAGAATACTTCTCTATCCTATATGCTAGCGGAGTGAAATGTTGATATACGGATATGCACAGGGGCTGTAGATTATGCACAGGGGCTATGGATTATGAATGCTATTGAAGCTATGATATGAGGATGATAGGCCATGATATGAATTGCTAATATGCTAAGCTATGCTATGCTATGATTCTAGAGGCTATGGATGCTAGAAGGCTGATTGACTATAGTTTTCCTATATGCAAGCTTCTCTCTTTTTTTTCAGAGACTCGGCAGTCCTTTTATAGATTTTTACAGGCAAGAGCCTGGCTAGCAAAGATCAATGGCTATGAGATTGTCTGGTAAATTTGAATGGTGAGAGATGGAGAGGTTGAGAGGAAGATGGAAGATGTTGGGAGGTTGGAGAGAAGAATGGAGGTTTGTCTTCAACCCACGGGAACAACTTTGCTTAGAAACAGAGAAATTTGTTTGATTTTCTGTTTTGAAGTTATTTCACGGTTGTTGTAGATAATCCAAATTAAATAAATAAATTTATTTAATTTTATGTGAGTTTGAGGATTTAAAATTTTTTTGAAATATTTGATGTGAATAGACATTAGAAGTTTTAATTAACTATTTGGAATATTTAATTGCGAATAGACTTTGGAAGAATTAATTAAATATTTGGAATATTTAATTGTGAATGGAATTTAGAAGATTTTTAGAAGAGAAGAATATTTATTCTTTATTTGAATAAAATATTCAAGCCAAGATTATATGATAATTAATATAAATAAATCATAATGTTTATTTAATTAATTTAAGAAATGGATAAGAAAAGTGATTAAATAATAAACTTATTTATTTAATCGAAATGAAATAATGAACAATATAAATAAATTATTTAGATTTATTTATACGTAGATTGAATTCAGAGATTTAATTAAATATTAAAAATATTTAATTAATTACTAGAAAACTGTGATGTGACCATTTTTAGGTGTATACAGGTGTCAATGCATTGCTCCAAAGCAATGCCCAAGGCAAGAATCAGAAATCAGATATCAGATATCCAATTTGAAGCGTGTATAAATAGATATTAAGCATGCTTTTAAAATCATTTGAACCATTTTAAAGCTGAGTGCGGGCAGTGAGGGTGACATTTGAGAATCAAATATCTGATTTCAAGTAGATATTTGATTTCCAGGGTAAGTTATTGGTTTTATTTTTGTTTTAATCGATTTTCCTATTAGTTTTGTAGAATTTTATGTAGTTTTTTATGGATTTTTATTAAAAAGTAGGGTTTTTTATTGATTTTTATTAAAAACCAGAGTTTACAATGTATTTTTATAAAAAAAATTATATTTTTTTTATGGATTTTTATTAAAAACTAGTGTTGTTTATGGATTTTTATTAAAACTAGAGTTTTTATGGATTTTGTTAAAAATTAGGGTTTTTTTGGATTTTTATTAAAAACTAGGGCTTTTTACAATAATTTCATTTATATTGTGTAATTTCAATTAGATTAATTAGTTTTTAAATTTAATCAGGTATTATGGCTGAGAATGAAAATGCACAAATGCCAAACACTCCACCACCTCCACAACCATCAATTGAAGACTTAATTGGTAAAAAATTGGAGCAATTGAGGGGCATTTGTGATGTTTATAAGACAATCCCTCGATTATCCCAGATGACAAACACATCATAGGAAATAATTAAAAATATAGAAACCCTCTCCACCCAACATAATTCCTTTATTTCGTGGTGAGAAACCATTAGGGAATATTACTCCTATGGATTGTCTTATGATGATATGAAAAATATCCAAATAACAAAAGCCCAAATTGCCTCTTTATTTGTTAACCCCCACACCAGTTTTCCAGTTAATGTTAATAAACTAAAACTTTCTATAAAATGGTGCACGAATAAGGACATTGTAGATAACTTTTGGGATTGTTGGTGTATAGTTTTTGATAAACCACCGAACAATAATAGTGATATACCATTTTACTTTATTAAAAAATTATACATTGAGTTTGTGTTAGGGCATCATGTCAATTACTTTGACATTAAACTCTTCCAGGGCATTGGTGGAGGTATGCCCCAGGATAGACCAGGGGCAGTTAGAGTAGTCCTGCACCCATATGTTCCCCCTCCTCCCCTTCCTCTGCCACCTCCAGAACATCATCCAGATATTATCCAGGATGTAGCCACACAAACTATTCAGGCTATTCACTCTTTGAGTGGTCTTTTGGTTTCACATGCTTCTACAATAGATCAACGAAATTCTGGTGATGTTGGTGATGAATTGAGTGTTGTTGCATCATCCTCCTCAGTTCCACATATTTGTGTGCCACATACTTGCTCTATGTGCCACCAGATATGCTTGGGTCCTCTTGTACAACCCGTTGAGCATCCCTTGGACACTTCTGATTATGACCTCCATGATGTGGACATTATAGATCAGACGTAGGGAAGTGGAGTGCACCCTACAGAGTCCTCTCTTGCTAGAGAGGGGGATGTTGGAATAGTGACACAAGTAAGATTTAAGTTGTAAATTCATAACTTGCATTTGTTTTTAAATGAATATTAATAAGAGATAGTATCAAGTACTAATATTTATTTACATGGTCTATTTAACAGTTGATGTCTAAGGAGGAGCTCACATAGGCGACTGTTAGCATCCTTAGGGCAATTTCATTTGGCCTCGACATGCACACAATATATATTTTCGCACTCACTCATTTACATTTTGTTATTATATACTTGCTTGTCATTTGAATTGTTATTAATGAAATTATATAATAACTTATATGTTTATCTTATTTTCCTCTTGTAGGAAATACCTAGTGCGAGCGAGGTGCAGCCTTGTCCAGACTATGGAGGCACAAAGTTAGATAAGGGGAAGGTAATTGAACTCAAATTGGATTGAATTAATATTTTTAAGATCTTATATTGATTATACATACATCGACATAGATTGGTAGTTTCATATGTACTTGCCATTTTTATGTACAGGTAGTTATGAGCTATACATCGTTGTTGACAAGTGTCATAACGCCTGAAGGAGTAGGTATTGGAACACCTCAAGGAGTTGTTGTTGAAACACCTCAAGGAGGAGGTGCTGAAACACCTGAAGGAGATAAAGAAAAAGATCAACCTAAAGAGGTATGTGTTTATTTTATTTTGTGTTTGGTAAATATGTTCATATTACCAACAATCGTATGCTAACTTGGATCAATTTTATGTTTTTGTTCACATATATAGATTGAAATTTTGAAAGTTAGTTTGGTTGGTTCTTTGAGAGAGGCATATTCTAGGACCCCTAACCCTTTGAAGAGATGTATATTTCAGGTAATCAAGATTTCAATTTTAGAGTTCAATTAAAATTCAATGTATATTGATTTTGATGTTAATTATTTGATTTTAAATTATATAGTATAACTAATCTTACTTGTGGTTTGAATTTTTCTTGTGTAGCTACCTTCAAAGCCAAAGAGTGCTTCAAATAGGCTCCATTTTGATGATCCACCAGTAGTTCAGGATGATATAGACATTTTGGCATGTAAATTTTGAATAGATATCGAGATGACATATGCCACATTTTGTAAAAAAATGTTTGATTTGGCATTGATGCCATTTTTGTATATGTACATACACTTGATTATTGGATAATTTGATATATAGAAGTTCACAATCAAAATTTAATTTGTTCCTCATGTGCATGATTAAACTCTTTGAAAATTTAATCTTGAGAAATGGTTAAATATCAATGTATAATAGCATAAAAAAGAATGGTTATATTATGTAGTTTATATTCATATCGCTGATTACATTGCATTGCACATCTTTCAAACTCAAAGCATTACTTCACATTGCATAACTAACAACTAGATGTTGATAGATGAAAAAATTTCAATTACAATATAGTTTTTACAAAGTCAACCTAAGCAGTTATGCAATTACTTTACATTGCATAACTAATAACTAGGATCAGCTGTCAATTGCATTTTCTTGTCATGGAATTCTATGAGACCACATTTCTTTGAGGCTTTTTTCCAAACAGTCCACTACCTTGTCTATGCTACCACATTTTTCATACATGTCTACCAAAGCTTTTTATCAAATAGTTCACTAGCTTGTTGCTATGGCTAAAATCCCAAAACAAGTGCTTTCAAACAAGCTATGGATGCTTGGAAAAATTCTATCAAAACATAATAGTAAGCAATAGCATAGACAAGGCAATGAACTGTTTGAAAAAATGTCTCAAAGAAATGAGATCTCATGGTGATGGAATGCCATGACAATCAAAAGAAATTTTGATTCTCATGGCATTCCATCACCATGAGACCTCATTTATTTGAGGTATTTTTTCAAACAGTTGACTACCTTGCTGATTGTCATAGCATTCCATCACCATGAGACCTCATTTCATTGGGGCATTTTTCCAAACAGTTCACTGCCTTGTCTATGCTACCACATTTTTCATCCATGTCTATCAAAGAATTCTATCAAACATTTAATTGCCTTGCTGCTATGACTAAAATCCTAAAACAAGTGCTTTCGAGCAAGCTATGGATGCTTGGAAAGAATTTAACAAAGCATAATAGTAAGCAATAATATAGACTAGGAAATGAACTGTTTAAAGCAAATGCCTCAAAGAAATGTGGTCTCATGGTGATGGAATGCCATGACAAGAAAATTGCTATAGATTGTCATGGAATTCCATCACCATGAGACCACCTTTTTTTGAGGCATTTTTTCAAACAATTCACTGCCTTGTATATGCTACCACATTTATCGTACGTCTACCAAAGAATGTTATCAAATAGTTCACTACCTTGCTACTATGGCTAAAATCATAAAACAGGTGCTTTCAAACAAGCTATATGGATGCTTGGAAAATGGTGCAGGAGCACCTTGGAAACAAAGGACTAGTTGATGGTTAGTTGATGTAACCAAGGATGGAAAACCACTCATTTTCACAATACAAGGGATTCCTAAACACCTTTCTCAACTTAACTCTCAGATCTCTTTAACTCCTACAACTAATCATCATTCTAGACACCCATTTTAGTCCCCTTCAACATATTTCCAACTCACATAGGACTCCTTTGGAACAACTTTCACAAATCATGCAAACTACGCTGCTCAACCTAGCGAAATAGGCCAAATTTCCAAAGCAACCACCCTTTGAACACTTCACAGACCCTAAAACTTGTTGGGGCAGCACTCAACAGATGAAAAAACCTCAAATTTTCCCATTTATCCTCTGGAACTTTCCCTCTAAGACCCTATTCCGCAAAACCCTCAAATTGCTCGAATTTGGCAAGGGTTTATTGAAAAAACTACTTGCAGACTTCCCTAGAATTTACCACAAGCTCCAACACCCTTTAATAACCCTACAAAATCTTAAAAGAACAAGAAAAGTGATTGACCTCAAACAATTCCCACTTTTACCCTCTCTAACCTCACTTTTTCATGCAAAAACACCTCAAATGCCATCTAGGGAATCACCAAAAATCATAATGTTGACCTCCCCTGCACAAGAAATAATGCAAACATGTTTATCTATCCTAACTAATCCTATCCACCAAGTTATAGCATCATACAGTGGGTGGAAGGCTTAAAACTCCATTTTAAATGCACTCAAACCCTTGGAACAGGGCTCACAGACTGACCTCGAGTAAAAATGCCTCTTAAACGCACAAAATTGAATGAAATTACTTGAAACCAAGTTTTTGAATAAGTTAACTCTGCTTCCCACCAATTTCCATTAAAAAGAAAGCAACAAGCTATGGTCTCATGGCTTTTTTCGCGCGAAAATCAGCGTTGGAATTCAGTTGGAGGCTGAAAACTACTTGTAAAGGCATAAATAAATCTTGTTCTACAACTCGTATGACCAAATCAACTATTCCATCATGTTTGGATGGGTACATTTAGGTTAGATATGGTCCCCTTTCGCACCCAAATAGGCCAAAGCAATCTGAGCTATGTTCAATCGACGAAATCCCTTAAGAGTCGAAAGTGCAAAAGGGTAGCAATCTTTGACAGATTGTTACTCAGAATACGTAATGCCTAAATTTTTTTTTTTTTGAGGATACGAGATCGTGTTGGGCCCCTCTACAATAACCTCTCTCAATTTTTTCTATCTCAAAGGTGTTTTCCCGTGGTGATGAGTTTTCAGTTGAGGGAAAAGTTGTCAGATTCAAGCAATGTAAAGTTGCAAAGTGGTGCAACTTTCATTTTGCAACTCGTACGACCAAATAGACTATTCCAACAAGTCCGTATGGGTACGTTTACACTAGGGATGGTCCTCTTTTGCACCCAAATATGTCGAATCACTCTGAGCTACATTGGATCGACGATTTCCCTTAAGAGCCCAAAGTGCTAAAAGATATCAATCTTTGAAGGGCTATTTCTCAAAAACCGTGATTCTTACAGACTCTTTTTCTAAGGCTATGGGATCGTGTTGGGACCATCTACAATAACCTCTCTTAGTTTTTGATATCTCGGAGGAATTTTCTCATGGTGATGAGTTTTCAATTGAGGGAAAAGTTGCCAAATACAAGTAGTGTAAAGTTGCAAAGTGGTGCAGCTTTCATTCTCCAACTCATACGACCGAACAGACTGTTCCAACACATCTTTATGGGTACGTTTATGCTAGGTATGGTCCTCTTTTTCTCCCAAATACGTCAAATCACTCTGAGCTACATTGGACCGACGATTTCCCTTGAGTCCAAAGTGCTAAAAGGAAACAATATTTGAAGGGCTATTTCTCAGAAATCGTGATGCCTAAAGACTCTCTATCTAAGGCTATGGGATCATGTTAGGACCATCAAAAATAACCTCTCTTGGTTTTTTCTATCTCACAGGCATTTTCTCATGGTGACGAGTTTTCAATTGAGGGAAAAGTTGTCAGATGCAAGCAGTGTAAAGTTGCAAAGTGGTGCAACTTTCATTCTCCAACACGTACAACCAAATGAACCATTTCAACACATCATGATGGGTACGTTTATGCTAGGGATGGTCCTCTTTTGTACCCAAATACACCGAATCACTCTGAGCTACATTGGACCGATGATTTCCCTTAAGAGTCCAAAGTGCTAAAAGGTAGTAATCTTTGAAGGGATATTTCTCAGAAACCGTGATGCTTACAGACTCTTCGTCTGAGGGTTTGGGATCATGTTGGGGCCATCAACAATAACCTCTCTTAGGTTTTCTATCTCGGAGGCATTTTCTCATGGTGATGAGTTTTCAATTGACGAAAAAGTTGTCAGATGCAAGCAGTGTAAAGTTGCAAAGTGGTGCAACTTTCATTCTCCAACTCGTACGACCAAACGAACTGTGCCAACACATCCAAATGGGTACGTTTATGCTAGGGATGGTCCTCTTTTGCACCCAAATACGCCAAATCACTTTGAGATACATTAGACCGACGATTTCACTTAAGAGTCCAAAGTGCTAAAAGGAAGCAATCTTTGAAGAGTTATTTCTTAGAAACCGTGATGCTTACAGACTCTTCGTCTAAGGCCATGGGATCGTGTTGGGACCATATACAATAACCTCTCTTAGTTTTTGCTATCTTGGAGGCTTTTTCTCGTGGTGATGAGTTTTCAGTTGAGGGAAAAGTTGTCAGATGCAAGCAGTGTAAAGTTGCAAAGTGGTGCAACTTTCATTCTACAACTTGTACGACCAAATAGACTATTCCAACACTTTTTTATGGGTACATTTATGCTAGGGATGGTCCTCTTTTGTACCCCAAATACGTTGAATCACTTCGAACTACATTGGACTAGCAATTTCCCTTAAGAGTCCAAAGTGCTAAAAGGCCATACGATCTATTGTACAGTCTGTAGCTCGATGGTATGGCCATGATAGATGTTATTAGGACTATATAAGGTGAATATGTGGGTTTAAAGAGCTGGAAAGGTCTGTAGTTGAGTTGGTGAGTTGCCATGCATGGTAAAAATGAGTGAAATTAGGTGAAAAATGGTGGTTACAACATGCTAATGTCAATGAAACATCGAGGTAGCAAGATTTAAGGTTGGATCGAGCTTGTGCAGGTCCTAATAGACATGTTTGATGAGTTTATAAGGTGTGGCAAGGTTGGAAACATTGATTTCCTTAAAATCCTCATGAAAGTTGCTAAAAATGAGGGTTTGTTGAAATAAAGATTTAGAAAGCGTATCTCACCAAAACAAATTGTGGTTTTGGTAGTTTGGTAGGATTTTTAATGCTGCCCCATCAAAATTTCAAGTTTGGGAAGTGTTTAAATATGATTCTTTTTAAAATAGACCTATTTTGGTGAAGTTGCACCCAAGTTTGGGTTTGAGGATCAAATTGGAGTTTGAATCATCTTTAATTGTAATTGTACTATTTAAAGCCACCTAGCTCTTGCATCAAAAAATTCTTACCCAATCAACTTGAACATCATGCACACCCAAATACATTGTTTCCACTTTGCTAGATCAAAGACTCAATTACATTGGAAATGACCTTCACATGGCCTTTTTACTTCTTTTTTTTGGCAAAAGTGGCAAGCCACTGTAATTTATTATATATGAATAGGAGATATTACAAAACCCGGTTCAAACGAGCATACCGACAAGAAAGAACTAGGAAGAAAACCTTCGGTTGTAGCTTGATTAAGTACAAAAATCTCTTACAGAATTGTCCCAATAATAGTAACAAAGCATACACCTATATGACTATTTCAACCTATGAGTTTCCAAAATACAAACCCCTTTACATTTTAAACATACCCTCTATAGAATGTTAGACATTTGACCCATATTTCAATAAACATCACTAGATATAGATTATGTCCATACACAATTATGACCTTTTTACATTGTTTCACATTTGAAAATTCAAAGTTTATAAAATTTTCCTATTGGAGGCATTCAAGGCATAGTCTTCCACAAGAGTAGTATGTTGACATTCTGGAGTGACAAGCACCTATACAAACCATCAAGGTAGCAGTTAAACTACATACAATAGAAAAGATGCTTAGAATAAAAGATGCTTAGAATAACCAATCTATATTATTGTAATGTATCACATACCTCTTCGAAAGGATCAGAGCTGCCTATTTTTGTAGTAGGTCCATGATCAATCGTGCCAGGAATATTGCAAAAGTTGTCAAATGAGAAATCTATATTGTCACAATAGAAAATATGCTTAGACTAACAAATCTATATTAATCTAAACAACCTGAATGATGATGAGTTGGTAATGCAAACTATAAAAAATGCTTAAAATAACCGATCTATGTTATTCTAAATGCCTTAATTGATGATGAGATGGTAATGTAAACTATAAAAGATTCTTAGAATAACTAATCTATATTATTGTAATATGTGGCATACCTCTCCGAAAGGATCAGAGTTGGCTATTGTTGCAAAAGGTCCATGATCAATCATGCCAAAAATATCGCAAAAGTTGTCAAATGATAAATCTATATTGTCACAATAGAAAAGATGCTTAGACTAACAAATCTATATTAATCTAAACAACCTAAATGATGATGAGTTGGTAATACAAACTATAAAAGATGCTTAGAATAACCAATCTTTTGTAACCAACTCGCATCTAGAACCTTCACCTCCACTCTGCAAAGTATATTTGACTATCTCGTTACTCTTTTTCTCAGCAAGCTTCTTTCCAAATTCATGTTCGGAACCCTCATGAAAACATTGAACAAACTTTGACAAGCCACCACATTGTGAGCACTTCGCATTTAAACAATCATTTCCATAGAAAAAGAAACCATCATCTCTAGAACATAAAAATAGATCTAGCAAGTCCCTTGATGATTTCAGAAGATGCATTGCACCACACTCTTGCAACATTTCATTAGTATGCAAAGTAGAACAAATATAGCATAATAGTTCATGGTACATTGAAAACTCCACATAGTATTTGCAACAACAAGTATTACGAATCTTAAGAGGCACACAATAAAATGGCTTTAAACCTTCAAATGTCCTTTCCGAGATTTCCATATTTGGATGTGTTTCAATAAAAATTTTGAACATTGTTTGGCTTGATTCCAAGAAATTTTTAGGATGCGATGTACGGTTTCAATTTTCAATTCTTAACTTTAAAACACCCTTTGCATTGGGTGATACTCTAGAGTTATCATGTCAAAAAAATTTAATTACCTCCTTTACATTATTGGTTAGCTTCTTATCAACACGTGGAAGCCTCCCGACAAAAGCCCATGTATCATTTTGAAGAGGACCATCTATTCTTTCTCTTCTTGCAAGTGCTCTATCCAAAGTTTTACGATTTATGTCAAAATCAATACAAGTTTGTCTCATAAATCAAGCCTTTTTCAATTGATGGCTTACTAGGGCGGTTGTAATGACTCTTCGAGCAACTCTCTTATCTTTTTCCTTGGTATTTTTTCCAATAGACTTGAGAGCATTAAAAAGAATTTTGACAATAATAGAATTTTTTTTGGTCTTCTTGTTCACATGAATCTTCAATTTGGCTAGAAAAGGTCTCATCTTTTGCATCTTAGGCAATTGTACAAAAAATTGGCATTGCTCAGTTAATGTCTTATCACTAAAATATTGGTTGAAAAGTCTTGTAGCCCACAACCGAATAGTTCGTGTTGACCTCTTGCCTTCAAAATTGTTTATAATGTTCTCATCAATTTCAAGTAACCATTTAGGGGTTCTTGAAGGTCTTGAATTTGGAATATGTCTTTCTTCCACACAAGGTTCTTCATTTCTCATGTAATCTAGTGAAACATAATTTACACTTGGTTCAATATTATGTTCAACATCTTCAATTCCAACATTTTCACCTTGAACATTTTCAATATCAATTTGAATAATTTAATTCCCAATTTCAATATCATGTTCAACATCTTCAATTCCAACATTTTCACCTTGAACATTTTCATTATCAATTTCAATATTTTCATTCCCAATTTGAATATCATGTTCAAGTACATCTTCAATTCCAGCATTTTCACCTTGAACATATTCAATTTCCTCTTTACTTGAAAGACCATAGGGCTTAGGTTCACCAATATTTAACATACCTTTTCTTCTCTTCCTATGACCTCTATCTCTTTGTCTATATGCTTCAATTTGTTCTTTTGTAAGCTTTCTCTTATGTTTTTGCTTCTGATGACTACTGCTCCCCATTATACCTCATAAAAGATGCTAAAAAATCATTGCTTATGACAAATTTGAGTAGAAGATGCTCCAAAAAGTTTATCTTTATCTCTTCTTGTCTGAAACCACACGTTTGTCGCTTGCAAATCCTGCAAATAGAATGTAGGGTCCATTGGAATGCACAAAAGAACCCACATGGGGTTTTTCTATGGCCCACAAATCTGATATCTGATAAAATCTAATATCTGATTTGAAAAACATTTTAAAATGTTTTGTAACAATAGGATTTTAGTGCCACAAATCGAATATCCAATTCAAATCGAATATCTGATTTGAATCGGATATCTAATTTGTGTACACATAGGCCTAAGGGTTAATGGTAGAGGGTAGAGGGTTTAAGGGTTAATGGTTAAGGGTTTAGGGTATAGGGTTAAGGGTTTAAGGGTTAAGGATTTATGGTTAAGGGTTAAGGGTAAAGGGTTAAGGGTTTAGGGTATAAGGTTTAAGGTAGAGGGTTATAAGGGTTTAGGGTTTAAGG
>VDFB02379711.1:202146894-202224186 GCA_007258455.2 Sequoia sempervirens | reverse complement strand
TGTAATCCATAAATTGTGTTAAGCTTCCGCACCTAAATAATCGTTGCATATGTGGAATAATGGGAATATAACGAAGAACCTTGCGAGGCACCTTTTTGTTAGTTGATCTGTTCAATATCTACTGATATGACATTCTGGGCATTGTTTGCAAATTCTTGTTGTTTTATGATATATAATATGATCATTGGGACATGCATCTATTGCTTGATACTCCATTAAGTATCTTTCATAATGTGGTCAAATCTTAGTATGAGCAAGGTAAAATATTTGATGGCAGTAATAAAAATTCACCAATCAATCTACAACAAAAAATAATTTGTTAATATAAAGAGTATTAATGGTACATATTTCATCCTTTATTTACTAGTGATGAACTAACAACAATTAAAATAGATGAAAAAAGATGACATATATGACATACCTTAACATCTGTGAGATTGCTATGTTTGATAAACCATTCATAACCTTCAAGTTCAATAACAACAATACAGCAGAGAGAAGAGTTGTTTCAGAGCTTTCATAAAGGGGCTCATATGCCTTCTCAAGTACAGGTAAATCATGAACATCATCAAAGTCATCTTGATCATCATGATCATCTCTGCCACTAAATGTGTCATGGATCAATGTATTCGTACCATCATCTTCAACTGTGTTTTCTTGTGCATGACCATCTTCTTTCATAGGATCATTAACTTCAACTTTGATATTCCGCAGGCTCCATGTTCATCCGCTTACAAACCTACACATTCTCCAAGCCATTGATAATCCATATCATCTTCCCTAGGGTGCCCCACCTTTATAATAATGATAGACACAAATAAACCTGATCATGATCAAAGGTAAGATATATATATATATATAATGTTAAAATGATATAAAATTTACAAATTCGAAATCAATATAAACACATATAATGAACAACTTACCAATGGACGATAATCATGCCCCCCCTTCAATGTGACCATGCTGCCTATAATGTTTCTCAGCTGTTGTGATTAAAAGTAATCTCATTTTTAAGCCCTTGCAATTATTGCAAGGACAATAACATTTCCCATCACCCTTTCTTTTCAATCTAGCCCATAATCTATCAAGTGTCTCTTCATTTTGTTCTGGACTAATATTATTTGACATGATTTTTCTTTACCAAGCTTGACTATTTAGATCTTCAAAAATATCAAACTCACACTCAATAATTTTTATTCATAGACAAGTAGCAAAATCTAGCCAATTGATATTTTACACCAAAAAATTTGGCATCTGATCACCCACACTTAAAGAGAAGATAGTGCGAGTTAATGACACCAAAAAACACTTTACAATGCTAATTCCAAAACTTATTAAATTTTGATTTTACTATGATTTCCAACTGTTAAGACTCCTACAATCAGAATATTGAACTTGATCATAAAATTCCTACAACAATGGAGGTAGCGAGCTAGTAAGAGCAAGTGATCCATTCCTATGGAGCAATGAGTCGTAATCATCATTGCTAATGTCAATACGGATTTATCCTTTTAGTTAAAGATGTAATATGTCACTTCTTATGACGAGCTTATCCCTAGGGCCCTCAACATTGAGAGAGACCTAATCACGTAAGGAAGCACACACTAGTAGAATTTGGAAAATAAATGACTAGGCGACTAAAAATTTTAGTCACAACAACTAAAAATGACTTTATTCTGCTCATTTTTTGTAACTCAGCTATAAATGAGTAAATAAATTACTAGTTTGGTCGTTGATTAAAAATTATTTATTCACACAAATAAAAATGACTAAATAGTTAGTCATTTAAAGAATTAAGAATATAGCCTACCAAAATACTCTACAACTTTAATAAACATACCCTAAAACTTTTATCAAAATCTTATTTTCAGGCATAGCCCACCAGAATGAAGTTTTAATTTTAATAAACATACTCTAAAACCTTTGTCAAAATATTATTTTCAAGCATAGATTGCCAAAACGGAGAAGTGTTTCCGTAAAGAATGACAGAGAACGGTGAGGAGATGTGCATGAAAGGAGGCATAGGATTCATTGTTGCTTATCTAATTCCTGCTTTGCTCAACAAATCTTACATTGTTCCCGCTACTATTTGTAATCTAGGTATTTACTTGACATATATTTGCATAATCTCAAATTCCTTCAGAGGCTTTTGAAGTATCAATGTATCCTATATAGGGTTTAGAATGATTTCTTTTAATTAAAAAAATAAATAAATGATGTATTTCCCTGTAATTAGATAATTTGGAGATCTCCTAAATCTACCCCAGCACACTATCCTCTTTGGCACTGTATTCATTACTCCAGCTACTAGGTTTTTGCATGTGACATCTTTAATATCTTCATGATCATGGCTTTTAAATAGATCTCAGTCTTTGCTTTAATCCTTTTCATGGTAACCCTTAAGTTCCATAATCCACCTTCAATCTCTTCTAAGAACATTGTCTTAAGCTAGACTGCATAGTATGCATATAAAGCAAGTCCTTCATACCTGCCATTGTTCCAAACCACCACTCTCTTTGCCTTGCTTAAGAATTTTACCTCCATAGGGTACAATAGCATGTTTTAAAATCATGGTTGCTAGTGATTGACCATTAAGGTCACCACTTTCATCAAGATACAATGAGATTTTTTTCTTCAAACTCAAGGCATTATGCAAGATAACATTGTGAATTGTTTTTTGTGTACGATTTGATTTTCTTGCACATTTACTACTTTGCTAATTTCCTTTAAGATTGGGTATTGCACCATCAGCTGCAATCTCAAACAACTCACTCACTATCACTTGAAGATTCCTTTCATGAGCATCCTTCTATAAAATCAAACTATACCCTATAGACTTCCTACTTACTACAGGGGACTCATTGTTTCTTGGTATTGTAGATCTTAAGATCCTTCAACCTTATTGACACTACTTCACATTTCACAAGGTATTATTCCCTATTCTCCTATCTTTGATGAGTCTCAAAGCTCTTGCTCAAACATACAATCCACTACCTCCATTTATACATTAATGGATGAGAAGAAGCAATAAACCGATTTACCAACTTGTTACTTCATTTGAATGATCATTCCACGATTTTATTTCCTTGTCTAACACTACCAAAGAATTTGAAAAACCCTTAAAAGATTGACAGGGGGTAGAAACTCCTTTACATTAAAAATCCTCCCACTTTACTATGCTACGGTTTGAGCTTTATTATCTTGTCAACTGCTCAACCTCTTTTGGTACATCACATCTCAAGTGACTATCATTCTTCTTCATAGTAAGATTGCATTTATAAATTTCACTAAGCTACATAGTGTGGTAGTTATTGGCTACAATCTTTAGATTGCAAGATTTTGTTATTAGCTACAATGTCTCAATCTTTCTGATATTGCAGCCTCACTAATCCACTATAGTTATTGTTTATCTTTCTATGGAGGCCTAGGGTTTGTACTCTAATCATTCTCTTACCAATGCTTTTATTGGTATTAAAAAAAACCTTAAATATTGGGTTAGAAAATTAGTTGTATTGACAAAATTGTGGTATGATCTTGGATTGTCTCCTAGAGTGTGTGGGAAGCTTGTGTTTGATCATTAAGGTATGTAAACCTGATTAGGGAAATGTATCCTATATAGCATGGGTCTTGGTTTAATACTTTTCATAATGGTTATTAGCAGATCACATTATTATAGTTTGTGGTAACCAAAGATTGCATTCAAGTATGTAACAAAATTTGTTTGTAGTTTAAGCTATACACTTTTAAGTAACATTCATAAGGTTTAGATAATATTGATCACTCTTTCGAATAGCCCATTAAACATGGGTTGTGCTTGAATGCACTACATAATTGATATAACACAACCACTTTGCATATCAACTAGAGTTATAGGCTCTTTATTACAGCAAGAGGTAATCACTCTTGGATCATGCTATAATTACATCGTAACCGTAAACTTGAGACAACCTAATGCACTACATTATATGAGTGCCTCCATTTCTATCACAACATAACCACATTAAACTTGGGTCACACATGAATGCATCCTGTATTTGTTATAGCACAACTGTGCCACATGACCAATAGAGTTATGGATCACATAATTACAGTCACAAGAATTTGTTCCTTAGTTGTGATCTTATGGTGATTCCACACAACAAAATCTGGACATGAAATTCTCAAAACCCCAAACCTCTAAAAATGAAATCTGATGAGATGTTGCTTTAAAATATGATTTTCAAACCTGGAACTACAAATCTGACTTCACAATTGAATTCTGCAAAAAGACAATGACTACCCTCAACCTCGTGATATCATCTTGAATTTTTTCTGATTTTTCCCAAGAAAATCATCCGTAGTTCTCCACAAACTGTCTCGATGAAATTTCGACCAAACTGCTAGTCGAAATTTCAACGAAACCTAGGTTTGTTGAAATTTCGATGAACGTCGGGGATAAACTTTTAAAAAATTGAAAATTAAACATCAAATTTTATAGGCACCCGATGATACATCAAATTATACATATTTCTTTAGAAATTTTTGTCAAATTTTGTAGTAAAATGAGCTAGTGGATGGAAATTTTTAAGGATTAAATCATTATATTTTCTAAAAATATGTCAATTTAGCAAAAATCAGGATCTCCCAAAAAGTGTAAACCACTATTATGGGATCACCCATCATCCTCATCTAAATATGAAAATAATCCATAATCAAACTCCCAAATAATATCATAGTCATAGGTTATCCAATTTGAAAAATGAAGAGACACAAAACAGTCTGAAACAAGATCATCTAGGAATGGTTGAATATCAGGATCTCCATATATCTCTCAAATTTTAGTCCAAAGAGCATGAGGGCACTCAAAATGAACAATAGTATTCAAAATTTCATCAAAAACATACATTGCAATAACTCCTAGCACATGATCTATTTTGTAATTCCAAGAAAATTTCTTACTATCAGTACTTGGAGGGAGAATAAGACCATACAAATGTGGCAACAAATGAAGCCAATAGAGATTTTTTATGATGCCATCTCTCCATTGTTTATAGTCTCCCCTTTTTAACATAATCAAAGAAGAATGAAATGAAAACCCCATAATGAACTATGAGAAATATTTAAAATTATAAATACATTAACCTTTAACAATAATTAGAAACCCCCAAACATGATGTATACTACAAATGAAGCCTTCCCAAAAAGGTTCTAGAACCTCTCTAGGAGTCAAGATCAATACATATTTAACTAGAATGCAAATATGCTAAAATTTGAATAAATAATACCCGGGGTAGAATTTGGAAAAAGTGCATGTGGACAATTGTAGAGCTCTTCAATACCTTTATGATGCCACAAAAATCATGAAAATGAAGATCTAGCAAAATATATGAGCTTGAAGGTCCAAATGAGAGATCTAACTTTAAAAAAAATATATATTCCAAAATATTATAGAAAATTAACTTACACCATTGGAAAGTGCTCAAAACTAGCTTTCCAAACAATGTCTTATTTTTAAAAACCCGATATTAGAGTTAAAAGTTATGGAAATTTTTAAAAATTCCCAATTAAGGCTTGAGGGACCAAAATTAAGCTCCCTAAGGGTTGGCAGGTGGTCACCCCATGTGACTAGAAGCTAGAGGATTGGGTTGAGTGCTGGTATGATGGTCATTTAACTATCTATAGTGTAGAAAAATGTATTCCTTTACATTTTCATAATTTGTTTGGGCCCTCCTAATTAAATTGGACTTAATTAGGCCTTAATAAGCCCTATTATTCATTTGAAAGCCTAATAAATTACATTTATCCAAGGGGAAACCCAACAATAATTAGTGCCAACACATAACACTTTAATTTGAGGAATGTGTGTTCCACAAATAGGGACTTGGGACCCATTCGCCCATGGGTGAATGGGTCCTCCCTAGGCCTTTGGACCTAAATTCAAAATATGTTTTTGGCGGTATTTTAAGGTCCCGAAATCTATATTTCAATGTCGACTTATAATATTTGAATTTTAGGAAATTAAGGGTACATACTTATAAATCAAGGTTATTTTCTAAGTTTCACCTAGCATTTTTATGAGAACACTCCTATAAAAAATTTGATGATTAAGAGCGTTCAAAAGCCAATTTATCAGATATTTATTGCAGCATTCAAGATCCAATCACCATGTCAAAGTATTCTAGCATCGTGAATGTTTTTGGAGATAACATTATGATGTAGGTTTCAAGATCAAGTCAAGTATTCAAAGCATTAGTTCAAGCATCAAGATCCACATCCATTGAAGCCATTTCATGCAAGTCCCATACCTTCTAAGATATCTATTCAAAGGTGTATACAAGGGTTTATTGTGTGGTAACATATCATTCTTCGTTCTTCATTCCTTTCATACTTTCATTATTTCAATTCAAGGTTTCATTACCAAAATGAGGTTTGACGAAGGAAAACCCCCATTCACCAAAAACAAACAATTTTTTTCTCTCTTGTGTGTGTTGCAAATTTAGGTTGAAGAAGGATTGAAGACCTTTTAAAGAGAAAGATTGGAAAAGTTGTCAAATTTGTTGTCAAATCATAAAATCTAACCTACATATCTAATTTCCAACTTTCTGACACTGAAACCTAGACAAATCAAAAACTACAAATCAACATCAGAGGCTCCCAAAAGTTGCTAAAAATCCCCGACAAAAGACCCATTTTCCCATGGATGAATGAGTCTTAAACAACCTCTTGAAAGTGACTTTTGGTGACTGTGCGAACCTCAATCCAAATACCTACAAAACAATAAGAACAAACACATTAGATTAGAAATTGAAAGCAAGAACAAGGATTCCCCATGAAATCCATTCACAAAGCTTAAATTAGGAAAAAAAAGAACACAATAAGAAAACAATAAAAATAGATTGAATCCCAATTAAACTAGAAAAATCATGATCCCATGGGGGAATTGGTGCCAATTTGATGTGAAAATTGGCCCTTTCCCAACTTCTATGATGCAAGCTTGATGTGTTGATGATAATTGATCCACTTTGATGAAGGATGATGAATGCTCCAAGCTAAAAACCTACATAACCTAGCTAAGATTCAAGAATGATGGATGGAATTTGATAGATATTTGAGCATGGTAACTTTGCATAATTTGTGGATGATCAAATGAGGAGTGAAGCTCTTATTTATAGATGAAATTGAAGGATGAAAGTCCAAAATTGAGCAATGTGGGACTAACATTCATCCAATGGCAAGATGCCACTTGTCAATCTATGAGTGGATGGAGGATGTGCAAGTTTTGAGGATTGTGCCAATAAATGCCTATTTTTGAATTTTGAATTTGTTGAAATGACATGCAAGAGGGAAGGAAAAATGCATTAAATGCCACTTGGCTCAAGGAAAAAGGACATGTAAGATGGATTAAATGCCTTGTTGGATGTACATGTCAACTTGGATTTTTGAATTCAAACTTGGAGAATATTCCAAAAAAATGCCTTGTTGAGGAAAATAGAGATTTAATAAATCAATTAAATCTATTTTCATGTGCAAGTGGTAAAAGCTAGAGGATGGGACATGATATGATATTAAATTAATCCAAGTTAATTAATTTAATGAAGGGGTTAGATGATGTGACCTATTTGACTTAAATTAGTGGATTTATTTAAATCAAAATGAGAGGAATAATGATTTTAGACTTAATTAAATAAGATTTGATTTATTTAATTAAAGAGGATGATGTTAGCTTTAAATCAAATAAAGATTAAGTTATTTAATTTAAATGAGATGACTTTAGAGATTTAATCAAATAAAATAAATTATTTAATTAAATAGGATAATTAGATCAGATTGATTGATTTAATCACTAAAAGAGAGAGACTTAATTAGATAAAATGATTTATTTAATTAAGGGAAAGAAATTGATGAATTTAATCAAATAAGGAAATTTGATTAAATGGTTAGATCGAGGGATAATTTAGGATGAAATGGTATTAGTAATTGGAATCAGATGCGCAATTTCAATCGGTATATTTTCCATGTCTATAGTGACAGGTAAACATCATTCTATCCTTGTCAGATCTACAGTAAGTTTTTTTTTTCTATCAAAATTGAGCTTTATACTATTGTTTCAAGTTTGAATTGGCATAATTAGGTAGATATGCTATTTTTAGTTCTCCCAAAATCATTGTTTGAACTTTACCCCCATTCTCAAGTATAAAGGAAATGTGAAGATTCTCACATTGACTTGAGTCACTTAAGGGTTTTTAGTCAATTCTTTGTGGGAATCTCATTTCCTAATGAATATAGAAAGATAGGTTCCTTACCATTCCATAATTTAATTTTCCCCAAAACCCTATATTTTCTATCTTTAATTTTGGTGAACCTAACTTTTGAGCATCATAACATTCAGATTTTGGAGTCCATTTCAACCCTAGATCTAGTATTTACATTGCATTGCATTAATTTGCATCTCATTTAGGGTTTTTCACATGCATTATTTTGCATCTCATGTAGGGTTTTAGGTTTGCATTTTTTCATTCTTTAAAATCTAGAAAAATAAAAAATCCCAATGATTTTGCATAGTGTTTACATAACATTGCATGATCAGACATTTGCATCAAAATATTAAATCAAAATTGCAACTCAAATTAGATCTTTTCTCTTGTCATTTAACATCATTTTGCACTTGTATTTAGATCTTATTTTCTAGAAATCTAAAATTGCAACCAAATGTTTTATGAAAAGCATAAAAATCAACTCAAAAATCTATAAGTTAATTCTTAAAAACCTTGAAGTGAGATCCATTTTCCCATGGGAGGATGAGTCCTTGATCAGGGCTTTTTCTACATTTTTTAGCATCAAAAACATTATTTTTACATTTTGTATTCCTCCATTCAGTTTGTTGTTTCAGTTTCCAGAATTTCTATTTTATGAAATTATTCATATTAAGGTTAATTTTTTAAATTCAGTGCATTGTTTGAATTCAAAATTGGATTTAAAAAAGACATCATTTTCAATCATTAAATCATCTTGCTTTAAATTTTAAATTTTTTAATCTCTTTGCATTTTGATTCATTCTTGCATAATGGATATGTGTATTTGTAATATATGGAAGTCTTTTACATATTTTGTTGATGTCTCAAGTTGTGTGTTTGGTAATGATCCTAATGCAATAGAACCTAATCATGCTCAACCAACCCCTAATAAATGTCCTCATGAAGTTGACATCTTAGGTGAAGATGATAATAGAATGCATGAATTCATAAGTAATTGTCTTGACAACCTTGAGAATAATGCATCATTTTAACCCTCCATGCAACAACCAACACCTCATATAATTCCACCACTAGAGATGTTTGGTCTTTTACATCCTGATATTGAATCACAAACCAAGCCTAAACCTTCAACCATGAGTGAACCTAGTCTCTCTAACCAAGTGCATACTCATCCATCCTGTGTTAATGAAGTCACCAACACACCCATCAACCTAGAAGAGACTTATGAAAAATGATTTAAAATCTTAGCTAAGTAAGGATGTGACACAACAAATGAGAATGAAATTCATAAGTTGTTAGAACAAATCCCAATTGAAGATACTAAAGGACTAAGATATCGAGATCCTCCTCTCTCCACATCTTCTAAGGAAAAAAATGTCCTCCTACATAATGAACAAATCCCTCACATGGATGATAGGATCATCTTAGGTCCTCCTCCTCTGAATCCACCTAAACAAGCTGCTCAAACAAGTAAGAAATACAAACCTTATAAAGTTAAAGAATTTCCATTTCTACATACTAAAACATAAATTGAATGAAAAATGGAACAACTTCTCCATCTAGGATGGATTTAGTTGCCACCTACACAAAGAAATAAAAAAGGTAAGAGCACAAACATGAATTATTGGGCATATCATAGAAATCTTGGACATCTTACCAATGAGTGTCGTTCCTTAAAGAGGATAATATTGAGTGATTTTATTCCTCCTGACAATACTTATGACTTCATAGTTGGATAGAAATTACATGAATTTTTCTCCTTTTCATGTGATAGTTGTAGGATCATATCATGTTTTACATTCATTGTAAATAATTTTCTATATTACAATGAGCTCATTCTCACCACATATCTTGGATCATCCTTTTCTTGCACTTAGTGGGGGAAAGAGGTTAGATAGAATTGTCCTAGTATGGTGGTTGATGTTGTCCCTTTGGCTAGTTTCCCATCTTTCACATATACTAAACAAGATTGGGATGCAAATGACCTGCTATAGATTGACTCACATGTGCCTTACCAGTCTTTTTCTTTCTCTTTTTCTCTTTTCATGTTCTTTGTGTGATTGCATGTGTATAATGTGATCCCCCATATTATTCTATTTGGTATGTCTTTATGTTTATTCCTCTATTTGTACCTACATTCTTCTATATTTCATAAACCTTTATCTTTTCTTTTATCTTGCATTTTCCTTTTGGGGATGATGCAAGGTTTCAAGATATTTATGTCTCTTCCATGTTGAACCAATTTTTTTCTTTTTCTTTTCTCTCTCTATTTGTCATTCTTCCAACTCTATTAGTATTTGTGGAACGATGGAATTTTCAAGCTGTATAATATCATTGTATAAAAAACATATGCTGACCACAAATCCATGGATCTTGTGTGTTATTTTGGGATTTCATTTGGGTGCAACCCATTTTCATGATGTAGCTTCATTTGGAAACATATGTTTGATATAGGGCTTTGCAAATAATCTCTCATGTCTTTTTTAACATCTTTCATTTTTCTACTTTAAAGTAATTTCTCACAGCATGGTGTTTAACAATTTCTTTAAAATGGGGGCATACATTGGCATTATCATTTTTGAAAATTTTAAGTATAATTTATGTTTCATAGTGTGGTCTTCTTGTTTCTTACAATGTGTCTTCTTGGTGGTTTCATTCGGTTTGATGTCCTCCAAGAGTGAAAAATTTCTTGGCATAAGACATTCCTATTAGTGGTGATGCTATGCATTGCATTCCCTAAGTTTTGAATCTTTTATCCTAGACTAGTCCTCTCTTGGAGACATTAGGCACTATGTTCCCTAAGAGGAGACCTTACATGAACTAAGAAAAATCCCTTTGAAAATGTCTTATCCTATTTGCATTTTTTTCACAAGTCTTTAGCATAACACAACTTGCTAAACTTATGAAGCTCAAAGTTACAACCCATTTTTTCATGGCCCAACACACTTTGCTTGCCAACGAAGAATTGTTTGTTCATGAGTCTTTATCATAACATAGCTTGCTAAGCCTTATGAAGCTCAAATTTCATATTGTGTGGTGCCTTATCAAAGTTATTAGGAGGTATAACTCTGGTATGTTTATGGGAGCCTAATAAGATTCTCTCATTTGCCACTTCTTGGGGCTCACCTAGTGGACAACAACAAATTTCACTAGCCCATGTGAGTGTGCATTGTTGTTTGCATAGTGGAAAAGTTCCACTTGTAAACATTTTTTTACAAAAAAAAGGCTTGATCCACCCCTTTCCTTTTCTTTCTTTGAGTCTTTGATGTTGTATGACTGAGTATCTTGTCATTGCTACATATATATGTTTAACATAGGCATGTGTCTCCTTGTTCCTTTGTTGGTTTTTCCATGAGATCTTAGATCTTTGGGGCTTGATCATCCTCCTTGATATTTATCACCTTATCTTTCCAATGATTGTACAATTAGACTTCTCTTGATTGTCTACTTTAGTGTGACTTTGACGGAAGTCATCCTCTCTCTAAAGTGGGGGCTAAATATAGTGTAGAAAAATGTATCCCTTTACATTTTCACAAATTGTTTGAGCCCTCCTAATTAAATTGCATTTAATTATTCCTTAATAATCCCTATTATTCATTTACAAGACTAATAAATTTCATTTTATAAAGGGGAAACCCCACAATAATTAATGCCAACACATAACACTTTACCTTGAGCAATGTGTGGTCTAGGAATAGGGACCTGGGACCCATTTTCCCATTGGAAAATGGGTCCTCCATAGGTCTTTGGACCTAAATTTAAAATATGTTTTTGGCATTATTTTAAGGTTCCTGAATCTATATTTCATGTTGAATTGTAATATTTTTATATCGGGAAATTAAGGATACATACCTATAAATACAAGGTTATTTTCTAAGTTTCACATAGCATTTTGATGAGAACATTCCTATAGAAAAGTTGATGATCAAGAGCATTCAAGAGAAGATTTATCAGAGATGTATTGTAGCATTCAAGATCCAATAATCATTTCAAAGTCTTCTTCCATCATGCATGTTTTTGGAGCTAACATTGTGATGTAGGTTTCAAGATCAAGTCAAGCATCAAGATCCACATCAATTGAATCTATTTCATGCAAGTTGCAAACCTTATAAGATCTCCATTCAAAGGTTTATACAAGGTTTTATTTATAAGGAAGTTAAGGTAGAGAAACAAATTCCTACACTAATCTTGAGAGGATAAAAATGCAAAACTTTATAGATCTTTAAGAGCTACAAAAACTTAAACAAAAATAAACACAAATATCATGCATACCACAACCCAAAGATTTACATGGGGAAAACCCTTTTGGGATAAAAACCCCACACTCTAAAAGTCACTCAATATATATTCAAAAATAAAAAGATTACAATATACTTGCAAAGCAAGCTTCTCACAAGAGTATCACCACCAGAGATCAAGAGACAACACGACCACTATTAGACTCTCAAAATAAATCCTCATCTACATACATCCCAACCACTTATAACAATATTTTTGGGACCTTCTAGAATTAGGGTTTTACAAGGTCATTTTTCATTTGGCGTGTTAATGAAATACCTTAATGTGTTAGCGAGCAAAAACCTTGACGTGTCAACGAGAAATCCTTGACGCGTCAACCAAAAAAAAAATTAGGGTGGTGCACTGAAACCCACATCTTGCTATGAGTATATAGTATTTGCATGATCAGTCACCACATACCAACATACATCCTATCAACAATAAACCTTATATAATTGCAAGGTTGAGACACATTTTCCCAATATATATCTCACTTGTCTAACACCTTGCAAGAGCAATGTGAGGGTGTAACCATCGTCTCCTTAATTGCTAGGGGCCGAAAGGCCCATAGTCTTTGAACACCATCAAAACTTCTCTATGCTTACAGGCTCAGTTAAATAATCAAAAAATTCATCAAAGTCTCTATCTTAACCATCTTCACTCTGCTATCTTCAACCATATCTCTAACAAAATGATATTGTACATCAATGTGCTTGGTCCTAGCATTAAATGTTGGGTTCTTGGCTAGACATATCACACTCTAACTATCGCAATAAATTACCACTTCACCTTATTTTATTCCAATATTTGAACACAATCGCTTAAGCCAAATGGCTTCTTTACAATCATGAGTAGATTCCATATACTCTGCTTCAGTAGTGGACAAAGCAACTACAACTTGTCACTTACTCAACCAACTAATTGCACCACCAAATAAAGTAAAAATATAAGAACTGGTGGATTTTATGCTATCAACATCACCTACCCAATCTGAATCAACAGAACCATGAAGAACAAGGGAAATCTCATCATTAGTCATATTACTATGATAAAATAAGGATTAATTTGAGGTACCCCGCAAATATCTGAAGACTCTTTTAACTGCATTCCAACGAACTCTTTCAAGATTAGACATATATCTAGAAAGAACTCCCACTGCTTGAGCAATGTTTGGTCTAGTACAAATCATAGCATACATCAGAATTCCAACTACACTCTGGTAAGGAACTCTACTCATGTCTCCCATCTCCAATGGAGATGTTGGACAATCTGAAATAGATAACTTTGTTCCAACTAAAATAGGAACACACAATGGTCTACAATCTTGCATATCAATCCTTTGTAAAATTGAGTTGACATACTTTCTTTGGACAAACAATAACTTTCTATTCACTTTGTCTCTTTTAATTTCCATCCCAAGAATGTGTTTAGCTACACCAATATATTTCACTTCAAATTTAGTAGCAAGTTGAGATTTTAGTTTTGAAATCATACCTTTCCCTCTACCAATAAATAACATATCATCAACATATAATGCAATAAGCAAGAAACAATCACGATTAGTTTTATAAAAAACACAATGATTTGATTTAGAATTCTCAAATCCCAATCTCAACATATATGTATAAAAATTTTGGTACAACATCCTAGGACTCCATTTTAAGCCATACAAATATTTCTTCAATTTGCAAACCAACTTACTTTTACCTTTCACTATGTAGTGCTCTAGTTGTGTCATATAAATATCCTCCTCCCAATCACCATGAAGGAAAGGAGTTTTTACATCCATTTGCTCAACCTCTAAATCATAAGCAACAACAATAGAAAGAAAAAATCTAATGGATATCATTTTTGCAACAGGAGAACATATCTCACCATAATCAACACCCTCAACTTGAGATTAACCCTTCACAACCAACCTTGCTTTGTACTTCTCAATACCTCCATCTAAACCAATCTTTTTCTTAAAAACCCATTTACAATCAATAGTTTTCATCCTTCAGGCAATAGTACAAAATCCCATGTATCATTCTTTTTCAAAAATTCCATTTCTTCATCCATAGGAACCTTCCAGGATTCTACATCATTAATACCTAGTGCCTCTTCTATAGATTTGGGTTCATCCATGTTAGTATTCAAAGAAAAAATACATCCCCAATCATCAGGTGGTTGTCTATGCCTTATATACCTATAAAAAAGCTGAGTTGGAGGTTCTTCCTCCTCTTCTAAAGATCCAAATCTAGATGATCTCTCCTCAACTTCTTGTCTATCCTTGGGCCTCAATTCAACTTTCTCAGGTGTAGAAGGAAATTGAATCACATCTTCATGTTTACTTAGTTTTGGCTGTAATGTAATAGAAGGCTTCATTTCTCTAAAAATAATACTTCTACTATGTATTACCTTCTATGAATGCAATAGGATCCCAAAGCTTGTATCCTTTCACACCATAACTAGATCAAATGAAGATACATTCCATAGCCTTGTTCTCCAACATTTTTCGCTTCTCCTTTGGCACATGTGCATATGCCTCGCAACTAAAAACTATAAGATGTATTAATGAAGGACTGTGACCCGACCATGCTTCTATAGGCATCTTATAAACAAGAGTTGATGTAGGAGACCTATTAATCAAGTAACAGGTTGTGGCAATAGCTTCAGCCTAAAACCTTTGTTCTAGGCCAACACCACTCAACATACTCCTAGCTTTCTCCATTAGTGTCCTGTTCATTCTTTCTGCAACTCCATTCTGTTGTGGAGAATATGGAGTTTTCTTCAATCTATGAATAGCAGATTATTTATATAATCTATCAAAATCATTAGAGAAAAATTCACCACCATTATTAGTCCTCAAACATTTAATTTTATTTCTAGTTTGCAACTACACCATTGCTTTAATTTTTTTTAAATGACTAAAAAATTCAGATTTATTCTTTACAAAATATACCCATGTCCTTCTACTATAATCATCAATAAATGAAACATAATATATGTATTTACCAATTGAAGCAACATCTATAGGACCAAATACATCATAATGAATAAGATCAAATACACCACAAGACTTATGAGAACTTGAGTAAAATTGAATACAATTTTGTTTTCTATAAATGCAATGCTCACATAAATCAAATTCAAGATTACAATTAGACAAACCTTCAACAAGGTTTTTATTTTTCAAGGTCCTTAGACCCTTTTATCCAATATGGCCAAGTCGTTCATTCCATAACATAGTTTTCTCTGCAGGTAAAATTTTCTCAAAAGAAAGAGCACCCTTGGGTACCCAAAAGCCATGACCATTTGTTGAAGGTGAAACCCTTACTTCTTCTATAGACTTTATTTTCATAGAAGTGCAATTACACTCAATAGTGCATGCATGGAGCTTATACAATGTTCCATATTTGATACCTCTAGCAGTCACCATAGCACTTCTAACCATCTTGTATCCTACATCATAAAATACTACCTACACACCCGCATCTATTATTTTTCTCATGGATCAAAAAAATTGTGTTAATCTAGGGATATGCAATAGATCATTAATCCTTTTTATTCTACTAGATCAGTAAACCTAATTTTAAATTTACCATGGCCAAGAATGTCTAAATGAAAATCATCACCCAAGTACACCTTACCTCCATCAAATTCTTCATATTCAAAAAACCAATCTCTATTAAAGGTCATATGAAAAGATGCACCTAAGTCAATTAACCATGCATCATTACCTCCACGAGTTGCAAAAGTTGCAATGAATGCTTCACCATCTTCCTTCTCGGACTTGGAATCATAATCAAATTTCTTCCTTTTCTTCTTTGCATTCATTACAAACATGTCCAAGATTACTGTAGTTCCAACAAATAACCTTGGACTTTCCAGGAGATGTAGATCTCCCCTTGGACTTGGATTTGTCATGCTTCTCATTCTTCTTTCCTTTTTCCTTAGGTCTTCCACAAAAATTTAGGGCCTCCTTGGCAGTGATAGATACCTTCCTCCTCATCTCTAAGGAAAGAAAAGAACCCACCACATCTCCAGTCTTCAATATAACAGAAGTACTCCCAATATCCATAACAAGAGAATCCCACAAATCAAGCAAAGAACAAAGCAAGATCTGACATTTCTCCTCCTCATCCATTTTGACACCAACTAATGCCAATTGAGCCACCAACATATTAATGCTTCTAGGTGGTGTGTGATTCATCCACCCTCTTCCATTCTCAATGAATACAACTTCTTCCTAAAGAAAATATTGTTCACTAAATATTTGGCCTAATACATCTCACCAAGCTTCTTCCATAGTTTCCATGCAAAGATCTCTTCATGGACATTAATTAAAACAAGTTTTTCCAAGCATAATTTGATTAGACCCTTGGATTTATGGTCCATAACATCATATTAAGCAACTTGAGAAGGATCTGCAAGCCTTGAAACATTCTCATCAACAACATCCCATAGATCTTGATCTATCAACAGATCCTTCATCTTTAGCTTCCACGTCTCAAAATTATTTCTAGAAAATTTCTCCACCTCTATTCTCCCTAATGAACTTGCCATCTAAAAATTCCTGTAACAAGATCACAAAGTGTCTTTTGCACAAGCTCCCGCTTAAATCTAGATTAGTTCAAAAAACATAACAACCCATAATTGAAACCAAAGGTGATCAAGCTCTGAACCACTTGTAAGGAAGTTAAGGTAGCAGAACAACTTCCTACACTAATCTTGAGAGGAAAACAATGCAAAACTTTATATATCTTTAACAGTTATAAAAGTTTAAACATAAATAAACACAAATATCATGCATACCACAACACAAATATTTATGTGGGTAAAAACTTTTTAGGAGAAAAATCCCACACTCCAAAAGCCACTCAATATATTATTCAAAATCAAAATATTACAATATACTTGCAGAGCAAGCTTCTCATAGGAGTATCACCACTAGAGATCAAGAAACAACATGACCACTATCAAACTCTTAGAATGCACCCTCATCTATATACATCCCAACCGTTTATAACAAGTTTTTTGGAACCTTCTAGAATTAGGGTTTTACAAGGTCATTTTTCATTTGATGTGTTAATGAAAAAACCTTGACGTGTTAACGGGAAAAACCTTGACGTGTCAGTGGGAAAACCTTGTAATATCAACAAAAACAAAATTTGCGGTGATGCCCCAAACCCCATGTCTTGCTACAAGTGTAAACTATTTGTATGATCAATCAACACATACCAACATACATCCTCTCCATGATAAACTATATATAATTGCAAGGTTGAGACACATTTTCCAAACATTATTGAGTGGTGACATAGCATTGTTCATTGTTCATTCCTTTCATACTTTCATTATTTCAATTCAAGGTTTGATTACCAAAATGGGGTTTGACCAAGGAAAACCCCCATTCACCAATTTTATTTTTTTCTCTCTTATGTGTGTGTTGCAGGTTTGGGTTGAAGAAGGATTGAAGACCTTTTGAAGAGAAATATTGGAAAAGTTGTCAAAGTTATTGTCAAATCATGAAATCTAACCTACAGATTTGAATTTTGACTTTTTGACACTAAAACCTAGAAAAGTCATAAGCTACAGATCATCATCAGAGGCTCACAAAAGTTTCTAAAAAACCCTAACAAAAGACCCATTCACCCATGGGAAAATGAGTCTCAGACAACCTCCTAAAAGTGACTCTTGGTGACTAGTAAACATCATTCTACCCTTCTCAAATCTGCAATAAGTTTTCTATTTCTATCAATATTGTGCTTTATATTGGCATTTCAAGTTTGAATTGGCATAATTAGGTAGATTTTCTATTTTTAGTTTTTTCTCCCAAAAGTGTTGTTTGAACTTTACCCCCGTCCTGAAGTATAAAGGACATTTGAAGATTCTCACATTGACTTGATTTACCTAAGGGTTGTTAGTCAATTCTTTGTGGGGATCTCATTTCCTAATGCATATAGAAATATAGGTTCCTTAAATTCACCCCAAAACCATATATTTTCTATGTTTCACTATCAAATTTAACACCATCCTTCATGATGATCATTTGGCTGTCAAATTAAGATAGTCACCCAAATTTTAAAAAAAATCACCAAAAATAATTTTTCTTCAAAATATGAAGTGTTTTATATTAAAATGAGGGTTTTTTGGCCTTTTGGATTCAAATGAAGGGTATTTTTTGACCCAAAATGCTTCAAAATGAACATGTAATATAAAACAACAAAAAAAGACACCCCAAATCTAGTATTTTTTTTAAAGTTTTTCTAATTTTGTAGATCACCATATGACATAAGAGAAGAGTATACTCAAGTTTACTAAAAACCACCAAAATCTCTAATTTAAAATAGATCTGCCCTCAAATTTGAGAATTAATTTGCAAGGTAGTGCTTTGATACCATATAGGAGCTAAAAATTAGCTCTATCCTAGGGCCATCTACAAAAACAATGAATACCTTCCACAAGAGAGTATGTGAGAAATGAGCTTTCTTGATATTGAGACCTATCAAAAATAATGACAAGGTATATGACAAAAGTGTACAATAGCCTTTCTTATAAAGACAAGGTGTGATGAAGTACCAAATGCAATGCATTAAATGCCTTGTGTTATTATTAAATGACACGAGTCATCATTAAATGACCTAGGAAACTAATATTTAATAAAAGTTAAAAAAATAAAATCTTATCTAAACAAATTAAATATTCCTAGGACCTAAGTGGACTTAGCATGTAAATAAGACCTCATTAATGAGTAAATTCTTAAAAAATCCCCAATAATGAGTAGTGAAAACTTTCTCATTTTGAAAGCTATTCATGTGTTGTTTAATTTGTTATGCTACCATAGTGATTTTTTCCCACATATTACCCTTAAAAATAGGTAGGTCATTCAAAACTAAGAAAATAAGGCATATAATCAAGGAACCAAACTTGAAATTGTAATTGGTTTCTTTTATCCTTCTCAGGTTCTCCATTAGTTGCTCTCCTAACAACTCACAGAGATCAAAGTTGGTGCCTTCTTTCACCATTTGAAGTGTACTATGAATTTTAGTCATGGTGGAAAACCCTTCTTTATTTGTAAAGTAAATATTCTATGTGATCCCCATTGATGCATATTGAGTACTAGGATCAATGATATACTTGACTATTAGGGTTCTCTTATCAAATTTAGCACCGGTGAGCTCCATGACTAGTTCATTCTTCACATATTTATGCACTGGGACTAGTTCAAAGGAACATAGACTAGTAAATTCCCTAATTGCATCCTTTTGATCATGTAGGGATTATCTATCCAAACAAAATCTACATGAATGTGGCTCAAGATGATTCTTAACCATTCCTTGTTTTTAAAGAAGTCTATAAAATATTTCCAAATGTCTAACCCTTTTGTAGTAATGCTAACATACTCTAGCTTGTATACTCCATTTTTGTTAAGCAGCTCAAGTCAAACCATTTCAAAGGAAGATGTGTGATTGATCTCCTTTAACTGGGAATGAATGCAAAATCTTATATCTTCGCAGTACATGACACCCACTAGAATTTTTAAAAATGTGTCATCTTTGTCTACCTCCATTGCTTTAAATGAAAAAAATTTGTACTTGGACCTTAGCCTCTCGACAACATCAATGATAATTGGTGTAGCCATGATCACACTTTTTGATATTAGGGTTTTGCAAATAAAACTAGAGAAATACCTGTTAATACCATTGTAAGGGTTTGCACATAACTTTTTGGAAACTTTCTTCACTTCCTTAGCTCTTGTGATTATTTGAAATAGTTTAAATAAAATCAATTTTATTGAAAAGGAACGAAATATGTCTCACACCAACCTTAGTTTCTTCATAATAAATGCATTAATTTGTTCTTGGTACTTAGCATCTTTTATGGCCTATGAAATCATAAAGATCTATAATATTTATGGACTCTTTCGTAGAAGGTGTATTTTCTTCAAAATCATGACCAACCAAACTCATATCACTATTCACCATTATGCTAAAGACTTCAACATCTCATGCATTTCAAGGGTTTTACAAGATCTTCAATTGCAACTCTCCCTAGGAATCAATACTCTTTTTAGTTACCAAAGGACTCATCTACACCATGCTGAGGTACAAATTTATTATTCACCTCACTTTATTCCTTCTTGTACGAAAACATGTTCATCTCCATCCTTTGCTGACTAAAGATAGGCTTCTTTTGAGGAGCATAATATCTTACACTTTTTCCCTTGCAAAATCTTGCAATGTGTCCTGGTATATTGTAATTGTATCAGATGATACTATCTTATAGAGCAACATTTCTTCTTCTCATTAGATCTGTAATCAACATCCCTATGAAAAAACTTGTTTCATGTGTAGTAGTAACCATGGAAGGATTAATAGGTCATAGCATTACTACTCATCATTTTAGTTTTGCATTCCTTTTCCTTGTGACCAAATATGTTGTAAGTGTAACACTAACCATGAAATGATCGAGTGTTTATAGCATTATACCTTGAAGGCTTGAAATATTTTTGAGTCATCTTGCTTTTGCTTCATCTACATTATGACCCAACTTGTTACAAGAATAACAATTACCATTGAAACTAGCAATAGTATTTTTTTTAGGACTAGGAAGCTTGAATTTCATATTCTTCTTCCAAAAAGGAATGAATCCATTTTCTTTCTTACTGTCATAATTTATCTTTGCATCTCTAGAGGATGTCTCCTTAGGATTTTTAGTGTATTCTTTCTCCTCCCTTATTTTAGACTTCCCTCCTACTTTGAAGTTACCATGTAGACTTGTAGAGGCACTGGAGATAGGACTTTTCCCCTTTTCAAAACCAAGTCTAGATTTCTCTTTTTGACCCCATGCATTCAAGTGCAAGATCTACCTTAGATATTAAGATTCTCAAAGGTACTTGTCTCTAATACCAATTGTTGAACATAATGTAGTGTTGAGAGGGGGGTGAATCAACATATATTAGAACTAATCATTCCCATTTGTAGATTAAACATCTCATCTTAAACTAAAATAAGAGAAGAAAAGAAATAATCCAACACACAAACACACCAAGAATTTTATGTGGAAAACCCATTAAGGGAAAAACCATGGTGAGGATTAACTCACATTATATGTAGCTCACTGCTAACAAGAATTAAAATGTTGTTTAAGGCTCACTACCTATGGACTTGCAGACTAAGGTGTACAACCTTAGGGAAAGATACAAAGGACCTAATGAGACTCATTGTCTCAGAGTAGGATACATGAATATTATAATGAGAAATACAAATATGAATTTCTATGAGTTAGCATCCAAATTATGTTGATGTTGTAGTCCCTTTTCTACACAATTAACCCTTCAAATAGACTTCACACACTTTATTTTCAACATACTATTTTTTCTCACCTCTTTGAACAACACCTTCAAAAATGATTTTATTTTTATATATATCCTCCACAACAACATAAAACTTGAATTAGGTCAGCTCCAATATAGCCTTTTAGAGGAAACATATGATACCACACCGTTTGACTCCAAACATATATAATATTGTGAGAAAAACAATTATCAATTGAAACACAACATTACAAGACCCAATCATATCATAACATATCCTCCAAAGTAAAATTAATTAATTAGGATCAACCATTGATGGAGGAAACAATTCTATTGTTCCAAATAATGACAAAACCACCAAAACTACCATATGTAAAACTTTACATGGGTATGTGCAGGATCATCATGGAAAAAATAGGCCCTTAAGTGGTGAAAAATTCAAAAAAATCAGAGTTAGGTAACTTGATGTAAAAATTTGAATAAGTTATCTATATTATTTAAAAAATATGTAAGAATAGAATCTATAGGAAATTGAATGTAGTTTCTAAACTACTAGGTTTATTTTAAAAAGAAAACCTATTTGGTGAAAATTTGAAATTTCAATGCAATAGTAATTAAATTTCAGGGAAAAAATAAGAAGTAGGTGTCTTTCTAACCACCCTAACCACAATAAAATAATAATATTTTTTTATAAGATTTTAGATATAAGTAGAGGACTCATGTCTTGATGTGATGCATATTTTTTTGTAATTTTTTTCCAAGTAAATAATTAATTATGAAGTTTTTATTAAAATTTTTAAAAAATATAAAAAACTCATGTTTGACCAACTTAACTTGGTCAAAAATTCATGAAATTCATTTTTTTTAATCCTATAGTATGTGAAGCGTATAATGTGATGCATTTTTCGGATTCAAAAAATGTGATACCATTTGAAAGCTATAGATGTTTCTCAATCAACCTATCAATCAAGACTTTAGTCGTGATTCAAATAGAAAATGAATAATATTATTTATTAAATTCAAAGTAAAGCATAATTTATATTGGTGGAAAGAAAAACCCTTTTTGTTTCATCAATTTTGGGTAAAAAAAAGTTGACAGTCGCATACCCTACACATACCCATCATATCGCCACTTTTTGGCCCATCATGATCTTGGGCATACCCACACCACTAGTGAGAGATCAAAACCATCATGTATATCAAGATGAAAGAATTGCAATCCATGAAAAATATCTCCTCAACCTTCTCACGAAGAAACTAATCATCATATCTTGGCACAAGAGGAGAAACCCACTGAATATACAAGAACAAAGCATTCCAGACAAATTGTATCAAACTATTATTTGAAAATTGATCTTGTGGACCACCAAAAAGCTTGAGACTTGCAAGCAAGAATTCATATACCTTTTTGAAAATATTCCCAAGTTCACACAAACACATATGTCTCATCAAAGGAATACAGAGCATCCCAATAGTCCATCAACATTTTATACTGGTAGAGCACAAAGTGGAACATTGTTACTTGTAACTTTCACTATAGAAGGTGTGATGACTTGAAACCTTGAATATAACACCTTCACATCTTGACCATCTTAACTTGTGAATCACAAGACAAAGGATTTTACAACATAGTGATGCAGACTAAACTATCACGATTCTGTCATAAGGTATGCATTGTAAATGCCTTAGCCAATCTTCTACAACTTATCTCAATGTGTGGTACACTAAACAAGAAATTATGTCAATTTAGATAAATTGTACACATGACATAACTATTGTACCTTCTTCTACAACATACCTAGACATCAAACTAATACTGCTTCAAACACATACTATATTGTTGACTATATTACTACATTTTCCCTATCTATAAAGTATGTACAACTTTTAACATTCACATTTGGCATCAATGACAATACATCTTGAGTTGACATCAATGAAAAAACTTATTACCAACATCAAAGTCATCATTCTAATCAACTAGCTCATCCTCTATCTTTTTATTGGCTTTGAATACAACTTCCTTCTTTGGAGCTTCTTTGTCAAATGCTATCATCTCAAAGGCTATGAGAGCACTAAACATTTCATCTACTAAATACTGATCCACGTCCTTATAATGTTTAAAGGTAGGCACCTTATGACTTTAAGCTTTAGGGATAAATCTCATAACATTCTTTACAATCTCATCTTCTTTTACTTCTCCACCAAGACCTCTAATGCCAATAACAACTTCATCCACCCAAAGCATATAGCTAGAAGTGTATTCTTCCTATATAATCCTTAGGGTTTCAAATCCACTCTTGAATATTTGCATCTTGTCTTTACTTAATTTATTATATCCTTCATAAATGTTGCTTACCCTTTCCCATACATCCTTAGTACAAATGTAGCTCATCACCTTCAAAGTTCTAAATCAACTAATTTACACATGATAGAATTATTTTCCTTTGCATTTTTTTCATATAGACTGATCTTAGATGGGATTTTTAGAGGAGCAAAAGGATCATTATAACCATCCTTGATAGATTTCCAAACACCAAAACCTAGAGAGTTTAGATGGCCTTACATTCTACACTTCCAAAGTGTGTAATTTATCCCATCAAACCTAGGACCTTTGTAAGCTCCATCATGTACCATCCCAGACCTCTCCTCAAGTAGTTAAGCTTCTTTAGAGGAACTTAGCTCTAGTACCAATTGTTGAACACACCTAGATACTGAGAGAGGGGGTAAATCAATATCTACAAAACTTAAACCCTTCAGTAATATGGAAAATTAAACTATTGATAAGATCAAGAAACCTTAACCAGATTTGTAGCACTTATTTAAATAAAAAAAATGAAATTTATGAAAATGAACATACATGCATAAGATAACACCAAATTTACATGAAAAACCCAAGAAGGGGAAAACCATGGTGAGAGTTAACTCATAATATCAAAGTTCATTGCTTACCAAAATATAATTTAAGGCTCAATATCATTGGACTTGAAGGCTAAGGTGCAAAACCTTAGGGAAAGATACAACGGACTTGTAGTGTTGAGGTGTACAACCCTAGGGCAAGATAAAAATTACAAGGATCTGATGAGATTCACTATCTCAGAGCAAGATACATGAAGCATGTGAAATTACAACATTTATCAACAATATAGTATATTGAATGAGATGTTAAAGATCATTACTCTTTTCTTCTTATAACTCATTGCTTCAATTCATATTCACACATCTCCTACCCCTCTTCACATCTTGCAACTAAAGTGTTCTTGCATTGATATCATCCACAAGATATCAAAACATCAATTAGGTTGGTCAGAGAAGAATACAACCAATAACATCAAATGTGGTTCTCAACAAGATGGGTCAGGTCCCAAATGCATCTTAACATAACTTCATATGCTGACATAACCCTCCAAGCACATGACACAAGCAAGATAACAAGACCTATCCACCAAATATCCACAAATTTACTCGAAAACCAAATAATCACCATATTTGATACCAAAGAGATCAATCATTGACATGTAAACCACAAATAGATATTCCATGAACATTCAAAAATAATTCCAAATATTTTTTTCATGCTTTCATGCTACAAACAACCACTGCAATCCAAATAGAACCAAAATACTTCATCCCAAAAACATTGAAGATACCACCAAGAGATATAACATTAATAAAGCAACTTGCGGACCACTTCATTGCATGAAAACATAATTGAGACATTGCAAAAGCATTGGAAACGTTTCCACCAAGCTATAGGAGTAAAAACATCAATGCGGAGAAATGTGGAGCATTTTTCAGACCAATCCAAACAACCAACAAAATTGCAAAAAAAATGCAAATAGCAGAAACCTGAGCCTTGACAATACTGGTGACTTGAAAAAATAGGAGTGTAATATCCATAGAACACAAATATTGAATCCCAAAATGCAATACCATATCTTCAATAGTAGAGGAATGTAGAGCATCCTCCCAAACACCCTTTAAATCATCTTCTTGAAATAGAACCTTTCACCAACTTGTGAAGATCAAAACTTTCTTGCAACAACACATACATCCTCAAAAATAAGAGAAGAGATCATACAACATACTAGAGACCATTCACCACAACTCTCCACCATCAACATTACTTCTAATCCTCATCTTAATATATCATCATGATAACATCAACAACTAAACTCAATACATCTTTACTTGAAATCAAACAAGGCATGGCATCTAATGATGAAATTATCATCATAGAGTATCAACAACATACAACTATAGACACCAATGATATCAACACCAATGACAATCAATGTAAAATAACAATCTCACAAACATGTGCAACAATCTCCCAAGTGTTGACAACCAATACCAATAGACTCATCAAGTGTTGAGATGAAAGAAAACCAATGCCAACAATAGAACCAATGCAACAATATCACCAAGTGTTTTCAACACAATAATCTCCTCAAGTGTTGACATCAATGACAACGAATTCCAACAAACTCATATTTTGGAGAGCTATATTACAAATAGAGTCAAGAGATAGTTTGAAAAGGCATAAACTGTTCCTCCCTTGATTATCATGCTATGTTCACTTAGAATTAGAGGGATATTAGGAGTTAGGGCCTATGACCATCCCGTATATAGTAGCTATAAAGTTTATCTATTTGATGTCATTTCAATGGATATGGGTAGATGGTATAGATAATCTAGGCACAAATCTTGAGTACGATGCATGGTGGGTCTCATAGACACCCTTAAGGTTTATACATCTTGATTATGGTGCAATAGGAAGATGGTAGAGGAGAGAGGTGGAGCTGAGTAGGGCTCAGAGGTAGAGATAGAGGGTAGAGGTAGAGGTAGTAAGAGGAGAGGATGGAGGTACCAATTAGGGACATGAGTAGGTGATAGTTCCCACAATGGAACCTAGAGGAGACGAGTAGAAAGGTGAGCAAAGGGGAGAGGAAAATCCTTGAGGAGGAGATACAAATGATGTCAGGCTCATAGTAGTTCTTTTTGAGTTTGATTAGGCTCGAAGAGGGAAAGACAACTATAGGCTAAGAGAGATAGCCTTACTATCTAGCTGAAACATATGATAGTAGAGAGATACATATATATAGCTCATCACTAATAGGTGGAGGCTTAGGTGGTGAAACTAACAATCAAGAGGTATGGAGAGTAGGCCTAGAGTTGATAGCTACATGTTGTAGTATAGGGAACTTAGTAGTACCCATGGTTGATCACATAAGGGAGGTGAGGTTACTCACCAAGGAGCCCGCATACTATAGGAATTTATATGAGGTAACAATGCCACCTAGGAGGAGATCTACCAAATTTTTAGCAAGGAGTACAATAGGAGCAAGAGTATTAGAGGGAGTATCATTGGGGCACCTAACATAGCCACTAAAACCACAAAAATTAGGAGGATAGTGATTAGGGAGTTAGCTAGCTTGAGGTCAACAAGTATAGTAGGAGATTCTTCCTCATCCTCCTCTTGGTTGAGAGGAGAGAGGTAGCTATATGTAGATATATGTATATATGTCTTTATTTATTTTATTGTACATATATTATTTTGATGATGTACATATGCTCATGGCTCTTGATAGCCCTTTTGTATACACATTTGATGTATTTTGATTTTCTATCATGACACACATTTGATGATATATGTGATATGAGATATATTGATTTGATTTTGATATGATGTTATTTTGCATGCAATGAATGGATTATGCTGATTTTGATATATACATTTAATTGTTTCTATGTGATCTTGTGATGTATAATGATGATTCTATAATTATGTAGGATTTATGATATATGATGGATGATCCAATACTATGATGCTGTGATGTTATGATAGATTTCTATGATAATGCTTATATTAGATGGTGACATGATGTGATGTTATGATGTATGGATATATAATTTATATAATATGATTCTTTTTACATTTTGATAATATTTATTATATGATTTATTATGCAATACTACTTTGATGTATGGATGCATAATGTTTACATGATGAGACTAATGACTTGTGGATGTAGGATACAATTTTATAATGAGACTAATGATATGTGGATGTAGGATGTGATGGATATTTTTTTGTGTCATGGTACATGAATATAATATTTAGTATGATAAAAAATGATAGAAGGAAGTATATATGATTAGAAGAAATGAATGGTATATGTATGATTAGAGAGATAGGAAGATGAATTATTTATATGGATAAAGTGATGTTGATTAGTTATCAAGAAGCTATAATTATTGGTTCAATTTGAGATTTTATTGGAGATGAGATATGATAGATTATTTATCTTTTTCTCTAGGTTATTATAAAGAATATAGAGCAATCCTTTTTTTATATACAGTAAATAAACACTATGCACCAAGTTATAAAGAACCAAGGTGGCATCGTATCTATCGCATGGAATTTGAATTTGGAAATGAATAGGAGTATCCTTTTTCATAATTGATGTAAAAAAACCTTGTTTGATCATGTGAGAGAATGAAGCTTCAAAGAAATTTAGGCCTTATGCACAAAAGGTATAAAAAACCTAGTGTATAAAGGTCATTGTATTGCCTAAATTTATCACTACACACATAAGGTAAGAATTCACCATGGTCATATTACAAGAAGATCTCACAAACACAATAGATGAAAGAAATTACAATGCCCCATTACATAACCCTCTAGACAAACCAAGATATTGAAGATCAGAGTGGCTTCAAGAAAGAGATGGAATGAGACAAGAGATAAATCAAAAGAAACTATCGACTATCAAAACAAATCAAAGTCATCATATCTCTTTCCAAATGGATTTTTGTAATTGATATCGGAAATGGTGCCTATTGTAGGAAGGATATATTTGATAAGCGAGTCATTAGATGTTGATGTTGATTTAGAATATGATTTAGGCAATTGATATGAAAGTTTTGATGTTGTTTCAACAATGTTCAAGACTTGTGATTTTTTGTGAATTTTTTAGGCTTTGGTAATTGTCAAATTTGATTTGGATTGCTTTATCAAAGATGAATGTGATGATAGGTTTATCATGGATGATTATTTTATTGTGGTTATTAAGCTATGAGATATATTTTTGAATATTGTTAATTTTTTTTATTGTTTTTAAACCTTTTTGTTGCATGTATTTGAGGTTATTTTTTAATATTTTTAGGTTTTGTGTTATTATTTGTCCATGTTTTTAATATTTTTTGATAAATTTTAATGTCTTTTAAATTTTTGAATATTTGGATTTTTTGCATTTTTTGATTATGTAGATGTTTTTTTTGGATTTTTTAAATATCTAGATATATTTTTTAGATTTTTTAATTATCGAGATGGTTTTTTTAGATTTTCTTAAAGGTGTTCAAGATCACTAAGTGAGCTATGAGACATATATGGAGATTTATTCTAGAGTAGCATGTAGGCACCCGCCCCTCAATGTCTAGCAATGTAGAGGGAAATATGAGTGGATGAATAGATTAGAGTGATGGATGGATATATCAAGGATGAGGATGATAGGCCATATGCAATTTGATCTAGGATACAAGATTTTACTTCCAAGGAATATCTTGCAATAGGATAACATGTCTACTCCATACAATTATATGGATGAGGTTAGATAGTAGGTGATAGTATGGAATGGTATATGATATGATCAAAAGGAAATTACCATGTTAATATCTTTCCAAAAGAATGTTTAAATAATATGCCCCTAGTCTATATCAAGATCAAGATAGATAGGGAGGATGGATGAGAATCAAATAGATCAAATGTTGGATAGTGATGTGAAGATCAAATGTTGGATTATCGATGACATAAAATGCTTCCAATTGGAATTATGTACATCAATTTTTTGATTTTACACATGATGCTTGTTTTCCAGGTTTTCATCATGGTACTTTTCCAAAGTTCCTTAAGAATGGTTTTCACTATAGGATGATTTTTTTATCTTTACTTTTTTTATCCTTTTTTTGTGGTGGTGCAGGAGCACCTTGCTCTTTAAATGCCTCCAATAGGCAAAATTTCAAAATTTGAATTTTCCAATGTAAAAGCATGTAAATATTTGTAAGGGGTCATGAAGTGGTCCTATTTAATGTATTTTAGTCATTCTAGAGGGTCAAAAAGATAGAAAGATACGAAATTTGAAAAATTGCTAAAGTTGTCAATAAAGAAAAAATGCAACAAAAAAACAAAAATTAGGAAGTTGAAAGGTCATGAGGTAGTTTGGGTAGTTTTATTCAATGGAGGAAGTTTTAAAGCCTTTAAAAAGGCATGGAAAATAATTTCTAAGATAGGGGGAGATTGTATAGGCATGTATTGGATTGGAGGAATTGAAAAGTCATGAATAAAATCTATTTTTTTCTTATAAAATACTAAAATAGTTGTTTTCAGACCCCAATACGGATTTGTATGGGCTTGAAGGCTTATGTGGATGTCTATAAATGATGAACTAATCAATCTCCCTCCTTTTTGTTTCATGTATTTTTGTGCAATTTTGAATAAGTTATGGTGATTTTTCATGAAATCTGTTTATACTTTGTTTAGGGTAAATAGTGAGTTTCTAAATTCTCTAACTCCATCTCTATCCATTGAAATCCTCTGAAAATTAGTGTATTTTTGCCATTTTATATGTACTTTTAGGCTCAAGGGGTTTAGATAAAAAAAACATGTTTATGTATGAGAAACTAGAATGACTGTCTGAAAATACAGAGTTTTCCTATGAGAACTTGATGGCTACAAGAGAACATTTGATGTAAGTGAAATCTAGGAGGTTGGGAGATGATCTATAAAGCATATGTAGACCTAGTAAAACATGATTGAAGTGGTGGTAGGTGTGTTTAAGGTTTGCTAAATTCCTTTATATTAAACCCTCATTCTAATAAGCATCAAGGAGCCTTGTAATGAGGGTTTTGTTGTTCAGAGAAATTTTGGGTCTTTCTTTTCCTAAGAATTGGAGAATATTTAGTTTTGATATTGGAAAAAAATATTTTTTTGGGTTATTTGTTAGTTTTGAATTGATTCTATGGTGGTTGCTTTGATATTTAGGCCTATTTGGTTGCCTAAAATGTGGGACAATAAATTGTTTTCTTAGTTTTTCTAAAGCAATGATATTGGATGTTGAGATATGTTATTATATGCCAAAACGGGTTCCTAAGATAGTGATTTGTTCATGAAGACTCCTTGTGGATTGAATGGAATACTAAATTTAGGCATATTGCTACACTACACGAATTTTGGTCTTTGAATTCAAGAAGTTGTAAATATGATAACACAAGGGTGTAAGACAGTCTATTTAATTTGTTCCTATCTAAATAAGGATGGTTATGGTGAATTTAGGCTTGTAAAGGTTTGGAGACAACATTTGTGGTTTAGTGCTTTGTAAAAAAATGTGAAAATAAGGTAGTGTTTGGTGTCTTGGTGTGAACATTTGATAAGTTGGTTTGCTCAGAGTTTCCTAATAAAGTTTCTATCATGAAACAATCAATATAAGGATGAATGAGGTATGTTGAAGGCTGATTGAGGGTTTGGAATATTGAATTGATCGTGTAATGTCTTTTTTCCTTATGAAGACTAGTTGTAAAGTAGGGTGATTGGGTGAATAGTGGTTGAATGAATTGTTTCATAGTTTCTAATCAGAAATTTGATTTGGTTATGTTCAAATGATGAAGGTTGAGGTGTTTTGAATCTGATAGGGGATTGAAATATTGGTTTCGTGAGATGGCTTGTTCATGTCTTGTGAATGGTCAAAGAATTTATTGGATTTTGCTGAGTAGATATGTGAAATTGGTGAAATGAATAGTGAATTGTTGGTGTTTTGTAAATTGATCTTCTCCAATTGTGTTTGGGTCTAATGTACCCTAGATGTATGGTTTTTTTGGTAGATTCTCTTGCATCAGGGGGATTTTTCTATTTTTTTATTTTGATTGATTTTTTGAAATGATTGAATTGACTATCTGGAACCACTTGGTGGTGTTGATGTGGATGTTGTTTTCATGATGTTTTAACTATATCCTTCCTCGAGGAGTTTCTTTATCAAGATAATTATAAATTTATATAAACCTTGGATGTTCTTGTGATGTTTGTTGATACTAAAAATAGATTTATCTAAATGTGCACATCATTTTAGATTACCATTAGAGTCCTTATGATAAAGTGTTGTTGCCAATACATGATGAACATGGGATTTAGATATTTTGGATTTTAATTGTGATGGTGGAATTTGATGGAGGATATCAGATATGGATGAATTATTTGATTGTTTGGATTGTGTATCTTTTACTTTCCAAACTTAAGATGGTGGAAGATGTAGTGTGGATATGAAATTTTGAGTTTGGTGGGAAACAAATTTTTCATACACTTTCCATGTCAATCTTGAAGACATATTTGAAAAAGTTGGATATTTTTAATAGATGGATGGCCCTATATTTTTTTAAATCCATAGTTTATTTAACTATTGGATTTTGCTTCAGATTACAGTATGCTTTACTGGATCCATTTTGAATTTAAGTGTCTGCTTTCACTTTTTAATTCATTAGCTTCAAGAAATTGATTTTTTGTAAGGATTTTTCTTTTGTTGGTACCAATTAGTGGGTGAAAATATTCGAGAATGATGGTTAATAATGTGGATGGTTGGAGTGCTAGAAAAAAAATCATTATAAGGACTATTCATGACTCCTATGTTGATATTTGTATTAGATAAAGTTTCCCCCAATATCATGGAGGTTCCAATAACATCATTAGATTTATTAATCATTAAATAGCTAAGACATTGATGCTTAAGATTGTTAGCAAACTACACTAGTTCTAGAATACCCTATTCATGGATGGTTGGAGTGCTGTAAAAAAATTCATTATAAGGAGTCTTCATGATTCCTGTGTTGATGTTTGCATTAGATAAAGTTTCCCCCAATATCATGGAGGCACCACTAACATTGTTAGATTTATTTATTTTTGAATAACCAATACCTTGATGCTTATGATTGTCAAGAAATTGCACTAGTTCTAGAATACTCTGTTCATGTAGGCCTATTCCTTTCCCTTGATACTACATCTATTGAAAAATTTGGTTGGCCCTAGGATACTAATTGTCTTGGAAGCAAGGTGCCATTTTTTGTGTTGGAAACTATCAATGGTGGTTTTCTTATCATCATTCAGAAAACTTTCGCTGAAAAAAAGTGAGTCATCTGAGGTGATATGCTACTAGCACTTCATCCTGCTACATGATGTCAGTTGAATCTATAGTAGCTTGTGGATTAGTATGTTCAACATGAGCTTGAGGATGTAGGAAATTTTAATGTTCTTCAAATTTTGTTTCCTCAAAGTTGATATAAAACCCCCTTCATGGTTATTTTCTAGAATATCATTGTAGAGTTTTGTGAACTCAGCTATAGATTTATCATTTGCAAATATTTCTATTGTGGGAGACTCTAGTTCTGGATGAAGAAAAAGGAGATCATCTATGTGTCTAATGGAAGCAAGTGTCTCATTTAGGGAAGAAAAATCTATTGGCTTATGGATGGAATTAATTTTTAGTTTATGAATGAGATGGAATAGATTGATGGGATCATTAGGGATAACGTGATCTTGATTTACGTCAGAGATTTATTCATTTTGCTTTGGATTATGTTCTTGATATAAATATGGATTTAATGATAGGATATGGATAAAGGGATCTTGGATGATTTCAAGATGTTTATATAAGCATAGTAGATTTTGAGTGGACATGGTAGGTGACGGGAGGCATGATGATGGGTGAACTAGGTTTTCTTGGTCATATATTGGACTTATATCAAGACTTGGAATAGCTTGGAGCTCAGGGTTATCTATCATGGATAGTCGTTGGAGAAAATCTAGAAATGTGTACTCATTAGGTGATTGGTTTGATAGGAATGTGTGAATTGATGTTGTGAAGGTATTAGAGATGAGATGTATGTTTTATGTGGATACAATTATTCAACACAACCTATCATGAAGTCAAATGAGGGAGGTATGTTATGGTCAGAGCTGTATTTAATACATTTATTTTGAGGTGAGACATTACTAGACATTGGTGGATAATTTTGGTCATACTTTGGAAAAGTATCTCGACCTATGTCTAATACCTCATTATATGAGTGATGAAGATTGTGGATGTGATTAATCAATTTCTTGGATATTTCCTACTACATTTTCATAGGAATAATTGAATTGGTTATAAGTTTTTTGTTTTACTCAAATCATTTCCCTTACCATGGTTTGAGATTGGGTCCAAGGTTGTATATTCCTAGATCACTATTTCTAGATGTTCTAGGACATTGATTAATGCTGACCTCTCCTTGATCAATTAGGTCTTGTATAAAATGTTTAAGTTTTATAAAATTTTGTGTCTTGTGACCTTTTGTTCTATGGTATTGGCAATAATCATTGCCATTATACCATGAGGTTTTGATTTCTGGTTCTTCATAATTCCTAAGCTCAAGAAGTTGGATAAGATTTGATTGAATCAATTTGTTCAAGACCATTTCGATGGGTTCCCCTATGGGAGTAAATTTGCATTTAGTCGAGTTATTATGTCTTTGTGGCCCTCTTGGAGGATTTTCATTTTGGATACTCTATTGACTATTTGAAGGGGGTTGTATTTTTTAGATAAATTTGGAATCTACCACCCCATTGTTTGTTACATTCTTATTTTTGGGCCAAAGGTGAGGTTTGTCATGGAATTAGCTATTGTATGATCCCTAATATCTTTATAGATTTTGACAAGGCCCTTAGCAATAAGAGCCCTCTCAATGGTGATTCCCTTTTCTGTGATCTCTTTGAAAGTGTTAGCACATTGCACAATTAAATGGAAGTCTATTCTAGTGTTTAGATTTTAGACACAAATATCTACAAGTTTTTTTCGGGGATGAGCCATTTACATTTGTTGGCTTTGTGTCTCCATCGTTGCAAGAATGAGGAAAAATTTTCTCCTAATTTTTTCTCTGTGCTATACAAGTCTGTGATGGTTATTTTATGTTCAATATTATACGAGAAGTGCATAACAACTTTTCAACTAGTTCTTGGAATGTTTTGATGCCTTTGGGTAGATGAGAAAACCATTCTACTAAGCTTTGAGGAAAAAGGAGCATTAGATATGTATCATTGTAGGAAACCTCTAGACAAGCTACATAGGACTTTTTTTTGTGTTCTTGAGGATCCCCTCTTCCCTTATACTTATCAAATTTGGAATTTCAAAATTGTTAGGGAAAGGATTATATGTATGTTCCTATCAAACAGATATAGAAAATGTCCTCAAGTGTATATTTTATCTTTGTATTCCCTAGTTACATGTTTGTAATTTTATTATTCAAACTTTGGATTCGAGATGCCAAGTCATTTTGTTGAGTTTTTTGTGGTTCATGGGATGAGGTGTATGTGGTATGTTGAGAGAATTTTTGGGGTATGTTGTATGAGCTTTGTGATGTGCTTTGGTGTTGTGTAGGGTTTTTTCCATGGGTAGGGTTGTATGGATTGTATGAGGGATGTTGTTGTTGTGAGATGTTTTGTTGTTCTTGGGGGAGGATTTTTTGTTGCGGGATAATTTTTTGTTGTGTGAGATGGTGTTGTTGTAGCACATGTTGTTTTAGAGGTATGGTATATTTTTTATTGTGTGACATATTTTTGTGGTGTGATATGTTTTTATTGAGCTTATTATGTTTTGGGTGTTACTTGAGATTGTTCAATGTATTTGGTTAGTCACTTGTTTCTTGAGGTTGTTGAAAATATTGTGGTTGGAGTGTTGCTTGAGGTTGTTGAATATATTGTGGGTGGGGCGTTGCTTGAGGTTTTTGAACACATTTCATGGTTAGGGTGTTGCTTGAGGTTGTTGAATGTATTGTGGTTGGGGTGTTGATAGAAGTTGTTGATTGTATTGTGGTCGGGGTGTTTCTTGAGGTTGTTGAACGTATTGTGGTTGTTGAGATGTTATTTGTGTAGGATGTGATGTGCTATAGTTGCTTGGTATGGTAGTTGTAGAATCTTGTTTTGTGATGGAAAATGATGTTTTTTGTGGGTAGTTATGTTATATGTTTGGGTAGCATTTGGAATGATAGGAGGCACAAATGGTGTAGGAATTTGGGTTTTAAAATGGTTGTTTGTATAGTTTGGCATGTTGTTGTTTGTGGGGTTTGGTATGTTTGAATGGATGTGTGTGTTGAGTAAGTTGGGTTGTTCATTTTTTATTGGTTTGAATTTTTTTGATCACCTACGCTTGGGTTTTGATATAATGAATTCACAAATTAGATATAAAATGGTATTATAATCTATCATATATGTGTATTATAGGTTGTCTTGGTACATTGGAATTGGATATGGTGGTATTTTTTCAATGATAGTGTACACTATAGGCACATCCTCTCTAGTTGTCTTGAATTTTTTTTTAGTGTGTTCTCTAGTTGTTGCAATGCTATAATCAGAGGGTAATTTAACACCATTTTATGCAAGTTTAAGAAAGTAAGAGTTGGTATCCATAGAAATAAGAACATCAAGTTTAATAGAAAATGAGGGATCTTGTTGTATTTCTAAAAGTTCTTCCTTAGTAAATTTTATAGATAACTTTGATTCAATAGTAATGTGAGGATTGTTTGATGTTGGGGTGGTTGTTGAATTGGTTGTTGTGGTGTTTGATATTCACATGGGTTGAATATATTTTTATGAATCCCCAAAGTTGTTTCAATAGTAGTCATAGGCATGGTAACATTTGAACTACTAGGGTTTGATTCTATGGTTCATTTATGTTGAGACCATGTAATAGGAATAAAATGAGATGAACTTGTGGAAGATGGAATATGAGTGAAGTGTAGATTACGTGATATGGATGAGGGTTTTTTTTTAACTTAGAATTATGAGATCTATACTAGATAGATTTGGAAATTGGTTGATGTTGATGACATTGGATTTGATGGGAGATATGAAAACCTTCAAAATTCTTAGTTAAACTAGATCTCCATTTTATGAGTGCAGAAAGGATGGTCTTTACTTGTACAAGACTAGTGAGTCCAAGCAAAGGGGTTTAATGATTTCACCAACGCAGGAGTAGACAAGACCACTAAGTTGATTTATCCATGGATATTTGATAATAATATAACTGCTTACATGAAAATGACTATTGTTCAAGTAAAAAGGTAAACTAGGAGATAAGATAGGAGATCTAAGAAAGATTATGATTGATTTTGGTTGCTAGTGAATGAATGTTTTATGGATGATTTTGATATCGATGTTTATCCAAAATCTAAAGAGATGTAACCTTAATAGTTTAAAATGAAAAATGGTATGAGATGAGAGTGAAAGTTTGATTGTTGTATGGGTGATGAATGTTGGTTACAGGTATGTTACAACATAGGTTTCATATCTTAGATTTGTATATTGTAGAATTTTGGATACTAGAATTTTAAGGATTTTAGAAATTTAATTTGGCAGCCAAATTCATTGCTTTGTATTTCAAAAGCATCAATTTACTGATCAAAAGTGTCATAGGATGGTAAAAGTGATACATTTCTCTATCAAAATAGACAATAAATGGAAAAATCATTAATATATGGCAAAAAAATTGCTAGGTTTATCAAAAGTGTCGAAATGTTTTAGAAGCACAACTATATAGGAATTAGGGTTTCATACCGACAAAGAGAATTTTTTTAATAGAAGTGTTGGGTTGTGAAAAATCATTGATATGGAAAGAAAAGGCATCGATGTTTTTAAATAGAAGAAACAAGTTACTGCAAAAGCATTATAGATTTATAAAAAATGTCACTATTTATGTAAAAGCAACACTATAACTACAAAAGTGGCATTTTGTGTCTAAACCTAAGCTCTTTCTAGGTTTTTGACCGATTGGACTATTTTAATAGCTAATTTTTATTTTTTTGGTCTAGATAGAGATATCACATAGTAGAGAATAGCATGCAAAAATGAGCCAATGGTGTATTTGGATAATTCATGACTTAATGAAAAACATGCTATAATGGTTATTCATTGGTTTTTACAAGAAAACACAAGTAGTATAGCCTAATTAGTATTACAAGGTGTGTTGATGTAGTGGAGGCCCACCTATAAAAGTGTAATACCTTCAAATGAGTGAGTGAATAGGGTATGTGTTGACACTTTTTGCCACCTACCCATTTCTTTGAATGTCTCAGAGTCAACCCTTTCTTTTCTCTTCTTGGGTCTAGTCACGTTTTAGACCCTAAACAAATCCATTCTTGTTCCCAAGTCCTTTTGGTCCAAGTCCATTCGTGTTCTCTGGCCCCTTCCTTCCCTAGTATGATCTTAAAAAAAAAAAATTGCACACATGCTTAAATAGATCACTTAGCTTGTTGAGAGCCTTACCGGGCATAGGACACACGTCTAGCCATTAGTGCAACACATATCCTCTTCATAGTCGTTCCCTTACTCCTAGCACATAAAGAAAATGTGTTGGGTAGTATAAGGCCAGGATGGGACCACATGGTATTATACTATTGCAATTCCGTCACTCTTTGGAGCATATTTTATGAGTTGAGCGTATTGCAAATTGTGCTAGGTGGTGTACACAAGATGTCAACACGTGTCATAATCTAATCGCAAGACTCTTTCTTTAGAGGACATTTTATAAAGCAAGCACATAAATGAAATGTATTGAGCTGGGTAAAAACGACAAATTTCATAATGCTATCATAATGCAAGGCTTCTTTAAAGCATAATTTCCATTACGAAGCATAAAGCGAGAATGTTCCAAGGTATTTGTGGATAGAGTGATGAGAGGCGTCAACTCTAAATTTTAGTGCTAAGAATCTTTGTAGAACAATTATGTGTTATTGATGTATAAAGAAAATGTGATGGATGATATAAGGCTAGGATGATTGACAAGTGGTGTCTTCCTATTGCAGCACTGAGTTTCTTCTCATCACATTTTCATTTCCTCAGTGCAAAGCAAGAATGTGCTGAGTGATGAAGACACTAAATGATGGACGTGTTGGATTGAGTTGTAATAAATTGTCCCTTTGTAGCACAAATTTATTTCTTTCAATGTGGAAGAAAAATGTGCTTTGTGAGCACTAATAACGATGACATGTGGTAGTCCATGATTAGAGCGTATTGCCTCTTCATAGAAAGTTCTCTCTTGAAGAAATTATAAAGGATTAATGCTGGTTTGAGGGGACCTACGGGTTGCTAATCTTGTACCTTATGTAGATCAATGACCATGTTTTAATAAAATTCCCAATAATATTTTATCTCAATCCTCCATCTCGGATCAAATGACCAAATTCAAATCTATCAACAACTAAGCATACCATTTTGTGGGAACACTTGCAGTAATGAATGAACAAAAAATTTAGCTTCCAAGACCATATTTTCTCATTGCAAGGCTTATCCTTCATAGTTTTCCATGCCATATTTAATGCAAAAATGGTGCTCATACCTCTTTATGTATAGAAGAGACATTCCTTCTATTGCAGACCAGATTTCATGGCATATTTTATGGGAGTTATCTTTTCTACACTTACAAAACATTCAATATAGAGGAATGATGTGCACATCAAGGTTTTCCAAGTTGATCTCAATGTAAGATTTGATGGCCTTATTTTAATTTCTAATTAGATCAAATCTTTTCCTAACCCTAGTAGGGTTAGGGTTTCCTTTGAAGTCATCTCAGTTATGCCTGGACTATAAAGGAAATAATTGTATGTATTTTGAAGGGTTCTTCTTCTAGCTCCTCTAGTGCTTTTCTCTAGTAGACACTACAATTTTCATTTTGCAACTATAAAATTGGATATATCATATCTCTGTGTTAATAGAATCACTATGTGTACCTCTTCTCAATGCTTGTATCCTATGTAATATTTGATACCTCTATAAATGCATTAGCTTCATCATTTATATAGGTTGCTAACTTGTTGTAAGTGCTTATTGTGGGTAATCCCTACCCCTTTTGATCTTCCAAACCCAACCTTCACACATTCTTGTAAAAATGATGAAATAGGAAACTATGTAAGCTTCTTCAGTTGTTTTTTTGATACTCTATACAATCACAAGCAGGAAGAAACATATTCAATCTTGGTGCATCACCATATTTCTAAATTTCATCATTCTATTCTCCCTTTTTCTTCTGTAGTTTCATAGATTAGGATTAGTGTAGAGTTATCCATTGTTGGGTTGGACTAGTATTGTTGCATCTAGTTTTGAGAGAGAGAGAGGCCTGGCCTCATCTACAAGGTCCCACACCTTAAGTTCAATTCCATTGTGTCATTGGAATGTTGAACCCAATATTGAACAAGGTGCAATTTCATGCGATAACAGTTTTTGGCACACCCGGTGGGAAATGTTTAATGAGACTAAATTCACTTTTCTAAAAAGATTGGTATGTTTCTTAGTAGTTTTAGTCATTAAAACATCATACAAGCACTTGGCAGCTCTGTAATTCAAATTTGGGTGACTCTGTTGGTATGTACCCATTTCCTTTGGTTGAGTAGACCTCTGCTCTTGTTTTGAATATATATATATATATATATATATATATATATATATAAGTTTCTTGCTCTCTATGATAAAATATGTCAAGATATTATGGAAACCTATGCCCACTTCTCCATTTCACAAAAATGCAAGTTTAATACCTCCCTACAAGCAATATCAAGCTAGAAATTCCATTACTTTTGCTTCCCAAATCCCTACTATAGTGGGCTATCAATAATTTTCAAATGCTTTCCTCCCACCCACCCCTACTTAGTCTTCTTGGTAGTCTGCATGTGCCTATCAGCAACCCCAAGAGGCTCATTGGTTTCCAAATCAATATTCTTATCCTCGTACTCTACCACATAATATGAACAACTTGGAACAAATGATCATAAGGGAGATATTCTTAGACTTCCAAGAGTAGTTAAGGGCCATTGATAAAGAGAAAGAGTATTTCTCAAAGAAAAAGGTGCTCGATCATCAAACTAATGTTCACCAAAAAGAGATGGAAGTTCAGTGGAGTTATGATCAATGAATGGATATCCAAACAAGGTGACAAGAGGAACATGTTGCAAAGAAAATTTCTACTAAGGAAGAGAAAATGAAGCTTATGCTTGCTCAAGAACTAAGGCTAGAAGCTCAAACAACTTCTTGTGTCTTTAGCTTTAGAAAAACATTTCTTACAACATTGAATCGACATACTAAGGAAGAGATTGATAAGTAAAAATTTCCAAGTTTCAAGAAAGACAAGCCTCTTAAAAATTCCATTAAACCTCCTGAGCCATCATGCAAACCTTCCATGTTGGAGACTCCAAGTTTTGAGAGCCTTCACCCTTCATATGAACCTATTCCTGAGGAGGCTCAACCTATTGTTCCTAATGAACAACCCCTTATAGAATCCCAACAAGATTTTCAAAGGCCTTCTCTTCATTTTTCTTTGTATGATGCTATCTCACTTTATGAAGGTGGACCTATTGTTTGGAAAGCTATATTTTCAAAATAACAAAAGAGGGAGATGTTTCATGCTAAGGAGGAGCAACATGCTATTTGTGAGCCTCCATATGCTCCAAAAAATGAATATTTTGACCAACCAAAAGATGAAACTAAAGATGATCAATTGTAATAGAAAAACATTGAGCAAGTAGAGAATGATGATGAAGGAGAGGAGTTGATCCTCTCATTTGATGAGCTCCCTTGTTTCATTAATGATAAGGATGAGAGCTTACTCACACCTCTACTAGTTCAAGTCTCAAAACAACAGGAGTCTAGCTTGATGAGTTGGGGTGAGGATGAATTTGATGATTTGGGGCATCAACTATTCTTATTTATTGATGTAGCAAATGAGGGTCCCCAATCTGTTGAAGCTTGTAACTTCTTGGAAGGAGATTTCATAAAGAGTGAGGTTGTGGTAGCAGTGGACATGGTGGATAAATTATACTAGAGCCTAAGGTAGTTGCAACCAATCACCAAGAAGAAGAAGTAAACATAAAGAGACAACCTGAAGAATTTAGTTCTTCATATAAAGCATCTCATGATCTTGAGGTATGTATTAATGAGAGGTGCATCAATACATGTAATTATGATGTATGTTGGTTCTTTGTTATCTCTAAATGTGACAATGTTGAATAAGAGGTCTTTATTCAAAATGAAGATGTGACATTTTGAATTGCGAATAATGTGCCTAAGTTAGAATGTTTCACATGGGACCAACATATGAAAATTACATCATTGAGCAACCACACATCTATCAAGAGAGTAATGCCATCGTTACTCAATTTGATAGTATTCCAGAGCTTGAAATCTTTTCATTTCAAATGCATGAGGAAGGTCTTCCTAATGTAGATCAAAAAACAAGCTTGGCACATTTTGCATCACCATGTGAGCTAGAAGCTTTCTCATTTTGTTTTAGTTCATGTCATGAGGAGGTCAATGATTATGAGAATGGCTTACCCTTGTGTGAGGAGATTTATTTTTCCTCTACAGGTAGTTTTCTCCTAGTTGTTAACCTATTTTCAAAAAAGTTCACCTTTCATCCAACATGTTTTCCTAAGGCACCACTATTAGATGAATTTGACACTTTCATCATATGGATGACCTATAAAGATAAGGTATACAATGAAGTCATCCTTCACCATACAAGTAGAGTGTGCATCATGCATCTAGGTATATGTTTTCAATGATTCCAATCGTGAAGTTTGCAACTATGGTTTGAGGGAGATTAGCTCCTTCAAAGGGTTTGTCTTTGATATAGTTATATTTTTTGTAATATGTATCTTGTTAAAGCCATGCAAATATTAGTTTAGTTGCTTCATTTTCCAAGAAGTGTGTTCACACTATGTTTCTAGCTATTTTACTTTCCTCCAAGTGCAACTTGCAGCACATATTTTATTTTTCTCTAGGGAGGCCCAATTGTTGAGGAATTCCCTTATAACCCTATTCCCAATGGATTGATAAAGCCTCTAGATTCCATATAATTATTAGGAAATCGTCCCATAGAATTCACTCAAATGTTGACACTTTGTACTGCCTACCCATTTCTTTGAATGTTTGGGAGTTAGCCCTTTCTTTATCCCCTTAGGTCCAATTACTAGAATTTTGGACCTAGGTCCTCTTGGTTCAAGTCCATTCCCATTCTTTAGCCCCTTCCTTCCCTAGTATGATCTTAAAAATAACTTTTGCACACATTCTTAAATAGATCAATTAACTGTTGAGAGCCTGACCCTGCTTATGACATGTGTCTAGCCATTAGTGCAACACATACCCTCTTTGCAACACGTTCCTTTAATCCTAGTGCATATAAAAAATGTGTTGGGTGGTATAAGGATAGGATGGGACCACGTGGAATTACCTTATTGTAATGTGCTCTCTCTTCAGAGCGTATTTTCATGAGCTGAGCGCATTGCAAAATTGCACTAGGCAGCGTATGTTAACATATGTCATGATTTGATCACAACACACTCTTTCTTTGGAGTGCATTTTTATAAAGTGAGTGCATAAAATAATGCTAGTACAATGTAAGGCTTGTTTAGAGAATAATTTCTATTGATGAGCACAAAGCAAGAACACTAAGGAATTTGTGGATAGAGTGATGAGAGGTGTTGGCTCTAGATTTCAACGCTAAGAATTTTCGCAATGCAATTATATGTTCTTGATGTATAGAGAAAATGCATTGGGCGGTATAAGGCTAGGATGATGGACATGTGGTGTCTTCCCATTGCAACACCAAGTTGCTTCTCAACACATTTTCATTTCCTCAGTGCAAAGAAAGAATGCACTAAGCAATGGAGGAAGTAAATGATTTTAATGTGCGTTGGCTTCGAGCTATAGCACATAGTCCCTTCACGATGCAAATTTATCTTTCAACGTGGAAGAAAAATGCACTTTGTGAACGCTAATAATAGTGGCGTGTGGCAATCCACGATTGGAGTGCATTGCCTCTTCATAGTACATTCTCTCTTGAAGCAATTATAAAGGTTTTGTGTTGGTCTATTGATTTTATATATTATGTAGATCGACGACCATGTTTTAAACTTCCAAAAAATATTTAATCTCAGTCCTCCATCTCAGATCGAATGACTAACTTCAAATCTATCAATGACTCAGAATGCCATTTTGGGGGAATGCTTGCAGTGATGACGGAATGACATTTTTAGCTACCAAGATCACACTTTCTTGTTGTAGGGATTATTCTTCATAGTTTCCCATGCCATATTCAATGCAAAAGCAACACCCATACCTCTTAATATATAGAAGAGACATTCCTTTTGTTGTAGACCAAATTTCATGATGGATTTCATGGGAGTTCTCTTTTCCGCTTACAAAGTATTCAATACAAAGGTATGAAATGCACATTAGGGTTTTCCAAGTCAATCTTAGTGTAGGATTTGATGGCCTTATCTTGATTTCTAATTAGATGAGATCTTTTCCTAACCCTAGTAGGGTTAGGGTTTTCTCCAAGGTCATCTCAGTTATGCCTAACCTAAATGCAACAATTGTATGCACTTTGAAGGGTTCTTCCTCTGGCTCCTCCAGTGTTTTTCTCTAGCAAACGTGTTGCACTCTACATTTTACAACTATAAAATTAGCTTTCATGCCTCTATGTTAATATAATCACTATTTTTTACTTATTCTCAATGCTTGTATCCTATGTAATGTTTGATACCTCTATACATGCATAAGCTTCATCATTTATGTGGGCTATATGATTGTGCTAACTTGTTGTAAGTGTTGATTGTGGGTAATTCTTATCCCTTTTGATCTTCTTGACCCAACCTTCATGCTTTTTTATAAAACTGATGAAATAGGAAACTGTGTAATCTTCTTCAGTGGTTTCTTCGATACTCCGTGCAATCAAAGAAAGAAGAAACATATTCAATCTTGATGCATCACCATATTTCTAACTTTCAGCATTGTCTTCTGCCTTTTCCTTCTATAGTTTGATAGATTAAGATTAGTGTAGAGTTATCTAGTCCTAGATTGGACCAATATTGTTGCATCTAGTTTTGAGAGGAAGTTGGCCTTCTGCAAAGATCTAACCTCATATGCAAGGTCCCACACCTTGAGGTTAGTTTCATTGTTTCATTGGAATGTTGAACCCCATATTTAGCAAGGTACAATTTTATGTGACAACAGTATGCTAAGATCATGTACCACCTTAACACCCCTTACCTTGAAAAGGATAAGCTCCTAACAAGGAATATCTATCACCTAAGTAGGATAAGAGTACATGATTAGTAACTTTGGGCATGATACTATACACTGCACCACACTAAACCAATGGACAATGGTCTTAAAATGATTTTAGAATAAGGTCTATAGTGTTTTCGTGAATAGTGAAACCATTTGAGGATGCCCAACTTAAACAGGGTCTCCCCTCTTCTCATCACCTATACACGTCTTGGCAGATCAAGGGTCACGAGACCTTGCTTAGAAGACGTTGGCTACATCTTCAGGTACAAATTTTATTCTACCCCCTTTATATAACCTATCAATAAACGTGTTTGAGGTCATCCTTGAGGCGATGAAATTCCCAAGCAAACCTCCTCCTATTGAATTAAATAGAAGATACTAGTGTTTTTTATTCTCAAGATCGCCTGTAGCACAAGAGAAGAGCATACTTTGTTAGTATTTCCTTGGGTGTATAAAACATGTACAAAATAGTGGTGTTTTTTATCTCGAAGATTGCATGTAGAATAAGGAGATATCATACACACCAATAGCCTACCAAACATGGCAAATAATTCTTTAATCAAAACCGAAATTCAAATGCAAGTTAATTATAGAAATCAAAGATTTGAATAAATTATTTTCCTTGCATCAAATACATTAGTATTAAATTGTCTTATTTTTTCATCTCTCAATGTGAACACCAAGGCTACACATATAGGTTACTTCCAAAACAAAGAGAAAATATTAGCAAAAAATCAAAGAAACAAAATCAAAAGTGTCACTGAAAGTATTAGAATTGTTATTGGAAATATCAAAAGAATCACTTAAATAACATAGGTGTTACTTTACCTACCAAAATTAAATGTGTTGTATTTTTCAAAAGCATTGAAGAATTGCAAAAGTGTCATTGTAACCCAAAAGAATCCCTATAAGCTACAAAAGTCAAAAAATCTAGAACAAATAAATGTGTCACCATAAATCAAAAGTGTTGCTATAGGAAATCAAAAGTGTTGCTACAAGAGATCAATAATGTTGCTACATGTATTAGAAGTATCAGTTTCGGTCAAAAGTGTTGTGACATGTTGCAAAAGCATTGATTTGTGTCAAAAACATCTTTGCAACCTATAACTCAAAAAAATCAAATTTACTTTAGATCAAGGATGTGGGTCCCAATGGTCATGCTAGAATGTGAATGGGTAATAATAGAGGGATCAAGATCAAGGGGGAAATAATAAGAAAGATTAATAATTCACAAATCAAGAACCCAAGTGACCAAATTAACCCATCAGTAATGAAGTGATAAGCTAATAATTGCATGAAATAAATAAGAAATCAATGCAATTAACTAAATCAAACCCTTTTTTTTTACCTCATCTAAGAATACGATTCCTTACTCCATTGTTGAATTATGCTTTGAGATGTTGGATTGCTCAAGCTAGCATAACCCAATTGTGCAAAAGCTCAAAAGATGGATATGAAAATAATTTTTTTATGAAGATCAACATTGCAAAGAGAGAAGTCCTTTAAATGGAGGATGGAGCTTATTTTATAGATTGTAGGATATCTGATTGAATGTGGAGATCAAAAGATAAGATCAATGAATGAGAGTGAATTAAGGGTGAGGAGCCATGCATGGAGAGGAAAGGTTTAATTAATTGAAGTTCTTACCTAAAATTTAGGAAGATATTTTAGGATAGTTTTGAGGAGGATAAATTTAAATTTGAAATTAATTTGAATTTGAACATGAGAATTTCTTTTGGAGAGAATGTGCAAACTAAATGAGTTTAATAATTCATTTAATTATAAGAAGAATATTAGCTAATTAAATAATTGAGAAATTATTTAATTACAAGAGGTAAGAGGAAATTAATGATTTTCAATTCGGGTCAATGAGAAGAAAATTAGAAATTAATTAAATAATAAAGATTATTTAATTAAGGTGAGAAAGAGGAAAATCAAATTTAATTAAATAATTGAAAATTATTTAGATAAGGTGATAAAGGGAAAAATGATGAATTAATCAAATAATTAATAATATTTAATCAATAGAAGAAAATAGTTAGTTTAATCAAATGATAAAAAATATTTAATTAAAAGTGATGAAATAGAATAATGAGTGAAATTGATGAAAATGGTTAAGTACGAGAATGCTTGAAGCTTGACATAATTTTAGGTGTCAACAATAGTAAAGATGAAAAAAAAAGTTTGAGATAAATCAAATGTGGATTGATGTTAAACACTTTTTCTAGACCAAGTTTAGTCACACATTTGCAATATTGAGATGTCTCATTAAACTTTATTTTTTGCAGTTGACAATTCGTCAATGGGTAAAATTATTTTTATTTAGAATGGAAGGAAAAAATAAAGATTATCCTCTTTAATGTGAATGTCATAACAATTTTTTTAAAAATTTAAAGTAAAGATGAACAAAAAAAAAATTGAGATGAATCAAAGGTATTGTTGATCACATTTTCTATAAATGATCAAGTCTAAATGCATGTTTATAAGGTTGACACATCTCATAAAACTCTATAAAATAATAAATGTAGACTCTTGTACTTAAATAAATAAATACAATCAAAATCTAAAGAAGAGAAAAGATAAATAAAATCTTAATATATTAAATTCAAATAAAATATTAAATTATCATAAACTCTATATGAAAATAATAAATGTTCATATTTTCCTCACTTACACTGGTTAATTTTTATTTCTTGAAGCAAAAGTAAAAGATTGAAGATTACACATTTTTAAAGCATAAAATAAGTTTAGAAAGAATAATACAGCTAAGAGGAACAACATGTAGAACCTCTTGATTTTAAGTATTTAAATATGGCATGGAATGCTTCTTATAATAGACCTGTCATAAACCACTTCATAATTCTCTTAGTTGTTGCCATGTGATTGTACCTATTAAAATGTAAATATGTTCAACAGTTTATTTATGTTTAAAATGATCTACAAAGGTTGATTGGGTCGCTGCAAGCAAAACAGTTGAACTTTTAAGATCTGTATATGTCTCTGAGCACATTTTCTATGATTTATAAAGACCAGTATCTCCTGATTACAAATGTTATAAGTAGTTCTGCCTGCCATTGTCAAGTTTTTTAACAAGGAAATTTGAATCAGATGTGGTGGTAGTCAGATCTACAAGTTTATATAATTGTAATGCAATGGGTGATCTTCCGAGAAGATCTAGTGCAGCATCACTTATATGCAATAGTGCTAAGTGGACCATTCATTATTACGAGAGATGGTTTCTTGTGAACCACTACTCATGAAACATGAATCAATGAGTTTGACTTGTAAAACTACACAGTTGAATCTTGATAACAATATCACAATTTGACACGCTGTGGAAAATACCTCCTACTTATCAATTGTAAACCCAATTTGAAACATTAGTAGTGCAAAGTATGTGTAATTGTATAGCTACACAAAATTTCCGAAACCATATTTTACCACGAAAATGTGGAAGAAAAGGCCCAGTCAAGAATCATTGCAGAACAGATTCATCCAACCATATCCATATATGAACTCAAATACAAATACAGTCAATGAGCTATAACATATACTAGTGGCTGCTGTTTTAATTGTGTTATTTGTTGTTTCAGCAGCATTTTGTTGTAAAGGGTTTCGGATCTGTTGAAAACCCATTTTTCTCAATTAATCAAAACATACATTAATGGCCTTCATGATCCATTCCTAGAGGTGATCTAATGGAACATCTTGAACTGTTCTCAAACATCATTTGATATTGCGAAAAAGAACAGTAAGAAGAAGAAAAACGAGTGGCATTCAGAATAAACTCTCTTGGCTTTATCACCGACTTTCCAAAACGTTGCAGATCTTCTTCCTTTATTTTCAAAACCTGGTTGTGTATTAGAGGTCCTTGAACCTCCATAGAATTTGCAGAAAACACTGTACAATCCATAAACTCTAAGTAGAATCCACTAACCACCCAAAAAGACTGAATGAATGAATGGGTTGTAGGTCCTGAGAAAGCTTTGAAGCAAGCCAAGGGATTATATAAAGAAATGACAGTATATAATGACAAAATGAATAATTGGGTTTGGTGGTACGCGTGATATCACATGAAAGACACGAGATCCATGTTTTAAACTGTGCTGATGAGATAAAGCTGAAGAAAGATGGGCCAGCTTTAATGTCCATTCCAACTTATTATCATTGATTGTCACATGGAAAGTGCAGCTTTGATTTTGACTTCAATCATATGAAATTATTTGCCGAGTATGGTCAGTTGATATGAAGTTTGAATTTGGCTTTTTATATTTAATTGGATTAAAGACCTCTTCTTTGGCAGCGATTGATTGATGGCTTGCATGGCTAAGAATATTACACGGTGGTATAGGGCGTTCCATACATCTTCAACTACTTAACATGATCTCAACCACAAAAACAAAAGCTAGGTTGGCAAGTTGGCAGTATGCAACTTTAATATACCTACGAATAAATCAAGGCTGATGCAATTTGTTCACCAAATTTCCACAGTTATTAAATATCTCTTGAGAGACCTTGAAGTTTGATAGCCACCTTATAGTTGTAAGAAGTAAAATACAAGTAATAATAATTAAATTATTTTAAGTTTGAAACATTATATATATGTTTTAATAAAGTGGATAAGAATATTAATTTTTAAGTATGGTAGTAAAATATTTTGCTGTAATGTGTCTTAGTGGTTAACTTTTTAGTTTTTATATTCCATTGTAATGTTTCTTTAGTCAAAAGATAGTTTTGATATTATGAAGTTTCAATAGATTGATAAATGATTTATGTTTTATTCTAATTCAAACTTGCACCTATGGTTCTAATATTTGCATATATACTATCAACTCTATATTTGTCTTTTTGAACTTAATTATTAATGTTGATCTTTGCATTCATAGTCTTTAGAATCTTATTCACCTATAATATCTAAGAATGGTGGTTATCATAAGTATCGATAGAATTTGTTCTACTATTTAAGAGGGAGGCAATTAGCTTACCACCTTTTACCTTACTCAAGTTATTGGAATGATTTAATTATTTGGAACAAGTTGGAAAATGACCAAGTAGAAATGCAAATGCAAATGTCTCTCCTTATGATCTCAAATGTTTATATAATGCTCCTAGATGCTCAGATGAATGAATGGTGATCTTGTATGATGTGGCATGTTGATGAATTAAAATTAGGTATGAGTATCCTTGTATGCAATACCTCAACATGTGAATTTACATGTTTCACAATTAAATGAATGGGCAAGGACAAGGTGAAGGCGAGTTGTTTTGGGGCAATGTTTAATTTTAAAATTTAAATTTTTGGGGTTAAAATTTCATGTGTAACTTTGAAGCAAGTTCACAATCATAGATATATTTATTCCGAACTATGGAAATAAATAAAAAATATGATGGATGGTTATGGACCAATTGGGGAATAGATTCAAAATTAGATAAGGTCTTTAGATGGATGCCAAATATTGCACTAAGGATAAAGTGTCAAATTGAGTAAAAAATGAATGGATAATGGAGAAAGGTGCTAGTGATGCACTTCTCATCCTTACATTATTCCCCCACTTCAACTTGCATGTGAATTACTATGAATCATATATGTTAAATTAAACAAGAAATCAACATGAAAGTAAATGAAAAACACATATAAAAAACATATATGGGCATGGATGGTGATCACATGTGCTCCTTATAATGACAAATCCATATTATAAAAATAAAAAATAAAAATTCTATGAGTAAAATTAGATAAATTATTAAAATAGGCATGAACAACTATTTGACAATGTCAACAATCATTGTAAATGTATCAAGAGAGATATAGGGATGTGAACTATAATAATTTAACCAAAAGAAAGTGATGTACCTAGCTATCAAGGATCCATGCTAACCAAAAGTAATTAATGTAGGGTTGGGGAGGAGCCAACATAACCAATAGTAGGTGATGTAAGGTTGTGAAAGGGTGTTAGAACACAAAGATATATTGAGAGGGGGAGTGAATCAGCATATCCTACAAACTTGTCTAATGCAACTTTTGTAAACAAAACTTCTTGTTGCTTCAAACAAATAAAGCATTCAAATCACAAACACACAACCACAACACCAAATTTGTGGAAAACCCTAAAAGGGAAACACCACAGGTAGAAATATTCTTAGAGCTATTGTCCAAATTCAACCTAACAAAATGAAACAATATTTACAAGTTTTATGGGCTGCAACCCAAAGGAAGAAACAACTCCCTAAATCATAGTTTTATGGCTTCAACCAAAAGAAGTTTACAACTCCATATAAACAACAACACTTACAAAATGTGGCTACAACCTCTGTACATGATACTTGATGAAATATGTGGATCAACCACCACTGCAACACTCGTCATTTGTATCTTCAACGCTTTTTCTCAACAACCTATGATGCCTTCAGCTCGCTACTTTTGGTACACTTTCTCATAAATATACTTGCACATGCCTCCACACATGCTCACACACCCTCATACCCTTTTCAACAACCTTGATCTTTCATTTATATCTTCCGCAAGCTTCAAAAGTTTCTCCTTGGTGGCCAAAATGAAATGTATGAAATGAAATGTGCAACAACCTTAATAAAGTCAGCTCCAAAACATCTACGAGAAAAATGAAATCGAATGTGGTCCAAGCCAAGAGATAAGAAAGACCAATTTTAATTTGACACGCATTCCCATGCTAGAGTACACCATAAATATTTGGTGTAAAACACTTCAACATTCCAAGTCAATCTAGCATTGAACACTTAACCTTTCATGCATTAACTCCAAACCACATGTGGTACCAAAGAGACTAGATAACATCATGCGGATCACATTAAAAGAATTAAATGATATTCAAAAACATTTCCATGCCATCCTTTTACAACTTTACACAAAATTATGCTAGCACAAGCAAACAAACACTAGACCTAGCATCTCTTGCAAACCCAAAAAACATAGTCTTGAGATAGAACATTGAAAACCATACTTGCAGTACATCTTAACACATGAAATTTGAAATGAGAGATGATATAGGTGTTGCAAGAATGTGTAGTTGTTTTCATTGAAGTCAAAAATCATTGGTGTCAACTATATGAAAAGGAGTTTGTTGCAAGGATGTGTAGTTAGTATTGAGTTGGTGTTGTCCCAAATGATCTGATTAGTTACATTATGTTGTCATTAGAAAGCTATTGGTGTCAACCTTTAATGTTTCTTTGATAAGATTTTGTTTGTGGATGTATGGTTGAATTGCTATGTTGCACTTGGCTTGATGGTGTTGAGGAAGTACTGAAGATGTTGATGATATGTTTCTAATAGTGTGTTGTAGTGTATTCTGTGTGGCAGAGTAGTGTTCTAGTTTGTCTTTTCATTTCTTCTAGGTTAAATATCTATTTGTGTGGTTCATATATGTTTATTAGAGGTGTTCAGAGGTGTTGCATTCAGAATTTGGTGTGCTAGATCATTGTGAAGAGGAAGGTGTTTTCACTAGTGTGTGAATTGTATATTGTAGAGGTGTCTGGGATAAATGTTCTTACTCTGCATTTCTCTGTAGAGTGTTTTCAAGTCTTGTGGATTTGGAAGTGTTGACAGTGTGTATATCTTTCTTTAGATGAAGTTGTTCATGGTTTGGTGCTTTGGAAGTCAATTTCTTGTTACAATGTATGAAAAAGTTATTTAAGTGTACTGGGTGTGTACATTCTTCAAGTAAAAGTTGTTGCAAAGGAACTTGTTGAATTTCAAGGAATTTGTGAAATATTCTAAATCATGTTCAAGTGTTATGTGGTGTCTGCAAGTAATCTTTGGATTTGAGGAAGTGTGTACTTAAGTGTTAATGGTGTTAACATAGGTTTGACCAAACTTGGGTGTTTACACTACTTGCAAAGTTGCTTTGATGTTTGTGGAATCATGGCATGGTGTGTATGAGTGGATTTAGGTCCTAGCTAAGGTGTGTTGTGATCTGCCTTCATTCCTTTCCACCGTGGGAATTTTTTGGTGCCAACCTAATTTGAATTTGCACGGTTGAGGTGCATAGCTAACCTTGGATAATGTTTTCAAGGTTGAATATGATATTTAAATATGAATTGAGTTGTTTATGGATGATAAGGTAGATAATTGAGTTGTTGATGCGAGTAATGTGAATTGCGGAGTTGTAGGGTGTGAATTTGTGAAGTGTAGTGCAAGATTTCATGTGTTATATTATTGAATGTAGTGAGCAAAAGGTTTCTACAATTCTTTAGAGAGACTATGAAGGTGGTGATGTTGTGGTGGGTTTTTTTGTTACATTGAGATGGCTTTCTCATTGTAACACTCTTCTTTATCTTCTCTTCTATTCTGACAGTGAGCCTTTCTTTCTTTTGGGAAATGAGCCCTATTGTTTTTAGTGTTGATATTACTTTATATTGAGTTAATCCTCGTTGTGTATTTTCCCATCTTGGTTTTTCCACATAAATTTGGTGTTCTTTTGTGCATGGTGTTGATGTGTTTCAATTCTTTTATGATAAATCATTCTAACAAATTAATGGTAATTTATTTGATGTGGATCTAGATTTTTTTAGGGTTTTTGAAGTTTTAAGGTACAACTAATTCACCCCCCTCTCAATTTTTTTTGCATTCAACAATTGGTATTAGAGAAAGGTTCCTTGGAATAAAGCTTAACCGCTTGAGGTAGATCTAGGACAACACACAAGAAATATGTTCCTATGTTTGATGGATTAGATTATGCATTCTGGAAGACAAGGATGGAAGGTTTTCTAGTTTCTCTTGGATTTGAAATCTAGAGGTTTGTTGAGAGAGGATATACTATTCTTGCAAATAGTCTGAGTATTGATGATGAGATCAAGGCTGATGAAAATAATGGTAAAGCAAGGTATGCTCTCTTAAGTGGTCTTGCTAATTTTGAATTGGTGAAAGTTATGAATCTAAAAAATGCTAGATAAATTTGAGTAAAGTTAGAAAGCATTTATGAAGGAGATGATATGACCAAGCAAGCTAATATGTAGAATTTAAAGATAATGTTTGAGACCCTGCGAATTTTTGAAGATGAAAAAATTACAAGCTACTTACATAATGTGGATAAAATTTTCAATGGTATCAGGGGTCTTGGTGGTGAAATGAAAGAATAAGAAGTGGAAAAGAAGCTATGGGTAAGTGCACCAAGTTGTGACACAAAAATGGCTCTTAACATGCCACTTTTTTCTGAAATCATAAAAATTTGATGTTCATGATAAAACGAAGATAGTTACACTTAAAATTTGAAGATGCAATAAGAACAAGAGTTATAGTGCTTTGAATCTACTTTCTAAACTACAATTTTTTTAAAAAAATAATGAAGATTAAGGGTTTCAAAAAGGGGGGGGCCAAAAGTGGTCATGTTTTTATCCAAAACAAATACCATAGCATCTATGGGCCCCTCCCCTTTTCACTAACTTTTTTTTAGAATTTCAAAAATCCAGACAATGAGAAATTAGATAACACCTTGTAGTTTATCCCAATTATTTCGGCTAATTTTTTAATGAATATATAGTATTTTATGAATTTTTGAACTAGACACATCCTGAAAAGCTAACAAACTTTGTAAAAAACTATCTAACAACTTTGAAAGTGTGTTTGTTCAAATAATTATGATCCATTGATTGATTCTTTGATCCATGCGATCTTTGATTCTCATCCATTCATGAGAATAGTTGATCCATGTCTTCGCCCTTGATTCCATCTTGACCATTGATCGATCCATTCTATCTTGACCCTTGATTCACCATTTTCTCCTATAAATACCTCACATTTTGGAGAGAAATGGATCCATAATCATTTGAGAAAAGTTATACTATTGAAATGATTCCACACTTTCATCCATTTGAATTCATTTGAGCATTATTCATCCATTGTGGTTCAATTTATCCATTTTCATCAATAAATCATTAATTTTCATCAATATTTTATCAATAGAATCCATCTAAAAGCTCATTTTATCAAAGGGATTGGGAAAGGGTCATTATTCCACATCAATATGGAACCAATCCCCCAATGGGATGAGGTTTGATGCATTAGAATAGATTTTCATTATTCATTTCTTGCTATTTATGTTTAATGGCTTCTTCATTTTAATGGTTTTCAAGAATTTCATTGCGATTGTAGCTTATTTAGTTAAACATTGCTTAAATTTGTATGGATATGGTATATTTAACTATTACTATGGTTACAATCACATTAGCATATCAAATTTCAGTAATCAGGTGGTCAAATTCTAGTAATCAAAAAGTTGTATCGTCTTTCTCTCTCACTCACTCATTTTCATCTCTTATGCTCTAGACCTCTCTCTCTCTCACTATCTCCATCCTTTTATTTGAATCTCTCTCCCTTGAGCTCAAGAACTACCTCTCTACATGTCCCACCCATCTCTCTCTCTCTCCCTCTCTCTCCTTCCCTCTCTAATCTCTATTTCCCTCCTTCCTTCCCTCTCTACATCTCTCTATCTCCCCTCCCCCCTCTCTCTCTCTCCTTTTTAGTTCTCTCTATATCAGCTCTCTCTCCCTCCCTCCCTCCTTCCCTCTCTAATTTTCTCTATCTCCCCCCTCTCTCTCATTCCATTTATACTTCTCTCTATCACACCTCTCTCTCCCTCCTCTCTCCAATTTTATATACCTAGTCACTCTCTCTTCCTTCCACCCACCTTCACTCTCTCCTTCTCTCTATCTAACCTATCCCTCTACCTCTCTCTTTCCCTCCCTCCTTCCTTCCCTGTCTCAATATCTCCACCTTGCTCCTTACCTCTCTACTTCTCTCTCTATCAAGTTTTATCTCTCTCTCTCCCCTTCCCTCTCTGCTCTCTTTATCTCTATCTCACCTCTCTCTCACCTCTTTTTCACCTCTCTCTCCCTCCATCCCTAACTTTTCTTCCCTTTATCCTTTCCTCTATACTTCTATTTATCTCCCCCTCCCTCTCTCTACCTATCTCTCTCTATTTATCTCTCACCTGTCTCTCTCCATCCCTAGATCTCCCTCTCTCTTTCCTTCTCTACTTCTCTCTACCTAACTATCCCTCTATACATCTTTTGTTATCCCTCCCTCCCTCCTTCCCTCTCTCAAATCTCTCCACCTTCCCTCTCCACTTCTCTCTATCACATCTCTCTAACACCTATCTCTATCACCTCTCTTTATCTCAACTCTCTCTCTTCCTACCTTCTCCCTCTCTCTCTATCTCTCCCTCCCTCCCCCTCTTTCTACCTCAACACTCCCTCTCTCCCTCACCTCTCTTTCTATCTCTCCTCATTCTCTCTCTACCTACCTCTCACTTTCTCTCCTATCTATCTCAACTATCCCTATTTACCTTTCCCTCCCTCCTCTCTCTCTTCCTTCCACCAACCTTCGTTATCTACTCTCTCTCTATCCCACCCCTATATACCTCTTTCTCTCTGCCTCCCTCCATCCTTCCCTCTCTCAATCTCTCTACCTTCCTCCTTACCTCTCTCTCCCTAAATATCCCTCCCTTCCTCCTCTCTCTCTCTATCTCACCTACCTCTCCCTCCCTCCCTCCCTCCCTCCCTACCTCTCCTTCCCTCTCTCCTTCCCTCTCTACTTCTCTCTATCTACCCTCCCTCTCTCTACCTACCTCTCTCTATTACTCTATCTCTCACTTTTCTCTCTCCCTCTATCCCTACCTCTCCATGCATCTCTCCTTCCCTCTCTATTTCTCTCTATCTACCCCTCCCTCTCTCTACCTACCTCTCTCTCTCTCACCTTTCTTTCCATCCATATCCCTCCATCTATCCCTACCTCTCCCTACATCTCTCTTTCCCTCTCCACTTCTCTCTATCTCCCCCTACACTCTCTCTACCTATCTTTCTCTCATCTCATCTCTCCATCCCTACCTCTCCCTTCATCTCTCCTTCCCTCTCTACTTCTCTCTACATACCTATCCCTCTATACCTCTTTCTCTCTCCCTCCCTCCTTCCCTCTCTCAATCTCTCCACCTTCCTCCTATCTACTCTCTTTCACTTCTCCCTCCCTTCCTCTCTCTATCTTAACTCTCTCCCTACCTCTCCCTCCCTCCCCCCCTCTCTCTCTCTACTACTCTCTATCTAACCTATCCCTATATACCTCTTTCTCTCTCCCTCCCTTCCCTCTATCAATATCTCTACCTTCCACCTTACCTCTCTCTCTCTCTCTCTCTCTCTCTCTCTCTCCTCTCCTCTCTCTCTCCTCTCTCTCTCTCTCTCTCTCTCTCTCTCTCTCTCCCTCTCTCTCTCTCTCTCTCTCTCTCTCTCTCTCTCTCTCTCTCCCCTCCTCTCTCACTCACCTCTCTCCCTCCTCCTACTATCCTTCTCCTCTCTCAATCTCTCCACCTTCCTCCTCTCTCTACTCTCCTCATTCCCTCCCTTCCTCTCTCTTTTTCCATATCCACTCTGTCTATATCAATTCTCTCTCCCTACATCTCTATTCCTCCCTCTCTCTCCCCCCTCTTTCTATCTCTCATCTCCCTCTCTCTCCTCTCCCTCTCTCTACTCTCTCTCTCTATCTCAACCTTTCTCTACCTATCTCTCCTCTCTATCTCATCTCTCTCTCCTTACCTATCCCTCCATCTCTCAAACCTTTCTCACACCTCTCTCTCACCTCTCTCTCCCTCCCTACCTCTTCCTCCTCTCCTTCCCTCTATACTTTATCTCCCCCTCCTTCTCTCTACCTACCTCTCTATGTTTCTCCCTCATTTCTCTATCTCCTTCCTTCTCTACTCTCTACCCACTTATCCCTCTATACATCTTTCTTTCTTCCTCCCTTCCTCCCCTCTCAATATCTCTACCTTCTTTCCTCTCTACTTCTCTTTCCATCACCTCTCTCTATCTATCTCTCCTTCCCTCTCTACTCTCTCTATCTCAACTCTCTTTCTCCCTATGTTTCCCTCTCTCTATCTCTCTCTCTTTCCCTCTATACTCTATCTCAACTCTCTGTCTCCCTACATTTCCCTCTCACTCTCTCTATCTATCTATCTATCTATATCTCTCTCCCTTTCCCCTCTTTCTATCTCTCCTCTCTCTCTCCCTCCCCTCTCTTTCTATCTCTCCTTTCCCTCTCTCTACCTGCCTCTCTCTCTCTCTCCTATTCTCGTCTCTCTCTCTTCCACCAACCTTCTCTCTCTACTTCTCTTTATCTAACCTACCCCTATATAACTCTTTCTCTTTTTCTCTCTCCCTCCTTCCTTCCCTCTCTCAATCTCTCCCCCATCCTCTCTCTACTCTCTCTCACTTCTCCCTTCATCACTATCCGTACCTCTCCCTTAATCTATCCTTCCCTCTTTCTATCTCTCCTCATCTTCTCTCTACCTCTATAGGAGTGAATTTGCACCTCTCTTGCGAATTCCCCTAGACACCCCCTACTTTAGAAAAATCAAACCTAAATGTGAAATTCCACATCACCCATCTACAACAAATCCACTTGGTGCCTGTCTTTTGTGTTGGTAGGGGAAATTTTGTCAAGGACACGAGTGCAACACATGGATGTCTACTCAACGTGCTACCATCCCTGAAAGATTCCTACCTCTAGAGTCTGTAGTGACATTACACTCCTCATTGGGGATGAAATGTAACGCCTTTGTGTCGACCAACCAGCCTGAAAACAACTCTTTCCCTCCCATTTTGATCTTCAAATTCCTATCTTGCTCATTCACTTCATCTCTTTAGCAATTCTTGATCTTCTACAATCTCTCTAGCATTTTCTTGAGCTTCTACACAACCAATTTCATATGTTTGAGCTACTTGTTGGACTACTAGCTTCACGTCTCCAACATCACAAAATCCTACATACTCTACCACAAAAGCTTCAGCTTGGTGCCTAGTGAGGTTGCTCTCAGCATTATTGCAGTTGGGTTGATTCTACCATTGTTTTGGTTTTGCATTCCTCTCTCATTGGCCTTGAGTGCCTTTGGTCGAGGGTGGTAACACATTTGTCTATTTTGTTGGATTTTTGTAACTTTGTGTCTCTTGTAGTGTTTGGTTCTATTCCCATTCTAGCATTACTTTCTTTACCATTTTTCTATTTCTCTCTATCTATTTGGTTGTCCATGGAAGTGGAAACACCAAAGAGGGGGTTTGACTGAGGCAAACCCCTATACAACCCCAAAAAAGTTCCTCTCTTGGTTTTTTGTAGGTGTACGTGTGCATAGAGCTTTCTAGTGAACTGGACTCTCAGTGAGTTGGACTTCATCACCCTTTCCTTCATCTACCTTCTTTACCATATTTATAGCTATAATTTCTTGTACATTATTTTTCAGTTTCTAAGTTCATTTAATCTTATTTACTAGGCCATTAGTAGGTTTCCTTGTTTTTTGCACTGTATTTCACACTTTCTGGCCATATAGATGCCAACACACCCAAGAGATGCCAATGTGTCATGCTATCATCCTCGGGTAGAGAGTTGTTTGAGGTGCATTTCAAATTCTAGAAACTTTCTTGTCTAGTCCCATTTAAGTGCTTGAATCAGTAGAGTGGCAAAAGGACTTGAGAGTTCTCTTCATTCTCTATCCTTGACCTAAACACCCACTTAGCTTGGTGTAAGGTAAGGTAGCCTTCTACTCTCGGTTCTCCGTGACTTGGAGCCTTGGTGTGGTTAGTCCCCCTCCCTTACATTTTGGTGAACCCGAGGTGAAAAACATCTATCCATTTGTTTGTGTTGAGAATTTTTCCCTCACGCATGGTGACTATTGTGAACCTAAGTTTTGTGAAGATTTATGAGCATCACAACCCATTCCATGACTTCCAAGTACGTTTTTAGAAATGTGCAACACCTACCAATAGAAAAGGTGAAGGTCACTTCTAGTTTTACCACCATTTTTTCCACTGGTCTGGCTACTAACTTTAGTACTAGTTTTCCTATAGGTTATACCAACAAGATGAGTTTCATAGATGAGACCACTCGTGCTCCTACCCCTTTACCATGTCCTATGGCTTCGTTCATGGATGAAGATGATGCTATGCATATCCCTGTGAAAAACCTTTTGGGATTGGATAACAGATTGTTAGACCTTGTGAATCATTTGGAGAAAGCACTGAACATGGAGAGAGCTGCTAGACTTGCTAGTGAGGTGAGATATTTGTTAGGAAAGAATTGGATAGGCATAGAGTTCTTACATGGCCTTACCGATCTAACTGAATCCTATATCCTCTCGTATAAGACTAGATCAGGTACTATCTAAGGAGAGGTGCTCGATGCCTATGAGAGACAAATAGGTGTCTTGATTCCTACCATGTCTATATGCATGGAAAAAATAGGCCCTTTGCATAGCATTTCCTCTACTTCTCAAAATCCTAACACTGTCAAGGTGAGAAGAATACCCCTTGGTTTCAGCTTTACCCCTCCTATTGCCCTTAGCAGTGGGGGCTTCGGTGGAATGAGTGGTGGCCGATTTGGTAGTGGAGGTGGTGCTGGTGGAAGCGGCTCTAGTGGAGGTCATGGTGGTAGTTTATGTAGTTGATGTGGCTTCGGTAGTGGTCATGGCAGTGGTTCCAAAGGTGGCTCTGAGGTCATGACGGTGGTTCCATTGGGCCTTTGTCATCCTCTGACCCTGTTCTAAACACTCTTCTTCAAAACATGGGTTGGATGCAAAAATAGTAAGTGATCCTTTCCCAAGCCTTTGTCCAACCTATCTTCCATCCTTTCTTCTGACATAGCCCATTGTCGATGGTGATTTTGAGTACTCCTTTCCCTAAGTGAATGGATATTCCTAAGTCTAAAAAGTATGGTGGTAAAGGGGATCCACAGACACATGTGTCACCTTTAAATGCCATGTGTATAGATTTATTTCATCATGATGCTCTACTGGTGAAACTCTTCCCTTGATCTCTCAAGGACACATCACTCGAGTGTATTGTTCCTTGCTCGATAATTCTATATTCTCATTTGATCAACTCATCAATCAGTTTCTCCATCAATTCCAAGATAACATCGGTATGAAGATGACCTCGGATCTTGTCTGTGTAAACAGGGAGAAAATGAGAAGATAAATAAATTCATAGCATGATACCAAGCACTCTTTTCATAGATCTCAACCTGCTACCTGACTCGAACGAGAAAAAGGTGTTCATAGGAAACCTGCAATGAGCCTAGTAGGAGAAGTTTTCCTTAATGAAGTATCCTTCTTTTGCACATCTATGTGTCACATTGTGAGAGTACCAACAAACGGTGGTTCAGTTTGGGGGATCTTCCTCGCACTCCCATTCCGAAGGAAAATCAATTGTGTCTATTTTAGGAAAAGGAAAATTTGTTGCAAATGTAGTTGTTGCAACTAACAATCATGGCCTCAAGCACAACATAAAATTTACAAAGTTAGTTGAATCTTATACTTCCATTCTATAGAATTTGTTGAAGGATAAGATCATAACTTTAGAAAACCCCCAACCTTTAAAGGAACCTTATCCTAATTGGTATGATGGGAATGCTTTTTGTCAATACCATCATGTTAACAGGCATGATATCGATCATTGCATGTGCCTACATCATGAGATATAGGATTGCATCGATGATGGTACCATCTATCTCAATGGAAAGAAGAAAAACACAAATAAGTCAGTAGAAAATGCCAATAGTGAGTTGCAGATTTATACAGACCCATTTTTGTCCCATTCAGTGAACTTAATTATTGACCCCTTCGACGCTTCTCCTAAACCCTCTACATATATTAATATGGTTTCGATTACTCCTTCCCCGCAACCTACGATTGGTTTTCCAGATGTAACTTTCACCTCACAGGAATTTCCTCTAAATAATAAGACCTCTCCCCTATAAATTCTTTCTTGCCTCAATGGAAACATTGTGACAGGAGTCCTAGTTTCCCTGTAAGCTAGGAAAATGTTATTATGGATATGTTGTGGTTAAATTCATTACAAAGGGAGGGATGTGAGGAAACAAAGTCTACCATACGTACACATGATAGTCTCTCTCTTAAGCCATATGGTTCTATAACTCTTTTCATCCTAGTTGGACCTAGGACTATGGTTACAACCTTTGATGTTATCCTAGAATTTGATCTCTTTAGGGAGAAGTTGGGCATCCCATGGCTAGCTTCCATGAATAGAATCACTTTCATTATTCAAAAATGTTTAAAGTTCTCTCACGAAGGTGTCATGCATGTTGTCCATGACACTAGATATCAGCCATTGGTATCCCATGGGGGTTATTCCTTGGATCATTTTTGGCCTTCCTTGATTGGTCTACTCCCTCCTAGAATGGACTTGCTTTATCAAAACTATGTGAAGTACAAAACCGGCAGCAAAGGATAGTATAAAGAGACTCCTTCGATAGCGCAGTAGCAAGCTACCTGCTCCTCGCAAAAGGGAAAGGAGAAGCCTACCCATCATCAGGGCCCCACTTCTACCCCCTTCCTGAAGAGGAGCTTTGGGTAACTACTCTTGGTTTTCACATAAGAAGTCTAATAGTTACTACTTGGTAAAAAGCTAATATTTGAATATTCGACCTTCCTACCTTTCCTTTGAGACCATTTCCCTACATGTATGGTAAGAGGATGGGTCCCCGTGAGGAGTCCTCTATGTCTCAGCCTCTGCGGCCTCCTACCACTCCTTCCCCCAAGGTAGTGAATGGGAAGAGGCTCGTCACTGGGGTGTTAGAGCTGACTTCCCCCATTATTACTCCAACCTCCTCTCAGTCTCTCCCTCCTACTCCCATCCAGGAGTCTCTCCCTCCACTGAAAATAGTCATGATGGACACTTCGATGGCCTCGTAGGAGCCTTCTATTCCATCTCAACTTCCATCCTGCAGCTCTCGAAGTCATGGGAATTTCCTTCTGTGTGAGTGCAAGCGTTGATAAAAGGCTCTAGCTGCTAAGTAGGCCACTTTGCAGAGGAAGGGAGGGGATTTGAATACCCCTTTTTTAGGGCTTGCTATTGTGTCCTCCTCTCCCATCCCCTATGCTTCAATATAGTTGGCCTTGGTGTTGCTTTCGGCTCCTATTGCGAGCGTAAATGCCCCTAACCCTAAAAAGGTGCATAATTTTATTACTCCTTTGGTTGATCTACCTCTTTTGATGTCCCTCCCAAACACTCTGTTGTTCTCAAAGCCCATGGACATGCCAAAAACCTTAGTGGTGTTTGACGCAATCTTTTCCTCTTCCTCTGCACCTCCACCCCATCTATGGGGATTTCGCATCCTTTGATGAAGCGAAATATGGAGGATGGCCTTGGTATAAATTGGGGTCAATAAAGGAGTCCACCTTCTTCAAAGGGTGGTTTTTTGTTAGCATGCATCGTCCTTGTGTTGAAAGAAGTTATGGTGTCCCCAAAGTTTGTCACTGCTCTTGAGTCATTCGATGAGCCTAGTAGTGAATCTTAAGCACCATCACCCTCGTCCAATGAGGTAACACATGGAACTCCTATGAAGTACATGTTTAATTCTTTGGATGAGGCCTTGACCCTTTTAGTGATCTTCATGAAGTCATTGACCTTTGCCCCATAGTAACTAAGTGGAGGAGACCTTGAAGAGTCTCCTCTCTTGGATTTTGTTGCGAGGGGGTCGGAGGGTCCCCCCCTTGACATTCTACCCTTACAGGATTGTCTTCCTTCCACATATAATGATCTAGATTGGGAGGTTGATGACCTCTTGGTTGATGAGTGTTAAGGGGCACATCTTCTTTATTTGTAGTGTAGATTGTGTGTGTATCTATGTTCCCCTGTGCTTGTGTTATGTGTTCCTAGATGACCCTTGTCACCCTTGTAGGTGCTTGGATACAGTAGTGTTTTTTTTTTCATACAACTTCCTCTATTTTTGGCATCATTCTTTCTCTATTATGTGTATTTATTTTTGACAATTGGGGACGATGTAAAGTGTAGGGGGGATTTAGGCTTTCCTTCCATGTTGACCTAATTTTATTTTTATTTTTTGTTTTCTCATGCATTCTTCACATGGTATGATATAGTAGGGGTTGATGACAGTTCATTAATATACTATTATTATACTTATATATATTTATGAGCAGCTTTGACCATGAAATATTAGATCACCCCTATGCCCCTTGTTCATGATATCATTATCTCTCATTATAGTGTTGTTATCTTTCTCTCTTCTTTGCAAGATTCATGATGTTGTGGTGCTCATGTGTTGTCCCTCGTGTGTGCAACAACATTACCATGGTAACATCTCACTATGTTCTATGGGCCACAACATCACTTTTTCATTCTTTCTTTTCTCTCATTAGGATGCCACGTGCCTCTACATTCAACACGCACCATCCTAAGGGGGGGCTATCATGTCAACTTCGATTTATAGAAAATGTATTCAGTGGCTAACAAATATTTTCTCAAAAATCCTTTTTCAAACTTTTTCAAAAATTGCATTCTCAACTAGTACCCCTAGCGAAACGTGTTTCCTTCATCATGGGTTCGCAAAGAAAGAACTTCAATAACTTTCCTCTGAGGAGGGAGCAACTTTTCCTATGGGAGAATTCTCAACCTTCCCCTCACAAGGGGGCATTTTCTTCCTTTTGAATTCCTTGATGTTGAATCAATTTGCGAAAAACATTCTTGCACTTTCAAACAGTGCGTCCCTTGAGTGGACCCCTTTTCTTTTGAGGGGTTCATGAGGGACCCCTTTGAAATATCTTCCATCAATTTTTGACTATCTTTGTGACTTTCTACTTTTTTTCCTGTGTGGCTACATTTTTTTTTCTAACATGTTTTATCTACAAATTAACATGTTGCTTTGCAGGTTCGCCTATGAAGTTGCTTTCCAATTTAACTCTGTGGAGTCCCCTTACATTGGGCTTCCTTCAAGAGAGAGTACCTAAAGGATCCTTCTTTGTAGGTCTAAGGGCATGTGAAGCACTTGCATCCTATGGTATTTTTCCATCATTGGTCTACAGGCCTTCAATGTACTTTGTTCGAATCTATAGTTCCAAGGAGCTACAGAGTCCTTTGTCTGAACCTCCTCAGGAGAGAGTAATTGTGGAGCTATTTTTCTACCCTACGCTTTCAAGCTCTCCAAATTACGGTCTGCTTCATCGACGATTCAAGTATACATTTCTAAACTCTTTGACCTACTTTACTGAAAACTTATTGACACTCATGCTCGCTAAAGTGGGGGAAAAATGTATAGGAGTGAATTTGCACCCCTCTTGCAAATTCCCCTTTACACCCCCTACTTTAGAAAAGTCAAACCCAAATGTGAAATTCCACATCACCCATCTGCAACGAATCCACTTGGTGCCTATCTTTTGTGTCAGTGGGAGAATTTTTGTTAGGGACGCCAGTGCATCACGCAGACATCTATGTGGTGTGCTGCCATCCTTGATAGATTCCTACCTCTTATGTCTATAGGGACATTACACTCCTCATTGGGGACAAAATGTAATGCCTCTATGTTGACTAGCTAGCCCAAAAATGACTCTTTCCCTCCCATTTTGATCTTCAAATGCCTATCTTGCTCATTCACTTCATCTCTTTAGCAATTCTTGATCTTCTATAATCTCTCTAGCATTTTCTTGAGCTTCTACACACCAATTTCATACGTTTGAGCTACTTGTTGCACTACTAGCTTCACGTCTCCAACATCACAAAATCCTACGTACTCTACCATAGAAGCTTCAGCTTGGTGCCTAGTGAGGCTGCTCTCGGTGTTGCGGCTGCGTCGATTCTACCATTTTGGTGGGCTTGCATTCCTCTCTCATTGGCCTTGAGTGCCTTTGGTCAAGGGTGGTAATGCTTTTGTCTATTTTTTGGATTTGTGTAGCTTTGTGTCTCTTGTAGTGGTTGGTTCTATTCCCATTCCAACATTACTTTATTTACCATTTTTCTATTTCTCTATCTATATGTCTAACTGTGGAGGTGGAAACACCAAAGTGGGGGTTTGACTGAGGCAAACCCCTATACAACCCCAACATTTTTCCCCTCTTGGATGTGTGTAGGTGTACATGTGTGTGGAGCTTGCTGGTGAATTAGACTCTTAGTGAGTTGGACTTTGTCACCCTTGATTTCATCTATCTTCTTTACCATCTTTATAGCTATTTCTCATACGTGATTATTCACTTTAGTTCATTAAATCTTATTTACTAGGCCATTAGTAGGTTTCCTGGTTTTTCACACTGTATTTTACACTTTCTAGTCACATGGACACCAATGCACTAGAGAGACGCCATTGTGTCGCATTGTCATCCTTGGGCAAAGAGCTATATGAGGTACATTGCAGATTCTAGAAACTTGCTCATGTAGTCCCATTTAAGTGCTCATATTAGTAGAGTGATAGAAGCACTTGAGAGTGCTCTTCATTCTCTATCCTTGACCTAAACACCCACTTAGCTTGAGGTAAGATAGGGAAGCCTTCTGCTCTCAGCTCTCCATGACCTAGAGCCTTGGTGAAGTTGTAACCCTACCTTACACTACCTACCTCTCTCTCTCCTATCTGTCTCAACTATCCCTCTTTACCTCTCTCTCTCTCTCTGTGACCAACCTTCACTCTCTACTTCTCTCTACCTACCTATCCCTATATACCTCTTTCATTCTCTCTCTTGACCTTTCCTCTCTACTTATCTCTCTATCACATCTCTTTATCACCTATCTCTATCACCTCTCTCTCTATCTCTCTCTCCTTCCCTCTCTACTCTCTCTATCTCAACTCTCTCTCTCTCTCTATCTATATCTATTTTTCTTTCTTTATCTCTCCCTCCCTCCTCCCTCTTTCTATATCTCCTCTCTCTCTCTCTCCCTCTCCTCTCTTTCTATCTCTCCTCACCCTCTCTCTCTCTCTCAACCCCATCCTTTCTCTCTTCCACCAACCTCTCTCTACTTATCTCTATCTAAACTAACCATATATACCTCTTTATCTCTCCTTCCCTACCTCCTTCCCTCTCTCAATCTCTTTACCTTCCTCCTTACCACTCTCTCTCACTCTCTCTCCCCTCCCCTCTCTACTCTCTATCTCACCTCTCTCTCTCCCTACATATCCCTCCCTCCCTCTTCTCTATCTATCCCACCTCCCTCTCCCTCCCTCCCTACCTCTGATTCCCTCTCTCATTCCCTCTCTACTTCTCTCTATTTCCCCTCCCTCTATTGTTCTCGCTCTCAACTTTCTCTCTCCATCACTATCTCTCCCTCTATCCCTACCTCTCCTTCCCTCTTTTTATCTATCCTCATCCTCTCTCTACCTACCCCTCTCTCTCCTATTATTTCAACTCTCTCTCTCTCTCTCTATCTCTCTCTCTCTCCCTCTCTCTCTCTCTCTCCCCCTCCCTCCTTCCCTCTCTAATCTCTTTCTCTCTATCTCACATCTCTCTCCCTACCTCTCTATCTCTCTCTACTCTCTTTCTCTCTATCTCACCTCTCTCTCTTTACCCATCCCTCCCTCTCTCCTCTCCCTCTCTACTTACCATGTCTCTCTCTACTCTCCCTTTGGGTATGTGCAGGGTCACAATGGGCCAAAAAGTGGCGATGTGAAAAAAGTTGCATTTTGCATCAACTAAAAAATGCAAAAATCTCAAGTTGACTTTTTTCTAGCTTGGGTGTCAGCACATTGCTCTAAAGCAATGCCCAAGGAAAGAATCAGATATCGGATATCTGATTTGAAGCGTGTATAAATAGATATTAAGTAAGCTTTTAAAATCATTTGAACCATTTTAAAGCTGAGTACGGGCAGTGAGGGTGACATTTGAGAATCAGATATCTGATTTCAAGTAGATATCTGATTTTCAAGGCAAGTTATTGGTTTTATTTTTGTTTTAGTCGATTTTCCTATTAGTTTTGTAGAATTTTATGTAGTTTTTTATGGATTTTTATTAAAAAGTAGGGTTTTTTATTGATTTTTATTAAAAACTAGAGTTTACAATGGACTTTTATTAAAAACTAATATTTTTTATAGATTTTTATTAAAAACTAATATTTTTTATAGATTTTTATTAAAAACTAATATTTTTTATGGATTTTTATTAAAAACTAGAGTTTTTTATGGATTTTAGTTAAAAATAATGGTTTTTTTTGGATTTTTATTAAAAACTAGGGGTTTTTTACAATAATTTCATTTATATTGTGTAATTTCAATTAGATTCATTAGTTTTTTACTTTAATTAGGTATTATGGCTAAGAATGAAAATGCACAAATGCCAAACGCTCCACCACCTTCGCAGCCATCAATTGAAGACTTAATTGGTGAAAAATTAGAGCAATTGAGGGGCATTTGTGATGTTTATAAGACAATCCCTTGATTATCCCAAATGACAAACACATTGCAGGAAATAATTAAAAATATAGAAACCCTCTCCACCCAACATAATGCCTTTCTTTCATGGCAAGAAACCATGAGGGAATATTACTCATGTGGATTGTCTTACGATGATGTGAAAAATATCCAAATAACAAAAGCCCAAATTTCCTCTTTATTTGTTAATCCCCGCACTGGTTTTCCAGTTAATGTTAATAAACCAAAACTTTCTATAAAATGGTGCATGAATAAGGACATTGTAGATAACTTTTGGGATCGTTGGTGTATGGTTTTTGATAAACCAACCAACAACAATAGTGATATACCATTTTACTTTATTAAAAAATTATACACTGAGTTTGTGTTAGGGCATCATGTCAATTACTTTTCAACATTAAACCCTTCCAGGGCATCGGTGGAGGTATGCCCTAGGATAGACCAGGGGCAGCTAGAGTAGTCCTGTGCCCATATGTCCCCCCTTCTCCCCTTCCTTTGCCACCTCTAGTACATCATCCAGATATTATCCAGGATGCACCCACACAAAATATTCAGGCTATTCACTCTTTCAGTGGTATTTTGGTTTCACATGCTTCTACAGTAGCTTAGCCACATTTTGGCGATGTTGGTAATGGATTGAGTGTTGTTGCATCATCCTCCTCAGGTCCACATATTTGTGTGCCACATACTTGCTCTATGTGCCACCAGATATGCTTGGGTCTTCTTGTACACTCGTTGAGCATCCCTTGGACAGTTCTGATTATGACCTCCATGATGTGGACATTATAGATCAGACGTAGGGGAGTGGAGTGCACCCTATAGAGTCCTCTCCTGCTAGAGAGGGGGATGTTGGAATAGTGACATAGGTAAGATTTAACTTATAAATTCATAACTTGCATTTGTTTTTAAATGAATATTAATAAGAGATAGTATCAAGTACTAATATTTATTTACATGGTCTATTTAACAGTTGGTGTCTAAGGAGGAGCTCACATAGGTGACTGATAGCACCCTTAGGGTCATTTCATTTGGCCTTGACATGCACATAGTATATATTTTTACACTCACTCATTTACATTTTTTTATTATATACTTGCTTGTTATTTGAATTTTCATTAATGAAATTATATAATAACTTATATGTTTATCTTATTTTCCTCTTGTAGGAAATACCTAGTGCGAGCGAGGTGTAGCCTTGTGTAGACTATGGAGGCACAAAGTTAGATAAGGGGAAGGTAATTGAACTCAAATTGGATTGAATTAATATTTTTAAGATCTTCTATTGATTATGCATACATCGACATAGATTGGTAGTTTCATATGTACTTGTCATTTTTATGTACAGGTGGTTATGAGCTATACATCATTGTTGAAAAGTGTCATAATGCGTGAAGGAGTAGGTATTGGAACACCTCAAGGAGTAGGTGTTGAAACACCTCAAGGAGGAGGTGTCGAAACACCTGAAGGATATAAATAAAAAGATCAACCTAAAGAGGTATGTGTTTATTTTATTTTGTGTTTGGTAAATATGTTCCTATTACCAACAATCATATGCTAACTTGGATCAATGTTATGTTTTTTTTCACATATATAGATTGACATTTCAAAAGTTGGTTTGGTTGGTTCTTTGAGAGGGGTATATTCTAGGACTCCTGACCCTTTGAAGAGATGTATATTTCAGGTAATCAAGATTTCAATTTTAGAGTTCAATTAAAATTCAATGTATATTGATTTTGATGTTAATTATTTGATTTTAAATTATATAGTATAATTAATCTCAATCGTGGTTTGAATTTTTCTTGTGTAGCTACCTTCAGAGCCAAAGAGTGCTTTAAAGAGGCTCCATTTTGATGATCCACATTAGTTTAGGATGAGATAGGTCACATTTTGGCATGTAAATTTTGAATAGATATCGAGATGGCATATGCCACATTTTGTAAAACTTTGTTTGAGTTGGTGTTGATGCCAATTTTGTATATGTACATACACTTGATTATTGGATAATTTGATATATAGAAGTTGACAATCAAAATTTAATTTGTTCTTCATGTGCATGATTAAACTCTTTGAAAATTTAATCTTGAACAATGGTTAAATATCAATGTGCAATAGCATAAAAATGAATGGTCATATTATGTATTTTATATTCATATCACTGATTACATTGCATTGCACATCTTTCAAACTCAAAGCATTACTTCACATTGCATAACTAACAGCTAGATGTTGATAGATGAAAAAAATTCAATTAAAATATAGTTTTTACAAAGTCAACCTAAGCAGTTATGCAATTACTTTACATTGCATAACTAATAACTAAGAGCAGCTATCAATTGCATTTTCTTGTCATGGAATTCTATGAGACCACATTTCTTTGAGGCTTTTTTTCAAACAGTCCACTACCTTGTCTATGCTACCACATTTTTCATACATGTCTACCAAAGCTTTTTATCAAACATTTCACTGGCTTGTTGCTATGGCTAAAAGCCTAAAACAAGTGCTTTCAAACAAGTTATGGATGCTTGGAAAAATTCTATCAAAGCATAATAGTAAGCAATAGCATACAGAAGGCAATTAACTGTTTGAAAAATGCCTCAAAGAAATGAAGTCTCATGGTGATGGAATGCCATGAGAATCAAAATTTATTTTGATTGTCATGGCATTCCATCACCATGAGACCTCATTTCTTTGAGATATTTTTTCAAACAGTTGACTACCTTGTTGATTGCCATGGCATTCCATCACCATGAGACCTCATTTCATTGGGGCATTTTTTCAAACAGTTCACTGCCTTGTCTATGCTACCACATTTTTCATACATGTCTATTAGAGAATTCTATCAAACATTTAATTTCCTTACTGCTATGGCTAAAAGCCTAAGACAAGTGCTTTTGAACAAGCTATGGATGCTTGGAAAGAATCTAACAAAGAATAATAGTAAGCAATAATACATAAAAGGCAATGAACTGTTTAAAGCAAATGCCTCAAAGAAATGTGGTCTCATGGTGATGGAATGCCATGACAAGAAAATTGCTATAGATTGTCATGGAATTCCATCACCATGAGACCATCTTTTTTTGAGGCATTTTTTCAAACAATTCACTGTCTTGTATATGCTACCACATTTTTCATACGTCTACCAAAGCATTTTATCAAGCAGTTCGCTGCCTTGCTGCTATGGCTAAAAGCATAAAATAGGTGTTTTCAAACAAACTATATGGATGCTTGGAAAATGGCGTAGGAGCACCTTGGAAACAGAGGACTAGTTGATAGTTAGTTGATGCAACCAAGGATGGAAAACCACTCACTTTCACAATACAAGGGATTCCTAAACACCTTTCTCAACCTAACTCTCAGATCTCTTTAACAACTCCTACAAATAATCATCATTCTAGACTCCCATTTTAGTCCCCTTCAACGTACTTCCAACTCACATAGGACTCCTTCGGAACAACTTTCACAAATCATGCAAATTGCGCTGCTAAACCTAGCCAAATAGGCCAAATTTGCAAAGCAACCACCCTTGGAACACTTCACAGACCCTAAAACTTGTTGGTTCAGCACTCAAAAGATGACAAAACCTCAAATTTTCCCATTTATCCTATGGAACTTTCCCTCTAAGAGCCTATTCCACAAAAACCTCAAATTGCTCAAATTTGGCATGGGTTTATTGAATACCTACTTGCAGACTTCCCTAGACTTTACCAAAAACTCCAACACCCTTGAATAACCCTACACAAGCTTAAAAGAACAAGAAAATTGTTTTCCCTCAAACAATTCCCACTTTTTCATGCAAAAACACCCCAAATGCCATTTAGGGCATCACCAAAAATCATAATGTTGACCTCCCCTACACAAGAAACAATGAAAACATGTTTATCTATCCCAACTAAGCCTATCCACCGAGTTATAGCATCATACAATGGGTGGAAGGCTTAAAATTCCATTTTAAATGCACTCAAACCCTTGGAACAGGGCTCACAGACCGACCTCCAATAAAATGCCTCTTAAATGCACAAAAATGAATGAAATTACTTGAAACCAAGTTTGTGAAGAAGTTAACTCTACTTCCCACCATTTTCCATTAAAAATAAAGCAACAAGCTATGGTCTCATGGATTTTTTTTGCACGAAAATCAGCGTTGGAATTTGGTTGGAGGTTGAAAACTACTTGTAAGGGCATAAATAAATCTTGTTCTACAACTCGTATGACCAAATTGATTGTTCCATCACATCCGTATGGGTACATTTAGGTTAGATATGGTCCCCTTTCACACCCAAACATGCCGAAGCAGTCTAAGCTACGTTCAATCGGCGAAATCCCTTGAGTTGAAAGTGAAGAAGGGTAGCAATCTTTGACAGACTGTTACTCAGAATTCGTCATTCCTAAAATCTTTTTGTCTGAGGCTGCAAGATCGTGTTGGGCCCCTCTACAATAACCTCTCTCATTTTTTTCTATCTCAAAGAAGTTTTCTTGTGGTGATGAGTTTTCAGTTGAGGGAAAAGTTGTCAGATGCAAGCAATGTAAAGTTGCAAAGTGGTGCAAATTTCATTCTGCAACTTGTACAACCAAACAGACTATTCCAACATGTCTATATGGGTACGTTTACACAAGGGATGGTCATCTTTTGCACCCAAATATGCCGAATCACTTCGAGCTACATTGGACCGGCGATTTCCCTTAAGAGCCCAAAGTGCTAAAAGATAATAATCTTTAAAGGGATATTTCTTAGAAACCGTGATGCTTACAGAATCTTTTTCTAAGGCTATGGGATCATGTTGGGACCATTTTCAATAACCTCTCTCGGTTTTTGATATCTCAGAGGCATTTTCCCGTGGTGATGAGTTTTCAGTCGAGGGAAAAGTTGCCAAATGCAAGCAATGTAAAGTTGCAAAGTGGTACAACTTCTATTCTCCAACTCATACGACCAAACAGACTGTTCCAACACATTTGTATGGGTATTTTTATGTTAGGGATGGTCCTCTTTTGTACCCAAATATGTTGAATCACTTCGAGCTACATTGGACTGGCGATTTCCCTTAAGAGTCCAAAGTGCTAAATGGAATCAATCTTTGAAGGGCTATTTCTCAGAAACCATGATTCCTAAAAACTCTTTGTCTAAGGATATGGGATCATGTTGGGACCATCTACAATAACCTCTCTCAATTTTTTCTCTCTCAGAGGCATTTTCTCGTGGTGACGAGTTTTCAGTTGAGGGAAAAGTTGTTAGATGCAAGTAGTGTAAAGTTGCAAAGTGGTGCAACTTTCATTCTCCAACAAATACGACCAAATGAACCATTTCATCACATTTGTATGGGTACATTTACACTAGGGATAGTCCTCTTTTGCACCCAAATATGCCGAATCACTCTGAGCTACATTGGACCCGCAATTTCCCTTAAGAGTCCAAAGTGATAAAAGGTAGTAATCTTTGAAGGGATATTTCTTAGAAACCATGATGCTTACAGACTCTCTGTCTAAGGCTATGGGATCATGTTGTGGCCATCTACAATAACCTCTCTCAGTTTTTTCTATCTCGAAGGATTTTTCTCGTGGTGACAAGTTTTCAGTTGAGGGAAAAATTGTCAAATGCAAGCAGTGTAAAGTTGCAAAGTGGTGCAACTTTCATTCTCCAACTCATATGACCAAATGAATTGTTCCAACACGTCTAGATGGGTATGTTTATGCTAGGGATGGTCCTCTTTTGCACCCAAATATTCCAAATCACTTTGAGCTACATTGGACCAGTGACTTCCCTTAAGAGTCCAAAGTGCTAAAAGGCAGCAATCTTTAAAGGGCTATTTCTTAGAAATCGTGATGCTTACAAACTCTCCATCTAAGGCCATGTGATCGTTTTGGGCCATCTACAATAACCTCTCTCAATTTTTCCTATCTCGGAGGTTTTTTCTCGTGGTGACGAGTTTTTAGTTGAGAGAAAAGTTGTCAGTTGCAAGTAGTGTAAAGTTGCAAAGTGGTGCAACTTTCATTCTACAACTTGTACGACCAAATAGACTATTTCAACACATTTGGATGGGTGTATTTATGCTATATGGTTCTTATTTGCACCCAAATATGTTGAATCACTCCAAGCTACATTGGACCAGTGATTTCCCTTAAGAGTCCAAAGTGCTAAAAGGCCATACAAACTATTGTACAGTTTATAGCTCGATGGTATGGCCATGGTAGATGTTATTAGGACTATATAAGGTGAATATGTGGGTTTAAAGAGCTGGAAAGGTCTGTAGTTGAGTTGGTGAGTTGCCATGCATGGTAAAAATGAGTGAAATTAGGTGAAAAATGGTGGTTACAACATGCTAATGTCAATGAAACATGGAGGCAGCAAGATTTAAGGTTGGATCAAGCTTGTGCAAGTCTTAATAGACATTTTTGATGAGTTTATATGATGTGGAAAGGTTGGAAACATTGTTTTCCTTAAAAACCGAGCATGAAAGTTGCTAAAAATGAGGGTTTGTTGAAATAGAGCTTTAGAAAGCGTATCTCACCAAAAAAACATTGTGGTTTTGGTAGGATGTTTAATGCTACCCCATCAAAATTTCAAGTTTGGGAAGTGTTTAAATATGAGTCTCTTTGTAAAATGGACCTATTTTGGTGAAGTTGCAACCAAGTTTGGGTTTGAGGATCAAATTGGAGTTTGAATCATCTTTAATTGTAATTGTACTATTGAAAGCCACCTAGCTCTTGCATCAGAAAACTCTTACCCAATCAACTTGAACATCATGCACACCCAAATACATTGTTTCCACTTTGCTAGATCAAAAACTCAATTACATTGGAAATGACCCTCACATTACCTTTTTACATTGTTTTTTTGGAAAAAGTGGCAAGCCACTATAATTTATTATATATAAATAGGAGATATTACAAAACCTGGTTCAAACGAGCATACCGATAGGAAAGAACTAGGAAGAAAACCTCTGGTTGTAGCTCAATTAAGTACAAAAATCTCTTATAGAATTGTCCCAATAACAGTAACAAAGCATACACCCAGGTATGACTATTTCAACCTATGAGTTTCCAAAATACAAACCCCTTTACATTTGAAATATACCCTTTATACAATGCCAGACATTTGACCCATATTTAAATAAACATAACTGGATATAGATTATGTCCATACACAATTATGACCTTTTTACATTGTTTCACATTTGAAAATTCAAATTTTACAAAATTTTCCTATTGGAGGCATTCATGGCACACTCTTCCACAAGAGTAGTATGTTGATGTTCTGGAGTGACAAGCACCTGTATAAACCATCAAGGTAGCATTTAAACTACATACAATAGAAAAGATGCGTAGAATAAAAGACGCTTAGAATAACCAATCTATATTAGTGTAATCTATCACATACCTCTCTGAAAGGATCAGAGCTGCGTATTGTTGTAGCAGGTCCATGATCAATCGTGCCAAAAATATTGCAAAATTTGTCAAATGAAAAATCTATATTGTCACAATAGAAAAGATGCTTAGACTACAAAATCTAAATTTATCTAAACAACCTGAATGATGATGAGTTGGTAATGCAAACTATAAAAGATGCTTACAATAACCAATCTATATTATTCTAAATGACCTAATTGATGATGAGATGGTAATGTAAACTATAAAATATGCTTAGAATAACTAATCTATATTATTGTAATATGTGGCATACCTCTCTGAAAGGATTAGAGTTGGCTATTTTTGCAACAGGGCCATGATCAATCGTGCTAAAAATATCGCAAAATTTGTCAAATGATAAATCTATATTATCACAATAGAAAAGATGATTAGACTGACAAATCTATATTAATCTAACCAACCTGAATGATGATGAGTTGGTAATGCAAACTATAAAAGATGCTTAGAATAACCAATCTTTTGTAACCAACTCACATCTAGAACCTTCACCTTCACTCTACAAAGTATATTTGACTATCTCATTTCTCTTTTTCTCAACAAGCTTCTTTCCAAATTCATGTTCGAAACCCTCATGAGAACATTGAATTAACTTTGACAAGCCACCACATTGTGATCACTTCGCATTTAAACAATCATTTCTATAGAAAAATAAACCATCATCTCTAGAACATAAAAATAGATCTAGCAAGTCCCTTGATGATTTCAGAAGATGCATTGCACCACACTTTTGTAACATTTCATTAGTATGCAAAGTAGAACAGATATAGCATAATAGTTCATGGTACATTGAAAACTCCACATGGTATTTGCAACAACAAGTATTATGAATCTTAAGAGGCACACAATAAAATGGCTTCAAACCTTCAAAAGTCCTTTGTGAGATTTCCATATTTGGATGTGTTTCAATAAATTTTTTGAACATTGTTTGTCTTGATTACAAGAAATGTTTAGGATGCAATGTGCAGTTTCGATTGCCAATTCTTAGCTTTAAAACATCCTTTGCATTGGGTGATACTCTAGATTTATCATGTCAAAATTGTTGAATTACCTGGTTTGCATTATTGGTTAGCTTCTTGTCAACACGTGGAAGCTTCCCGACAAAATCCCATGTATCATTTTGAAGAGGACCATCTATTCTTTCTCTTCTTCCAAGTGCTCTATCCAAAGTTTTACGATTTATGTCAAAATCAGTACAAGTTTGTCTCATAAAGCGAGCCTTTTTCAATTGATGGCTTACTAGGCGGTTGTAATGACTCTCCAAGTAGCTCTCTTATCTTTTTCCTTGTTATTTTTTCCAATAGACTTGAGAGCATTAAAAATATTTTTGACAATAATAAAAAAAAAAATCGGTCTTCTTGTTCACATGAATCTTCAATTTGGCTACAAAAGGTCTCATCTTTTGCATCTTTAGCAATTGTACAAAAAGTTGGCATTGCTTAGTCAATGTCTTATCACTAAAATATTGGTTGAAAAGTCTTGTATCCCACAACTGAACAGTTCATGTTGACTTCTTGCCTTCAAAATTGTTTATAATGTTCTCATCAATTTCAAGTAACCATTTAGGGGTTCTTGAAGGTCTTGAATTTGGAACATGTCTCTCTTCCACACAATGTTATTCATTTCTCATGTAATCTGGTGAAACATAATTTACACTTGGTTCAATATTATGGTTAACATCTTCAATTCCAACATTTTCACCTTGAACATTTTCAATATCAATTTAAATAATTTCATTCCCAATTTCAAT
>VDFB02379711.1:202089382-202143290 GCA_007258455.2 Sequoia sempervirens | reverse complement strand
CACAAAAATGCATTGCAAAAATTCATGTTTCATGTATTTGGTGAGTTCCAAATTTGGTGCTAGCCAAATGGAGAACTTCATTTGGTGAGTTCCAAATTTGGCACTCTCCAAATGATGAATTTTATTTGGCTAGCACCAAATTTGGCGCTAGCTAAATGAAATACTAAGCCTTAGGTCGGTCATCCGAGCCATTTGGCAAGCACCAAATTTGGTGCTCGCTAATTGGTCATTTTGGGTAAAAAACAAAAGTGGCACCTTTTTTGTGTCACAACTTGGTGCACTTACCGTACTTAGAACTCTTCCTAAAGCTTATATTCATAAAGTTTCTGCTATTGAAGAATCACAAAAAGATGAATCAATATACCAGAGATCAGTTGTATGGTTCTTTAACTGCTTTTGAAAGGAGAGAATTTTGTACAAGTGGTGCAAAATTTGAGAGTGATTTTAAGGCTATCAAATTAGAGAATATTGTGAAATAAAATTGAGAGGATCTTGATGATGTGGAAGCTAAATTTGTGAGAAGAATGAAAGGGGTACTAGAAAATACAGTGGTAAGTTTTCTTTCAAATGTTTCAGTTGTGGAAATATAGGTCATTATGCTTCTAAATTTTTCTCCTCTTGCTCTCTACTACCATCTTGATGATGGATCATGTAGGGTGATCTAAAATGTATTGATGAAAAAATCTTAAACACAATCAAATCCAAAAACAAACTATATAGAGCTTTGAATAACAAAATTAGGGAGAACAAAGGTAAAATAGTTAATAAAAGTTATTATGTTAGAGAAGATGCAAGTATATCTGATGATGAATTTGATTATAGAGATGATTAGGATGGTGAATTCTTGTTCATGGCTTTAAAATATGAAACTAATTCAGCTAACTATGAGAGATGTGTGAAGGAAAGGGCTCTGAAAGCAAGTGCTAAAATTAAAGGTACCTTGGTGTCTTCTTTTCATGCTAGATAGGAGAAGAACTACTAGATCATTGATAGTGGATGCTCTAATCATATGAATGGTAACAAGAGAAAGTTTGTTAAAATTGAGAAATATGGAGGACTTGTTAGGTTTGGTGATGATATATTTTCTAAGATGTGTGGAAAAGGTTCAATCAATTTTGATTTCAAGCATAATACTGATGATGTTCTTTATGTTAAGGGTTTAAGACATAACCTTTTGATTATTGGACAAATGTGTAGCAAGGGATACAATCTTATGTTTTAGGATGATGGTTGTGAGATCATAGAAGGATCTGGAACTATAATTGTTTTTGGAAGGACAAATGGAAATGTCTATCAGCCCAAAGGTGTTGATGGTTATTGTTTCATAACTTAGATCAATGAGAGTTGGCTATGGCATAGAAGAATGTGGCACATCAATTTTGATAGCCTAGTGAGAATAAGTTCAGTTCAAGTTGTGAGAGATCTATCAAAGATTACAAAGCCTATTAAGGTTGTCTATAAGGAATGTCATGTTGGAAAGCAAGAAAGAATAAGTTTCAAAGTCAAAGAAAAATATTCTACCAGACTATTGAAATTTGTGAATATAGATCTTTGTGGTCCTACCATATCAAGAAGTCTTTAAGGTGATAGGTATTTCATGCTATTGATTGATGATTATTCTAGAATGACATGGGTTACTTTTTTCAAAAAAACAAAAATAGAAGCCCTAGACAAGTTTTAAGCATTCAAAGTTATGGTTGATAATGAAATGGATATGAAAATCAAATGTTTGAGATCTAACAGAGGTGGAGAGTTCACCTCCAATGAGTTTAACATATTTTGTGAGAATCATGGAAAAAAGAGGCGTTTATCTTCCCCTAGGACTCCTCAGTAGAATGGATTGGTTGAAAGAAAGAATAGGATATTTCAAGAAGTTGCAAGTACAATGATGAAAGAAGCAACTCTACTGGAAGTTTATTGGAGAGAAGCAATTCATACTATTGCTTATATACTTAATAGAGTGCAAGAAAGAGAAAAAAACACAGACTCCTTATGAGCTATGTTATGGAATGATTCCTACTATCAAATACTTGAGAGTGTTTGGAAGAAAATGCTATATCAAAGGGGATGAAGAAAACTTAGGAAATTTTGATGCAAGGTCTGATGAAGGTATCTTCCTTGTATATTCTACTAAATACAAAGTTTACTGGTGCTACAACAAGATGCTAATAAAGATTGTTGAGAGTGAAAATGTCAAGGTTGATGAAGACCTACAAAATAATTCAGTGGTAATTGATGTATATGAATCAAACGAATCTACTTGCAAAAAAGAAGAAAAAGCTAAGGAAAAAGAAGTGCAAATTGAAGAGGAAGAAGCTCTGGAAAAGGTTCCTAAAACTCCTAAGTATGTGTCAACATAGAAGAATCATTTTGAAGTTCACATATCATTGGTGATAAGAACAAAGGTGTACTGACAAGAAGGAAATTTGTTGAAGAAAAGGTAAATATGTGTGTTACTTTTTGAAGTTGAACCCAAAACAATGATTGAAGCATGCAAGGATGAGCATTGGATCAAGGCTATGGAAGAACTAATGCAGATTGAAAATAATTAGACTTGGGAACTTGTATCAAGACCAACAAAAAATAATTTAATTGGAACTAAGTGGGTATTTAGAAACAAATTAAATGAGAGTGGAGAAGTGGTAAGAAATAAGGCAAGGCTTGTATGTAAAGGTTACTCACAAGTAGAAGGATTAGACTTTGAGGAGGCATTTGCTCCGATGGCAAGAATGGAAGTTATCAAAAAAAATTTGGATTTTGTAACACATAAATATTTCAAAGTTTATCAAATGGATGTGAAGTATGTTTTCTTTAATGGTGAATTGGAAGAAGAAGTATACATAGAACAACCAAAAGGATTTTAGTTATTAGATAAACTGGATATGGTCTACAAATTGAAGAAGACATTATATTGATTGAAGGAAGCTCCTAGAGCTTGGTGCAAGGTTATATAGGTACTTGTTACAACAAGGATTCAATAAAGGTACCACAAATAGCAATCTATACTTCAAAGTTGAAAATGATCAAATCTTGATTGTGGTTGTATATGTTGATGACATAATTTTTGGAGGAAATTAAGCTGTGTAAGAAATTTATAGAACATATGCAGAAAAAATTTGAAATGTCAATGTTTGGGGAGATGAATTTATTCCTTGTGCTACAAATCAATTAGATGTAAACAAAGGCATTTTCATTTCACAAACAAATTATGTCAATGAAATGTTAAAGAATTTTGGGATGGAAGATTCTAAACCAATATGTACCCCAATGGTTACTAGTTGCAAGTTGAGCAAGTATAGATCAATGATTGGAGTATTTCTATATCTAATTGCTACTAGACCAGATATCATCCATGTAGTTTTTCTTGTGGCTAGATTTCAAGAAGATCCTAGAGAGTCACATGTTATAGCAGTGAAGAGGATATTTAGATACTTGAAGGATACTCCAGATCATGGCATGGGGTATCTAAAGGATAGTGACTTTACTCTAAATTCTTACATAGATGTAGATTGGGTTGCTTACATATAGATGAAAGAAAAAGTACATGTGGTGGTGCATACTTTCTTGGATGTAGATTGGTTTCATGGCTAAGTAAGAAACAAGATTCAATTTCTTTATCTATTGAAGAAGTAGAATACATTGCATTTGCATCTTACTACACAATTTTTTTGTGGATGAGGCAAACATTAAAGGATATCAGGGTGGTATATGATGAACCAATTTCTATCTTTTGTGATAATACAAGTGCTATCAATATTTCAAAGAATCTGGTAATGGATTTTGTAATCAGGAATTTAAGATTTAAGATTAAGATATTAAGATCATTAAACACAAAAACTCCAATCAACTATGAAGAATAAAGGAAACATAAATGTAAATAAAATGAAACAATGTTACCAAGTTCATGCATCCATTGGCTGACCTTCGTAGCCCTTCTCCATTCTACTATAAATAATTAATGCCCTCATATTATAGGTATGCACTAACAAGCCTATGACCAAGACAAAGCACAATATCAAAGTTTATTCTCAATAACATAAAATATATATTCTAGATTCTAAAAATGATAGTGACAACATCCTTTTATAGAGAGTCGAATGTGAAATAGACGATTGAGATTAAATGATTTTTATTTTGATCAATGGATGAAATTATATGAGACGAGATAAGATACAAACGAGATTGGCAGAAGAATGACAAAATTGACTAATTTTTACAAAAATCACTTCAGTTTGAGAGAGAAATTGCATTTTCAAATAATGGAAACATTATTTAAATTCAAAAGAAAAACACAAATTAAATTTTTGATTAAATAGAAATTGCATTCAAAAAGTGAGAGAAAAGAGGAGTCATTTAATTTAATTAAATTTAATGAACTTGTGATAGAAAAAGCTAAAAGTGAATAATTAACATAATTAACATAATTATTTAATTATAGTGGAAAGTGATAAGTAATTAAATAAATATAAATTTATTTAATTATAGAAGTCAAAGATATTAGTGACACAATTAAATAAATAACAATTTATTTAATTAATCAAAAGAGGACATAGAAGGGTAAAATGAATTATTAAATAATTTAGATTATTTAATTAATAGAAGACTTTACAACATTAGATAATAATTAAATAATTAAGATTATTTAATTATCAAGGATGAAAAGGGGGTTTTAATAAAGTCATAGGCCTAGTGATAATTTTCAATGTCTACACATTCAAGGGAAAAGCATATCTCAATCCGGTATCACTTCTTGAGAGAGAAGGTTGTAGAGAATGAAGTGAAGCTTGAATATGTTCCTACAAAGCATCAGGTTGCTGACATATTTACTAAGGCTCTTTCTAAGGATACTTTTAAGTATCTCCAGGAGAAGTAGATTGGATAGGAGAGATGGAGATATAGATTGAGTTGATGAAAGAGGTAGGGAATGAAGAGAGTGAGAGTGAATTGGCAAGGGAGAGTAAAGTAGGTATAGAGAGGGAGAGAGGGAGATAAAGAGTTCATGTGATGTAATAAGTTACAAGATGGAGAAAGTAAAGAGATCTTGTGTTTGTTGTTGATGGTTTTTCACATCACGGTTTCCATCAATGACAAGGGGAGAAATTGTTGCTTGAATGTGCAGTTAGTGTCAGATGTCAACAAGGGGATATGTGCAGAGTGGTTTATTGGTTTTGTTCGATGTTATTTGATTAGTTACATTATGTTGTCATTAGTAAGCTACTTATGTCAATCTTTAGTGTTGTTTTGATAATATTTTGTTTGTGGATGTATGGTTGAGTTGCTATGTTGTATTTTGCTTGATGGTAATGAGGAAGTACTGAAGATGTTGATGATATATTTCTGGTGCTTGCTTTCTAGGTTCTTTTGAGAAAATTGAATAAAAAGAGGAAACAATGCGTTGCAATGTGTTTTGTGTGGTAGAGTAGTTTTTTGTTTTGGCTCCACATTTCTTTTGGGTTGAATATCTTCTTGTTTAGTATGGATATGTTGATCATAGATGTTAAGAGGTATTGCATTCAAAATTTGGCATGCTAGATCATTGCATAGAGAAAGGTTTGTTCACCAATGTGTGAACTGTATATTGTAGAGGTGTTTGGGAGAAATGTTCTTACTCCACATTTCTCCACATAGTGGTTTTAGGTCTTGCAGATTTGGAAGAGTGTTGATAGTGTGTGTATCTTTTTTCAAATGAGGTTATTTGTGGTTTGGTGCTTTGGAAGTTAGTGTCTTGAGTTATAGTGTATGACAGAGTTATTTAAGTTTATTTGGTGTGTACATTCTTCAATTGAAAGTTGTTGCAAAGGAATTTATTTGGATTTCATGGTGTTTGAAAAATATTCTAGATTTTGTTCAAGTGTTATGTGGTTTCTATGAGTCATCTTTGGATTTGAGGCAGTGTGCACTTAAGTGTTAATGGTGTTAACATAGGTTCAGTCGACCTTAGGTGTTTACACTACTTGCAAAGTTTCTTTGATGTTTGTGGAAGTGTGGTGTGGCATGTATGAGTGGATTTAGGTCCTAGCTAAGGTGTGTTGTGGTCCTCCTTCATTCCTTTCCACTGTGGGAATTTTTTAGTGCCCACCTAATTTGAATTTGCACGATTGAGGTGCATAATCGACCTTGGAGAATGTTTTCAAGGTTTAAGATGATATAAATATGAGTTGAGTTGTTGAGGGATGATAAGATAGATGAGTATGATGCAAGTAATGAGAATTGTAGAGTTGTAGGGTGTGAATTTGTGAAGTGCAGTGCGAGATTTCATGTGTTAGATTACTAAATGTAGTGAGAAAAAGGTTTCTACAATTCTTCACAAAGGATATTTTGTTTCTTTGAGATGGATTTCTCATTGGAACACTCTTCTCTATCTTCTCTTCCATTTTGGTAGTGATCCTTTCTTTCTTTTGGGTAGTGAGCCCTCTGATAGTGAGCCCTATTGTATTTTGTGTTGATATTACTTTATATTGTGAGTTAACGCTCACCGTGGTTTTTCCCATCTTAGGTTTTCCATGTAAATCTGGTGTTCCTCTATGCATGATGTTGATGTATTTTAGTTTCTATTATTTTCTTTCATGCTAAATCATTCTAACAGATTAAGGGTAATTCATTTGATGCAGATCTGAATGTTTGTGAGGGTTTTTGAAGTTTCAAGGCACAATTGATTCACCCCCCCTTCTTTCAATTGTCTTGTGCATTCATCAATAGGAAATTTGAACTCATCCTCCAAGCTGTAAGTCTACAACATCAATTGTGAAGAAATGTGGAGCATTTATCTGAATCTTCATGACTACAACAATACAGTCTTCATATTGCTATCATTGGAAAATTTTGTGGTAAATTCTATGTTCTAAAATTAGGAACATTCTATAAATTGATATTTATTTAACTTCCAAACTACAAGACCATATCTTCAAATGCAAAGGAATACAAAGCATTCTCCAAAGCTTATTCAATACAACTTCCTGAGCTACTATCTATATGACAAACTTTCATGCTTTCTTCCACAACTTATGTAATGCTTTACACCAATAGATAGAGAATACAATCATTCACAACACCATAGATAAAAATTACAGCAAAAAAGCAAAAGTACTTCAACTGTCAACTTTCACTTACTCATGAGCAATAGAAGATATGGTATAGTCTATGCTCAACACACTAATGGCATTCATCATCATGCCAACACTTCACAACACTTCTCATCAACACATTGATGATCAACACACTAATTTCATCACATGAAACCATCCATACTACCACTCTATTGACATTAATGACAACGCATGCAACAATCTCCCCCTTTGGAATTGATGGAAAAATTAACCTAATATGCAATATCTCCCCCTTTGACATCAAGGGAAAATGGAAATTGCTTTCTATGCAATTCATAAACTTGTTTTCTAAATAGACTCCCCTTGATTCCATACTGCACTGATCCTAAAACACTCTACAAGACCACCAATCCTTCTTACAATAGGAGTTAACACTCCCCCTCAACTTGTGCTTCCCTAGAACATCAAATCAGAGAGAGCTCTCTCTCTCTCATCTTCTACCTGAAGAACTCAAAATTTTTATCATACTCATCCTTTTTATACTAGGGCTAATTTTCTTGCTTCTTTCCCAACATGCATTCTATTTTCTCAATGAGGTCATCATCTCCTTTTGTGCAACAACTATCCTCAATAGGATCACTAGAACTCCTTTCAATGGTTTCAAACTCTTTTGTACCAGATGCAATGTTATTGTAGATTTCATCTCTGAAACTATTACCCACTTCAAATGTGTCATGAAATGCAGTGTGAGGAATTATTGACTTTTCAAGATCTTGTTTCTCCTTCTTCTTCTACTCCTTAGATTTATTCTTTTGATTAGTAGTATTGTTTTCCTTTCAATCTAGATTAGAGACCTTCGTAGAACCACTTCTACAATATCTTGCATTATGTCTAAAATTGTTACATTTGAAGCATATGACATTAAAATCAACCAAAGGAGAAAATTCATTTGTGTTTATAAAATTATTCTTCCTTGTAGGAAACCTTCTACAATTTATAGCCTTATGACCATAATGATAGCAGTTAAAACAATACCCATCAAAAGAGTGATTTAACCTATTATTGTATACTTGTCTTCTAGGATTTTGTCTTCTGAACCTTCTCTTCCTTTTCTGAACACTGATAAAACCTTCATCTTTATTCTTTCTATCTTCAATCACCTTGGAATGATCAACTTCTAAACTTTCAAAGCCAATCCCTTTCGAAAACTCTGTACATCTTCCTTCATAGATTGTTCACTCATCTTTACCTTCTATATTTCTATAAAACCTTGATGCCAATTTTGTTATGTGATGATCTTCAATTTTCAATTATTTGACCTAGCATCTTAGTATTCTTTCCAAACTTCAGCTTTAACTAACCATTTCCTTTGTTAAGATCCTTTCTTAGTGCAACATTTTTTTCCTCTAGCTTTTCACAGTCCTTGTCTATGTTTAGAAGTCTCTCTATCAAAAACTTCTTTACTCTTATTTTCTTCTTTAATTTGAACTTTCAAATCAATAGAAAAATTTTCAGCCTTTCCAAAATCTTGAGTCACTTTTCCTTTAACCTCCACTTCTTCAAAAACCTTCTTCTTTAATCTCTTTATCTCATTTTCAGAACAACACAATTTTTTCATCAAATCAACCTCATCATCATCATCGTAATTTTTGGATTTCATTCGGGTGCTGCCAATAGAAGTTTCCAAAACCATGAGTAGAGCCTTTTCATTTCCAGAGGTATGCTGCTCATCCTCATCAGATGAGTAACCTTCTTCCTCAACATACAAACCATTTTTCTTCTTGTTGTCAATACTCAGTTTGCACATTGAAGCAATGTGTCCAATTTTATCACAATTGAAACATTTAAAGGGCAACTTACCTTTATAATTTTCGGAACCTCTTTCTAATATCCTCACAAAATTTGCTTCTTCTAGATCAAAATATTCAATGTGATCTGAGTCCTCAAATTCAATGTGAGCCAAATGTTCCTTCTTTCTTCACAGCTTTGAAAGCAGCCTCTCTTTTGTGTGTTCCTTGAGCTTCATTTCTCATCTCATAGGCAAGGAGAGATCTAAACAACTCTTCCATGGTAATATTTTTCAGATCTTTGGCTTCTTCAATTACAGAGACCTTTGAATCAAATCAATGAGGGAGAGTTCTCGGGGATTTCTTCACAATCATTGAATCAATTATATCTTCACCAAGTCCTCCTATTCCATTGAAAACTTCATCTACCTAGAGCAAATAGCTAGCTATGTTTTCCTCTTCTTTCATCTTCAAATTCTCAAACAATGTTCTGTAAGATTGCAATTTTGCTTGCTTCACACTATCATTTCCTTCGTATAGATTTTTAAGTTTATCCCATATCTTCTTGGCTACCTTGCATTGCACTACCTTAACCAAAGTAGAATTTGCTAATCCTCTTAGGATATAATTCTTTTCTTTAGCATTCTTCTCATGATCCTTCTTTGCATTAGCATCTGTAATAGGATGAGCAGGTTTAGTATAATCATCCTTGGAAGCTCTCCAAACATCATAACCTAGAGAGGAGAGATAGGAATCCATCCTCACACTCTAGAAGGTGTAGTTATTTCCATTAAACAATGGTGCTTTAGAGGACTCTTTCTGATTCATGTGTTCTAAACCAAGAACTACCTTCAGTTGTTAGGCTACACCAAGGAACTTAGCTTTGATACCAATTTTTAGAACACAAAGATACACATGCATACAAAACAACAACAACCAACATGTTGAGGAACCTCATCTCAAAACATAGAGGTGGTCCAAACACACGAAACAAACAAAGAACATAAGCCATAATGAAAATAATGAAAAACCATTGAATAACATCCCAAGTAACAAGCACAAACATGGCCTATGCATCCCCTACTACATATTTGAAAAGAAATGTTGAGATCTAAACATCTCAAGGCCATAGATAGGAAGGCCATTACATGTTATTAGGCCACTAATAATTGCACCATAATTTTATTGCTCATACTAGCTCAGTAGTGTATTCTTATTCACTGATGCCATCTCTAACCCATGTGCTTACGCATTGCATTCTTTATAGTGATTGTTATATTCTGACATTATTTCAACATTATATGTTTACATGATTAGTTGCACACATGTACTTACATGATTATATTTTGTTTACATGATTAGATTACGTTTAATTTTTATGTAATATTTTTCCCTCATTTGATAATTTGTTCTATCCTATGGATACAATGAGTTGTTTTGGGGGTGAGGTGAAGGGGAATGGGGAATTATCTTATCACTAATGTTCTTATGTTTAGATATGCATATAGTTACAAGTGTTCAAAAAGGCTCATATTATGTAAAACACATACACAAAAGGTGAGCACACATGATCAAATCCTTACATAGTCCATTATCTTATATGGACCATATGGTGATATGCTTTGAGCGTTAGAATATCTTCTTTACATGCACATGTTTGCGAGTGAAACATACTTTGAAATAGATTATCATTCTAGGTTTCATGTGCACCTTAAAGCAAGGAAAAATGTAATGGTGAAGTTTTCATAACCATGTCATTTCCCATTTAATTTTGTGCCTATTTTGAGGGAGTATAATATGATACAAATTCATAATTAGAAATGATGCAATCTTGTGCAAAGTTGGGTCCCTTGCCCCATGTTATCTACCTACCATTTATACATTTTTTTATACCTTTTATACACCTACCACTTATTCCCTTTCTCATGTTCACAAACCCATAAACATTCCTCCTATCTACCTATTTATTTCCTCTATGCTCACACTTACTTCCATACACATTCTATCTACTATGATCTAGCTCCTTTCCTTTTTGTCTCAAACATGGTTCATGGTTGTGAGGTCATCTTCACAATCACAGACTTGTCCCACCCAAATTCAAATTTGATTGACTTTCCACCTTTACTATTCCCACCTAGATGCAACTAAACACAAGTCTGTGTGGTATTTTGTTGTGTCCTTATATTTGAAGGTGCTCAATGCATCCATTATGATCATTAAGAGATAAAAAAAGAAAAAAAGAATTCATGCTTCTCTACACATATTCTAAAAAAATCTAACTCTGTACAATCAATCTATAGACATTTGTATGACTTCAAATTGTTATTTTTAATATTATTCTAAGTTCAGAAGATTAATCAAGATATAGAACCCTCACAATTGTATGACAACCTAACAAAGATCTTAGATACCAATAAAGTAAAAGGAAATGATCTGCAAAATACACAGGCCAAGTTTGCAGGTGAGAGACAAAGATCGTGATTGCAGATTAGTTTTAGAAATATGCCTTCTAATGTGGCATCCAATCTAATATTAATTGTTCCCGATTTCGAGAATTACCTTGTAGATACCTGAAATTTAAAGAGCAGACCAGGGTACAGAACAATAGTACACAAAACACAGAGTAAAGAACAGGGGAAAACTCAATTTTCTTTATTTTAAGATGTTTAGCATCACAGCAACAACGTGGCATTTATACAGCAGGTTAAGATATTCTTGGAAGATAATCATGGAAAACTAATTTGTTTCTGACACTTACTTGCCACCTGATTTGCCAGGAACCCAATGTAGTGAGGACAAAAGATTTTTCATATGAAATTGTAGTACAATGTGAATAAACTTGTACTACTATTAGACATTAAAAGAAAGTTAATTACAAATTTATACTTTTAAGATAATATCTTAAAGTTATTAGACAGTTTTAGCAAATGACATGTCAGGTCGTGTTGAATCTATAAATCAATCTAATAGTTCATAATTTGTATCTTTTGATTCATTTATATCTTAATGATGGGTCATGAAGAGTGATCTAAAACATCATTGCAAAAACTATAACATAATTTAATTCAGAAACAATAAATTATCCAAAGGTTTCCCACAGATGTCTATGTGCATGATATAACAAAGTTCAAAGCTTTGAGTATCTATGCAGCTCAATACCCTGAACCCCCAGTTTCCTAGCTACAGTATACTAACAAGCTAAGCTTAGTGATACTGGTCAGTGAAACTATTAAGAATGGACTGGAATTCTTATGATGGAATATCTGATTAATAAAATAGACTGCATCATTGAATGCATACTTTACAACACTTCATTAAAATTTGAAAGAGCTTACAAAACTATATTTCTTGCCAAAATCAAGCTATTGTGGCACCACCCACATGGTAATGTCTTGCTGATGATTTTATAAATTTAGGCAGGCTATTCAGCTGATATTGTCCTGTTCATACCCAGCGGTTACCTGCAGCTTGGCTTAGCATTACCACTGTTAAACATCTTATCATCCATCATTCTCGAACATGGTGAGAAGCTCCGCATCTCTTTGCAAGGACTCTTCATTTCCTCTCCAATATAATGTTTTTTTTCCTTTATTTTGACCACCTGGTTATGAAGACCTGACCTTACATTACCACAACTTAAATACAAACCATCCATACTTAAACAAAATTGAGGCTTAAGTTGTATGATGAATGGAGGAAAACAAGAAGAAACAGTGCTTGAAATATAATGCAGCAGAAGTGAAGTGATGTAATGAGAACCAGAGCAGAGTGCCGAACAGTGGTGAAAAAAGGGGATGTTTAATTATGGATTGGCGGTCGGAAGCCATTTTATGCTAAAACTCAAAATTTTCCTTTTTTAAAATATTTTGACATTACAGCAACAACGTAGCATTTATAGTAGAGTAGGTTAAGATATTCTGGTAAGATATTTCAGGAGAACTAATTTTGTTTTCGACACCTACTGTCCACCTGAGAATCCTAATGTTGTTAGGAAACAAGGGTTTAATGGTTATGTCTAATAATATTTTTAAGAATTTCTTAAAAGTAATAAAATACTTTATTATTTTTTACAAAGAAAAAATTTATGTATAAAAATTAAATATTAAGAATTTTATGTGATTCACAAGATTTTTATAGTGTTGAGTCCTTGTATTCAACAAGACTTAATTCTTGGTGAGTTCATTCATAATCATTCAACTTCACCAACAATTCAAGAGCACATTGACAAATATATGCATAACAGTGAAATAATAGTAACTCATTATGTTTGATTAGTTCTAATGAAGGACTGGTTGTATTCATTTGATTGGTAGTAATAATTGTTTGACTTATCATTGGTTGTGAATGTTTGACTAGCTCCAATGAATGACTGGTTACATCAATACTAGAGGTAATGTATTCTTATTCATTAATACTATCTCTAATCTGTGTGCTTACACAATGCATTCTTTATAGTGATTGTTATATGCTTACATTGTTTTATGATTAGATGCTTACATACCTACATAATTATATTGTGTTAAAATGCTTACATTAAATTTAATTTTCATGTATTGTTTTTCCATCATTTGATAATTCATTCTATCCTATCATAAAGACTCATATTATGCCGAACACATACACAAAAGGTGAACACACATGATCAAATCCTCATATAGCTCATTTCCTTATATGGATCATATGGTGATATCCTTTGAGTGTTAGAATATTTTCCTTCAATGCACATGTTTGTGAGTGGTACATATTTTTAACATGCATTATCATTCTAGGATTCATATGCACCTCAAAGTGGGGGCAAACTGTAATGGTGAAATTCACATACCTATGCCATTTCACATTTAATTTTGTGTTTATTTTAAAGGAATGACATTTGATACATAAACATATTTAGAAATGATGCAATCTTGTGCAAAGTTGGGCCCCTTGCCTCATGTTATCAACCTACAATTTATGTATTTTCTTATACCTTTTATAAAACTACCACTTATGCCCTTTCCCATGTTCACAAACCTATAAACATTCCTCTTATCCACTTATTTATTGTTCTTATGCTCATACATATTCTCATGCACATGCTATCTACTATGATCTAGCTCCTTTCTTTTTTTTTGTCTCGAGTGTAGTTCATGATTGTGGACCCATCCTCGCAATCATGGACTTATACTAACCAAATTAAAAAATTAAATTCAAATTTGATTGATTTTTCACCTTTACCATTTCCACCTACGTTACAACTAAACACAAGTTTGTGTGGTATGTTGTGTCCTTTTATTTAAAGACATTCAATGCATTCATTCTAATCATTCTAATCATCAATAGATCAAGGAAGGAAAATAGAAACGTGCACATCTACACACTTCAAATGATGCTCTAGAAAGAACCCAGCCCTCTATGATCTATGTAAGAGATATGTAAGAGATATTTGAAGATTGTTTTCTAACGTTGTTCAATTTCAAGCAAAGATATTTATTAAGACCTTGCACAAAGTAGAAAGAAATGACCGAATTTGCAGATTAGTTTAAGACAATTAGACCCCCCCTTTATAAAATTGGCATAAAATTATCATTCCAATGTGATTACAAATCTAATATTGATTGTTTCGGATTTCCAGAGTTACCTTGTAGACACCAAAAATTCAAAAGGTGGAGCAGGGTGCAGAACAATGGTGCACAAAAGGCGGAGTAAAGAACAGGGGAAGTCATTTTACGCAAAAAAACAATTTCTTTAGTTTAAGATGTTTAGCATCACAGTAACAACATGGCATTTATGGAGTAGGTTAGTTTGGTTAGGTTAAGATATTCATGGAGAACTAATTTGTTTCTGACAGTTACTTTCCACCTGATTTGACAGGAATTCCAATGTAGTTATGACACAAGAAGATATTTCATATGAGATTGTAATATGATGTGAATAAACATAAACATCAGAGAGTTTGAGTTTGTTATAAACATCAGAGAGTTTGAGTTTGTTTTTTCCTTGACTTTTTTTCTATTTGCTTTATTTTGATGATGGAGTGTGATCTGAAACGTTGATGAAAAAACTATTACACAATCAAATTCAAAATTCAAAGAAAATTAACATTATGAATTGTGGAAATTTGATATCTTTAAAAGAAATAATTACAAATTCACATTTCTAAGAAAAGATCTTCTATCAGAAAAGATCTTCTATTAGGCTCTCATTATTTTGAGTGTGTAAAACCAATCTAATAGCTAATAACTTTCTAAGGTCTCCTCTGTGCATGATATTACAAAGTTCAAAGCTCTGGGTATCTATGGAGCTCAATACCCAGAACCCCGCTTTTTCTAGCTACAGTGTACTAACAAGCTAAGCTAAGGGACTGCTCCATTAAACCATTAAGGCTGGACTAGAATCCCTATATTGTAATATCTGATTGATAAAATAGAGTGGCATCATTGAATGCGGGACTTTACAACACTTCATTAAACTTTAAAAGAGCTTACAAAACTGTATTTCTTGCCAAAATCAAGCTATTATGTCACCGCCCACATGGTAATCTCTTGCTGATAAATTTAGGCAGGCTATTCAGCTGATATTGTCCTGTTCATACCCAGCGGTGACCTGCAACTTGGCTTAGCATTACCACTGGTAAACATCGTATCATCCATCGTTCTCGAACATGGTGAGAAGCTCCGAATCTCTTTGCAAGGACTCCTCACTTCCTCTGCAATCTGATGTTCTTCTTCCTTTATTTTTACCACCTGGTTATGAAGACCTGCCCTTGCACTACCACAACTTAAATACAAACCATCCATACTTGAGGCTTTTGTATGATAAATTGGGGAAAACAAAAAGAAACGGTGCTTGATATACTATGCACAAGAAGTAATGAGAAGCAGAGCAGAGTGCCGAACAATGGGGAATAAAGGGAATATTTAAGGATGGATTGGCGGTCGGAAGTCCTTATACGGTACAACTCAAAATTTTCCTTTTCAAAGATATTTTGACATTACAGCAACGACGTGGCATGTCTAGTAGAGTACGTTAAGATATTCTAGGCAGATATTCACGAGAACTAATTTGTTTCCGACACTTCCATTCCACCTGAGAATCCTAATGTTGTTAGGACACGACGAGAAATTAAAACGGTTTAATGGATAAACACCTAATAATAATTTTATATTTCCTAAGAAAAACAAATTATTTTATTTTATTATTTGTATAAACAAAAAAAATTATAAATATTAAATAGCTTGAAATGTAAAGATAATATATAAAAAGATTTTAATAGTGAAAAAGCTGTAAGTTATTATGTTTGATTGATTTTAATGACGAATTTGTTTTATTGATTTGATTGGTAGTAGAATTTTTTTGATTTATCCATAGTTGTGAATGCTTGACAGATGTCAATTTTGACTAGTAATAGTGCAGTTTGTTTCATTATAGTCACAAACAAACTAATCACTAATGATTATGTGGGTTGATTGCAACTAGTTGTGAATATTTGACTATCTCGACTTATTGAATCCTTTTAATTAGGAGTAACACTTAAACAACTTATTTAAAACAGATCATTCACTTATAATAAATAATTATAAGACCTTATATTATCAAATTTTAATTATTAAAAACAAATAATCAATAACAATTCTCCACCTTATCTAATGGTAATAATACTAAATTTTAAAAAATTCAAATAACCAGATTTCCAAATGATTGTAGTACTATTACCATGGTCCATATGTATTGGAAAGCATTTTTTATTTTCATATTTTTTAATTTGATAGGGACATGCACAATGAAAATTCCGTGGCAAAACCTCATTCAAAAGTGGTGCGTAACACGTAAGGCCACGTGTAAGGACTAGAAAATCTAGATTATGAGCACGTGTTAGGGAGCGTAACGTGTTACGCTCAGGTTGTTGTGGAAGCGACATGTGCATCATACAGTCAACAGTAAATATGTTGACTGTTTGAGAAATTGGGCCTTTGTTTTTATGACATGTAATGATTGGACAGATTTGCTTTTTGTTTTTACTGTGAAGAGAAGTCGAGTCATCGTGAAGTTCGTCGAATGACGTATATATTACGTTTCCTTCATTCAAGCGCGAATCATGAAATTGTTGGCCTTATCACGTGGGTTGTTTTCATGTCAAATCAACGGTTCGAAATATTGCCGACTTTCTTCAAGCGAAGTGATGAATGAAGAGCGTGCTTAATCATTATGCTAATGGTTAGCTCTAGTTATAACTTATTTTCCATGTGAGTTTAGGGGTTGAGTAGAATTTGGACCCGTCTCAATTAGTGCCTAAATATAGCTAGCTTGTTAGTTCAAGTTGAATAAGCTTCTTTTGGTTATTGTTTTTAGTTAGGATACAAGTTATTTTTTAATTTGATTTTTTAATGTACAATTAAATTTGTGGTCTTGTATTTTCTTCTTTTGATAATTTTCTATAAGTTTTACTTTTAATAAATCGTTTATGACATGTTTTCAAATTTATGAGTTTTTTAATTTATCTTTGTCTTTTTATCCTTCTTTTAACTCAATTTTTCATCCTATGACCATTTTTTTTATTGAGATCTTATGATGGTTGATGAGTGGAGTTTGGTCAAAAAATGCAAGGAGCATAATACTTCCCTTCTAACTCTCATATCCTCTCCCCTATTCATGGTTGTTCCTTAAAACTTAATCTATCTCCTCTACAAGTGCCTCTTATTCTTCTTCCTTTTCCTCTCCGAACCCCAACCAACATTCCCTCTCCCCATGTTAGATTGGATAGCAATGGAGACTCTAACTTGATAGTAGTGTTTTTCAATTACTACATGTCTCTCACTTTAGATAGAAATTTGAACAATATTTTTCCCATGAATTACACCATTCATTCATTTAATGTGTGAGGATTAACTTAGTAAGAAAATATAGTGTGAAGAGTGCCTTGGTTAATTGGAAGCATGTTGTAACCTTCCTTGATGAAGTCAAACTAAGCAATGCATTGCTAGAGTGTGCCTTGAAAGTTATTTTTAGAAAGATGTCATTTTCTCCAAGCATCTCATATAGTAGATGTGGTAGGGAGAGGGTTAAGGATCAAGATAATTCTTGGGCATGCTCAACCATTAACTTAGCACATTAGTGCTAAATGCAAGACTTTGCTTCTTTTTATGCATGCTCTACAATATTTATCCATGGAAATAATAGTCTTTTGTACTAAATATACCCTTAATGACTCTAAGAGTTATGTGTCTCTTTGGGAGGGGATGAACTTGAATCTCCTTATAGATGATAAGGATTCTAGGAGGGGTCTTCGATCTAATAGAACAATGCAAGGACTATAGGTGACTTAGTCAATCCAAATTATGTCAAGAAGAGTTTGAATTTGCATGCCTTTGTCATAGTTCTTGTGGTATGGTAGATCCTTTGTATGGTAAATTTCTTACCTACCAAGAACATTGGTTTACTTGGCCAAATTACAAAACTAGTATGCACATCAAATGACTAGACCTCTTTTATATTTTTCCTAATCTAGACCTCTATACCCTAGGGATTAGAGCCTAATACTCTAGATTGATTGTTCCAAGTCATTATCTTAGATCACTATCACATGCTTATCCCACTATCACTCATAGATTCTATTTCCCTTCCCATCAATATCTCATAAAATTCATATCTTTCACCTTTAAGACCCTAAATGCATTGTTTTTTTGCTACAATCTAGTACTCCATTCCTAAGCATTAATGTGGGGAGATTCATGGATTGATTAGAGGAATGCTATGTCATTTTAATTAACTAAATTCCTCTAGTCCTTTGGTAGAACATTGGCTTGGAAAGATAAGCATATAAAAAGACAACTCTTTAAGGACAACTTGATAAAAGAGAGAAGAATTGTTGAACTTTGATACCTCTAGTTGTTGGAGACTTGAGTTGTTAAGGGAGATTGTTGGCAACATGAGCATGATGATGTATAGCTGTAGATTGATGAGCATGACAATGTATAGTGTTCTCATTGATGGAAAACCATGGTAGAGATGCAAAAGTGTTGATCTAGAGAAGACCAAGTATTTTGGAGATTTGCTTGTCCTAGTTTACAGTTCAGTGTTCAGTGAACTAGTCTTGTGGTTCGCATTGCTCTGCTATGTAGAATCTTGTCATGTGGTTTTGAGGTAATATTGGTGCATGTTGAAGGAGTTTATATCCAAAGTTTCAAGGCTTGATGTCTTTTGTAGTTGAAGATAATGTTGATAGAGTATCGAATTGGTAATGATAGAGTTGCAGATTGCACAGTACATGTTGGAATGCCATGCATTCCACTACGGATGAATATTATGCTATGTAGTTTTGAGGGAGTATTGGTAGATGTTAGAAGCATGTGTGTTCCAAGTTGCAAGTGATGTGATGGTCTGCGTGTCAAGTTGTGAATGAATAGTTGGCTCATTTTGGCAAAATGTAGACATTGAAAATATACAGATTGATATCGACACTCAATCCTGATCTACTAACATCGCTTCATCCTGAATTATCCCTCTATCTAACCATTTAATCAAATAGCCTTATTTGATTAAAGTCATCATAATTCTCCTTTTAATTAAATAAATCCCTCGATTTAATTAAATCATCATCTCTGTGTAATTAGCTAGGTCATTTCATCTTCCTATCTTTGATTTAATTAAATAATTCATATTATTTTATTAAATCTCTAAAGTTCATCTAATTAAATTAAATAAATCTTGAGCATTTATCTAATTTAATCTAACATCACCCCTTTTGGTTAAATAAATCAAAATATTTATTTAACTAAGTCCTAATCATTTTCATCTCTTTTTGATTTATTTCAATCCTAAAATCTAAATCAAATAGTCAAATCAGCTAAATCTCCCCTTAAATTAATCAAATCCTGATTAATTAATCCTAATCACTCAAATCCTCTAGATTTTGCAACTTGCACATGAAAATCACTTTAATTGTTTTATAAATCACCTATTTTCATTAAAAAAAGGCATCAAAAAGGGAATATTCCTCAAATTTGAAATCTTCCCCCAAAAGAACTTGTCCATCCAACAAAGCATTTAAGGCTCTTACATTGTCTCTTACATGTCTCCCACTTGGCATTTAACTCATCTTTCATCCCCCCTAAACATGTCATCTCATCAAATTCAAATTTCAAACTTGCACATGGATCAAAATGTGCTCATCCTCCATCCATTCACAAGTTGACAAGTGGCATCATATTATTGGTTGAATCTTTGTCCCACATTGATCAAGTTTGGACATCTCTCCAACTTATCAATCTATAAATGAAGAGCTCCTCTCCTCATTTCATCATCCACAATTTGAGTAAAGTTACCATGCTCAAATCATTAGCAATCCTCATCAATTTCATCCAAGCATAGCTAGGTTTTATGCAGATTTTCATCTTGGAGCATACATCAAGCATCAACAAAGTGGATCATTCTTCATCACATATCAATCTTGCATCATTGGAGTTGGGAAAGGGCCAATTTTCACATCAAATTGGCACCAATTCCCTCAAGAGATTAGAAGTTTGCTTGCTTTAGAATAGATTTTGATATGCTTTTAAGTTTTATTGTGTTCATTTCATTTTCTATCTCTTTTGCTATTCAAATGAATTTCTTGAGGAATCCTTATTCTTGCTTGCATTTCACCTTCTAATGTGTTTGTTCATGTTGTTTTGCAGGTATTTAGATTGGGGTTCACATTATGGCGCTAGAGGGAGGGCCTACCGAAAGATCAAATCACATTTTTTGAGAAAAATTTGTGATTTTTGATGTTTTTGGTGTTTACAGCAAACAAAACTGCTCATAGTCCAGCATCGCCATAGAGAACCGCTCAAAGAAACTCAAACTGCGCCGTTGGGATTGAACTGCATCGCTCAAAACTCAAACTGCACCGCTGAGAGCTCCAGTGTCACCATATAGCGCCGCTAGAAACTCAAATAGCGTCGCCATCACAAACAGAGCCGCTGGGATTTTTTGCTTTTTCATGCAAACTTAAAATAGCCATATCTTGGTCATTTTTTGGTCTTTTTGAAGCTTTTTTCTTTTGAAATGGGGTAGAATTTCATAAGCTATCCAATGGTGTAGGTTATTATCAATTTTGATAGAGTTAAAATTTTCAAATTTTTATTTAATGTCAAATCATAATGAAACTTGATCTAACTTTTAGGGTTTTTATGCTCAATCATTTATCTAACCCTCATATCTTCTTGTTTCTTGGTTTCATTTGACATTTGGAGCTTGTATTGGAGGTTTTGAAGGACAAGGGAGCATGGAAGTCAAAGAAAAATCATTATCACATCATTGTAACAAGTATAGTGTTTGTTTAACACTTTTTCAAGATTCATTATTCTTCTTAAGGAAAAGTTGTCATCCTTTTCATGCTTAGGATATAATAAATTCATTTGGGCTTTAAAAGAACTTTTGAATTATTGTTGCAAAGGGTTTAAAATGAACATTAGGACTACAACTTACTAGAGTTTGTTTTTTATGGTTAACAATTGAACAAGACAACTCTCATTTGTCCTTTGGTGCTTTAAAATGAATTCATTATTGCTTTGTGGGATCTAAAATGAACATGTGCTACATTGTTTTGTGAGAGCTTACTTGAACTAACTTCATTGAAAAAGGACGTATGCGCTTCTCTCGCGCTTTATAGCGATCTTGAGAATCAAAAGGCCTTTTTCATGATTTTAGGATAAGACAAAGCAATCACCTCCACACTTCATTTTTGGGGTTTAAAATTGAACAAAATCTTGTGCGAGTGTGAATGAATTTATTGCATGTGTTCTCCCTTTGTTTCTAAACAAGGGTTGATCGAACTATGAATAAGTTTATTCACTTTTGTCTATCTTCTAGAGGGCCTGCCTTGGGGAAAAAGTACTCACCCAAGGGAACGACTCAATCGGTAACACTCTAAAGCCAAGAGTATTTCCAGCTGGGATATAAATGTGGGTATTGGAAGAAACGCCAGTATCACGCGGTTGATTCTAACAAGATGGATCCAAAAGGGGACTCTTGCCATATGGGTCAATCTCCACGAACGGAAAGTCCAAAATAGAACCCTTGTTTTATAGTGACCAATTGATCCATTGAGCGAGTTTATCAAAGTGGTGCATTGGAACTTAGATTCCAAGAAGTTACTTGCCATGTCCGATCTTGGTTGAAATATAGAGGTTAAGACTTCATTCTTAACATACCTTTATATTTTTTCCTTGGTTGCATGTAAAATCATCTCTTCTACGAAGGGCATGAGGCAAGCCCACCAAGAAAAACGTACCAATTGAGCTAGGACGTCATATTGCTTGTGGTTTGAAAACACAGTGCTTTTTATCGAAAACATTTGAAAACCAACATTCAACATGAGCATTAAATCTCAAACCCTTTAGGAGAAGCAAATATCCTTGGAAAAATTCACATGTTATTGCTTGCCCTTGGGATTCGTATCCTTAGAGGCTTCTACACATTTGGATTTCATCTCAATTTGCTTCTGCTAAAGTCAACTTTAGGCAACCTTTGCCTTGATTTCCTCGATTTCTGCATAATGCACTTTGTGGGATGAAAGGGAATTAGGACATTGGACATTCAGTTGAAAACCTAATCAAGAATGTGTTTGTGGTAAAAAGAATCCATTAAGCAAAGATTGAATCAATTGGACCCAACACATGTGCTTGATATCTTTTGGTCATATGATTTTCATGCAAAACATTGGTCTTTTGATTTTGAAATTACTCTTAGAGAAAAGTGTGTTCTTCAATACCTTGGCCTAGTAAAAAAAGTCTCTCTAAGTCTCTTAGGACCAAAATCAAACACTTCATCCAAATTCCAAACATTTATCATCTCATCCCACAAACAACTTTAGGGCTTTGGAAACATCATTCTAGACTTGGGTACATCTTTAAATCAAATCAAAATCATTTGTTTAAGTTAGGTGTGTGGGAATGCATCCTTTCTCATACATTTAATTAAATCAGCAATCCTTTGAACAAATTCATCCTACGATCGCATCCAAAATCTAGGGTTTACAAGTTCATCATCCAAGTCAAACCAATCAAAATCAAACCCTAAGTCTAGCATTGATCCAAAGTTCCTAAATGTTCAACACTCATATCATTCACCTCTTTTCATCCTTCATCTCGTCATTGGTCCTAAGAACCCTAAAGGTCACTTTTTCAACAAGGTCAAAACACAAGAGGAACATGGAATACAAACTTGATCCATACATCATGAGTAATCCAAATCAATTGAAATTTCAAAGCCTTACAACGCCAATTGGTTATCAACACTCACACTTATACAATCCATACATGGGATCATTACCTTCTACAAATATCAATGGCACAACAAGTGTGAGTATGCCCAAATCAAAGATTGAAACACATTTCCCAATGGTAGATCTAAATCCAAACCTACAAGTTTGTCAACCGAACAATCAAAGCATGAGCCTTCAAACGAACAACGTCATCCCACCAAATCCCTACAAGCCAAATGAGAATGTACCAAGCACAAATTTTTGAAACATGAATCCGTCAAACTTTGGGATAGATACATTTGCAAATCATACGAGTATTCCAAACATGAACAAAGATCAATTCCAACATATCATGCCAAATCAAAACATTGTCCAAAATCAAACACAAGTACACACTCCAAATCTGCTTAAACAAGAGCCAAATCAACTAAATGAAGGGAGTCAAGATCGAAATCAAGAACAAATTTGGCGAGATCAAATTGCTGCACTTTCCAAAATAGTTGAGTCATTGGGCCAAGGGAAATCTCCACCACCATTACCTATATCATTCCTTGGTTTAGGGCTTCCCCCTTTACCTAGCACCAATCACCCCATCCAAATCAATCCACCTAACACCAATCAAGCCATCATATCAAAATCTTTGAATATACCATCAACATCGCACCAACAGATGGTATTCAATCAAGAAACAATGTTGATCCAAACAAATCAAAACATGATCTCCCAAGGACCTATCACCTTGGTCATTCCGACCATTCCTATCACCTCGATCATCCCAACCACCCCTATCACATCCATCATATCTCAACCCCTCACTACCATGATCACTCCAAGCGTATCTCAACAACTTGTCACTACATCCAACATGATTCCAAATCCACCACCACCCCCACCACCGCCAACTTCCACCACATCAAGCCAATACAACACGAAATTACAAGCTACTTTTCAAAGGGGATTCCAACAATATCTAGCCATGCAACAAGCAACACAAGATCAACAAGTGCAACAAGCCTCTCAAGTTGCCCAAGCCTCTCAAGCTACCCAAAAAACACAAGCACAAGCACAAAAAGTCACAACTATTGAGAACAAGGATCGAGATCACTCCATCACTGAGCACCTTGAAGCTATGTCTACTTCATCTATGATCAAATCAACATACATCAAGAGCCACTCTTTAGTGATCTATTTCAAGGAGTGTTAGGATTATTTGATCCTATTGACATAATGCACGATCCATTCACCTATGATCATGTTGAAAGTGTCTCTACATCGCCTTATGAGTTAGAGGACATAACTCAAGAATTTATTCCAAAGCATGATCAATGTCTTTCACCAAGGTCTAGCAATGGTCCTTTCCAAGACATGATAACACCCTTTGATCTCATGGTTACAGATGTCGAAAGAACCCTCAACTCAACACTTGATCTAAGTCCACTCAAAGATCAAGAGGATATCGAACCACTTATCATGACTACTGATGATGTCCAAGGACCCTTTGTAAGCAATCCATCCTTTGAAACCGACCCATGTCAAGAACTTGATCCAAAGCATGTCAAAAGCAACTCCAAAATAAATCAAGATCAAGAATTTGTATCTACAAGATACTATAATGATCTAATGGACACTCTCCTATCTATGCAAGATGATCATATCCACAGAGCACATACTCCTCCATCTACCCATGAGATGCTTTCTTTGGATGGAAACATAGATGATCATCATTCAAAATAGGATCCCTTTATTCCTGACATTGCTACACAAAAAGAGCAGGTTATCGATTCCTACAATCAAACTGAAGTTGTCAACATTAGGATCAAATATGTCCCAAACTCAGATTGAGGACATCATGAATAAAGATATCCAACATTATCCGCTCAAGGAAACAAGTCAGATAGAACATCCAGAGTTAGCAAAGCAGCAAATTGAAACAATGTCATCTACAGTGGTCATTTCGTCAGAGCACGTTTACTGAACAAGACATCTCAAAACAAGCAGAATCAAGGAGTGAAGGTGCTACTACCACCATATGGGGGCAACTTCGTCCCCAAGCAAACATCAACATAGGAGCATGAAGAATCCTTATGATGAAACCAATGTCAATACTACAACCAGCCATGTCATAAATCTTCATCCACCCATCACCCCATCCATGAATTGGGACCAACATCAAAGGAAATATTTGAATCAAAGTATGAAGAACGTTATCAAAGAAAAAGAGCTAAAAAGCATAATGGACAAATCAAATACATATGGATACCAAAGAATACAAAGAAAGATTATCCCTACCAAACTCCATCAGTCAAAGAAACTATGGGGCAAAATAAAAAATGGAAAAGTATCCATCAAAGATGTCCGCAAAAGAAAGAGCAGGCTTTTCAAGCAACATACAAAGTGTATCAAGCAGTTGGTCCTAATTCCATGCACACTTTCGTATCCACCCATCATTGTTGATCTTCCCAAGTTTGGAGAGTCAAAGATTCCAAGCTGTCAACCAATCCATCTTTTATGATCCCTAAACACACTCCATCCACGCCTCCACGCATGATATCCAATTCTCACATTGATCATGTATTGGCAACGACCCTTCATCATAAGGATTTTGAAGGCACTCTATCGCGATGTACGCACAGAGACAGACTTAACTCCGGTATCGATGAAGTAGATCAAGAATCTCAAAAGTTGCATTCAAGTGCACATATCTTAGCAAAGCAGCTCCTTTAGGCAGGATATCGGTGGCACATTATGACAGGGGCATCTACATCAGAAACACCTTGTGATTCAGCATGAGTTTAAAATCTTTCAGAAAAATACAAAAATAAAATAAAAAAAATTGAAAATCCAAAAAAATCAGAAAAAGGATTGAAAACAGTAAAGAGAAAAATCGTCCTCTAGTGAAAACCGCATGGGCGACGCTTTGGGCAAGACCATGATGAAAACCTGGCAAACAGGCATCATGTGTAGAATCGAGCATCTACGTGCACCAGTTCAGTTGAAAGCATCTCATCCCATCTGTAATAAATCCAACATTCCATCCATCTTATCCATAATAAATCCATTCATCCATAAACCATTGATCCAATCCATTTTCATCCATCTACATCCACAATCCCAGTTATCTTAATCTTGATGAAAGTTTGGGGCACACTTTATGCTTGCTTATGGTAAAAATCTTGACATGGGTCATTTTCTTTGATCCTATCCTATGCAACATTATCTAAGCCATGAAGCATTATACAATGAAGCATTCCTTCATTCAAAACCTTATCTTATTGCAAGATAATCCTTGGTATCCTTTGCATGCTTACCATATCCATCCATCCATACACCTATCCGAGCATCCACACATCGTATTCCATACATTGCTAGACACTGGGGGCAGATATTTACATCTTGCTTCAGGTATAAATCTTGATGTATATCCTCCAACTTATGTGGTGATCCAAACATTGGAAAACGTGAAATAAACTTGGTCCAAGCATTTAAAATCCAAATCACTAGCCCATGGCATATTTTGACAAGAAGACATTCCTTATCAGTCTTCATCTTTCATCGAACATCAATCCAAACAATCACTATCAGTTGCATCTAAGTTGCACCTCGAACGTCACATCAAATCATTCAGAACAACTTTTGTTCCAAAATCAACCTTCATCAATCGTGATCAATCAAATCCAATCAAGAAATGAGCAGGATATCCTTGTGTTGCTTAAACACTATCCTTGCATTGTGCATCCACAACAATGTTATCATCATCAGTCTTGATCAAATCATCGTCAATCCATCATCTTGGGATATCTATCCTAATCCTTGTGTTGCTTAACACTATCCTGGCATTGTGGTGTATCCTTGATAATGCTATCATCATCAATCCTGATCAATCCAATCCTTACATTGTTGTGCATCCTCAACAATGTTATCGTCATCAATCCTGATCAATCAAATCCTTCCATTGTTGTGTATCCTCAACAATGTTGTCATCATCATTAACCCATCGGCCCGATCGATCAACCTTAGCTTGGTTTTTAGAAAAATCCTAAATAGAGCATTGATATCATCATACACATCCATATCGAAATCGTCAAAATCGTGCAAAAAATCCAAAAACATCCAAAACATATCAAAAAATCCAAAAACATCCATAAAACAGAAAACATCAAAAACATTGGAATCTGAACTACGCGTCTCTGAGCTTAAATGTAGGCAAGGCTCATCTTTGATAAGCCCCCAAGACATCAAAATCCAAAACATTCATAAAATCTCACAAAATTCAAAAACATTTGAAAAATTAAAAAAAATCCAAATCAAAACATCAAAACATCCAAATATTTAAAAATCCATCTGCTCATTTTGCTTTCACTCGCAAATCAATCATCCATAATAAATTGATCATCACCTTCATCCTTTGACAACACAAACAGAAACAATCACAACAGTTAGCAAAAGCGAAGCTTCAATCGCAAAATCAAAATCAAAACAACAAACCGTTAAAACAAAATCAAACTCTTGATCATTTTCAGACATGTCACAACCTTGTGTCAATAGCCTATCAATCAACTTATCAAACCATCATCATCCTTTACAATGCATGTCCTAGGATATATCGTTCCGACAATGGGCATCATTTTGGATATCACCTTGGATTCTTATCCTATCAAAACAAATCCCTTTGGCTGAAGGTATGAAGAACATTGGCTTGTTTGTGTACTTGATCTTTTCTTTTGATTTATCTTATTGCGCTCATTCCAAGGACCTCTCGATGATATCCAAATGCAGGATTTAGAGAGATAGGAATGGGGCAACGATCATTATCATTTTTTCTGCTGTGCTTGTTGGACACTCTTGTAATATAACTTGGTGAATACTTGCTTTGTTAGGTATGTCCTAGCAAGGTTTCTGTATGTCAAGTGTGAACAAGAATACTCCTATCTGTATGTTTAGTCAAAGTCCATCACACTAGGTGCAACGCCATCTTGGTTCTTTATACCCTGATGCATCGTGCCTACGTGTGTTATCAAACATAAGGTAATTGGCCCTTTGAAAATCTCAACTCCTTGGCAAGAAATCATCATCATCATCATCACCTCATGTCTTGTTGGAATCTCTTATTTTCTTCTATCTCTTGCTTTTTGCGCTAACATGTTACCATGACAGTTAATCATAAATCATCGCTAATGCATCCATCTTGCATCCACAAACCATCTGCATATCATATCATATCATATAAGAAACATTGATCATCTCACATGCATTGGATTTCATCATTTCATAATATAGATTGGTTATTCTAGGCATCTCATAAACCATATATCTATCACCCATATACATAATCATAAAAGCATCATCATATCAAATCATGTGCATCCATCATATCATCCATGCATCATCATATCATCCATTACATATAAACATCATAATCATCTCATCATCAATAATGTCACTGTCATGGTACAAGTCAGGATCAAGTGGGTGTAATATATCAAAATAGGCATGAAGCTACCCATGGCTAATGACTGTCTACATCATCAAATCTATCTACATCAAATATTCGAGTTGAACTGATCTTGAACCTCTTTGTCGAGAGATCGACCCTCAAATCAAACCTCTTCGCCCGATCTCTCGAGGGGGCAATATACCAACGTAATTCTTCATTCGTTGGGGCAGCAGTGGGGCATCCAAAAAAATCAGAGAAATTTTGAATTTTGATCATGGCAAGGTTATTCTCTGAACCAACACAACAAGTGCATCGCTTCAAAGAGGGGCAAAATGTAGACATTGAAAATATACAGATTGATATCGACACTCGATCCTGATCTACTAACATCGCTTCATCCTGAATTATCCCTTTCTAACCATTTAATCAAATAGTCTTATTTGATTAAAGTCATCATAATTCTCCTTTTAATTAAATAAATCCCTCAATTTAATTAAATCATCATCTCTGTGTAATTAGCTAGGTCATTTCATCTTCCTATCTTTGATTTAATTAAATAATTCATATTATTTTATTAAATCTCTAAAGTTCATCTAATTAAATTAAATAAATCAAGCATTTATCTAATTTAATCTAACATCACCCCTTTTGGTTAAATAAATCAAAATATTTATTTAACTAAGTCCTAATCATTTTCATCTCTTTTTGATTTATTTCAATCCTAAAATCTAAATCAAATAGTCAAATCAGCTAAATCTCCCCTTAAATTAATCAAATCTTGATTAATTAATCCTAATCACTCAAATCCTCTAGATTTTGCAACTTGCACATGAAAATCACTTTAATTGTTTTATAAATCACCTATTTTCATTAAAAAAAGGCATCAAAAAGGGAATATTCCTCAAATTTGAAATCTCCCCCCAAAAGAACTTGTCCATCCAACAAAGCATTTAAGGCTCTTACATTGTCTCTTACATGTCTCCCACTTGGCATTTAACTCATCTTTCATCCCCCCTAAACATGTCATCTCATCAAATTCAAATTTCAAACTTGCACATGGATCAAAATGTGCTCATCCTCCATCCATTCACAAGTTGACAAGTGGCATCATATTATTGGTTGAATCTTTGTCCCACATTGATCAAGTTTGGACATCTCTCCAACTTATCAATCTATAAATGAAGAGCTCCTCTCCTCATTTCATCATCCACAATTTGAGTAAAGTTACCATGCTCAAATCATTAGCAATCCTCATCAATTTCATCCAAGCATAGTTAGGTTTTATGCAGATTTTCATCTTGGAGCATACATCAAGCATCAACAAAGTGGATCATTCTTCATCACATATCAATCTTGCATCATTGGAGTTGGGAAAGGGCCAATTTTCACATCAAATTGGCACCAATTCCCTCAAGAGATTAGCAGTTTGCTTGCTTTAGAATAGATTTTGATATGCTTTTAAGTTTTATTGTGTTCTTCATTTCATTTTCTATCTCTTTTGCTATTCAAATGAATTTCTTGAGGAATCCTTATTCTTGCTTGCATTTCACCTTCTAATGTGTTTGTTCATGTTGTTTTGCAGGTATTTAGATTGGGGTTCACAATTACTTCACCAGTTTTGCTATGTGGTGCTAGCCTAAAGGATTTTTGGGTCATGTGGAGTTGATGTAAGGAGCAGATTTATGGGAGTGATTATGGGTCATGTTGACCTATTTTGATGGTGTACATGTTTTGGTTTTTTTCTGCAAGGCATGTGTGTGTTGGTGTTTTTGACCAATAAGTTATGTGATGCACATTTCATCTAATTAGGCCGACCTAATTGATGTCTTGGATGGTTGTGGTAGATATACAAGGTTAATTCCTTGTGTGGAGATATACATGTGAGGTGATTAAGTGTGTGTGTGAGATCTGGTGCAAAGAGAAGTGTGAATTATATAATTGTGGTGAAGTATGAAGTGTGTTAAGACAATTTTTAGGGCTTAATTAGAATTGTATCTTCAACATATGTTAGATGCACTATTAGAAATTCATCCTTGAAAGTGAGCCATCCTCTCTTTTATCTTTTCTACTCTGGGTAGTGAGCCCTTGGCAGTGAGCCATCGGTAGTGAGCCATTCTCTTTATTCAGATAGCGAGTCCACCATTTTGTTAAAAACATTGTAATCGGTTATATAATATGTTGTGAGTTAATCGTCACCGTGGTTTTTCCCTTTCAAGGGTTTTCCACATAAATATGGTGTTCTCTTATTCTTTGATGTGATTCTTGATTTATATGTTCCTTTCGTTTACTGCAAGTTTAATGTGATGTATTGAATGAATGTTTAAGTTGATAAAGTGAATAATTTTTAGTGAATACTAATTCACCCCCCTCTCAGTATTCTAGGTGTTCAAAAATTGGTATTAGAGCTTGGTTCCTTCAATTGGATTGATCATTGAGGTAGATCTTGGAGGTTAAACACATGGCTACAAGGAAGTATCCTACTCCTCCAAAAGAGATTATCCCTAAAGGGTTTACTGAAGAAGATTGTGACGTTGATTTGGAAGGAGAACTCAAATCAGACCTTGATGATTTGTACAAAGCAGAATCTAAAAATAGAGATCTCAAAGAGAATCTTAAGGATGCAAATGAGTGTATCAAGAAGTTGAGAGAGAAACTCAAGAAAGCTACAAAAATATTCAAGGAAAAAAATGAGCAGATCAAGCAATCAAATGAGACAGTCACTAGTCTGAAAGTACAAGTTGAAGAAGGAAAAAGAGTTGAATACTACCTGAATCCAAAATTGAAAGATAAATATGAAGAATGTTCAAAGCTTGAACAAGAGATTGTAACTTTGAGATTAGTTCTAGAGAAAGCAAAGATTCAAGAAGATAAATTCATGAAGAGCTCCACTTTTCTTGATGAAATGATTGCAAGTCAGAAGGCTTCTAAAGACAAAGAAGGATTAGGGTTTGAGAAAGGAGAAATTTCAAAGAATCCAAACAATGTTGTAAAGAAGAATGATAAGAAGAACAATGTGAGACAAGTCCGAAACCAGAAGAAATATTTCAAAAGACCTCCTTTTAGACAACATGTTGCACAAAGGTATTCATATTTTAATGTTTACTATTATTCCTGTAATAATTTTGGACATAAAGCTATAGAGTGCAGAAGTAGAATGAATCAGAATAGTCAATCCTTTCCAAGTCAATTTTTTACATGCAATAGATTTGGACATATAGCTAGTGAATGCAAAATTCAGATGATGAATGGTTACAATAATGGTATGAAGTTTCAATATTTCAATGGTTACTATTATACATGCAATAGATTTGGGAATAAGACTTTTGAATGCAGATCTAAAATGGCAAGAAGCAAGTTTATTCAACACAAAGGTGTCACATGTCACAAATGTAGCAAACCAGGACACATAGCTAAGTTTTGTATAAGCAAGAATATGAAACCATCTATTTCACAAAAGAAGAAGATTGATCCAGTGAGAATGATTGATCCAGTTGAAATGAAGAAGGAAATGAACAAGTCTAGAAGAAGAAAGAAGAGAGTGAAGTGAAAAGTTTATCTGTGCCACTTGACCCCTAGTGCGGATGTTTACTCTAGAAACTAAATGAAAAGATTTGGATCAGAGGGATTTTTAGTAGAAAATCTTCAAGTCACTGCCAAATATGTGGTGTTGATGCTTTCAACACATTGGTACATGTGTAGATCAATATGGTTGATCTATTGGTGGTATCTTTGGTATGAAGTTTCTTGTTACGAAAATTTGTGGAGTGATTGAAGATGCTTGTGATGACATAGTGAGGGTTTACTAGCTTTTCAACCTAACTTTATCTTCTACAATCATTGCATTTTAGGTCACCAGAAAAGTGTTCATATGTGATTTCACATATGACTAAGTCATTTTTTATCAAGTATTTGAAGAGTGAAGAACAGGGTAGAGGCAATTTGAAGTGATTCCAACTTGCATTATGTGAAACCCTACCAATGAATTGAGTTATAAAGTATTTACTAATTTCTTGTAAAACCCTAGTTTTAAAGAGAAGATTCAAAATGTTTACTCCTCAAGTAATTGATGTTTTGGGGTGGCCAAGACCCAAATTTAAGAAGCATCCATATAAATCCATGGAGACGGACCCTGAAGATGCATTTTCAAGGGTTTCATATGGTGTGATGCACATAGAGGATGTGTAGATCTATATATCCAGAAAAAAATGGAAGAATATGATCATACAAAGATGACAAAATACTGGGTGAATGAGCCAACTAGAGATGATTTTGAACTAAAACCTAAATTTGAGAGTTTGATAGAGAAGAAGCTAGATGTATGGAACGAGTTTCCAAATTTTTATATGAGGATGAGTGGGTCAAATATGCATTTAACATAGTTCATGATAAGTTCATGTGGTTAGATATGCCGCATATGATTAACAAGCAAGCAATCAAGACAATTTTAGGTTTGTGCTTAGAAGGACCCATTTCGACATTGAAGACCATAAAGAATGAAATGGTAATGAAGCTCACTAGTGCAAAATTTTAAAAATGTTCCCTAATAATGAAGGATATTGAAGATCCAATAGTGAAGTATGCATCAATGATGATTGGATATAAGATATTTCATACAAACATAGAGAACTTTGTGTCAGCTACCACTATTCACATAGCTCACCAAATGGTGAAAAAAGGTCTGGACATAGATTAGTGTGAACTCCTAAGATGACTATTGATGGAGAATCTATAGAAGACCAAGGAATCAAGGCACCCCTTTCGATATGGTACCCTAATTATCAGTTCATTGTTTTATTTTCTTAGGGAAGTGCCTGGTATAAAGAACATTGTGTGGTTGTATAATATTCTAGTTTCTATTTAGATTAGAGACCACTTGAGAAGGTTAGGGAATCTAGAAACCTATAAAACTATGTTATGGGGTTTCTTCAATACTTTTCAAGGAAGAATACAAGAAAGAGAAATGATACTGGAAAAAATTGTTAAAAAATATAAAAAATGACATAACTTTCATGGTCAACAGAGATAACTATGTTATGGAAGCAGTTGAACCCAAAATTGTGTGGGTTTTGGAGCTAGGTTATGAGGTTACTGGAGAAGATATTACCAGTCTTGCAGAAGTTATGTTGATCAAGCCAAGAGATCCATCTGTGGACATATTTGGTACTTATGTAGAAAAATCCAATCAGGTGAATCTAGAAATGAAGAAGAAAGATATTGAGAAGAATGTTGAGAAGTTAAAAACTAAGTTGGAGGAGATGGTGAACCCGCCTAAGGGTTCTACGAAGAAACCAAAGGTCACATCTATTTCTCTACAAGGTAATCCAAGCACAAAAAGGTTATTCATGACCTTTTCCCCCTCTCATACTATTCTAAAGTGCTTTAGAACTATGCCTGCAAGAAGTCTAAAGAAGAAGGCTACATCCAATGCCTTTGAGACTCAACAAAATCTTAAGAGGAGAAGGAAATAAAAAACTACCAGGGAGAGATACATTAGTCATGATGATGAAGAAGAAGGACCCCAATTGGTATGGAAGAAGAAGTCTTAAGCCTCTGCGGAAGAGACCAGTGCCAAGAGAACAAAGGTCGATATTGTAGATACTGAGAGTGAAGAGGAAGTGTAGAAAGAAAAGAAAGCCTTTATATTAAGAAAAGAGAAGAATTCAGAAGAAGGAGAAAAATTAGCTAAAGGAAAGGGAAAGAAGAAATAAAAGACCCCTCCGGTAAGGGAACACAACCCTTTGAAATTAGATGCTTGTTTAATAACATTGCAAAATTTGGTCTCTTGGAAGAGACAACCAAAATGTATCTAGAAGAGAATGATGAAAATAAGGCTACAATTGAAGAATCCATTATAAAATATATGGTTACATTCAATACAGACTTGAGTGAGATAAAAGATAAATTATTTGATGATCTGAAAAGTGTTTTGAGTGCTATAAGGTAGGAAGACTTTAATGAAGATGCAAGAATTAGGAAATTTTCCTTGGAGAAGGTTGGTTCTTCTCTCTTTGCTAAAGATAGAGTAGAGTTGTCTAAGATGTACAATTAGAAGTTCAAGACAAAGCAGAGAGTTGGTACTGATGAGTAGAGATAAAGAAGATATAGAAAGGCTCATGAATGAGACACTACAAAATGATATAGATCTAGTAAAAGAGTTGGAAATATCTCTGGAGAATCAAGCTCAAATACAACATGAGACATCTGTCTTGGAAAATAATGATCTTGTAATTGAACAACATGAGCATGTACCTATGGATGAGAATGTGCAAGAAGACATGGTGATAGAGAATACCCCTCCTATGGTGAAGAATGTTGAAGAGAATAAAGATGAGAGGTAGGATGCCCTAGCGAAGGAGGAAACACAAGTAGAACAAAATTTTCCCCCTCCAGATGTGGAGAAAGATAATATTTGAGTAGAAAGAAGAAGTCTTGGAGAAAACAAAGGCACAAAAAGAAGAAAAATATCCTCCTCCAGATGATGAGAAGCTTGTTGAAAAAGAGAAGAATGGAAAAGAATGCTCCAACAATGGGGAAAAGGAGAAAGACAAGGAAGAAGAAAGTTCTATGACCATTAGTGAATCCTCTAGAGCCTTTGGAGGTTAACTGAAGGATCTAATAGATATGTGGTTACAATTTGAACCAATGGTATTTACATAGCTCTTATAGATTCCAATATAACAAGGTCAGGTAGATATGAGCAAGATTTCTCCCTTGCACAAGCTACAACTTGGTGATGCTTTTCATTCCTTCACAAGGAAGGAAATACTGCAAACACACCAAAAGAGTGTAGAGTTAATTGAGGAAGTAGTTAAGGTGTTACAAGAAGGAATTCCTAGTGAAACTATTGATGATTCCTTGTTTGGTGTACAAAAGTTAAAGTTATATTTTTTCAAAGATTATTTTGTCAGTTTAGAAGAAAATATTGAAAAATAAATGGCAAAGAAGGTCAATGATAAGAGATTAGCCAAAATTTCTGATAAATTTCTAGTGTTGGACATGGAAAATTGTAAGGCAACTTGAAAGATGTACAAAAGTTCTTGGAAGAAGCAAATTTTTTATTTTAGTTTTGCTGGAAATGGCCTAATTCTTCAAGGAGCATAAAAGATCAAATGGACTCAATTCTAGAGTCACAAATAGCTCAGGCATTTGATGCATATGATCCAGCTAATAATGTGGATGGTACAACAAGAGAAAAAATTGTTAACCTGCATGGATAGTTTTTCCTACTGCAAGAACATAAAGAGAAAATATTTATGCATTGGTAAGTGTAAGGCTTACATCTTTGATTGGAGTTTTAGCTAGTGCAAATAAGGTGGTGCAAAATAATATGGTGCCTAGCTCTTCAAATGAAGGAGAAGATGTTTTTATTCATTTTAGAATCAATGTAGTATACTTGCCTTAGCCAAGAAGGATTGGTAGGCACACCTTTCCAAAATGAAGGTGTCATACAAGGGTATTTTATCCTCTTCAAGCTAAGGTGTACATTTCTATTTTATTTATATAGTTTTCTAATTTTAATGTATGTAATTCCCCGCCACAAAACCCTAGAGGACAACATGCTATAACACTAAGAAAATGGTACAATTTTTTTTTTGAAGTGCAACAAACTAAAGATTGCAAATAACACAATAACTTGTATTCTAACCTAAGTCCTCTAAGGTCCATGAATACGCTACTAGAATCCCAATAACCAAATAACAAGAATAATAAATCATCTCTATCATCTCATTAAACAAGATTCATCGAACAATAGGAATTTCATTAATCCATCACATATAAATGATCATTCAATATGAATTACCCATAACATGTTATCAATAGATATCACATAGAATCAATTTCATTAACTAACATAAATAAGGTACATCACTAACATTGCTCATTACAATAGAAAGTTCATCAAGGAATTACAACATTGCAACATTACATCAATGTTTCCCTATGATCAATTGGAGAGATTATACATCAGAGTTATAATACATGATACAATTGCTTTCAATACAATACAAGTACATGTAAGATATTCTACTCGAACATGATCAAGTGCAAAAGTCCAGATCATCAGGAGCAGTCACCATGAACACGAACAACAACCATGGAAACCCAATGGAGTACAAGGCACATTCCACCTGACCATGTGGAACCCTAAGGTCCACCCCCTGTGCTACGAGATAGCAATAAGGTCCCACCACAAATGGTCATGAAGACAAGAGATCGACACAAGGGCTAACATGACTCCTATATACAAGTACACCGTAACATCACAAAATAGTGACACCGCTTCCAGAGGCACACACACATAAAAGGGAAATACAAGCCAAGGGAATGCTAGGTTGTAGTAAGGGAGAGTCTCATCACATGGTCCTGGCATGGGTTGTCCTGGCAGTCTCTCACTAGACACCGACCCCATCTATGGTTGTCCTGATAGTCTCACACTAAACGTCGCCCCCATAGGGTGACACACACAGAACCAACCTTCCCTTCATGAGGACAAGGAGGTTGATCTTGCCAACCAGGCCTTCTCAACCCATCCTTAGCCTGAACGAGCACTACAGGCATGGGTGAGGCATCCAATTATCTTAATTAGAGTTTAATTCTACCCATTCTCCCTAGTTTATTATTAGGCTGTCACTTAGTTAAGAAAATACCACATGGGTTGTCCTAGATTCCATTTTGTGCGTCAGACCCCATAGGGAGCCACTCCCCCTACTAACAACCAAAAAACATAACACATCCAACAGGGCAAGCCAACTTGTACAAATCACCAAAACCACAAGCACATATGCATAAGGTGAGGCATGAACCATCCCACACACAAAATCAACCATAAAAGCAAGTAAACAGTGCATGGATAAAACCCCCCCAATAATACATCCCAAGTATCACATCAACCAAATTCAAGGGTCAACAGAAACATTTAGCCACTAACATAATTTTCCTAGGCCTCTGGAGGATTTCCACTATCCACATCACATAATGATTTAAACATTGAACAATAACTCACAATCATCCCATTTCCATTATTCACTAACTTTACTTCACACAATAACTCAATTCAATGACATAATCAAAGAGTGCAAGGTAAATTCACAATGCAACCATTACATTTTTCTAAGCATTCATCTTAAACCAAGAACAATCTATTATCTCATATAAACTAATCTTCCATATCTAAATTTTTACTTTGTTTCATTTATTTCCCATACATGATCAACTAATGATTAAGACAACAAAGTATATAGAAATATATATATATATATATATATATATATATATATATATATATATATATATATATATCATGTATAAGTATGTACATATATATAATATATATATATGTGTGTTGGGAATATGATGTCATTTAATTGAAATCCTAAACATATTTCATGTATCTCCTAAGTCCTTGGAAAGTGTTCCCCAACACTAGGATTATAAAGGGATTAAATTCAAATGAAATGAACATGTAAATTGGTATTTGTGATTATTCCTAAATGATAGGAACATGTGGGGATGCCTAAGAAGAGCTCCTACAAAATAGGAGCACATGGGACGCCCACATGGAAGGTGGAACCCACCTTGCTTAAGTTAACTGTTTGGAGGATTGTTAACACTTTAGTAATGCATGTAAAGATCCTGCAAATTAGAGATTGATATTTACATGAGTGGAGTTCAGTTCAGTTCAATGGAGTTCAGTTCAGTTCAGTATTAGTTCAGTATCAGTTCAGTTTAATTTAGTTCAGTTTAGATCAGTTCAGTTTAGTTAAGGTTCAATTATCTTCACTTGCATATAGTTAGTTTGAGTTGAATGCTAGTTGACTTGAGTTGACTTGAGTTGCATGACTAATGACTTCAGTTGCATGACAGATAACAGGTGGATACTTTCAGTTAAGTGGGGATGATTAATCATGCATAATGTTTGCATGAATTGGTGGAGAGATATGTTTCAGTTAACTAAGATTGACTTGGACCCACCTTGGGTGCCCAAGTTGGCATCTTTGAGTGAACAACTTTTGCATGAGAAGATATTTATAAGGCTGAGTTAAGTGGGCCCATTCTTGGGCACCAAATTTGAGGAGTAGCTTGCAAGATATTTTCTTGACCAATGGTTAATTAGGAGTTCAGTTTGGGGCACCTAAATTGAGAAGACATTGGATTTGACTTCTTGTTACACATTGAAACTCTACTTGCAAAGAATAGGCATGGGTTTTTGAGAGAAGCTTTGTGCTTTGTAATTGACAACTCTTTGGTGTTTTCAAGGCTCATAATTGTCTATTAATTGCAGCAAGTTGAAGAGAGTTTTATCAAAGTTTATTGCAGGTTGTGAAGAAGAATTGTTGAAGGAAAAAGAAGCATCTCAATCAAGGATTGATATAGTATTATTGTAATCTTGTTCTAAGGTTAAATAATAAAAAAATAATTGATTTTGGTGGATTTTTTTTCTCGAAATGGTTTCTCCACGTATATGTTGTGTCACTTCTATCTTCTTGTCTCATTCTTCTACAATCTTTTGCCTCTTTCTATAATTGGTAAAATTGATCCAAATAGATTAATCATACACAAAGAATTGTAACAAAGAACACTTAATTAGATCTACAGTCTCATAGTTTTACAAGTTTTAAGCTAAAATATTACCTTCATTTTCAACATTTAGTATAAGAGCTAATGGTTGGGTAGAGTTTGGGATGCCTTTCTCTTAAAATTTTGAAGGTTTTTTTGCTGTAGTGGGAGCTTTTACTATTGTGTTATTGCAGATTTGTAAAAGAAGTGTGTTTTATCTTCTTGGTTTAGAGATTATGGTTTTCTTGACTGTTTGGGAGTTGTGTCATTTACAACAGATTCTTTGATTGTGTTGAGGCCATGGATGATCTTAATTTAGGATATGGTTATCACAATGTCATAGATAGCTTGGCTACATGTTTCAGTGGGAGCTTTTGACAGTGATGGTTTGATGTTTATCTTGTTGCCATCTATAGCTTGGTATCATAGTTTAGTGGGAGATTTGGTAGGATATGGTTATCTTCATGTGATTTGAAGAGGTTTTAAAATCTTGTTTCATGGAGGGCCCTTAGAGTCTTTGGTAAAGGTGTTATTGTTCTTCCTTTGGAGAGGATGTAGTTCTCTTTAGTTTTGAGTATTAATCATTTTCTTGGAGCTTCATGATTATGCAAGTTGCATTTGAAGTTGGCATGGATTGATTGGTGGGTGCTCATGGATACTTGAGAGACTTGGGTTAGGCCAGATATTTCTTATGTTAAGAGATATGTGTTGGAATGGTTACTTGTTATAAAAAATTTCAACAGTAAAGATTGAGGAGCCTACACTTGGAAATGGATGTGAGTCCATCATAGACCTGATGAGAAGGTTGTATAATAATGATTCCTTGTTTAGAATAATCACAATGTATAATTTCAAGTGGGAGAATGTTGGGAATAAGATTCCATTTAATTGAATTCCTAAACATATTTCATGTATCTCTTAAGTCCTTGGAAAGTGTTCCCAAACACTAGGATTATAAAGAGATTAAATTCGAATGAAATGAACATGTAAATTGAAATTTGTGATTATTCCTAAATGATAGGAACATGTGGGGACGCCCAAGAAGAGCTCCTACAAAATAGGAGCACATGGGGTGCCCACATGGAAGGTGGAACCCGCCTTGCTTAAGTTAACTATTTGGAGGATTGATAACAATTCAATAATGCATCTAAAGATCCTACAAATTAGTGATTGATATTTACATGAGTGGAGTTTAGTTTAGTTCAGTTTAGTTCAATGGAGTTCAGTTCAGTTTAGTTCAATTCAGTTTAGCTCAGTTCAGTTCAGTATCAGTATCAGTTCAGTTCAGTTTAGTTTAGTTCAATTCAGTTTAGTTCAGTTTAGTTTAGTTTAGTTATGGTTCAGTTATCTTCAGTTGCATGTAGCTAGTTTGAGTTGAATGCTAGTTGACTTGAGTTGACTTGAGTTGCATGACTAATGGCTTTAGTTGCATGATAGATAGCAGGTGGATACTTTCAGTTAAGTGGGGATGATCAATCATGCATAATGTTTGTATGAATTGGTGGAGAGATATGTTTCAATTAACTAAGATTGACTTGGACCCACCTTGGGTGCCCAAGTTGGCATCTTTGAGTTAACACCTTTTTCATGAGAAGATATTTACAAGGCTGAGTTAAGTGGGCCCTTTCTTGGGTGCCAAATTTGAGGAGCAACTTGGAAGATATTTTCTTGACCAACGATCAGTTAGGAGTTCAGTTTGGGGTGCCTAAATTGAGACATTGGATTTGACTTCTTGTTACACATTGAAACTCTACTTGCAAAGAATAGGCGTAGGTTTTTGAGAGAAGCTTTGTGCTTTGTAATTGACAACTCTTTGGAGTTTTCAAGGCTCATAATTGTCTATTACTTGCAGCAAGTTGAAGAGAGTTTTATCAGAGTTTATTGCAGGTTGTGAAGAAGAATTGTTGAGGGTATGTGTAGGATCATGATGGGCCAAAAAGTGGCGATATGATGGGTATGTGTAGGGTATGTGGCCGACGACTTTTTTTTACCCAAAATTGATGAAATGAAAAGGGTTTTTAAAGGAAATTCTCAGCTTTCCACCAATATAAATTATTTTTTACTTTGAATTTAATAAATAATTATTATTCATTTTCTATTTGAATTCTGACTAAAGTCTGATTGATAGGTGATTGAAAATATCTATAGCTTTCAAAGTATCACATTTTTGAATCTGAAACATGTGTCACATTATATGCTTCACATAATATAGGATTAAAAATGAATTCCATGAAGTTTTGACCAAGTTAAGGTGGTCAAACATACAAGTTCTTATAATTTTTAAAAGTTGTAATAAAAAATTCATAATTAATTATTTACTTGGAAAAAATTACAAAACATATGCATCACATCGGGACATGAGTCCTCTACTCATATCTAAAATCTTATAAAAAATATTATCATTTTATGTTAAGTTGCCTAACTTTGATTTTTAAAGTTTTAAGCCACTTAAGGGCCTTTTCCATGATGATCCTGCACATACCCTTGAAGGAAAAAAACAACTCAATAAGGGATTGATATATTATTGTAATCTTGTTCTAAGGTTAAATAATATAAGAACTATTGATTCTAGCGGAGTTTTTTCCCGAAAGGGTTTCTCCACGTATATGTTGTGTCACTTCTATCTTCATGTCTCATTCTTCTACAATCTTTTGTCTCTTTCTACAATTGGTAAAATTGATCTAAATAGATTAATCATACACAAAGAATTATAACAAATCTAACACTTAATTAGATCTACAGTCTCATAGTTTTTAGCTACAATATTACCTTCGTTTTCAACAATATACACATATTTTAGCATATATATATGTATATATATACATATTTATATATCTATTTACATAAGTTTTTATATTATCAAAGAAAAGTTCTATTTCAAAATACAGAATGGAGATTATCAGCTTAAAACTAAATAAACATATATATATATATATATATATTTTGCAACACATATTAAAATTACTTATATATATATATCGATTGGATAAGGAATGAATTGCTAACATTGTTTTCATCACTCAGTAGAACTAACACATGATATACATATGTGCGTAAAAGAATCAACAACAAACTACGGTTTTCTTCAATTGATTATGCCATAGCTGATGCCCAAGCATAAGGTACCTCTGCTAACTACACAAAACACCTAGCCATGGGGTAAACAGTAAATGGTGACCAAGAAACTTTCTTATTTGCTAAATTTAACCTGACTACTATGTTTCAATATTGCTTAAGATGTGAATAAATTTCTCAACCAGCGGAAATATGAAATTTCAAATTGAAGTCTGGTTAAAATTCACACTGTATGCTATCAAAATGAAAAAATATATATGAATCTGTATCGAATACTTTCAATAAACCAAAGAAAAAACTACAATATATGGTACATTTACAAAACAAAATATCAAGGAAACGCATGCCTGCTTATTGGAAAAAGACATCAATTATCAACCAAATAGAGGCCATTCAAAATTTCCATCACATTCACTAGTCTTCAGTTACTAAACACAAAATGATTAGATTGATAGCCTAAGTATATAAAAAAAGACAAACTACAAACACATTAACTATTACCTACATGTGGTGACCGGATATGGGTGAATTCCTACAAGCAGTTATAAAGCTTAGGTGAAAGAATTGAATTAAAATCTCCCTCTAAAATAGGGACTCAACTTACATAATGTTTAATCAAATTCAAAGCAAGAGATTTGACTTGTTGGTTGTCAAAAGGAAGGTGCTGGAATGAGCATGAGCTCAACAAAAATCAAACAAAGACCGTACAAAATAACTCAAGCAAAGGATAGGGCACCAAATTCTCTAGAGATAGAAGAAAGAGAATGAGAGTGGCCCTAGAGTTAGAGACTTAATAAAATACAGAGATAAGGAGTTTCGATAGAGAAAAATAGAGCAATTGACGAAACAACAAAATGCTCCAAAGGAAAAGAAGTTTCAAAAGCTGAATGAAATTTACATAATAAGCACAATTCGAATTTCAAGAAAGGCTTTGCAATTTTTTGGACCACGCACTTATTTATTTGCACACTTAGAACCTTAACAAGTAATTGTTTTTCTTTAGACAACACAAACATGCAGTATTATTTTTCTAAACAAACATTAAAATTGAGGAGATATAATGGAACCTGATTTAAATCATAAGACCTAGCTGGAGATTCGATGCCAAGCTTCAATTTCTCAAGACTGCAGCTCCAGTCACTTCAGATTTCTAACAAATTCTACAGGCGAATTCTTTCCTAGAGTAAAACTCTCCAAGAACAAGAATGAGAAAATACTCATGGAACAGAGAAAGCAAGATTAGTTTTTCAGAAAAAAGTGAAAATGCCCCCTTTGATTTTGCAATTAACCAATTTATTTACTATTCCATCATGTTCATTACTGCATGCCCTCTCTTCTTTAAATTAATTATTTTATTTAATCTCCCACTACCCGCAACTACTTCATTCTAATTATTTTTATAATTTAATCATACTTTAATATTTGCACATAATAAATCCACAATTAAAATATTTAATTTATTAATTTTAACTTATCCTTTTAATTCCATTTGCACCACGATTTAATTAATATATTTATTTTTACATTTATTTATTAAATCACAATTTTAATTTAATTAATTCAAATAAGGACATTAATAATATTTTATTTAGTCAATGCCTCAATATATTAAAGCTTTTATTTTAATTATCACAATGTCTTTTAATTTCAATAATATTTATTTTAATATAACAATTAATCAAAGTACTAATCAACCAATTTAATCAAATATACAAAATACCCAACAATATCTGACCTCACGGTGACAACAGAAAACAAGACCACGACACAAGAGATGAACCAACACACAATTAACAACATTGCCAGGATGACAACAAATACACATCCTCATCAAGGATTATGGCTAAACAAGGGACTTAATTGCTATCTTCGTCAATGATTTCCATTGAGTTTAAGGCACGCTCAAACCTGACAATTCAGGTGGATTCGATGCTTGGTACCTGCAACCTACAACAAACCACACAGTCGAGCATATACATAGTCAAACAATCAAACATATCGTGAGAGGAAAGTTGCAGTGTCGCAGGGCACTCACAAGTGAGTGATGCGACATTGTTCCTCTTCACCAAAATACATCAATGCACAATAATCAAATACTAATAACATGATAAGAACATACATCAGATAATCACATAATACTCATAGCAACAATAACCCACACAATCAATTAAACCATAAACTAGTCATGACATAAGCATAACATCAATGATAAAGGAGACATCAACTGTCATCATAGTAATGAGTCCAACATCGAGCAATGTATCATAATGTCCAAATACAAACAAGTAACTATTAGTGATAGAAAGAAAACTGAGGGGCACTACAATGTACATATGCAAAAGTAGTGTTTTAGTGTTGTGGTAATTTTTGGTCATTTTTTGTGGATAACATTGTTAGGAGGAGCCCTACTTGATGTAAATATTTCCCAAGGAAAAGATTGTTGGAGACTTTTAGTTGTTAAGGGTTATTGTTGACAACATGAACATGATTATGTATAGATGGAGATTGATGAGCATGATAGTGTATAGTTTTTTCATTGATGGAAACCCATGGTAGAGATGCAAAAGTGTTGGTCCAGATTTGGAGATTTACCTAAGTATCAATGTACAGTTCAGTGTTTAGTGAACTAATCTTGTGGTCCAGATTGCTTTGTTATGCATAATCTTGTCATCCAGTTTTGAGGTAATATTGGTGCGTGTTGAAGGAGTTTATATCTAGAGTTTCAAGGCTTGATTTCTTTCACAATTGAAGATAAAGTTGATAGAGTATCGACTTGGCAATGACAAAGTTGCAGATTATAGAGTACATGTTGGAATGCTCCACATTCCACCGTGGATGAACATTATGTTATGCAATTTTGAGGGAGTATTGAGAAATGTTAGATGTGTGTGTGTTGCAAGTGGAAAGTGATGTGATGGTTTTCATGTCGAGTTGTGAATGAATAGTTGGTTCATTCATTGTTGGGTAAGTGCACCAATTTGTGACACAATTTTGGTGTCAAATTGGGAAAATTTTCCAAAAAAGGTCGAAATTGGCCATTTGGCGCACGCCAAATTTGGAGAGCTCCGAATTTGGTGAGCTCCAAATTTTGCGAGCTCCAAATTTGGCGTGCGTCAAATGTAAAAGTCAAATAAAACCAAAAAATGCCTTTCAAACCCTCATTTTACTTCAACCCATGGCTTGGCTTGGAGGATTTGAGGTCTGCAACTCACGCTCGTGAAATATCATCCATTATTTGCATCCTTAGCTTGTGATTTTTCATGAGGATGGCACCAACACGTCAGAGAGGTCGAAGATTGTGAAGAGGTATGTATTTTTATTCTATTTATTTTGAATTTGATTTAGAATGCAGATTGAAATAGGTTTTTATAATAAAACTTTGTTCTAATTCTCAGGGAATGAATCTCCACCTCAAAACATTGATAATTCACAATCACCCCCTCATGAAGAGCCTCCTATACAAGAACAACCTGAAATCCCTCCATCAATTCATAGGAATCCTCAAGGAACACAAGAAAATATTCTAAATGAAATTGAAAATAATAAAAGAGATGTTGAAAAATTAATTGGAATATTAACCGAGCATGCTAGAACCCACCCTTATAGGAGAGGGATTGATGAATCATTGAAGTCAATTGTAACTCATGTAGGAGAAATGAGCCAAAAAATAAATTTTTGGTCAAATAAAAGGCATGAGATGAAACAATTTTATGCTAGTGGTTTGTCATATGCAAATGTCAAAAAACAAAAAAAAGAAAAGAAAAGTCGACTTGTGTGCCCTATTTATAGACTCGAGAACTAATACACCTTTGTCTCATGCATGCAGGAGGTTTCCCATCCATTGGTGCCACCATGAGTTAATTAAAAATAAATTTTGGGAGTGCTGGTGGATGGTATTTGACCAACCTCTATGCAATAACCATGAGGTACCACAATACTTTTTGAGGAAACTCTATTGTGAGTTTTTCCTCAATAAAATACCAAACTATTTTGACATCTTAGACTTTTAGGGTAGAGGTGGGGGCTCCACACATGATAGACCCGTTGCACAATGTAATCCATAGTTTGCACTGAGACCCTTGGCCAAACCCATGGTGGAGCATGTCATTGTTCCTTTCATTGTTAAGGATAGTGTAGAGGTGGACATGTTGGAGTCGATTGACTCACTCACCCAGACCATTTTACAATGTATGAGGCCTCTAGTAGAGCTTGATGTGGAGGAGACATGTAGGCCCCGAACTCCACCCCATCATTGTGGCGCTTGTGGTTTTGTTTGTAGGTAAAATTATCAGAGTGCTTGTGATGCATCTACACAGCCTACATCAGCTACAGAGGCGATGGCTTTCACAAATGATTTATTGAATGATACATTCGACATTGACACTCACGTAAAATTCAACAAGTTCATTTAATGTTGTTTATTAAATTATATTTTGAAATTTAAGAATAACTAAATTAGTAGAATTTTGATATGATGAAATTTTAGGGTTGGACTGTTCATGAGACATGCTCCATTCCTACAAAACCTTATTCATTCTCGAAAATTAGTCCACAGGTATGCAACTAGTATTAAAGATATTATTATTTCATTTGAATAGTTGAATGCTATATTTGAATGTTTGTATCATAACATGCTTTGGATTTCAAACAATTTCCTGGTGGACCTTCGACCTCCACACATTGCAATTCATTTCCTCAAACAACTTTCACTCATATAGCCTTTATTCATTAATGGTGTTGTAAAACAATGTTCGCTAGTTTTCATAATTTTGTGTATACAAATGTAAAAAATTGATGAGAAACACAAACATTGCATTTGCATTCCTTGATCGTGTCACATTATATTCTCCTAATTCACTTTTTGTTCCTTTATTCCTTCATAATCCTATCCCATTACCATTTAATAGTTCACCCTATTTTCCATGATCCTCTCCTAGCCCATCCCACTAATATCTTCTAGTCCATGCTATGTGTCATTATGCCCTTCTACTCCCATCTTATTGTACCCATTATTATTTTACCCTAGATGTTCCATGATCCCCTATGTTCCACCCTATGTTCCTTTATCCATTCTATGTTATACCATCTTTATCCACGTTTCATCCTAGATAAATCTTCTCTATTATTGCTACACACATGTCAAGTTCGCACTTCATGTACTATAGTCAAACCCTAGACACCTTCTAATTCACCCTATGTTGCATTATTCCCTACTAATCGCATCCCATTAACCTCTAATTGTCCACCCTATATTTTTTTATCCCATCCTAGCCCATCCCATCAATCTATACTAGTCCATGGATCCTATGTTCCAATAATCCCTTCTATTCCCATCCCATTACCCTCTCTTATTTCACCTTATGTTCCATTATCCCCTCTTGGTCTTGTCCCATTATCTTTCCCCAATTCACACTATGTTCATTTATTCCCTCCTAATCCCATCCCATTAACCTCTAATAGTTCACGCTATATTTTTTTATCCCATCCTAGCCCATCCCATTAATCTATTCTAGTCCATCCCATATTCCATTATCACACTCTAATCTCATCCCATTATACCCTCTATTGTTTCACCATATGTTCCATTATCCCTTGTTGGTCTTGTCTCTTTATCCCATCTATGCTATAGCACCTCCATCCAAATTTTATCCTATACACCGTTAGAAGAAATAATTTTTCTTCCACTCAGTATTGACCAAACTTATCTTCTCCATTACTTTTGCACACCTCAACAACTAACTTCATGTGCTATAGTAAAACCCTAGACATGTTGTAATTCATCTTATGTTCCATTATCCCTTTGAAAGCTACTAGTAACATAGTAATCCTCACTTCATTCATGTGAACTTCATTGTGCCATTATCACTATGTTGAAAGCATGCCCTCATTAACATTAGTTCATCAACATATGCAATACGAATCTCAATGAGCACTGAACTTTGGCATTTGCAAGAGTTTGGACTATCCCAGTGGACTTAGTAATTTCACGATTATGTGATCTATAAGCACTATATTGTAGTCTCAACTAAGGCCAACCATTTACTCTTTCATTTATGATGTAGTTATAAATGGATTACTTGAACTTCTTTATATTGATGTTAGATATGTTGTTTCATTTGTAGTTGATAACATTAGATAGCCCTGGTGATGTTGGTGACACAATGGACCATGGAGTTTCTGTAGCAATAGCCAGTTTTGATCCATTGAGAGAGGTATGCAATAGATTAGTCGATTTGACATTATATTTACTCTTTTATGGTCTATTATAGAAAATTTTCACGATACTTTTATGTAGTTTAATTTCTATCTTGATGGTTGCTACAGGTGGTTGTCACTCTAGATCATGGACGTGTTAATGTTGTAAATGTGCATGATGACTATATGTATGCGGTAAGTGATTATATTTTGTTATATGTAATTCCACAATTCAATTTCTATGCATTAAAATCTTTACTTTTTATTGTATCAGTTGAAGGTCCAGAGTGAAGAGAGAAGGACTAGCGAGCGTGTTTGAAAGACAAAAGAACCAACAGTCACTCCATCCAGCTGAATTTCGAAGGTAGCACGAGATCTATTTCCTTGCCCTAGAGGGAAATGACTATGTATTAGGGTCGTTTGTTGTATGCCTATGTGACATTTTGGAACATATCTTTTGTACTATCGATATATGTGTGACATTTTATGTCCATATGGATCCATTGTACTAAGACTATATGGATTTTTGGATATATTGTATATACTTTTATCAATATATAGCATTGTATAGCCTTACGACTTTTTGATTAAAGAAAATCTTATTTTGTTACTGCCATTCTTGAATGATGTTATCATGCATATCATGTAAATTATATGCTTGAATGTTGTATGCATGGATTTTGTTTACATCTAATGCTTAATTAATTACTATCGATTGCTCAATAAGCCCCATCTAAAGCGTATTGTGTAAATAAGCTCCATTCTTGGTGGTTTGTATCCTTTGGAATGCTTCGATTACTTGTGCCTCACTTATTCACATGTATGCTTCACTTATTCACATGTATACTTCACATATATTGCATGTATTCGCATGTATGCTTCATGCTTCCAATGCATAGAAGCAAAAATATTTTGGGGAAAAATCGACAAACCAAAAGTATAAGAGTTTTTGAAAAAATTGAGAAAAAATCATATTTAAAAAAACATAAAAAATTGTAGAACAAGAGATAAAAACTATTTTTTTAAAGGTATTTCCATAACATATAGAGATATAGAGAGCAAATAAAATAAATATTTTAACTAATGAATTGTAAAAAATAGATTTTTTTAGTTTATATTCAAATCGTTGATTACATTGCATTGCACATCTTTCAAAGTCAAAGCGTTACTTCACATTGCATATCTACTAACTAGATGCTGATAGATGACAAAATTTCAATTACAATATAGTTTCTACAAAGTCAACCTAAGCAGTTATGCAATTACTTCACATTGCATAACTAATAACTAGGAGCAATTTCCAATTGCATTTTCTTATCATGGCATTCTATGAGACCAGATTTCTTTGAGGTATTTTTTCAAATAGTTCACTGCCTTGTCTATGTTACCACATTTTTCATACATGTCTACCAAAGCATCTTGTCAAATAGTTCACTGCCTTGTTTCTATGGCTAAAATCCTAAAACAAGTGCTTTTGAACAAGCTATGGATGGTTGGAAAAAATATATCAAAAGAATAATAGTAAGAAATAGCATAGACAAGGCAACGAACTATTTGAAAAAATGCATCAATTAAATGTGGTGATGAAATGCCATGACAATCCATAGACAAGGCAGTGAACTATTTGAAAAGATGCCTCAAAAAAATGTGGTCTCAAGGTGATGGAATGTCATGACAATCAAATTGCTTTTTATTGTCATGGCATTCCATCACCATGAGATCTCATTTTTTTGAGGCATTTTTTCAAAGAGTTCATTGCCTTTTCTATGTTACCACATTTTTTGGTGAAGGAGCACCATTAAATAGAAGTTGTCAATTCAAGGTTTTGAGGTTTTTTGTCTAAAATAAGGTCAATGAGATCGTTTTCTATTGTAATGCATCATTTTAGTTGATAGATAGGAGTTTAGACCCTGGTCAAGTTTGCAAAAAAGTGCAAAATATTGAAAACAGATGTAAAGTTGCTAAAAAGTTGCAAAATTGCATTTTTAGGGAAGGCAAATGGTCATAGCATTTCAAAAGGCAGTTGTATGCGTTAGGACAATTATTTTTGAGGGAAAATACATAAATAAGGTGGAAACCATCGATGCAAGTTGGATTTTTGAAGATTTGGAAGATTGGAACATTAATAATACTTTTTCTGTATTTTCTGAGTTTGCAGTGACTGTATGACCCGTACAACTGCATAATGTTCAAAATTTGTTTTGAATTAATTTTAAGGTGTGATTTGGCCATTTATTACATTTGATTTGAGCATCCAACAATGGATTTCGTGTAATTTTGAGCAAATTCTTTGTGATTGGTTTTATACCCTGTTTTAAGGGTTCATAGCCTTTAAAATGTAAACTCGACCCATTCCTCTTTTTTTTTTCTCTTGTATCTTGTAGAATGGGACTGCAACATCAATAAACACATGAGGGAATGTTGAGAGAGTGTAGGGGAGGCCTAAAAATATGTTGGGCATGAGGCCCTAGAGTGGAAAATTATGTTTTCCAAGTGGAAAAGAGAGGTTTTGATATGGTAATGAGTGAAATAGGTTGGGGAAGCATTGTTTCTTATTGAATTGAGTATGTGTAGAAGTTTTTAGACTAGTTTGAGGTGGTGGAAAGTTTGATTGAGGTTTGAAAATGTTATTTCCATTAAAACCTTTAATTTTTGGCTATAAAAGAGGGTTTTGAGTTTAGGTATATTGGAGGGTGGATGTCTAAGAAAAAATTGTGGAATATTTGGTTTGGTAACCTGTAGAGAGTTTCCCAATTCAATTTTGAGTGAAAGGGAAAGTTTAAGGTAGAGTCCCTTTGTAAAAGTGACCTAATTTAAGGCCTAATTAGTGTTAAAAGTATGATTTGAGAGAGTTGTATCAAATTAACCTATCGAGTGGCTATGGTATGTTGTTGAGTACCTTGATGGGTTTTTGAAACCTTGATGGTCTTGATTTGAAAGGACAACACCAAGGAGATATACCCGATTGGCCAATTAGGCCAAATTTTCAAAGCAAATGTACTCCAAACTATCTTCCCATCCCAAATAACTATAGACAGTCATTTACCAGACCACAAAACCTCCAAATCCACAATATTTAACCTAAGAATCGCTCCTTTAAGCCCACTTTTATAAAACCCTCATTTTTAGCAAGTTTAGGGTGGGTTTATTGAAAATACTATCCCCACAACCCATAACACCTTTCCAAAGCATAAAAAAATGCTTAAAATAACTTTCACATGCTTAAAAGTCCCTCACAAACTGCTGCCCCAAAGGATTTTGACCATTTCCACTCTTAAACGACTCAATTTCACCAAAACTCATCAAATTGACAACTAGGGCATCACACCAAACCACTCAACTTGCCTCCCCTACTCCCAAAACCATGCACATATGTTCCCTACCCCTAATTATGCCATTCCACCAAGTTATAGTAGGATACAATGGGTGGAATGGCTAAAAATTCATTTTTACATACTCAACTACTTGCATTTGACCACTTTTTCCCTAAGGAAGAATTCACCGCCATGAGGAAGGCCTCTGAAATAGTGAAAACTGAGAGAGGTTATTGTATAGGGTCCCAATGTGATCCCATAGGCTCAGATGAGAAGTTTCTATGAATCACGGTGTCCGAATAGGAGCATACTGAAGTTTGCAACCATTTTGCACTTTGGACTCTTAAGGGATTCTGCCAGTTTAATGTAGCTTGGAACGATTTCGCATGTTTCAGTGCAAAAGAGGACCATGCCTAGTGTAAACATACCCACTCAGATGCATCAGAATAGTCCATTTGGTCACACGAGTTGCAAAATGAAAGTTGCAACACTTTGTAACTTTTCACTACTTGCATTTGACAACTTTTTCCATAAGCAAGAATTCACCACCATGGGAAAAAAGCCTCTGAGATAGTGAAAAAAAGAGACGTTATTGTAGAGGGGCCCAATTTGATCCCATAGGTTTAGACGAGAAGTTTCTAAGCATCATGGTGTCTGAATACGAACATGTTGAAGTTTGCAGCCATTTGGTACTTTGGACTCAAGGCATTTTTCCGGTTGAATGTATCTTAGAGTGATTCCATGTGTTTTGGTGCGAAAGATGACCATTCCTAGCGTAAACATACCCACCTGGATGCGTCAAAATGGTCCATTTGGTCACAAAAGTTGCAGAACGAAAGTTGCACCACTTTGCAACTTTCAACTACTTGCATTTGACAATTTTTTTTGCAAGTGATAATTTTCCACCCTAAGAAAAGGCCTCTGAGATAACAAAAAATGAGAGAGGTTATTGTAGAGGGGCCCAACACGATCCCATAGGCTTAGATGAGAAGTTTCTAAGGATCACGGTGCCTGAATATGAGCATGCTGAAGTTTGCAGCCATTTTGCACTTTGGACTCTTAAGGGATTTTGTCGGTTGAATGCAGCTCGAAATGATTCTGCGTGTTTCAGTGAAAAAGAGGACCATGCCTAGTGTAAATGTAGGTACCTGAATGTGTTGGAACAGACCGTTTGGACACACGAGTTGCAGAACAAAAGTTGCACCACTTTGCAACTTTCAACTACTTGCATTTGACAACTTTTTCTCCAAGTGAGAATTCACCACCACGAGAAAATACCTCCAAGATAACAAAAACCAAGAGAGGTTATTATAGAGGGTCCCAATGTGATCCCATAGTCTTAGATGAGAAGTTTCTAAGTGTCACGTTGTCTAAATACGAGTTTGTAGAAGTTTGCAGCAATTTTGCACTTTGGACTCTTAAGGGATTCTGTCAGTTGAGTGTAGCTTGGAATGATTCTGCATGTTTCGGTGTGAAAGAGGACCATGCCTAGCATAAACATACTCACTCGAACGCGTTGGGATAGTTCGTTTGGTCACACGAGTTGCAAAATGAAAGTTGCACCACTTTGCAACTTTTCACTACTTGCATTTGACAACATTTTCTGCAAGCAATAATTCACCACCATAGGAAAAAGGCCTCTAAGATAGTGAAAAATGAGAGAGGTTATTATAGAGGGGCCCAATGCAATCCCATAGGATCAGACGAGAAGTTTCTAAGCATTACTGTGTCCGAATACGAGCATGCTAAAATTTTCAGCCATTTTGCACTTTGCACTTTTAAGGGATTCTACCGATTGAATGTAGCTCAGAGCGATTCCGCAAGTTTCAATGTGAAAGGAGACCATGCCTAGTGTAAACATACCCACCTGGATGCATTAGAACAGTCTGTTTGGTCACACGAGTTGTAGAAAAAAAGTTGCACCACTTTGCAACTTTCAACTACTTGCATTTGATAATTTTTTCTCCAAGTGAGAATTCGCCACCATGGGAAAAGGCCTCCAAGATAATGAAAACCGAGAGAGGTTATTGTAGAGGGGCCCAATGCGATCCCATAGGCTTAGACAAGAAGTTTCTAAGCATTAGAGTGTCCAAATATGAGCATGCTGAAGTTTGCAGCTATTTTGCACTTTGGACTCTTAAGAGATTCTGCCAGTTGAATGTAGCTCGAAGCGATTCTATGAGTTTCATTATGAAGAAGACCATGCATAGCATAAATGTACCCACATTGATGTGTCAGAACAGTCTGTTTGGTCACATGAGTTGTAGAACAAAAGTTGC
>VDFB02379711.1:202051049-202089282 GCA_007258455.2 Sequoia sempervirens | reverse complement strand
AAAAAGGATAAAAAAAGTAAAGATAAAAAAATCATCCTATAGTGAAAACCATTCTTAAGGAACTTTGGAAAAGTACCATGATGAAAACCTGGAAAACAAGCATCATGTGTAAAATCAAAAAATTGATGTACATAATTCCAATTGGAAGCATTTTATGTCATCGATAATCCAACATTTGATCTTCACATCACTATCCAACATTTGATCTATTTGATTCTCATCCATCCTCCCTATCTATCTTGATCTTGATATAGACTAGGGGCATATTATTTAAACATTCTTTTGGAAAGATATTAACATGGTAATTTCCTTTTGATCATATCATATACCATTCCATACTATCACCTACTATCTAACCTCATCCATATAATTGTATGGAGTAGACATGTTATCCTATTGCAAGATATTCCTTGGAAGTAAAATCTTGTATCCTAGATCAAATTGCATATGGCCTATCATCCTCATCCTTGATATATCCATCCATCACTCTAATCTATTCATCCACTCATATTTCCCTCTACATTGCTAGACATTGAGGGGCGGGTGCCTACATGCTACTCTAGAATAAATCTCCATATATGTCTCATAGCTCACTTAGTGATCTTGAACACCTTTAAGAAAATCTAAAAAAACCATCTCGATAATTAAAAAATCTAAAAAATATATCTAGATATTTAAAAAATCCAAAAAAAACATCTACATAATCAAAAAATGCAAAAAATCCAAATATTCAAAAATTTAAAAGACATTAAAATTTATCAAAAAATATTAAAAACATGGACAAATAATAACACAAAACCTAAAAATATTAAAAAATAACCTCAAATACATGCAACAAAAAGGTTTAAAAACAATAAAAAAAATTAACAATATTCAAAAATATATCTCATAGCTTAATAACCACAATAAAATAATCATCCATGATAAACCTATCATCACATTCATCTTTGATAAAGCAATCCAAATCAAATTTGACAATTACCAAAGCCTAAAAAATTCACAAAAAATCACAAGTCTTGAACATTGTTGAAACAACATCAAAACTTTCATATCAATTGCCTAAATCATATTCTAAATCAACATCAACATCTAATGACTCGCTTATCAAATATATCCTTCCTACAATAGGCACCATTTCCGATATCAATTACAAAAATCCATTTGGAAAGAGATATGATGACTTTGATTTGTTTTGATAGTCGATAGTTTCTTTTGATTTATCTCTTGTCTCATTCCATCTCTTTCTTGAAGCCACTCTGATCTTCAATATCTTGGTTTGTCTAGAGGGTTATGTAATGGGGCATTGTAATTTCTTTCATCTATTGTGTTTGTGAGATCTTCTTGTAATATGACCATGGTGAATTCTTACCTTATGTGTGTAGTGATAAATTTAGGCAATACAATGACCTTTATACACTAGGTTTTTTATACCTTTTGTGCATAAGGCCTAAATTTCTTTGAAGCTTCATTCTCTCACATGATCAAACAAGGTTTTTTTACATCAATTATGAAAAAGGATACTCCTATTCATTTCCAAATTCAAATTCCATGCGATAGATACGATGCCACCTTGGTTCTTTATAACTTGGTGCATAGTGTTTATTTACTGTATATAAAAAAAGGATTGCTCTATATTCTTTATAATAACCTAGAGAAAAAGATAAATAATCTATCATATCTCATCTCCAATAAAATCTCAAATTGAACCAATAATTATAGCTTCTTGATAACTAATCAACATCACTTTATCCATATAAATAATTCATCTTCCTATCTCTCTAATCATACATATACCATTCATTTCTTCTAATCATATATACTTCCTTCTATCATTTTTTATCATACTAAATATTATATTCATGTACCATGACACAAAAAAATATCCATCACATCCTACATCCACATATCATTAGTCTCATTATAAAATTGTATCCTACATCCACAAGTCATTAGTCTCATCATGTAAACATTATGCATCCATACATCAAAGTAGTATTGCATAATAAATCATATAATAAATATTATCAAAATGTAAAAAGAATCATATTATATAAATTATATATCCATACATCATAACATCACATCATGTCACCATCTAATATAAGCATTATCATAGAAATCTATCATAACATCACAGCATCATAGTATTGGATCATCCATCATATATCATAAATCCTACATAATTATAGAATCATCATTATACATCACAAGATCACATAGAAACAATTAAATGTATATATCAAAATCAGCATAATCCATTCATTGCATGCAAAATAACATCATATCAAAATCAAATCAATATATCTCATATCACATATATCATCAAATGTGTGTCATGATAGAAAATCAAAATACATCAAATGTGTATACAAAAGGGCTATCAAGAGCCATGAGCATATGTACATCATCAAAATAATATATGTACAATAAAATAAATAAAGACATATATACATATATCTACATATAGCTACCTCTCTCCTCTCAACCAAGAGGAGGATGAGGAAGAATCTCCTACTATACTTGTTGACCTCAAGCTAGCTAACTCCCTAATCACTATCCTCCTAATTTTTGTGGTTTTAGTGGCTATGTTAGGTGCCCCAATGATACTCCCTCTAATACTCTTGCTCCTATTGTACTCCTTGCTAAAAATTTGGTAGATCTCCTCCTAGGTGGCATTGTTACCTCATATAAATTCCTATAGTATGCGGGCTCCTTGGTGAGTAACCTCACCTCCCTTATGTGATCAACCATGGGTACTACTAAGTTCCCTATACTACAACATGTAGCTATCAACTCTAGGCCTACTCTCCATACCTCTTGATTGTTAGTTTCACCACCTAAGCCTCCACCTATTAGTGATGAGCTATATATATGTATCTCTCTACTATCATATGTTTCAGCTAGATAGTAAGGCTATCTCTCTTAGCCTATAGTTGTCTTTCCCTCTTCGAGCCTAATCAAACTCAAAAAGAACTACTATGAGCCTGACATCATTTGTATCTCCTCCTCAAGGATTTTCCTCTCCCCTTTGCTCACCTTTCTACTCGTCTCCTCTAGGTTCCATTGTGGGAACTATCACCTACTCATGTCCCTAATTGGTACCTCCATCCTCTCCTCTTACTACCTCTACCTCTACCCTCTATCTCTACCTCTGAGCCCTACTCAGCTCCACCTCTCTCCTCTACCATCTTCCTATTGCACCATAATCAAGATGTATAAACCTTAAGGGTGTCTATGAGACCCACCATGCATCGTACTCAAGATTTGTGCCTAGATTATCTATACCATCTACCCATATCCATTGAAATGACATCAAATAGATAAACTTTATAGCTACTATATACGGGATGGTCATAGGCCCTAACTCCTAATATCCCTCTAATTCTAAGTGAACATAGCATGATAATCAAGGGAGGAACAGTTTATGCCTTTTCAAACTATCTCTTGACTCTATTTGTAATATAGCTCTCCAAAATATGAGTTTGTTGGAATTCGTTGTCATTGATGTCAACACTTGAGGAGATTATTGTGTTGAAAACACTTGGTGATATTGTTGCATTGGTTCTATTGTTGGCATTGGTTTTCTTTCATCTCAACACTTGATGAGTCTATTGGTATTGGTTGTCAACACTTGGGAGATTGTTGCACATGTTTGTGAGATTGTTATTTTACATTGATTGTCATTGGTGTTGATATCATTGGTGTCTATAGTTGTATGTTGTTGATACTCTATGATGATAATTTCATCATTAGATGCCATGCCTTGTTTGATTTCAAGTAAAGATGTATTGAGTTTAGTTGTTGATGTTATCATGATGATATATTAAGATGAGGATTAGAAGTAATGTTGATGGTGGAGAGTTGTGGTGAATGGTCTCTAGTATGTTGTATGATCTCTTCTCTTATTTTTGAGGATGTATGTGTTGTTGCAAGAAAGTTTTGATCTTCACAAGTTGGTGAAAGGTTCTATTTCAAGAAGATGATTTAAAGGGTGTTTGGGAGGATGCTCTACATTCCTCTACTATTGAAGATATGGTATTGCATTTTGGGATTCAATATTTGTGTTCTATGGATATTACACTCCTATTTTTTCAAGTCACCAGTATTGTCAAGGCTCAGGTTTCTGCTATTTGCATTTTTTTTGCAATTTTGTTGGTTGTTTGGATTGGTCTGAAAAATGCTCCACATTTCTCCGCATTGATGTTTTTACTCCTATAGCTTGGTGGAAACGTTTCCAATGCTTTTGCAATGTCTCAATTATGTTTTCATGCAATGAAGTGGTCCGCAAGTTGCTTTATTAATGTTATATCTCTTGGTGGTATCTTCAATGTTTTTGGGATGAAGTATTTTGGTTCTATTTGGATTGCAGTGGTTGTTTGTAGCATGAAAGCATGAAAAAAATATTTGGAATTATTTTTGAATGTTCATGGAATATCTATTTGTGGTTTACATGTCAATGATTGATCTCTTTGGTATCAAATATGGTGATTATTTGGTTTTCGAGTAAATTTGTGGATATTTGGTGGATAGGTCTTGTTATCTTGCTTGTGTCATGTGCTTGGAGGGTTATGTCAGCATATGAAGTTATGTTAAGATGCATTTGGGACCTGACCCATCTTGTTGAGAACCACATTTGATGTTATTGGTTGTATTCTTCTCTGACCAACCTAATTGATGTTTTGATATCTTGTGGATGATATCAATGCAAGAACACTTTAGTTGCAAGATGTGAAGAGGGGTAGGAGATGTGTGAATATGAATTGAAGCAATGAGTTATAAGAAGAAAAGAGTAATGATCTTTAACATCTCATTCAATATACTATATTGTTGATAAATGTTGTAATTTCACATGCTTCATGTATCTTGCTCTGAGATAGTGAATCTCATCAGATCCTTGTAATTTTTATCTTGCCCTAGGGTTGTACACCTCAACACTACAAGTCCGTTGTATCTTTCCCTAAGGTTTTGCACCTTAGCCTTCAAGTCCAATGATATTGAGCCTTAAATTATATTTTGGTAAGCAATGAACTTTGATATTATGAGTTAACTCTCACCATGGTTTTCCCCTTCTTGGGTTTTTCATGTAAATTTGGTGTTATCTTATGCATGTATGTTCATTTTCATAAATTTCATTTTTTTTATTTAAATAAGTGCTACAAATCTGGTTAAGGTTTCTTGATCTTATCAATAGTTTAATTTTCCATATTACTGAAGGGTTTAAGTTTTGTAGATATTGATTTACCCCCTCTCTCAGTATCTAGGTGTGTTCAACAATTGGTACTAGAGCTAAGTTCCTCTAAAGAAGCTTAACTACTTGAGGAGAGGTCTGGGATGGTACATGATGGAGCTTACAAAGGTCCTAGGTTTGATGGGATAAATTACACACTTTGGAAGTGTAGAATGTAAGGCCATCTAAACTCTCTAGGTTTTGGTGTTTGGAAATCTATCAAGGATGGTTATAATGATCCTTTTGCTCCTCTAAAAATCCCATCTAAGATCAGTCTATATGAAAAAAATGCAAAGGAAAATAATTCTATCATGTGTAAATTAGTTGATTTAGAACTTTGAAGGTGATGAGCTACATTTGTACTAAGGATGTATGGGAAAGGGTAAGCAACATTTATGAAGGATATAATAAATTAAGTAAAGACAAGATGCAAATATTCAAGAGTGGATTTGAAACCCTAAGGATTATATAGGAAGAATACACTTCTAGCTATATGCTTTGGGTGGATGAAGTTGTTATTGGCATTAGAGGTCTTGGTGGAGAAGTAAAAGAAGATGAGATTGTAAAGAATGTTATGAGATTTATCCCTAAAGCTTAAAGTCATAAGGTGCCTACCTTTAAACATTATAAGGACGTGGATCAGTATTTAGTAGATGAAATGTTTAGTGCTCTCATAGCCTTTGAGATGATAGCATTTGACAAAGAAGCTCCAAAGAAGGAAGTTGTATTCAAAGCCAATAAAAAGATAGAGGATGAGCTAGTTGATTAGAATGATGACTTTGATGTTGGTAATAAGTTTTTTCATTGATGTCAACTCAAGATGTATTGTCATTGATGCCAAATGTGAATGTTAAAAGTTGTACATACTTTATAGATAGGGAAAATGTAGTAATATAGTCAACAATATAGTATGTGTTTGAAGCAGTATTAGTTTGATGTCTAGGTATGTTGTAGAAGAAGGTACAATAGTTATGTCATGTGTACAATTTATCTAAATTGACATAATTTCTTGTTTAGTGTACCACACATTGAGATAAGTTGTAGAAGATTGGCTAAGGCATTTACAATGCATACCTTATGACAGAATCGTGATAGTTTAGTCTGCATCACTATGTTGTAAAATCCTTTGTCTTGTGATTCACAAGTTAAGATGGTCAAGATGTGAAGGTGTTATATTCAAGGTTTCAAGTCATCACACCTTCTATAGTGAAAGTTACAAGTAACAATGTTCCACTTTGTGCTCTACCAGTATAAAATGTTGATGGACTATTGGGATGCTCTGTATTCCTTTGATGAGACATATGTGTTTGTGTGAACTTGGGAATATTTTCAAAAAGGTATATGAATTCTTGCTTGCAAGTCTCAAGCTTTTTGGTGGTCCACAAGATCAATTTTCAAATAATAGTTTGATACAATTTGTCTGGAATGCTTTGTTCTTGTATATTCAGTGGGTTTCTCCTCTTGTGCCAAGATATGATGATTAGTTTCTTCGTGAGAAGGTTGAGGAGATATTTTTCATGGATTGCAATTCTTTCATCTTGATATACATGATGGTTTTGATCTCTCACTAGTGGTGTGGGTATGCCCAAGATCATGATGGGCCAAAAAGTGGCGATATGATGGGTATGTGTAGGGTATGCGACTGTCAACTTTTTTTTACCCAAAATTGATGAAACAAAAAGGGTTTTTCTTTCCACCAATATAAATTATGCTTTACTTTGAATTTAATAAATAATATTATTCATTTTCTATTTGAATCACGACTAAAGTCTTGATTGATAGGTTGATTGAGAAACATCTATAGCTTTCAAATGGTATCACATTTTTTGAATCCGAAAAATGCATCACATTATACGCTTCACATACTATAGGATTAAAAAAAATGAATTTCATGAATTTTTGACCAAGTTAAGTTGGTCAAACATGAGTTTTTTATATTTTTTAAAAATTTTAATAAAAACTTCATAATTAATTATTTACTTGGAAAAAAATTACAAAAAAATATGCATCACATCAAGACATGAGTCCTCTACTTATATCTAAAATCTTATAAAAAAATATTATTATTTTATTGTGGTTAGGGTGGTTAGAAAGACACCTACTTCTTATTTTTTCCCTGAAATTTAATTACTATTGCATTGAAATTTCAAATTTTCACCAAATAGGTTTTCTTTTTAAAATAAACCTAGTAGTTTAGAAACTACATTCAATTTCCTATAGATTCTATTCTTACATATTTTTTAAATAATATAGATAACTTATTCAAATTTTTACATCAAGTTACCTAACTCTGATTTTTTTGAATTTTTCACCACTTAAGGGCCTATTTTTTCCATGATGATCCTGCACATACCCATGTAAAGTTTTACATATGGTAGTTTTGGTGGTTTTGTCATTATTTGGAACAATAGAATTGTTTCCTCCATCAATGGTTGATCCTAATTAATTAATTTTACTTTGGAGGATATGTTATGATATGATTGGGTCTTGTAATGTTGTGTTTCAATTGATAATTGTTTTTCTCACAATATTATATATGTTTGGAGTCAAACGGTGTGGTATCATATGTTTCCTCTAAAAGGCTATATTGGAGCTGACCTAATTCAAGTTTTATGTTGTTGTGGAGGATATATATAAAAATAAAATCATTTTTGAAGGTGTTGTTCAAAGAGGTGAGAAAAAATAGTATGTTGAAAATAAAGTGTGTGAAGTCTATTTGAAGGGTTAATTGTGTAGAAAAGGGACTACAACATCAACATAATTTGGATGCTAACTCATAGAAATTCATATTTGTATTTCTCATTATAATATTCATGTATCCTACTCTGAGACAATGAGTCTCATTAGGTCCTTTGTATCTTTCCCTAAGGTTGTACACCTTAGTCTGCAAGTCCATAGGTAGTGAGCCTTAAACAACATTTTAATTCTTGTTAGCAGTGAGCTACATATAATGTGAGTTAATCCTCACCATGGTTTTTCCCTTAATGGGTTTTCCACATAAAATTCTTGGTGTGTTTGTGTGTTGGATTATTTCTTTTCTTCTCTTATTTTAGTTTAAGATGAGATGTTTAATCTACAAATGGGAATGATTAGTTCTAATATATGTTGATTCACCCCCCTCTCAACACTACATTATGTTCAACAATTGGTATTAGAGACAAGTACCTTTGAGAATCTTAATATCTAAGGTAGATCTTGCACTTGAATGCATGGGGTCAAAAAGAGAAATCTAGACTTGGTTTTGAAAAGGGGAAAAGTCCTATCTCCAGTGCCTCTACAAGTCTACATGGTAACTTCAAAGTAGGAGGGAAGTCTAAAATAAGGGAGGAGAAAGAATACACTAAAAATCCTAAGGAGACATCCTCTAGAGATGCAAAGATAAATTATGACAGTAAGAAAGAAAATGGATTCATTCCTTTTTGGAAGAAGAATATGAAATTCAAGCTTCCTAGTCCTAAAAAAAATACTATTGCTAGTTTCAATGGTAATTGTTATTCTTGTAACAAGTTGGGTCATAATGTAGATGAAGCAAAAGCAAGATGACTCAAAAATATTTCAAGCCTTCAAGGTATAATGCTATAAACACTCGATCATTTCATGGTTAGTGTTACACTTACAACATATTTGGTCACAAGGAAAAGGAATGCAAAACTAAAATGATGAGTAGTAATGCTATGACCTATTAATCCTTCCATGGTTACTACTACACATGAAACAAGTTTTTTCATAGGGATGTTGATTACAGATCTAATGAGAAGAAGAAATGTTGCTCTATAAGATAGTATCATCTGATACAATTACAATATACCAGGACACATTGCAAGATTTTGCAAGGGAAAAAGTGTAAGATATTATGCTCCTCAAAAGAAGCCTATCTTTAGTCAGCAAAGGATGGAGATGAACATGTTTTCGTACAAGAAGGAATAAAGTGAGGTGAATAATAAATTTGTACCTCAGCATGGTGTAGATGAGTCCTTTGGTAACTAAAAAGAGTATTGATTCCTAGGGAGAGTTGCAATTGAAGATCTTGTAAAACCCTTGAAATGCATGAGATGTTGAAGTCTTTAGCATAATGGTGAATAGTGATATGAGTTTGGTTGGTCATGATTTTGAAGAAAATACACCTTCTACGAAAGAGTCCATAAATATTATAGATCTTTATGATTTCATAGGCCATAAAAGATGCTAAGTACCAAGAACAAATTAATGCATTTATTATGAAGAAACTAAGGTTGGTGTGAGACATATTTCGTTCCTTTTCAATAAAATTGATTTTATTTAAACTATTTCAAATAATCACAAGAGCTAAGGAAGTGAAGAAAGTTTCCAAAAAGTTATGTGCAAACCCTTACAATGGTATTAACAGGTATTTCTCTAGTTTTATTTGCAAAACCCTAATATCAAAAAGTGTGATCATGGCTACACCAATTATCATTGATGTTGTCGAGAGGCTAAGGTCCAAGTACAAATTTTTTTCATTTAAAGCAATGGAGGTAGACAAAGATGACACATTTTTAAAAATTCTAGTGGGTGTCATGTACTGCGAAGATATAAGATTTTGCATTCATTCCCAGTTAAAGGAGATCAATCACACATCTTCCTTTGAAATGGTTTGACTTGAGCTGCTTAACAAAAATGGAGTATACAAGCTAGAGTATGTTAGCATTACTACAAAAGGGTTAGACATTTGGAAATATTTTATAGACTTCTTTAAAAACAAGGAATGGTTAAGAATCATCTTGAGCCACATTCATGTAGATTTTGTTTGGATAGATAATCCCTACATGATCAAAAGGATGCAATTAGGGAATTTACTAGTCTATGTTCCTTTGAACTAGTCCCAGTGCATAAATATGTGAAGAATGAACTAGTCATGGAGCTCACCGGTGCTAAATTTGATAAGAGAACCCTAATAGTCAAGTATATCATTGATCCTAGTACTCAATATGCATCAATGGGGATCACATAGAATATTTACTTTACAAATAAAGAAGGGTTTTCCACCATGACTAAAATTCATAGTACACTTCAAATGGTGAAAGAAGGCACCAACTTTGATCTCTGTGAGTTGTTAGGAGAGCAACTAATGGAGAACCTGAGAAGGATAAAAGAAACCAATTACAATTTCAAGTTTGGTTCCTTGATTATATGCCTTATTTTCTTAGTTTTGAATGACCTACCTATTTTTAAGGGTAATATGTGGGAAAAAATCACTATGGTAGCATAACAAATTAAACAACACATGAATAGCTTTCAAAATGAGAAAGTTTTCACTACTCATTATTGGGGATTTTTTAAGAATTTACTCATTAATGAGGTCTTATTTACATGCTAAGTCCACTTAGGTCCTAGGAATATTTAATTTGTTTAGATAAGATTTTATTTTTTTAACTTTTATTAAATATTAGTTTCCTAGGTCATTTAATGATGACTCGTGTCATTTAATAATAACACAAGGCATTTAATGCATTGCATTTGGTACTTCATCACACCTTGTCTTTATAAGAAAGGCTATTGTACACTTTTGTCATATACCTTGTCATTATTTTTGATAGGTCTCAATATCAAGAAAGCTCATTTCTCACATACTCTCTTGTGGAAGGTATTCATTGTTTTTGTAGATGGCCCTAGGATAGAGCTAATTTTTAGCTCCTATATGGTATCAAAGCACTACCTTGCAAATTAATTCTCAAATTTGAGGGCAGATCTATTTTAAATTAGAGATTTTGGTGGTTTTTAGTAAACTTGAGTATACTCTTCTCTTATGTCATATGGTGATCTACAAAATTAGAAAAACTTTAAAAAAAATACTAGATTTGGGGTGTCTTTTTTTGTTGTTTTATATTACATGTTCATTTTGAAGCATTTTGGGTCAAAAAATACCCTTCATTTGAATCCAAAAGGCCAAAAAACCCTCATTTTAATATAAAACACTTCATATTTTGAAGAAAAATTATTTTTGGTGATTTTTTTTAAAATTTGGGTGACTATCTTAATTTGACAGCCAAATGATCATCATGAAGGATGGTGTTAAATTTGATAGTGAAACATAGAAAATATATGGTTTTGGGGTGAATTTAAGGAACCTATATTTCTATATGCATTAGGAAATGAGATCCCCACAAAGAATTGACTAACAACCCTTAGGTAAATCAAGTCAATGTGAGAATCTTCAAATGTCCTTTATACTTCAGGACGGGGGTAAAGTTCAAACAACACTTTTGGGAGAAAAAACTAAAAATAGAAAATCTACCTAATTATGCCAATTCAAACTTGAAATGCCAATATAAAGCACAATATTGATAGAAATAGAAAACTTATTGCAGATTTGAGAAGGGTAGAATGATGTTTACTAGTCACCAAGAGTCACTTTTAGGAGGTTGTCTGAGACTCATTTTCCCATGGGTGAATGGGTCTTTTGTTAGGGTTTTTTAGAAACTTTTGTGAGCCTCTGATGATGATCTGTAGCTTATGACTTTTCTAGGTTTTAGTGTCAAAAAGTCAAAATTCAAATCTGTAGGTTAGATTTCATGATTTGACAATAACTTTGACAACTTTTCCAATATTTCTCTTCAAAAGGTCTTCAATCCTTCTTCAACCCAAACCTGCAACACACACATAAGAGAGAAAAAAATAAAATTGGTGAATGGGGGTTTTCCTTGGTCAAACCCCATTTTGGTAATCAAACCTTGAATTGAAATAATGAAAGTATGAAAGGAATGAACAATGAACAATGCTATGTCACCACTCAATAATGTTTGGAAAATGTGTCTCAACCTTGCAATTATATATAGTTTATCATGGAGAGGATGTATGTTGGTATGTGTTGATTGATCATACAAATAGTTTACACTTGTAGCAAGACATGGGGTTTGGGGCATCACCGCAAATTTTGTTTTTGTTGATATTACAAGGTTTTCCCACTGACACGTCAAGGTTTTTCCCGTTAACACGTCAAGGTTTTTTCATTAACACATCAAATGAAAAATGACCTTGTAAAACCCTAATTCTAGAAGGTTCCAAAAAACTTGTTATAAACGGTTGGGATGTATATAGATGAGGGTGCATTCTAAGAGTTTGATAGTGGTCATGTTGTTTCTTGATCTCTAGTGGTGATACTCCTATGAGAAGCTTGCTCTGCAAGTATATTGTAATATTTTGATTTTGAATAATATATTGAGTGGCTTTTGGAGTGTGGGATTTTTCTCCTAAAAAGTTTTTACCCACATAAATATTTGTGTTGTGGTATGCATGATATTTGTGTTTATTTATGTTTAAACTTTTATAACTGTTAAAGATATATAAAGTTTTGCATTGTTTTCCTCTCAAGATTAGTGTAGGAAGTTGTTCTGCTACCTTAACTTCCTTACAAGTGGTTCAGAGCTTGATCACCTTTGGTTTCAATTATGGGTTGTTATGTTTTTTGAACTAATCTAGATTTAAGCGGGAGCTTGTGCAAAAGACACTTTGTGATCTTGTTACAGGAATTTTTAGATGGCAAGTTCATTAGGGAGAATAGAGGTGGAGAAATTTTCTAGAAATAATTTTGAGACGTGGAAGCTAAAGATGAAGGATCTGTTGATAGATCAAGATCTATGGGATGTTGTTGATGAGAATGTTTCAAGGCTTGCAGATCCTTCTCAAGTTGCTTAATATGATGTTATGGACCATAAATCCAAGGGTCTAATCAAATTATGCTTGGAAAAACTTGTTTTAATTAATGTCCATGAAGAGATCTTTGCATGGAAACTATGGAAGAAGCTTGGTGAGATGTATTAGGCCAAATATTTAGTGAACAATATTTTCTTTAGGAAGAAGTTGTATTCATTGAGAATGGAAGAGGGTGGATGAATCACACACCACCTAGAAGCATTAATATGTTGGTGGCTCAATTGGCATTAGTTGGTGTCAAAATGGATGAGGAGGAGAAATGTCAGATCTTGCTTTGTTCTTTGCTTGATTTGTGGGATTCTCTTGTTATGGATATTGGGAGTACTTCTGTTATATTGAAGACTGGAGATGTGGTGGGTTCTTTTCTTTCCTTAGAGATGAGGAGGAAGGTATCTATCACTGCCAAGGAGGCCCTAAATTTTTGTGGAAGACCTAAGGAAAAAGGAAAGAAGAATGAGAAGCATGACAAATCCAAGTCCAAGGGGAGATCTACATCTCCTGGAAAGTCCAAGGTTATTTGTTGGAACTACAGTAATCTTGGACATGTTTGTAATGAATGCAAAGAAGAAAAGGAAGAAATTTGATTATGATTCCAAGTCCGAGAAGGAAGATGGTGAAGCATTCATTGCAACTTTTGCAACTCGTGGAGGTAATGATGCATGGTTAATTGACTTAGGTGCATCTTTTCATATGACCTTTAATAGAGATTGGTTTTTTGAATATGAAGAATTTGATGGAGGTAAGGTGTACTTGGGTGATGATTTTCATTTAGACATTCTTGGCCATGGTAAATTTAAAATTAGGTTTACTGATCTAGTAGAATAAAAAGGATTAATGATCTATTGCATATCCCTAGATTAACACAATTTTTTTGATCCATGAGAAAAATAATAGATGCGGGTGTGTAGGTAGTATTTTATGATGTAGGATACAAGATGGTTAGAAGTGCTATGGTGACTGCTAGAGGTATCAAATATGGAACATTGTATAAGCTCCATGCATGCACTATTGAGTGTAATTGCACTTCTATGAAAATAAAGTCTATAGAAGAAGTAAGGGTTTCACCTTCAACAAATGGTCATGGCTTTTGGGTACCCAAGGGTGCTCTTTCTTTTGAGAAAATTTTACCTGCAGAGAAAACTATGTTATGGAATGAACGACTTGGCCATATTGGATAAAAGGGTCTAAGGACCTTGAAAAATAAAAACCTTGTTGAAGGTTTGTCTAATTGTAATCTTGAATTTGATTTATGTGAGCATTGCATTTATAGAAAACAAAATTGTATTCAATTTTACTCAAGTTCTCATAAGTCTTGTGGTGTATTTGATCTTATTCATTATGATGTATTTGGTCCTATAGATGTTGCTTCAATTGGTAAATACATATATTATGTTTCATTTATTGATGATTATAGTAGAAGGACATGGGTATATTTTGTAAAGAATAAATCTGAATTTTTTAGTCATTTAAAAAAAATTAAAGCAATGGTGTAGTTGCAAACTAGAAATAAAATTAAATGTTTGAGGACTAATAATGGTGGTGAATTTTTCTCTAATGATTTTGATAGATTATATAAATAATCTGCTATTCATAGATTGAAGAAAACTCCATATTCTCCACAACAGAATGGAGTTGCAGAAAGAATGAACAGGACACTAATGGAGAAAGCTAGGAGTATGTTGAGTGGTGTTGGCCTAGAACAAAGGTTTTAGGCTGAAGCTATTGCCACAACCTGTTACTTGATTAATAGGTCTCCTACATCAACTCTTGTTTATAAGATGCCTATAGAAGCATGGTCGGGTCACAGTCCTTCATTAATACATCTTATAGTTTTTAGTTGCGAGGCATATGCACATGTGCCAAAGGAGAAGCGAAAAATGTTGGAGAACAAGGCTATGGAATGTATCTTCATTTGATCTAGTTATGGTGTGAAAGGATACAAGCTTTGGGATCCTATTGCATTCATAGAAGGTAATACATAGTAGAAGTATTATTTTTAGAGAAATGAAGCCTTCTATTACATTACAGCCAAAACTAAGTAAACATGAAGATGTGATTCAATTTCCTTCTACACCTGAGAAAGTTGAATTGAGGCCCAAGGATAGACAAGAAGTTGAGGAGAGATCATCTAGATTTGGATCTTTAGAAGAGGAGGAAGAACCTCCAACTCAGCTTTTTTATAGGTATATAAGGCATAGACAACCACCTGATGATTGGGGATGTATTTTTTCTTTGAATACTAACATGGATGAACCCAAATCTATAGAAGAGGCACTAGGTATTAATGATGTAGAATCCTGGAAGGTTCCTATGGATGAAGAAATGGAATTTTTGAAAAAGAATGATACATGGGATTTTGTACTATTGCCTGAAGGATGAAAACTATTGATTGTAAATGGGTTTTTAAGAAAAAGATTGGTTTAGATGGAGGTATTGAGAAGTACAAAGCAAGGTTGGTTGTGAAGGGTTAATCTCAAGTTGAGGGTGTTGATTATGGTGAGATATGTTCTCCTGTTGCAAAAATGATATCCATTAGATTTTTTCTTTCTATTGTTGTTGCTTATGATTTAGAGGTTGAGCAAATGGATGTAAAAACTCCTTTCCTTCATGGTGATTGGGAGGAGGATATTTATATGACACAACTAGAGCACTACATAGTGAAAGGTAAAAGTAAGTTGGTTTGCAAATTGAAGAAATATTTGTATGGCTTAAAATGGAGTCCTAGGATGTTGTACCAAAATTTTTATACATATATGTTGAGATTGGGATTTGAGAATTCTAAATCAAATCATTGTGTTTTTTATAAAACTAATCGTGATTGTTTCTTGCTTATTGCATTATATGTTGATGATATGTTATTTATTGGTAGAGGGAAAGGTATGATTTCAAAACTAAAATCTCAACTTGCTACTAAATTTGAAGTGAAATATATTGGTGTAGCTAAACACATTCTTGGGATGGAAATTAAAAGAGACAAAGTGAATAGAAAGTTATTGTTTGTCCAAAGAAAGTATGTCAACTCAATTTTACAAAGGATTGATATGCAAGATTGTAGACCATTGTGTGTTCCTATTTTAGTTGGAACAAAGTTATCTATTTCAGATTGTCCAACATCTCCATTGGAGATGGGAGACATGAGTAGAGTTCCTTACCAGAGTGTAGTTGGAATTCTGATGTATGCTATGATTTGTACTAGACCAAACATTGCTCAAGCAGTGGGAGTTCTTTCTAGATATATGTCTAATCTTGAAAGAGTTCGTTGGAATGCAGTTAAAAGAGTCTTCAGATATTTGCGGGGTACCTCAAATTAATCCTTATTTTATCATAGTAATATGACTAATGATGAGATTTCCCTTGTTCTTCATGGTTCTGTTGATTCAGATTGGGTAGGTGATGTTGATAGCATAAAATCCACCAGTTCTTATATTTTTACTTTATTTGGTGGTGCAATTAGTTGGTTGAGTAAGTGACAAGTTGTAGTTGCTTTGTCCACTACTGAAGCAGAGTATATGGAATCTACTCATGATTGTAAAGAAGCCATTTGGCTTAAGCGATTGTGTTCAAATATTGGAATAAAATAAGGTGAAGTGGTAATTTATTGCAATAGTTAGAGTGTGATATGTCTAGCCAAGAACCCAACATTTAATGCTAGGACCAAGCACATTGATGTACAATATCATTTTGTTAGAGATATGGTTGAAGATAGCAGAGTGAAGATGGTTAAGATAGAGACTTTGATGAATTTTTTGATTATTTAACTGAGCCTGTAAGCATAGAGAAGTTTTGATGGTGTTCAAAGACTATGGGCCTTTCGGCCCCTAGCAATTAAGGAGACGATGGTTACACCCTCACATTGCTCTTGCAAGGTGTTAGACAAGTGAGATATATATTGGGAAAATGTGTCTCAACCTTGCAATTATATAAGGTTTATTGTTGATAGGATGTATGTTGGTATGTGGTGACTGATCATGCAAATACTATATACTCATAGCAAGATGTGGGTTTCAGTGCACCACCCTAATTTTTTTTTTGGTTGACGCGTCAAGGATTTCTCGTTGACACGTCAAGGTTTTTGCTCGCTAACACATTAAGGTATTTCATTAACACGCCAAATGAAAAATGACCTTGTAAAACCCTAATTCTAGAAGGTCCCAAAAATATTGTTATAAGTGGTTGGGATGTATGTAGATGAGGATTTATTTTGAGAGTCTAATAGTGGTCGTGTTGTCTCTTGATCTCTGGTGGTGATACTCTTGTGAGAAGCTTGCTTTGCAAGTATATTGTAATCTTTTTATTTTTGAATATATATTGAGTGACTTTTAGAGTGTGGGGTTTTTATCCCAAAAGGGTTTTCCCCATGTAAATCTTTGGGTTGTGGTATGCATGATATTTGTGTTTATTTTTGTTTAAGTTTTTGTAGCTCTTAAAGATCTATAAAGTTTTGCATTTTTATCCTCTCAAGATTAGTGTAGGAATTTGTTTCTCTACCTTAACTTCCTTATAAATAAAACCTTGTATAAACCTTTGAATGGAGATCTTATAAGGTTTGCAACTTGCATGAAATAGATTCAATTGATGTGGATCTTGATGCTTGACTTGATCTTGAAACCTACATCACAATGTTAGCTCCAAAAACATGCATGATGGAAGAAGACTTTGAAATGATTATTGGATCTTGAATGCTACAATACATCTCTGATAAATCTTCTCTTGAATGCTCTTGATCATCAACTTTTCTATAGGAATGTTCTCATCAAAATGCTATGTGAAACTTAGAAAATAACCTTGTATTTATAGGTATGTATCCTTAATTTCCCGATATAAAAATATTACAATTCAACATGAAATATAGATTCAGGAACCTTAAAATAATGCCAAAAACATATTTTAAATTTAGGTCCAAAGACCTATGGAGGACCCATTTTCCAATGGGAAAATGGGTCCCAGGTCCCTATTCCTAGACCACACATTGCTCAAGGTAAAGTGTTATGTGTTGGCATTAATTATTGTGGGGTTTCCCCTTTATAAAATGAAATTTATTAGTCTTGTAAATGAATAATAGGGATTATTAAGGAATAATTAAATGCAATTTAATTAGGAGGGCTCAAACAATTTGTGAAAATGTAAAGGGATACATTTTTCTACACTATATTTAGCCCCCACTTTAGAGAGAGGATGACTTCCGTCAAAGTCACACTAAAGTAGACAATCAAGAGAAGTCTAATTGTACAATCATTGGAAAGATAAGGTGATAAATATCAAGGAGGATGATCAAGCCCCAAAGATCTAAGATCTCATGGAAAAACCAACAAAGGAACAAGGAGACACATGCCTATGTTAAACATATATATGTAGCAATGACAAGATACTCAGTCATACAACATCAAAGACTCAAAGAAAGAAAAGGAAAGGGGTGGATCAAGCCTTTTTTTTGTAAAAAAATGTTTACAAGTGGAACTTTTCCACTATGCAAACAACAATGCACACTCACATGGGCTAGTGAAATTTGTTGTTGTCCACTAGGTGAGCCCCAAGAAGTGGCAAATGAGAGAATCTTATTAGGCTCCCATAAACATACCAGAGTTATACCTCCTAATAACTTTGATAAGGCACCACACAATATGAAATTTGAGCTTCATAAGGCTTAGCAAGCTATGTTATGATAAAGACTCATGAACAAACAATTCTTCGTTGGCAAGCAAAGTGTGTTGGGCCATGAAAAAATGGGTTGTAACTTTGAGCTTCATAAGTTTAGCAAGTTGTGTTATGCTAAAGACTTGTGAAAAAAATGCAAATAGGATAAGACATTTTCAAAGGGATTTTTCTTAGTTCATGTAAGGTCTCCTCTTAGGGAACATAGTGCCTAATGTCTCCAAGAGAGGACTAGTCTAGGATAAAAGATTCAAAACTTAGGGAATGCAATGCATAGCATCACCACTAATAGGAATGTCTTATGCCAAGAAATTTTTCACTCTTGGAGGACATCAAACCGAATGAAACCACCAAGAAGACACATTGTAAGAAACAAGAAGACCACACTATGAAACATAAATTATACTTAAAATTTTCAAAAATGATAATGCCAATGTATGCCCCCATTTTAAAGAAATTGTTAAACACCATGCTGTGAGAAATTACTTTAAAGTAGAAAAATGAAAGATGTTAAAAAAGACATGAGAGATTATTTGCAAAGCCCTATATCAAACATATGTTTCCAAATGAAGCTACATCATGAAAATGGGTTGCACCCAAATGAAATCCCAAAATAACACACAAGATCCATGGATTTGTGGTCAGCATATGTTTTTTATACAATGATATTATACAGCTTGAAAATTCCATCGTTCCACAAATACTAATAGAGTTGGAAGAATGACAAATAGAGAGAGAAAAGAAAAAGAAAAAAATTGGTTCAACATGGAAGAGACATAAATATCTTGAAACCTTGCATCATCCCCAAAAGGAAAATGCAAGATAAAAGAAAAGATAAAGGTTTATGAAATATAGAAGAATGTAGGTACAAATAGAGGAATAAACATAAAGACATACCAAATAGAATAATATGGGGGATCACATTATACACATGCAATCACACAAAGAACATGAAAAGAGAAAAAGAGAAAGAAAAAGACTGGTAAGGCACATGTGAGTCAATCTATAGCAGGTCATTTGCATCCCAATCTTGTTTAGTATATGTGAAAGATGGGAAACTAGCCAAAGGGACAACATCAACCACCATACTAGGACAATTCTATCTAACCTCTTTCCCCCACTAAGTGCAAGAAAAGGATGATCCAAGATATGTGGTGAGAATGAGCTCATTGTAATATAGAAAATTATTTACAATGAATGTAAAACATGATATGATCCTACAACTATCACATGAAAAGGAGAAAAATTCATGTAATTTCTATCCAACTATGAAGTCATAAGTATTGTCAGGAGGAATAAAATCACTCAATATTATCCTCTTTAAGGAACGACACTCATTGGTAAGATGTCCAAGATTTCTATGATATGCCCAATAATTCATGTTTGTGCTCTTACCTTTTTTATTTCTTTGTGTAGGTGGCAACTAAATCCATCCTAGATGGAGAAGTTGTTCCATTTTTCATTCAATTTATGTTTTAGTATGTAGAAATGGAAATTCTTTAACTTTATAAGGTTTGTATTTCTTACTTGTTTGAGCAGCTTGTTTAGGTGGATTCAGAGGAGGAGGACCTAAGATGATCCTATCATCCATGTGAGGGATTTGTTCATTATGTAGGAGGACATTTTTTTCCTTAGAAGATGTGGAGAGAGGAGGATCTCGATATCTTAGTCCTTTAGTATCTTCAATTGGGATTTGTTCTAACAACTTATGAATTTCATTCTCATTTGTTGTGTCACATCCTTACTTAGCTAAGATTTTAAATCATTTTTCATAAGTCTCTTCTAGGTTGATGGGTGTGTTGGTGACTTCATTAACACAGGATGGATGAGTATGCACTTGGTTAGAGAGACTAGGTTCACTCATGGTTGAAGGTTTAGGCTTGGTTTGTGATTCAATATCAGGATGTAAAAGACCAAACATCTCTAGTGGTGGAATTATATGAGGTGTTGGTTGTTGCATGGAGGGTTAAAATGATGCATTATTCTCAAGGTTGTCAAGACAATTACTTATGAATTCATGCATTCTATTATCATCTTCACCTAAGATGTCAACTTCATGAGGACATTTATTAGGGGTTGGTTGAGCATGATTAGGTTCTATTGCATTAGGATCATTACCAAACACACAACTTGAGACATCAACAAAATATGTAAAAGACTTCCATATATTACAAATACACATATCCATTATGCAAGAATGAATCAAAATGCAAAGAGATTAAAAAATTTAAAATTTAAAGCAAGATGATTTAATGATTGAAAATGATGTCTTTTTTAAATCCAATTTTGAATTCAAACAATGCACTGAATTTAAAAAATTAACCTTAATATGAATAATTTCATAAAATAGAAATTCTGGAAACTGAAACAACAAACTGAATGGAGGAATACAAAATGTAAAAATAATGTTTTTGATGCTAAAAAATGTAGAAAAAGCCCTGATCAAGGACTCATCCTCCCATGGGAAAATGGATCTCACTTCAAGGTTTTTAAGAATTAACTTATAGATTTTTGAGTTGATTTTTATGCTTTTCATAAAACATTTGGTTGCAATTTTAGATTTCTAGAAAATAAGATCTAAATACAAGTGCAAAATGATGTTAAATGACAAGAGAAAAGATCTAATTTGAGTTGCAATTTTGATTTAATATTTTGATGCAAATGTCTGATCATGCAATGTTATGTAAACACTATGCAAAATCATTGGGATTTTTTATTTTTCTAGATTTTAAAGAATGAAAAAATGCAAACCTAAAACCCTACATGAGATGCAAAATAATGCATGTGAAAAACCCTAAATGAGATGCAAATTAATGCAATGCAATGTAAATACTAGATCTAGGGTTGAAATGGACTCCAAAATCTGAATGTTATGATGCTCAAAAGTTAGGTTCACCAAAATTAAAGATAGAAAATATAGGGTTTTGGGGAAAATTAAATTATGGAATGGTAAGGAACCTATCTTTCTATATTCATTAGGAAATGAGATTCCCACAAAGAATTGACTAAAAACCCTTAAGTGACTCAAGTCAATGTGAGAATCTTCACATTTCCTTTATACTTGAGAATGGGGGTAAAGTTCAAACAATGATTTTGGGAGAACTAAAAATAGCATATCTACCTAATTATGCCAATTCAAACTTGAAACAATAGTATAAAGCTCAATTTTGATAGAAAAAAAAAACTTACTGTAGATCTGACAAGGATAGAATGATGTTTACCTGTCACTATAGACATGGAAAATATACCGATTGAAATTGCGCATCTGATTCCAATTACTAATACCATTTCATCCTAAATTATCCCTCGATCTAACCATTTAATCAAATTTCCTTATTTGATTAAATTCATCAATTTCTTTCCCTTAATTAAATAAATCATTTTATCTAATTAAGTCTCTCTCTTTTAGTGATTAAATCAATCAATCTGATCTAATTATCCTATTTAATTATCTGGACATAGAGCGTCGTTGACTAGTAAGTGGCGTTGTACAACACCGCTGAGAAATCAAACTGCGACGCAATCACGGGTTGCACCGCTATCAGGGAGTAAAAAGTTGAAATTTTATTTTAGCACGTGCTTTTGGTTAAATGATAAATTTATCTTTTGTTTTCTACTTTTAACCTCTGTGTTTTGCAAAATTTGACTGGTTTTCTTTCTTGTAGGTTGGATCAATTAAAACGAAAGTAAATGAAGCATGATGGTGGTACTTCACAAAATCAAAGTGTTTTTAAATACTTTAGTGTTTGTTTAACACTCTTAGGAAACTGTTATTCCTTTTTTTCTTAGGACACTAATTTCGTTTGGGTTTTAAAAATAATCTTTTCAGTTTTTTGCAAAGGTTTAAAATGAACATTAGGACTACAACTTACTAGAGTTTTTTTTTGGTTAACAATTGAACAAAACAACTTTCATTTGTCCTTTGGTGCTTTAAAAAGAATTGACAATTTCTTTATGGATATAAAATGAACAAGTGCAAATTTGTTTTCGTGAGGGCTTACTTAAACTAACTTCATTGAAAAAGGACGTATGTGCTTCTCTCGCACTTTATAGCGATCTTGAGAATCAAAAGGCCTTTTTTGTGATTTTAGGTTGAGATAAAGCAATCACCTCCACACTTCATTTTTGGGTTTAAAATTGAACAAAATCTTGTGCGAGTGTGAATGAACTTATTGCATGTGTTCTCCCTTTGTTTCTAAACAAGGGTTGATCGAACTATGAATATGTTTATTCGCTTTTGTTTATCTTAGAGGGCCTGCCTTGGGGAAAAAGTACTCACCCAATGGAGCGAATAAACTGGTAACACTCTAAAGCCAATAGTATTTCCAATTTGGGATATAAATGTGGGTATTGGGTAAATGCCAATAACATGCGGTTGGCTCCGAGAGATGGATTTGAAAAGGACTCTCATATGGGTCAATCTCCATGAATGGAAAGTCCTAATTAAAACCCATGTTTTAGAATTGCAGAATCATGATCTATTTTTTGGTGCAAGAATGTCATTGATTTTGAAGCTACCCCACACTTTTATGGTCTTCTAGTAGAAATGAAAAGCATTCCATGGGATTTTCATGGGTGTTGATGCTTGGCTGCCCTGAATGACGTTAATGAGCTGTGGAGGGGAGCTAGTGGGGTCAAGCATCTAACCATTTGCTAAAGATAAGCATAGCTAGACTTGTCCAAGTGGGGACTCAACAAATATTACCTTTCATATCCATAGGGTTGTGCTTATTCTTGGTGACAAAATGCTTTTCTTGTTTGAAAACATTTGGAAACAAACACTTAACATCATCATCAAAATTTCAAACCCTTTAGGAGGCAAATACAATTGACCTTGAATTCATGTGTTATTGCTTTCCCTTGGGATTCTCATCCTTAGAGGTTTCTAAACACTTGAACTTACATCTCAATTTTCCTACCAAGGTCAACATTAGGTAACCATTGCCTTGATTTCCTTGAATTCCACATAGCACTTTGTGGGATGAAAAGAAATTAGGAAATTGGACATCTAGTTTGGAAAACCTAATCAAAGAAGTGTTTGTGGTAAAAGCAATTCACTAATCAAGATGAAATCAATTGAACCCCACACATGTTCTTGTTTATCTATTTTCTTATGGTCTTTTGAGAAAACATTGATCTTTTGGTTTGAAGGGAAAAGCATGTTCTTCAAAACCTTGGCGTTGTAGACAAATCCTTCTTAGGTTCATTTAGGATCAAAATCAAACAATTCATCCATTTCAAAAAATTTATCATCCCATTGCCCAAACAACTTTAGAGCTTTGGAAACATCATTATCTAGACATGGGAACATCCTTAAACCAAATCAAAATCACCTTATTTAATTAGGAGTATGGGAATGCATCCTTTCTCATACCTTTAGTTAAAATCAACACACCTTTGAACAAGTTTATCCTAAAGATCACATCCAACATCTTAGGGTTTATAAGATCATTTTCCAATCAAAACCAATCAAAATAAAGTCCTAAATTCTAGCATTGATCCAAAGTTCCTAAGAAAAACAACACTCATATCATTCACCCCTTTTCATCCTTCATCTCATCATTGGTCCTAAACACCATAGAGGTCACTTTTACAACAAGGTCAAAACACAAGAGGAACATGGAATATAAAATTGATCCATACATCATGAGTAATCCAAGTCAACCAAACTATCAAAGCCTTACAATTCCAATTGATTTTCAAAACTCACATTTATACAATCCATACATGGGATCATTATCTCCTACAAACCTCAATGGTACAACAAATGTGAGTATGCCTAGTCAAAATTTTGGAACACCTTTCCTGATGGTAGATTTAAATCCAAGTCCAAACCTACAAATCTATCAACCAAACACTCAATGCATGAGCCTTCAAATGAACAACATGATCCCATAAAATCCCTACATGCCAAATGTGAATGTACCAAGTACAACTTTACAAAACATGGAAATTTTGAATCCAAACTTGGTAAAGTTTGGGATGGATATGTTTGCAAATTATACAAATATTGTTCAAATTCAAAACAAGATGTTAATGACTCCAAGTCAAGGTAACACCATGCAAAATCAAAGTCAGAACATTATCCAAAATCAAATTTTCCAAAATAATGCCAAATCTGAACATCATCCCAAGTCAGAACATTGTCCAAAATCAAATTTTTCGTGATCCCATGCAAACACCACAACTGTATATCCCAAATCTAATTGAACAAAAGCCAAATCAAGGGAGTCAAATTCAAAATCAAGATCAAATTTTGCTAGAACAACTTGCTTCACATGCCAAACTAATTGAATTATTGAGCCAAGAGATATCTTCACTCCAAAATCAGTACACTCTTCCTTTGGTTGAACCATGCCATTAAAGTGTTGAGTTGTGTCCACAACCGCATCAAGAAAAAAATCTCCAATGTCAAGATGTTAGATATCAAGATCAAGATCAACAACAAACCCAATTACCTCATCTTGAAGATCAATCGCCACATTTCAAAGATCAATCACATCTCCAAAACCAATCACCACAAGGTCAAGTAAAAATATCACAAAGTAACAAACGAAAATACACACCACTTGGGAGACCAATCAAATCAGTCCTGCAACAATTGGTACAAGAAAATATCATCAAGCTCCCCATCTATGGGAACTATCAAGAACCCCTAGTTAAACTACCAGGGTATAACAAGGAGCACCATTGTGATTTCCACAAAACAAAGGGACACACAACATCAAGTTGTATTCAACTCAAAAATATCATCCAATACCTTATTGATCAAAACATAATCACTATTGGGAACAATGATCAAGATCTATCCATCAATGAACACCTTGAAGATGTTTCCACCTCATCCAATGATTAAATTAACATACATCAAAAATCACTTTTCAATCATGATCAAAATCCACCAACAATACCCAACAATGATCCAATTCAAGAAATGTCAACATCATTTGACCCTATGGTTGAAGACATTGAAAATCCCTCCACCTCAATTTTTGAAAACAATGACCAAGATCTCTCCATCAATGAGCACATTGAGGATGTTTCTACCCCATCTGATGATCAACTCACCATACATCAAGAGCCACTTTTTAGTGATCTATTTCAAGGAGTGTTAGAATTATTTGATTCTATTGACATAATCTACAATCCATCAACCAATGATCATATTGAAAATGTCTCTACATTTCCTTATGAGTTAGAGGACATATCTAAAGAATTTATTCCAAAGAATGATCAAAATATTTCACCAAGGTCTAGCAATGGTCCTTTCCAAGACATGTTGACCCCCTTTGACCTCATGATTACAGATACTGAAGGAATCCTCAACTCGACACTTGATCCAATCCCACTCAAAGATCAAGAGGATAATGAACCACTTTCTATTCCTAATGAAGATATCCTAGAACCCTTTGTAAGCAATCCATCCTTTGAAACTGGCCCATGTCAAAAATTCAATCCAAAACATGTTGAAAGCAATTATGAAATCATTCAAGATCAAGAGTTTGTATCTCCAAGCTACTACAATGGTGTAATGGATACTCTCCTATCTATACAAGATGATCACATCCACATAGTACATACTCCATATACCCATGAGATGATTTCTTTGGGTGGACACGTAGATGATCTTCATTTAGAACAAGATTCCTTTACTCCTGACATTATTACACAAAAAGAGAAGGTTAGTGATTCTTATAGTCAAACTGAGTTTTCAACATCAGGATCAGATATATCTCAAATTCAAACTGAGGACATCATGTATGAAGATATCCAACATTATCCACTCAAAGAAACAGGTTAGACAAAATAGGATATACCAGAGTCAGTAGAGCAGCAAATCAAAATAACATCATCTGTAGTGGTTATCTATCAGAGAATGTGTACCGAATAAGACATCTCAAAACAAGTAGAATCAAGGAATGAAGGTGCCACTACCATCATACTAGGGGCAACTATGTCTTAGGAAAACATCAACATAGGGAACACGAAGAGTCCTTATGATGAAACCGATGCCAATACTACAACTAGCCACATCATGAATCTTCATCCAACCATCACCCCATCCACGAATTGGGACCAAAATCAAAAGAAAGATTTGAATCAAAGCACAAGGAATGTTATTAAATAAAAAGAAGCAAAGAATAATAATGGACAAATCAAATACAAGTGGATACCAAAGAATACAAAGAAAGATTATCCCTATCAAACTCCATTAGTCAAAGAAACTATGGGGCAAAGTAAAAAAGGGAAAAGTATCCATCAAGGATGTCCACAAAAGAAAAATTAGGCTTTTCAAGTGGTGTAAAAATTGTATCAATCAATTGCTCCTAATTCCATGCAAACTTTTGTATCCACCCATCATTGCTCATCTTCCCAAGTTTGGAGAGTCAAAGGTTCCAAACTGCCAACCAATCCATCTCTTATCCCTAAACACACTCCATCCACACCTCCACGCATGATATCCAATTCTCAAATTGACCATGTATTGGCAACGACCCTTCATCATAAGGATTCTGAAGGCACTCTATTGCGATGTGCACACAAAGACATAGTTAACCCCAATATCAATGAAGCAGATCAAGAATCCCAAAAGTTGCATTCAAGTGCACATATCTTAGTAAAGTAGCTTCTTCAAGCAGGATATCGATGGAACATTATGATAGGGGCATCTATATTAGCGACACCTTGTGATTTAGCATGAGCTTAAAATCTTTCAAAAAAACCAAAAAATATGAAAATCTAAAAAAAAATTAGAAAAAGGATTGAAAACAGTAAAGAAAAAGAATCATCCTCTAGTGAAAACCACTACGGTGGTGCTTTGGGCAAGTACCATGATGAAAACTTGGAAAACAGGTGTCATGTGTAGAATTGAGCACCCACGTGTGCCATTTCAAGTAGAAGCATAGATCTCATTAAATCCATAATAAATCCAACATTCCATCCATCTTATCCATAATAAATCCATTTATCTATGAACCATTTATCCAATTCATTTTCATCCATCGACATCTATCTTCCAAATTATCTTGATCTTGATGAAACTTTGGTGCACACTTTACACTTGCTTATGGTAAACATCTCAACATGAGTAATTTTCATTGATCCTATCCTATCCAAAATTTTCCAAGCCATGAAACATTATCCAAATGAGCATTCTTTATCTGAACGCCTTATCTTATCACAAGATAATCCATATCCCTCCATCCATACACCTATCCAAGCATCCACCCATGGTATTCCATACATGGCTAGCCACAGGGGGTAGATATTTACATCTTGCTTTGGGAATGAATCTTGATCTATATCCTCCAACTTATGAGGTGATCTGAACATTGATAAACGTAAAATCAAATTGGTCAAAACATTTGTGAGAAAGAATCCAAATCACTAGCTCATGGGATATTTTGACGAGAAGATATTCCTTATTAGTCTTCATCTTTCATCGAATGAAAATCCAAACAATCACTATCAGTTGCATCTAATTTTCACTTCAAATGTCACATCAAATCATCCACAACTAATTTTGTTCCAAACCAAGCACCATCAATCCTAATCAATCAAATCTAATCAAAAAATCATCATCTCAGGATATCCTTGTGTTGCTTAACACTATCCTTGCATTGTTGTGTATCCTCAACAATGTTATCAACATCAATCCCTCATCATCTTGGGATATCCATCCTAATCCTTGTGTTATGTAACACTATCCTTGCATTGTTGTGCATCCTCGACAATGTTATGATCATCAATCCATCGGTCTGATCAATCAACCTTAGCTTGGTTTTCAACAAAATCCCCAATAGAGCACTAATATCATCATGCACATCCATATCCAAATCGTCAAAATCATGCGAAAAATCAAAAAACATTAAAAAACTAGGAAAATCCAAAACACATTCAAAACATATCAAAAATCCAAAAACACTCAAAAAATCCCAAAACAAATCAAAAGCATGGTTATCTGAACTACGTCATCTCTAAGCTTAAATGTAGGCAAGTCTAATCTTTGATCATCCCTTGAGACATCAAAATCCAAAAAACATCAAAATAAAAAAAATTCAAAAAACACAAAATTCAAAAACATTCATAAAATCTCACAAAACCCAAAAACATTTAAAAATTTGGAAAATCAAAACATTTGCAAAATCTTCAAAAATACCAAAAACAGCCTCAAAACATTCAAAAAACCCAAAAAATCCATCCATCCCATTTCACTTTCACCCACAATAATCAATCATCCATAATAAATAAATCATCACACTCATCCTTTGGCAAAACAAATAGAAACAACCACAACAATCAGCAAAAAAGCAAGCTTCAAATGCAAAATCAAAATCTTGATCATTTTCAAACATGTCAATCAACCTTATATCAATAGCCTATCAATCAACTTATCAAACCATCATCATCCTATACAATGCATGTCCTAGGATATATCGTTCCGACAATGGGCATCTTTTGGATATCATCTTGGATTCTTATCCTATCAAAACAAATCCCTTTGGCTAGAGGTATGAAGAACATTGGCTTATTTGTGTACTTGATCTCTTCTTTTGATGGGGCAACGATCATTATCTTTTGTCTATTGTGGTTGTTGGATGTTCTTGTAATATAACTTGGTGAATACTTGCTTTGCTAGGTACATCCTAGCAAGGTTTCCATTTGTCAAGTGTGAACAAGAATACTCCTATCTATTTTTCAAGTCAAATTCCATCGCACTAGGTACAACACCATCCTGGTTCTTTATACCTTGATGCATCGTATCTATGTGTTTTATCAAACATAAGAAAATTGTCCCTTTACAAATCCCAACTCCTCAACAAGTAATCATCATCATTTGCATATTTATCATCTTGTGTCTTGTTGAAATGACTTCTTCTCTTGTTTCTTCTATCTCTTGCTTTTCACGCTAACATGGTACCATGACAATTAATCATAAATCATTTCCATTGCATCTATCTTGCATCCACAAAACTGTTAGCATACTACATAATGCATATCATATCATATAGAAAGCATTAATCATACCACATGCATTCATCCCCATTATTGCATAATATAGATTGGTTATTGTAAACATCTCATAAACCATACATTTATCATCTATTTGCATAATCATAAAAGCATCATCATATCATATCATGTGCATCCATATCATCCATACATCATCATATCATTCAAGCATCATAATCATCTCATTTATATCATCAATAATGTAACTGTCATGGTACAAATCAGGATCAAGTGTGTGTAATATATCAAAATAGGCATGAAGCTACCCATGGCCGATGACTGTCTACATCATCAAATATGTCTACATCAAACATACGAGTTGAACTGATCTAGAACCTCTTTGTTGAGAGATCGACCCTCAAATCAAACCTCTTCACCATCTCTCGAGGGGCAATATACCAAATAATTCTCACACTGGGGCAACAATGGGGCAAATAAAGGGGGCATCATAAAGCTTCAGTGGGGAACATAATTCTTCACACTAGGCACATCAAGCATCATGCAAAATTTTAGGAGAATTTAACTTTGATTCTAATAAGATTATTTTGAACCGAATGCAACAAGTGTATCTTCTTTCAAAGAGGGGAAAATGTAGACATGGAAAATATACCATTTACACATTGCACATCCAACTGACACTAATACCATTTCATCCTAAATTATCCCCTGTACTAAATCCATTTAATCAAATTTCCTTATTTGATTAAATTCATCAATTTCCTTCCCTTCATTAAATAAATCATTTTATCTAAAATTTTAAGTCTCTCTCTTTTGTTAATTAAATCAATCAATCTGATCTAATTATCCTATTTAATTAAATAATTTATTTTATTTGATTAAATCTCTAAATTCATCTCATTTAAATTAAATAACTTAATCTTAATTTGATTTAAAGCTAACATCAGCCTCTTTAATTAAATAAATCAAATCTTATTTAATTAAGTCTAAAATCATTATTCCTCTCATTTTGATTTAAATAAATCCACTAATTTAAGTCAAATAGGTCACATCATCTAACCCTCTTCATTAAACTAATTAACTTGGATTAATTTAATCTCATATCATGTCCCATCTTCTAGCTTTTACCACTTGCACATGAAAATAGATTTAATTGATTTATTAAATCTCTATTTTCCTCAACAAGGCATTTTTTTGGAATATTCTCCAAGTTTGAATTCAAAAATCCAAGTTGACATGTACATCTAGCAAGGAATTTACTCCATCTTACATATCCTTTTTCCTTGAGCCAAGTGGCATTTAATGCATTTTTCCTTCCCTCTTGCATGTCATTTCAACAAATTCAAAATTTAAAAATAGGCATTTATTGGCACAATCCTCAAAACTTGCACATCCTCCATCCACTCATAGATTGACAAGTGGCATCTTGCCATTGGATTAATGTTAGTCCCACATTGCTCAATTTTGGACTTTCATCCTTCAATTTCATCTATAAATAAGAGACTTCACTCCTCATTTGATCATCCACAAATTATGCAAAGTTACCATGCTCAAATATCTATCAAATTCCATCCATCATTCTTGAATCTTAGCTAGATTATGTAAGTTTTTAGCCTGGAGCATTCATCATCCTTCATCAAAGTAGATCAATCATCATCAACACATCAAGCTTGCATCATATGAGTTGGGAAAGGGCCAATTTTCACATCAAATTGGCACCAATTCCCCCATGGGATCATGAGTTTTCTAGTTTAATTGGGATTCAATCTATTTTTATTGTTTTCTTATTGTGTTCATTGCTTTTTTCCTAATTTAAGCTTTGTGAATGGATTTCATGGGGAATCCTTGTTCTTGCTTTCAATTTCTAATCTAATGTGTTTGTTCTTATTGTTTTGTAGGTATTTGGATTGAGGTTCGCACAGTCACCAAAAGTCACTTTCAAGAGGTTGTTTAAGACTCATTCATCCATGGGAAAATGGGTCTTTTGTCGGGGATTTTTAGCAACTTTTGGGAGCCTCTGATGTTGATTTGTAGTTTTTGATTTGTCTAGGTTTCAGTGTCAGAAAGTTGGAAATTAGATATGTAGGTTAGATTTTATGATTTGACAACAAATTTGACAACTTTTCCAATCTTTCTCTTTAAAAGGTCTTCAATCCTTCTTCAACCTAAATTTGCAACACACACAAGAGAGAAAAAAATTGTTTGTTTTTGGTGAATGGGGGTTTTCCTTCGTCAAACCTCATTTTGGTAATGAAACCTTGAATTGAAATAATGAAAGTATGAAAGGAATGAAGAACGAAGAATGATATGTTACCACACAATAAACCCTTGTATACACCTTTGAATAGATATCTTAGAAGGTATGGGACTTGCATGAAATGGCTTCAATGGATGTGGATCTTGATGCTTGAACTAATGCTTTGAATACTTGACTTGATCTTGAAACCTACATCATAATGTTATCTCCAAAAACATTCACGATGCTAGAATACTTTGACATGGTGATTGGATCTTGAATGCTGCAATAAATATCTGATAAATTGGCTTTTGAACGCTCTTAATCATCAAATTTTTTATAGGAGTGTTCTCATAAAAATGCTAGGTGAAACTTAGAAAATAACCTTGATTTATAAGTATGTACCCTTAATTTCCTAAAATTCAAATATTATAAGTCGACATTGAAATATAGATTTCGGGACCTTAAAATACCGCCAAAAACATATTTTGAATTTAGGTCCAAAGGCCTAGGGAGGACCCATTCACCCATGGGCGAATGGGTCCCAAGTCCCTATTTGTGGAACACACATTCCTCAAATTAAAGTGTTATGTGTTGGCACTAATTATTGTTGGGTTTCCCCTTGGATAAATGTAATTTATTAGGCTTTCAAATGAATAATAGGGCTTATTAAGGCCTAATTAAGTCCAATTTAATTAGGAGGGCCCAAACAAATTATGAAAATGTAAAGGAATACATTTTTCTACACTATAGATAGTTAAATGACCATCATACCAGCACTCAACCCAATCCTCTAGCTTCTAGTCACATGGGGTGACCACCTGCCAACCCTTAGGGAGCTTAATTTTGGTCCCTCAAGCCTTAATTGGGAATTTTTAAAAATTTCCATAACTTTTAACTCTAATATCGGGTTTTTAAAAATAAGACATTGTTTGGAAAGCTAGTTTTGAGCACTTTCCAATGGTGTAAGTTAATTTTCTATAATATTTTGGAATATATATTTTTTTTAAAGTTAGATCTCTCATTTGGACCTTCAAGCTCATATATTTTGCTAGATCTTCATTTTCATGATTTTTGTGGCATCATAAAGGTATTGAAGAGCTCTACAATTGTCCACATGCACTTTTTCCAAATTCTACCCCGGGTATTATTTATTCAAATTTTAGCATATTTGCATTCTAGTTAAATATGTATTGATCTTGACTCCTAGAGAGGTTCTAGAACCTTTTTGGGAAGGCTTCATTTGTAGTATACATCATGTTTGGGGGTTTCTAATTATTGTTAAAGGTTAATGTATTTATAATTTTAAATATTTCTCATAGTTCATTATGGGGTTTTCATTTCATTCTTCTTTGATTATGTTAAAAAGGGGAGACTATAAACAATGGAGAGATGGCATCATAAAAAATCTCTATTGGCTTCATTTGTTGCCACATTTGTATGGTCTTATTCTCCCTCCAAGTACTGATAGTAAGAAATTTTCTTGGAATTACAAAATAGATCATGTGCTAGGAGTTATTGCAATGTATGTTTTTGATGAAATTTTGAATACTATTGTTCATTTTGAGTGCCCTCATGCTCTTTGGACTAAAATTTGAGAGATATATGGAGATCCTGATATTCAACCATTCCTAGATGATCTTGTTTCAGACTGTTTTGTGTCTCTTCATTTTTCAAATTGGATAACCTATGACTATGATATTATTTGGGAGTTTGATTATGGATTATTTTCATATTTAGATGAGGATGATGGGTGATCCCATAATAGTGGTTTACACTTTTTGGGAGATCCTGATTTTTGCTAAATTGACATATTTTTAGAAAATATAATGATTTAATCCTTAAAAATTTCCATCCACTAGCTCATTTTACTACAAAATTTGACAAAAATTTCTAAAGAAATATGTATAATTTGATGTATCATCGGGTGCCTATAAAATTTGATGTGTAATTTTTAAATTTTTAAAAGTTTATCCCCGACATTCATCAAAATTTCAACGAACCTGGGTTTCATCAAAATTTCGACTAGGAGTTTTGTCAAAATTGCGACAAACATGAAAAATAAGAAAAAAATCAAATTGTGGCCGACATAAAGAAAAGTGAATTTACTGATTTATTGCGACAGTGTTTTTCTCTACTTGAGACAGTTTGTGGAGAAGTAAGGACAATTTTCTGAGGAAAAATATAAAAAAATTCAAGAAGATATTGCCGTTGAGGGTAGTCATTGTCTTTGCGCACTTAGTTGTGAAGTTAGATTTGTAGTTCTAGGTTTAAAACTATATTTTAAAGAAACATCTCATCAAATTTCATTTTTAGAGGTTTAGGGTTTTGAGAATTTCATGTCTAGATTTGACGGGAAATGACAAGATCAAGCCAAACTCAAGGAACAAATTCTTGTGATTGTAATTATGTGATTCATAACACTATTGTTCATGTGGCATAGTTGTGCCATAACAAATACATGATGCATTCATGTGTGACCCAAGTTTAATGTGGCTATGTTGTGATAGAAATGGAGGCACTCATATAATGTAGTTAATTCAGGTTGTATAATGCAGGTGTCAATCATCATTGGGTGCATTCAGGTTGTCTCAAGTTTAACAGGTTACAATGTAATTATAGCATGATCCAAGAGTGATTACCTCTTGCTGCAATAAAGAGCCTATAACTCTGGTTGATATGCAGAGTGGTTGTGTTATATCAATTATGTAGTGCATTCAAGAACAACCCATGTTTAATGGGCTATTCTAGAGAGTGATCAATATTTTCTAAACCTTATGAATGTTACTTAAAAGTGTATAGCTTAAACTACAAACCAAGTTTGTTACATACTTGAATGCAATATTGGGTTATCACAAACTATAATATTGTGATCTGTTAATAACCATTATGAAAAGTATTAAAGCAAGACCTATGCTATATAGGATACATTTCCCTGATTAGGTTTACATACATTAATCATCAAACACAAGCTTCCCACACAATCTAGGATACAATCCAAGATCATACCACAATTTTGTCAAGACAACTAATTTTCTGACCCAAGATTTAAGGTTATTTTTTAATACCAATTGAAGCATTGGTAAGAGAATGATTAGGGTAAAAACCCTAGACCTTCGTAGAAACATAAACAATAACTCTAGAGGATTAGTGAGGTTGCAATACCAGAAAGATTGAGATATTATAGGTAATAACAAAATCTTGCAATCTAAAGATTGTAGCCAATAACAAGCACACTATGTAGCTAAGTGACATTTGTAAATGCAATCTACGGTAAGAATAATGACATTCACTTGAGATGTGATAGTCAAAAAGAGGTTGAGTAGTGACAAGATAATAAAGCTCAAACCTTGCATAGTAAAGTGAAGATTTTAATAGTGAGTTTCCTTACTCCCTTGCTGACCATAAGGGTTTTTCAAATGCTTTTGGTAGTGTTAGACAAGGCAAATGCAATCAGGGAATGACTATCCAAATGAAGTAACAGTGGTAATCATAGGTTCAATGTTTCTTCTTAGCCATTAATGTATAATGGAGGAAGTGGATTGCATGTTTGAGCAGTGTTTTGAGACTCATCAAAGATGGGAGAATAGTGAACAATACCTTGTGGACTATGAAGTAGTGTCAATAAGGTTGAAGGATCTTAAGAACTACAATACAATGAAACAATAAGTCCCCTGTAGTAAGTAGGTAGTCTATAGGGCATAGTTTGATTTTATAGAAGGATGCTCATGAAAGGAATATTCAAGTGATAGTGAGTGAGTTGTTTGAGATTGTAGCTAAGGGTGCAATACCCAGTCTTAAAGGAAGTTAGCAAAGCAGTAAATGTGCGAGAAAATCAAATTCATAATAACAAACAATTCACAATGTTATCTTGCATAATGCCTTGAGTTTGAAGACAAAAATATCATTGTATCTTGATGAAAGTGGTGACCTTAATGGTCAACCACTGGTAACCATGATTTTAAAACATGCTATTGTGCTTATGGAGGCAACATTTTAAGCAAGGTAGTGAGTGGTGGTTTGAAACAATGGCAGGTATGAAGGACTTTCTTTATATGCATACTATACAGTCTAGCTTAAGACAACGTTCTTAGAAGAGATTGAAGGTGGATTATAGAACTCAAGGGTTACCATGAAAAGGATTAAAGCAAAGACTGAGATCTATTTAAAAGCCATGGTCATGAAGATATTAAATGTCACATGAAAAACCCTAGTAGATGGAGTAATGAATACAATACCAAAGAGGATAGTGTGTGTGGATAGATTTAGGAGATCTCCACATTATCTAATTATAGGGAAATACATCATTTATTTATTTTTTTAATTAAAAGAAATCATTCTAAACCCTATATAGGATACATTGATACTTCAAAAGCCTCTGAAGGAATTTGAGATTATGCAAATATATGTCAAGTAAATACCTAGTTTACAAATAGTAGTAGGAACAATGTAAGATTTGTTGAGCAGAGCAGGAATGAGATAAGCAGCAATGAATCCTATGCCTCCTTTCACGCACATCTCCTCAATCGGTTTCCTCTGCCAATTTCCTTTACTGAAACACTTCCATTTTACGGGTCTATGCTTGATAATAATAATGTTTTGACGGCTGCTTCAGGAGTATGTTTATTAAAATGAAAACCCATTCGGGTGGATTACTACTTAAAATAAGATTTTGACAAAATTTTTAGGGTATGTTTATTAAAGTTTTAGAGCATTTTGGCAAGCTATATTCTTGATTCCTTAAATGATTTATTCAAATAGATTGTGACTAAATAAATGACTAACCATTTAGTGATTTTTATTTGTGTGACTAAATGATTTTTAATCAATGACCAAACTAGTAATTTATTTACTCATTTATAGCCGAGTTACAAAAAGTGAGCAAAATTTAGTCATTTTTAGGTGTTGTGACTAAAATTTTTAGTCACCTAGTCATTTATTTGCCAAATTCTACTAGTGTGTGCTTCCTTGTGCGATTAGGGCTCTCCCAATGTTGAGGGCCCTAGGGATAAGCTCGTCATAAGAAGTGGCACATTGCATCTTTAACTAAAAGGATAAATCTGTATTGACATTAGCAATGATGATTCCAACTTGTTGCTCCTTAGGAATGGGTCACTTGTTCTTACTAGCTCGCTACCTCCATTGTTGTAGGAAGTTTGTGATCAAGTTCAATATTCTGATTTTAGGAGTCTTAACGGTTGGAAATCATATTAAAATCAGAATTTAATAAGTTTTGGAATTAGCATTTGAAAGTGTTTTTTGGGGTCATTAACTTCAGACTATCTTCTCTTTTGCAGGGGTGGTTGTATGCCAATTTTTTTGGGTGTAAAATATCAGAAATATTAGATTATGTTACCTGTCTATGAATAAAAATTATTGCAATGTGAGTTGATATTTTTGAAGATCTAAATAGTCAAGCTTGGTGTAAAAAAAAAAAATCATGTCGATAATATTAGTCCAAAACAAAATGAAGAGACACTTGATAGATTGTGGGCTAGATTGAAAAGAAAGGGTGATGGGAAATGTTATTGTAAGACGAGATGAATTTTAATCACAACAGCTGAGAAACATTATAGGCAAGATGGTCACATTGAAAGGGGGCATGGATATTGTCCATTGGTAAGTTGTTCATTATATGTGTTTATATTGATTGAATTTGTAAATGTTTATATCATTTTAACATTATATATATATATATAATCACTTGATCATGATCATGGTTATTTGTGTCTATCATTATTATAAAGGTGAGGCGCCCTAGGGCACATGATATGGATTATCATGGCCCGGAGAATGTGGTTTTGCAATCGGATGAACATGGAGCTGTGAATATCGAAGATGAAGTTAATGATCCTAGGGAAGAAGACGATCATGCGCCAGAGAACACAGTTAAAGATGATGGTACAAATACATTGATCCATGTTACATTTAGTGGCAGAGTTGATCATGATGATTAAGATGACTTTGATGATGTTCATGATTTACATGTACTTTAGAATGCATACGAGCCCCTTTGTGAAGGCTCCCAAAAAACTCCTCTCTTTTGTATTGTTGTTGTTGAACTTGAAGGTTATGAATGGTTTATCAAACATAGCAATCTCACCTGGATGTTAAGGTATGTCATATATGTCATCTTTTTTCATCTATTTTAATTGTTGTTAGTTCATCACTAGTAAATAAACAATGAAATATGTACCATTAATATTCTTTATATTAACAAATTATTTTTTGTTGTAGATTGATTGATGAATTTTTGTTACCACCATCAAATATTTTACCTTGCTCTTACCAAGATTTATCTGCCATTATGAAAAATATTGGAATGGAGTATCAAGCAATAGATGCATGTCCCAATGATCATATTATATATCATAAACAACATGAATTTACAATAGAATGCCTGGAATGTCATATCAATAGATATCAAATAGATCAACTAACAAAAAAGGTGTCTCGCAAGGTTCTTCATTATATTC
>VDFB02379711.1:201999614-202050949 GCA_007258455.2 Sequoia sempervirens | reverse complement strand
GAAGTTAGATTTGTAGTTCCAGGTTTTAAAATAATATTTTAAAGCAACATCTCATCAGATTTCATTTTTAGAGGCTTAGGGTTTTGAGAATTCCATGTCTAGATTTTGTTGTGTGGAATCACCATAAGATCACAACCAAGGAACAAATTCTTGTGACTGTAATTATGTGATCCATAACTCTATTGGTCATGTGGCACAGTTGTGCTATAACAAATACATGATGCATTCATGTGTGACCTAAGTTTAATGTGGCTATGTTGTGATAGAAATGGAGGCACTCATATAATGTAGCTAATTTAGGTTGTATAATGTAGGTGTCAATCATCATTGGGTGCATTCAGGTTGTCTCAAGTTTAACAGGTTACAATGTAATTATAGCATGATCCAAGAGTGATTACCTCTTGCTGCAATAAAGAGCCTATAACTCTGGTTGATATGCAGAGTGGTTGTGTTATATCAATTATGTAGTGCATTCAAGAACAACCCATGTTTAATGGGCTATTCTAGAGAGTGATCAATATTTTCTAAACCTTATGAATGTTACTTAAAAGTGTATAGCTTAAACTACAAACCAAGTTTGTTACATACTTGAATGCAATATTGGGTTATCACAAACTATAATATTGTGATCTGTTAATAACCATTATGAAAAGTATTAAAGCAAGACCTATGCTATATAGGATACATTTCCCTGATTAGGTTTACATACATTAATCATCAAACACAAGCTTCCCACACAATCTAGGATACAATCCAAGATCATACCACAATTTTGTCAAGACAACTAATTTTCTGACCCAAGATTTAAGGTTATTTTTTAATACCAATTGAAGCATTGGTAAGAGAATGATTAGGGTAAAAACCCTAGACCTTCGTAGAAACATAAACAATAACTCTAGAGGATTAGTGAGGTTGCAATACCAGAAAGATTGAGATATTATAGGTAATAACAAAATCTTGCAATCTAAAGATTGTAGCCAATAACAAGCACACTATGTAGCTAAGTGACATTTGTAAATGCAATCTACGGTAAGAATAATGACATTCACTTGAGATGTGATAGTCAAAAAGAGGTTGAGTAGTGACAAGATAATAAAGCTCAAACCTTGCATAGTAAAGTGAAGATTTTAATAGTGAGTTTCCTTACTCCCTTGCTGACCATAAGGGTTTTTCAAATGCTTTTGGTAGTGTTAGACAAGGCAAATGCAATCAGGGAATGACTATCCAAATGAAGTAACAGTGGTAATCATAGGTTCAATGTTTCTTCTTAGCCATTAATGTATAATGGAGGAAGTGGATTGCATGTTTGAGCAGTGTTTTGAGACTCATCAAAGATGGGAGAATAGTGAACAATACCTTGTGGACTATGAAGTAGTGTCAATAAGGTTGAAGGATCTTAAGAACTACAATACAATGAAACAATAAGTCCCCTGTAGTAAGTAGGTAGTCTATAGGGCATAGTTTGATTTTATAGAAGGATGCTCATGAAAGGAATCTTCAAGTGATAGTGAGTGAGCTGTTTGAGATTGCAGCTGAGGGTGCAATACCCAGTCTTAAAGGAAGCTAGCAAAGCAGTAAATGTGCAAGAAAATAAATCGTACACAACAAACAATTCACAATGTTATCTTGCATAATTCCTTGAGTTTGAAGATAAAAATCTCATTGTATCTTGATAAAAGTGGTAACCTTAATGGTCAATCACTAGAAACCATTATTTTAAAAAACATGCTATTAAGTGCTTTATGAAGGCAAATACTCTTAGCTAAAGGGCAGCTGAGTGGTGGTTTGGAAAAATGGTAGTTATGAAGGACTTGCTTTATATGCATACTATGTAGTATAGCTTAAGACAACGTTCTTAGAAGAGATTGAAGGTGATTTATGGAACTCAAGGGTTACCATGATAAAGATTAAAGCAAAGATCAGGATTCATTTAAAGCCACTACCATGGAGATATTAAAGATGTCACATGCAAAACCTCCTAGTAGCTGGAGTAATGAATACAGTGCCAAAGAGGATAGTGTGCTGGGGCAGATTTAGGAGATCTCCACATTATCTAATTACAAGGAAATACATCATTTATTTATTTTTTTAATTAAAAGAAATCATTCTAAACCCTATATAAGATACATTGATACTTCAAAAGCCTCTGAAGGAATTTGAGATTATGCAAATATATGTCAATTAAATACCTAGATTACAAATAGTAGTAGGAACAATGTAAGATTTGTTTAGTAGAGTAGGAATGAGATAAGCAACAATGAATCTTATGCCTCCTTTCATGCACATCTCCTCACCATTATCTATCATTCTTTACGAAAACGCTTCTCCATTTTGGTAGTCTATGCTTGAAAATAATGTTTTGACAAAGGTTTTAGAGTATGTTTATTAAAATGAAAACTCCATTATGGTGGGCTATGCCTGAAAATAAGATTTTGAGAAAAGTTTTAGGGTATGTTTATTAAAGTTTTAGAGTATTTTGGCGGGCTATATTCTTTATCTTTAAATGATTTATTAAAATGGATTCTCGAATTAAATAGGTAATGACTAACTATTTAGTCAGTTTCCTTTATTTGTGTGGACTAAATAATTTTTAATCAATCCACTCAAACTAGGGTAATTTATTTACTCATTTATAGCTATTGTAAAAAATGAGCTTAATTTAATACTTTTATTTGTGACTAAAAGTTTTAGTCACCTAGACATTTATTTTCTAAATTCTACTAGTGTGTGCTTCCTTTGTGATTAGAGCTCACTCAATGTTGAGGGTCCTAGGATAGTTTCTCTCATCATTAGAAGTGGCACATTGCATTAACTAAAAGAATAAATCCTTATTGACATTAGCAAATGATGATTCCAACTCTGTTGCTCCCTTTAAAATGGGTCACTTCTGTTTTACTATTTGCTACCTCCATTGTTGTAGGAAGTTTGTGATCAAGTTCAATATTCTAATTTTAGGAATCTTAACGGTTGGAAATCATATTAAAATCAGAATTTAATAAGTTTTGGAATTAGCATTTGAAAGTGTTTTTTGGGGTCATTAATTTCAGACTATCTTCTCTTTTGCAGGGGTGGTTGAATGCCAATTTTTTTTGGTGTAAAATATCAGAATTATTAGATTATGTTACCTGTCTATGAATAAAAATTATTGGAGTGTGAGTTTGATATTTTTGGAAGATCTAAATAGTCAAGCTTGGTAAAGAAAAATCATGTCAGATAATATTAGTCCAGAACAAAATGAAGAGACAATTTTGATAGATTGTGGGCTAGATTGAAAAGAAAGGGTGATGGGAAATGTTATTGTAAGACGAGATGAATTTAATCACAACAAATGAGAAAACATTATAGGCAAGATGGTCACATTGGAAGTGGGGCATGGATATTGTCCATTGCAAGTTGTTCATTATATGTGTTTATATTGATTGAATTTGTAAATGTTTATATCATTTTAACATTATATATATATATATATAATCACTTGATCATGATCATGGCTATTTGCAGTTCATCATTATTACAAGGTGATTTCAGGCATACATGATGCGGATTATCATGGCCCGAAGAATATGGTTTTGCAAGTGGATGAACATGGAGTTGTGAATATCGAAGATGAAGTTAATGATCCTATGGAAGAAGATGATCATGCACTAGAAAACACAGTTGAAGATGATGGTACAAATACATTGATCCATGACACATTTAGTGGTGCAGTTGATCATGATGATTAAGATGACTTTGATGATGTTCATGATTTACCTATACTAGAGAAGGCATACGAGCCCCTTTGTGAAGGCTCTCAAACAACTCTTCTCTCTATTGTATTGTTGCTGTTGAACTTGAAGGTTATGAATAGTTTATAAAACATAACAACTACTCTGATGTTAAGGTATGTCATATATGTCATATTTTTTCATCTATTTTAATTGTTGTTAGTTCATCACTAGGAAATAAAGGATGGAATATGTACCACTAATATTCTTTATATTAAAAAATTATTTTTTGTTGTAGATTGATTGATGAATTTTTGTTAACACCATCAACTATTTTACCTCAGTCATACTGAGATTTATCTGCCGTTATGAAAGATATCAGAATGGAGTATCAAGCAATAGATGCATGTCCCAATGATCATATCATATATCATAAACAATAGGAATTTGCAACAAAATGCCTAGAATGTCATATCAGTAGATATTGAACAAATCAACTAACAAAAAAGGTGTCTTGCAAGGTTCTTCGTTATATTCCTATTATTCCATCTAACGATGCAATGATTATTTAGGGTGCAAAAGTTTAGCTGAACTTATGGATTACTACATATCTAATGAAAAGGAGTAATGAAATAATCTTCCAATGCCTCCTATGGGATGAAAAGCAGAGTTTAGGAATAATGAGAAAACACACAATTTCTAAAAGCTAAACCCTGTCTTTTGTGTTTCTGTTGCATGCAGGATGCCTAAATCCAGCTTCTGGAGAGCCAAGATCTATTTACTCACAGGCCTGTTTTTGTTATCAACAATAACATTCCTCCATGGATGTCAATAAAGAGGGAGCACATAATGTTGTCAATGATTGTTCCAGGTATTTGTTTACATCAATTTTCTTTAACATAGTAGCATCCCATTTGTCTTATTTGTTGCATAATGACTTATATATATTTTATTTAATAGTCATGTACATTAATTTATATATATTGCAATAAAATGGTTATAATAATTATGTAATGTTTATGTTCATTCAACTAGGTAAGTACCAAGTTAAAGATATGAATGTATATATCGAGCCTCTTATCGACGAGTTACTAAAGTTATGGAATGGCGCCACTATGTATGATGTCTCTAGACCAATAGGACAAAGACAATTTCAATTCCATGCAATGCTTGTATGGACAATTCATGATGCCCCAGGGCTAACACATTTTGTGGTATGTTATAACGTTCGACTACACTTTAACAATATTTAATTTGATGAAGTAGATATCATGCATGTTTTTAAAATAATCTATTCATTATATATAATTATAAAAATTGACATATTTAATCCAATTATATATGATCTTGCAAGTTTTCAAACAAAGGGAAAATTTGCATGTCCAATTTGTGGTCCAAAGATGAAATCTTGTCATTCAAAAAGTTTAGGAAAGCAGGTGTTTGATGAGTATAGGAACTTCCTCCATAGAAATCATAAGTATCACACTACTAAAAAACATTTTTTCAATGGGAAAGAAGAGACTACATCAAAACCATGAAGAATGACACCTTTCCTATAGAAGTTGGAATATAATAGAATTAATCATCAAGGTTATACATCAGATCAAATTGTTTATCTATCATATATGATATGTTTTGAATTTATATTTTTCTATTGTGTTTTGTTTTACTCATGTTGTAATTGACAATGATTATCATTGTTAATTTGGTTAACTTATATGCTTCATGAAGGTCGTCAAGGCATTAATGACTGGCTTCCACATGGACTAAAAAGTTATCCCAAAAAATTTAGTAGGTTGCCCTACTATGAGCAGCTAAAAATTTAGCATTTGTTTGACAAAATGCATATCGGAAAGAATATAACAGAAACGTTATGGAAAATATAGGATGGAAGTCATGACAAAAAAAAAATTGTCAAAATTTGTAGTGACATTCAGGAAGCCAATCATGCAATCAAAAATGTCATTCAATTAAATAGTGATGGAGAGAAAATTAATATAAGTTCCCTTCCTTGTTTATTAACAGAGTAGCAAAGCAATGCTATAAAAGAAGTCATATGAAAATTTGATTTCCCACATGATTTGCTACGAACATAAACAATATAATAACAAAGAAAGGTGAATTTGGGTCAAGGATGAAAATGCATGATTGACATACCTTCATTAAGGTAATTATTCTAGTATATTATATACACTTGTATAATGCATGTACTTTTTAGTGTATTATGTTTACTACTTTTGGAAAAATAATTAAAAGATTATTTTATAATTGTTGCAGTACGTTCTACCTCTATCTCTCCTAGACAACTTTAACAACAATTTCAAGCAAGTTATATATGATATTGGAAAATACATGAGGTAAGTAGTGATATTTGTTCAATTTATTATATACATCTTATAATTTCCATTTGCTTTACTTGTTATGTAATATACTGTATATTTTTGTTAAGTCTCGTTAATATATTTGTGCCTTGAATCACTTGTAGATGGCTATCATCTAAAGAAATCCATAAAGAAGATATAAATTATTGGAAGAGAAAAATTCCTCATCTAATGTGTGAAATGCAAAAGTGTTTACCTTTGACATTTTTCAATGCACAAGAACACTATCTCATACACTAAGTTGAGGAAATTGAATTGTGTGGACCTGTACACACAAGGTCAATGTGGATGGTTGAGAGGCACTTAAAATTTTTGAAGGCTTTGGTTAGACAAAGAGCACATCCTAAGGGTTCTATGTGTTAGGGTTTGAAAGAAAAATATCTAACAATTAAATGTAGATTTAAGTAATAAACAGAGAAAATTAAAAAACACAGAATAAATTATAACATAGAGAATTTAACATGGTTCACCCAATCCGGGCTACATCCACCAAACTGCAGGCATCCAATGATTTTATTATCCAATGCAAATACCTATTACAATCTTGCGAATAATCGCATTTTTCATCATACTGTAACACCCATCCGAACCCATTTTTAACAAGCTTAGAAGCTTCCATATTTTGGGTTCTACAAAGTCATATTTTTCCTTTTTTGTTGATTTTTTTCCTTTTTCGTTGATTTTTTTCCTTTTTCGGTGATACATGTCGGGGTGTATAGTATACCATGGGCTATATAGTATAGCATGATCAGTCGCCACATACCAACAATCTCCCACTTGGAGACTGATCAGGCTCCACACCAACACAATCTCCCATTTGGAGACTGATCCTGGATGACACTGCTACAATTACAACTCCCACTAGAAATAAGTACCTTGGACCCTACTACTCTGTTATACTTGAATTCAACTTTGAAGGCCAACCGAAGCTAAAGAGGAGCTCAGATTCTCCCTTGTCAATGCCTTCATAAACATATCCGTTGGATTGACATTTGTATGTATCTTTTCCAACTTGACTTGTTCATCCTCCAACACCGACTGAATGAAATGATATCTCAACTGTATGTGTTTTGTTTTAGAATGCAAGGCAGAATTCTTTGCAATATGTATAGCACTTTGGCTTTCTGTAAACAAGTAATTTCCATCATATTGTTTATCCAACTCATCCATGAAAATTTGTAGCCATATCATCTCCTTTGCCGCCTCTATTGCAGCAACATACTCTACCTCTGTGGTGGATAAAGCAACCACCTTTTTCAATCGAGAAATCCAACTCACTGTTGTCCCACCAACTTTAAAAACATAACCTATGGTACTCTGCCTGGTATCTATATTCCCTGCCAAATCTGAATCAATGTAGCCTTTTAAATAAGTATTAGAGCCCCCAAAACATAAACATTTATTGGATGTACCTCTCAAGTACCTGAGGATCCATTTTACTGCATTCCAATACTCAACTCTGAGATGACTCAAATACCTACTAACAACTCCTACGACATGTGCAATATCTAGTCTCATGCATACCATGGTGTACATTAAACTACCTACAACTGAAGCATATGGTACCTTGGACATTTTTTTTTCCCCCTCTTGTGTCTTTGGACACATATCCTTAGTCAATTTAACATGACTAGGCAAAGGTGTGTTGACAGCTTTTGCATTCTCCATATGAAATCTCTGCAACACCTTTTCAACATAATTAGCCTGAGATAAAAACAATTATCTTCTTTTTCTATCTCTAGAAATTTTCATACCAAGGATTTGATTTGTTGCCCCCAAATCCTTCATAGCAAAATATTTTTCTAACTGTTGTTTTAGCTCACTTATGTGATCCATGTTAGATCCTGCTACAAGCATGTCACCAACATATAAACATAAAATAATGTAGCTTTCATTATCCAACCTCTTAAAATAAACACAATGGTCAGAATTACGCTGGTTATAGCCTTGCTCAGCCATAAAACTATCAAATTTCAAGTACCATTGCCGAGGTGCTCTCTTCAAGCCATATAAACTTTTCTTCAATCTGCACACTACTTACTCCTTATCTTTGACCTCAAATCCTTGTGGCTGATCCATATATATTTCCTCTTCCAAATCACCATGGAGAAAGGTTGTTTTAAGATCAAGCTGTTCTAAATGCAAATCTTCAGTAGCCACAATACTTAGAACAATACGAATAGAAGTCATTTTAACAACTAGAGAAAAAATCTCATCAAAATCAATACCATTTTTCTGTGCAAATCCCTTTACAACTAATTTGGCTTTAAATCTTTTCTTACCTCCATCCTCCTCTTTCAGCCTATAAACCCATTTGTTTGGTAAATCCTTTTTACCTTCAGGAAACTTGCATAATTCTCAAGTCTAGTTTTTCAATAAGGAGTCTGTTTCTTCTTCCATTCCATGCTCCCACTAAACCTTGGTATCCACCTGCATAGCTTCATCATAATATTCTGGTTCACCAGCATCAATTAACAAAATAGTATACAAAGAGGGAGAGAATTTTTTTGGAGGTCTACTTATCCTTGAAGATCGTCTAATAGGAGTTTGTGGTATTTATTGTTGTTGTTGTTTCCTAGCATGAGGAACCACTGAAACATCATTGTTTGGAATATCATCCAACACTGCATAATCATTTTCTTTCTTCTCATGTTGTAGCAACAGATCTTTGTACAAAATTTTCTCATTGAATATGACATCCCTACTTCTCACAATTTTTTTATTTTCAAAATCCAAAAGCCTATAACCAAATTCATCAATGCCATATCCAACAAATATACATTTCTTTAATTTTTCATCAAGTTTGGTTCTATTTTCATAATCTACATGTGCAAATGCTTCACAACTAAAGGTTTTGAGAAAAGAATAACTCACCTTCTTACCTTTCCATGCTTCATCTGGAATACCACAACCCAAAGGATTAGAGGGACCTCTATTAATTAAATATACAACAGTGTTTACAGTCTCTGCCCACATTTTTAAAGGAATCCCAGCATGCAATCTCATAGTTTGTGCACGCTCCATTATTGTTCTATTCACACGCTCAGCCACTCCATTTTCCTGTGGAGTCCTTGAAACCATTTTTTTCCTACGAATACCATTAGAGGAACAATAATCTTCAAACTCTTTGCTGCAATACTCACCACCATTATTAGATCTAAGACATTTTATCTTTTTACCCATCTCATTCTCAACCAAGCTTCTCCATTTTTTAAATTTTTTGAAATACATCAGATTTTTGCCTAAGGAAATAAATCCATACCTTCCTAGTTGCACTATCAATGAATGTAACATAATATAGAGAGCCACCGAGAGAATATACCTGAGCTGGTTCCCATACATCTGTATGCACAAGCTCTAATTTCTCATCTTTTTTTTGCTTCCCATCCTTGAGAAAACTTACTTTGTTTTGTTTTCCATACACACAACTTTCACAGAAATCCATATTAACACATTTTAGACCTGGTAAAACATTATTTGAATGAAGTAATTTCATACCTTTTGCACTCATATGCCCAAGTCTATTATGCCACAATGCTAATTCAAAGTCCACAGCAACTGAATGATCTTCTACCTTCTGAACTGCAACAACTATTCCTGAATATTGACCTTTTTTCGTAACAATTAAAGTAGAAGGAATAGTATGAATTGTACAAAGATATAAGGTGCCTAATTTCACACCTTTTTCTACCACTAAGGCACCATTTGTGACCTAATTTTTATCACTAAATGTAACAACACAACCTTCATCATTTAGTTTCCCTGCTGAAATTAATTTTTTGCTTAACTTTGGAATGTGCCTTACCTCATGTAGTAGCCAATGATTCACATTCTGCAAATTAATCTTGATTCTTCCCTTTCCAACAATCTGACAGGGTTCGTTATCTCCTACATAAACCAGCCCAAAATCCCCTTAGACATAATCAAGAAAATAACTTCTATGGGGGGTAGCATGAAATGAAGCCCCTGAATCTAACACCCAAGAATCATGAGCATTATCAAGGGAAAGAATCAAAGCATCCTCATTAGATTTATTACCTACTACATTTTCCTCTTTACTTCCTTCCTTTTTGTCTCCTTTATTTTTCTGAGACCAACAATCTTTCTTTAAATGACCTAGCTTACCACAGTACCAACAATCCCTATTGTCTCTAGATTGGGACCTTCTATCCTTTGATTTTCCTCATGACTTCCCACAATTTTTGGAATTATTTCCTCTCTCCTTTGTTCTGCCCCTACTTTCTACATTTAAAACACTTTCTGATGTGGATGTTCCACCTAAGCTTTTCCTATGAATTTCCTTGCTCAAAATAACACCAACATCATCAAATTTCAATGTATTCAAACTAGAAATGGAATTTCTAATAGCCATTACCAAGCTATTCCAGCTTTCAGGAAAAGACCACATAATCAAAAGAGCCCTAACTTCTTCATCAAAGTTTACTTTTATAGAATTTAATTGACTAGTGGCCATATTAAACTCATTTAAGTGATCATTAACTGACCCGCCTTCTCCCATTTTCATATTAAATAAATGCTTCATAAGAAATACCTTATTCAAAGCGGAAGGCTTTTCATAGAACTTCACCAAGGTTTCCATCAACTCTTGAGTTTTCTTTGCTTTTGTAATATTGAACGCCACTGATTGTGCTAGGAATAAACGAATACTGCCAAGAGCCTTTCTATCCAAAATCTCCTAGTATTCATTAGACATTGCTTGGGGTTTCTTGGTTTTCCCTTCCAATGGCCCCCATAAATCCTTCTGATAGAGATAGTCTTCCATCTGCATCTTCCATAACTAATAGTTTTTCCCATTAAACTTCTCAACCTTCTTACCCTCATATGCCATTACTCCCACTCAACCATGAGACCTTCCTACAGATAATAATTGAAAGACAACCCACTCTGATACCGCTTGTTAGGGTTTGAAAGGAAGATATCTAACAATTAAATGCAGATTTAAGTAATAAACAGAGAAATTAAAAACACACAAAATAAATTATAACACAGATAAATTAACATGGTTCACCCAATCCAGGATACATCCACCAAACCACAGCCATCCAATGATTTTATTATCCAGTGCAGAAACCTATTACAATCTTGTGAATAATCATGTTTTTCATCATACTGTAACACCCATCTGAACCCCTTTTGTAACAAGCTTAGAAGCTTCCAGATTTTGGGTTCTACAAAGTTGGATACATGTCGAGGTGTACAGTATACCATGGTATTACAGTATAGCATAATTATTCACCACATACCAACACTATGGTGGAGGGATATATGGTATACCAGACCATGGTGTACATTAGTGAATACCCTCCTAAGTTTGTAGCAAAGATCCATGTAGATTGCATTTGGGATCCCAACTCCATTAACAAATTCGAAGGGAAGTACCTGATGCAGAAAGGTAGATTGAAGGAAGTGAGAGGTAATTATAAGATGGTCATGGAGATTAATTGGAATACATTTTACATATGGTTTTTATGTATATTGTACTTATTTATTTTTTAACCTTTAATATACATCAATTATAAACTAAGGTCATATACTGTGGTATTTAACTAATTATACGTCGTTTGTGAATTTCAATTTTTTTTTATACAGTTGGTCGAGAGTGCGATGCACTACATTTTTACCTTGCAAACAATCTTGATTGGATGATGGTATGGATTGAACGATGTCAACAATCTGGTTGCGCATTAACATGGAAAGGTGTGGCTTCACTGTTTAAAGAAGCTCATCGTAATGGAGATTCCAAAGTTACAAAAGGGAAATTGATTTAGCATATGGTTTAAGAGATAAACAAGTACGCATAAATATATTAATCACCCATATTATATAATTATTTTCAATTATATTGATGTATATATATGTTGAGATTATTTTCTTTGCATACATTCGGCCAAGAATAAATATGTTTATCAACTGACGATATTGCAATAATTTTTACATGTTTGACATATTGTAGGTGAAACACCACAAGGCTATGTGGTGTAATGGGCATAAATTTGAATCAAAAAATGTTGGATGACATGAAGAAAACTTTATGATTTGCATAACTGCAGTCTTTCAAGTGACTAATGTTTCATCTAGAAGTGACATACATCTAGAAGTCTCAAAAAATTGATACCATGGGATTTTGGATGATATACTTGAGTGTGAATTTAAGTCCTTCAAATTAGTTATGTTTGTCATCCTATGGTACATGCTACGATCGAATGAAAATGATCCCAAGAGAATTGTTATTGATCATGATAATGGATTTTACCTACGGTTAATACAAGGCTCCATCGAAATTTAGCTGGAAATGAGCCCCTTATGTTCTTCCCAACCCAATGTGAGCATACATTTTACCTCGTAAGAGGTTCCCAGTAAACCAAAGTTGGTCATTTGTTGTTGACATGATCCAAGAGGAAGGTTGGTAAAGTATAACGTGGTGGAAGAAGAAGATACCCAAGAACTAGAAGATGATGTAGATGATGATCAGAATCAACAATTAGTTGATGATGTCCCTGACAAAAATGTCAAAGAGGAGAAACTAGATCATGATGATGTAGGAGTTAATGTTCATGAAGATGATATCCATGTGGATGATGACATTATTGAAACTGATATCGATGATGATGATGATGATATGACCAATCTTACAATGTCGAATCTGGATCAGATGATACAGACAAAGAGTTGGATGAAGAAGATCAATGAAATTGAAATGTATGAGTTATGTGATTATATTATCTATTTGATATTAATTTCTTCATAGAATTATATTTGACTTATATGGTTACATAATTAGTTCATGATATTTTTAATTTTTATGCCATTACATAATCAATTTAATGATGTACTTTTTAGTGTTTGAAAGGTCAAAAAATTAAAATATTTCAATAGTGATGTTAACAACCTTGAAATTAGTGTGTTTTATGTTTCATGTGATCATAAAATATTAAAAAGTTATTTGTAGAGGTGGTTGTTCAGTGGTTGACGTATAAAGACATTTAAAAGGCATAAATTGATTATTGTAATGGTTGTTGATGGTTGAGGATTTAAAATGCAAACTCTTGACATTCAAAAATCTATGTTTTTCTTCAAAAAAATTGTATTTTTCCTTTTATGCCGCACTGTACAGTCACATGCAGCCATATTTTGATGTGAAATCAATTACAGGTCATGAAGATATGTGTTAGCTTTGATTTGAATATGATTTGAGGGATTAAGGTGTTGATTTGAGTTAGAAAGCTTTATTTCTTTGCATACAACCCGGTTACCCTATTTTTGAGGGTTTTGTAGTCCAAATATGATATAAAGGTGCTCTTACACTTTTTGCAATTACTATAGCTTGTGTAAGAGGCCCCATGGATACTGTTGTAATTGTAGGATGCATGAATAGGGCGTATGATGAGAAATAAAGAAGGTTTAGTTGTTGTCCTCAAGAGTTTTGTGAAGAAAAGCATGTGAAATGAGAGGTACTTTCTAGCCCGATGCTTGTTTGCTCCTTCATTTTCTATAAGAAGGATTTCAAGATCAAAAGTATGGGTTAGCAAGTTAGACATTTTTTAGTCGAGTCTAGGTAGAGTTGCAGAGAAAATTGTAAAGTTTGATGGTTTTAAGGAAAATGCAATTTAGGTTTTGATTCATTTTGTAGTAGGTTTTGAATTCATGGGGATTTCATGTTTTATGATAGTATTGGAATTGGAATTGAAATGATTAATTCAAACTCATGTCTCTCTATTGTACATGCATATCTGAATTTTTAATAAGATAATCAAGGGTTGTCTCATTCATCTCACTGTTGTGGTGTGTATGATTTATGTTTTGGCTTTAATTCAAGGAATTAATTAAAATGCTTGAATGGGATTTTAGGTGGATATGTTCTGTATAAGGATTTAATAAGTAGTATTGGGTTAGAATACATGTTGATGAAATTGTAAAGCAATGTTCTCAAGGATCTTATATGCTATGTGTTAAATCTGTCATGAACCCTTAGATGTTTATGAATTTCACTCCCTCAATGGATATATGGCATGGATCTAAGTTGTACTAATTTGTATGGTTCAATATTTTGTTTGTCTTTACCTAGCGCTTGCTCCAAAAAGTTGATATTACTGATGAACAGCCAATTCTATTCAGTATTATTCTATTATGTTGAGCTATTAAATGAGATTATATGTTGTTAATGTTGTTTACAATAATGGTGCAGAGGTTCTAAACACATTAAGGGATCACCATCCCAGGTCTTGCAGAGCCCAAAGTGTAGGAGGTCTTTAAAATCTTCATCAGTTGGTCCAAGTTGTTCAAGCTGCCCTTGATTGGAATTGGAAATTCCATAGGTAAATTAGAAGACCAACCTGGTTATAGTAAAAACAACCAACAAGTAGAGGGGAGAGAGATAGAGGGATTCAGTGAGAGAGAGAGAGGGAGGGAGTGGGAGAGAGATAGAGGGTAGAGGGTTAAGGGTAGAGGGGAGGGAGATAAGAGTGAGTGAAAGAGATAGACTTGAGAGAGGGAGAGGGGGTGGGAAGGCGAGACTTGAGAGAGAGAGGGTAGAGGGTTAAGTGTAGAGGGTAGATGGTTTAAGGGTTTACATTTTAAGGGTTAATGGTTTAGGGTTTAGGGTTAAAGGTAGAGGGGAGAGAGATAGACAGAGTGAGAGAGAGAGAGAGACTTGGGAGAGGGAGAGGCAGAGGGGGTAGGAGGGAGAGTTTTGAGAGAGAGGGAGGGAATGGGAAAGAGATAGAGGGTTTAAGGGTTTAGAGTTTAAGGGTTAATGTTTTAGGGTTTAGGGTTAAAGGTAGAGGGGAGAGAGATAGAGGGAGTGAGTGAGTGAGAGAGACCGAGAGAGAGAGAGACCCGAGAGTGGGAGAGGGGGTAGGAGGGAGATTCTTGAGAGAGAGAGAGGGAGGGAGTGGGAGAGAGATAAAGGGTAGAGGATTTAAGGATTTAAGGATTTAAGGGTAGAGGGCTAAGGGTAGAGTGGAGAGACTTAGGAGAGAGAGAGAGAGAGAGAGAGAGAGAGAGAGAGAGAGAGAGAGAGAGAGAGAGAATTAGAGGGAAGGGAGAGGAAAGAGGGGAGGATGGGGAGAGAGACCGACAGAGGGAGTGGTGCTAGGGATGGAGAGACTTCAGAGAGAGAGAGGGAGGGAGTGGGAGACAGATAGAGGGAGAAAGGGTTAAGGCAGAGGTAGAGGGCTTCATGGGTTAAGGGTTTCTAGGGGTTTAAGGCAGAGGGAGACACACAGGAGTGGAGTGAGAGATAGAGAGACTCCAGATATGGAGAGAGGGGTAGGAGGGAGATACTTGAGAGAGAGAGAGAGGTATAGGTAGAGGGTTTAAGGGTTTGGGGTTTAAGGGTTAAGGGTTTAGGGTTATGGGTTATGGGGTAGAGGGAGAGAGATCAGAGGATTCAGTTGGGAGAGAGAGAGGGAAGGGAGGAGAGAGATAGAGGGTAGAGGGTAGAAGGCAGAAGATTAACGTAGAGGGAAAAAGATAGAGAGAGAGAGAGACCTGGAGAGAAGGAGAGGCATAGGAGGGTGAGACTTGATAGAGAGGGAAGGAGGGAGGGAGGAGGATAGAGATAGAGGGTAGAGGGTTTAATGGTTTAGAGTTTATGGGTTAAGTGGGTTTAAAAGTTTAGGTTAAGGGTAGAGGGGAGAGAGATAGAGAGAGTGAGTGAGAGAGAGAGACTTAAGAGAGGGAGAGGGGGTAGGAGGGAGAGTCTTGAGAGAGAGAGGGTAGAGGGTTTAAGGGTTTGGGGTCTAAGGGTTAAGAGTTTAGGGTTTAGGGTTATGGGTAGAGGGGAGAGAGATAGAGGGATTCAGTGAGAGAGGGAGGGAGTGGGAGAGAGATAGAGGGTTAAGGGTTAAGGGTAGTGTTGGTTGTTTTTACTGTAACCAGGTTGGTCTTCTAATATACCTATGGAATTGCCAATTCCAATCAAGGCCAGCTTGAAGGACCTGGACCAACTAACGAGGACATTAAAAGAATCCTACACTTCGTGCTCTACAAGACCTGGGAGGGTGATCCCTTAATGTGTTTACAACCTCTGCACCATTATCATAAATGACATTAATATACAACAGATGATCTCATTTAATAGCTCAACACAATAGGATAATACCAAATAGAATTGGTTGTTCATCAGTATTATCAACTATTTGGAACATGAGATAACTACAACACATTTCACAGTATAAGATAGTCATTGATTTACAATTTTTAGCAAGATCCAAGTAAAGGAAAAAAAATACTAAATCATACAAATAAAAATAACTTAGATTAGTGCCATATAACCATTGTAGGAATCAAATTCATAAGTATCTAAGGGTTTATGACAGATTTAACACATAACATATAAGATCCCTGATAACATTGCATTACAATCTTATCAATATACATTCTAACCCAATACTACTTATCAAATCCTTACACTAAACATATCTGCCTATAATCCCATTCAAGCATTTTAATTAATCCCTTGAATTAAAGCTAAAATAAGGATCATACACACCACAATAGTGAGATGAATGGAACAACCCTTAGTCATCTTATTCAAAATTCAGATATGCATGTACAATGGAGAGACATCAATTTGAATTTATCATTTCAACTCAAATGCTAGTGTTCTTATACAACATTAAATCCCCATGAATTCAAAACCTATTATAGAATGACTCAAAACCTAAATTGCATTTCCCTTGAAACCATTGAACTTTACAATTTTCTCTGCAACTTCACCTAGACTCAACCCAAAATTATCTAACTTGCTAACCCGTACTTCTAGCCTTGAAATCCTTCTTATAGAAAATGAAGGAGCAAACAAGCATGGGGCCAGAAAGTACACGTGTCACCAGCCAAATGGAGCACTTGGTGATATTCAAAAAATTGTTACAACAAACATCACCCTAGAGAATATTCTTTTTCATCATGCCTGTTAAGAAAGTTTCATGTAGCAACAAAAGAGCCTCAAGAATCCCACGCCAAGACTACCACCAAAAGCAAAACTAGCATCCATTGTAACTGCAACAGCTGATTTGCCAATTGTTAGCAACCCACTCTTTTACTCCTCCTCAGTTAAATACTTATTTACTAATTTTTGATATTCCTCATTAGTTGGCTAGTCAAAATTAATTACCTCATTCACCTTGACATTATAAGGTTTGTATTTAACTGCTACCTAATTTTCCTTTCTTTCAAAAGATTCCAAAAATGAGCTGGTGCCATTGATTTTGTCCATACAACTCAACAACAAATCATAATCTGAGTCATCACAAATTAATTTAATTTGATCATTGATGACCTCATTTTCCTGATCTTTCCACTATTGGAGTGACCTGATATTCCCCTACTCATCAATCATGTCAGGTAACAATGTGTTACCCCAATCATCAAAATTCTTCACCAACTCTTTGATCTTCCTACTCAAGTCATTTGGTAAGGTCTGAAAACTTTTCAATGATTTAACTAACACTTGAGTAGGCCTTAATGATTGGGGCCTATTATTTATATCAAACCTTGAGGCCTTATACATTATATCTAAATCACTGGCTCTAGGGATCCATTTTTCAATTAATGGTATAACTACTTCCTAATCCCTATCAATATTCTTTATTGCATCTAATAATAAATTATATAAATAATATAAAGAATATATAGATGATAATATATTATCGACTTTCTCATTCAAATGCCTTAAGACAACAATAACAATCTCCTTTTGCTTTAAAATGGATCCATCCTCACTTACCTTCAATGATGCCTGTAATTCTTCAATTTTGTGCATTAGTTGCTTCTTCGTAGGATCAACAGAGCATTCTACCTCTTCATCAATTTGTTCTAAAGAAGGAGTGAGGGAAGGATTTTGACTAGGAGACCCTGGTGGAAACAATAGGAGAAGCAGGAGGCACTGACCCTGATGTAGAAGGCAATGTATTGATCCTTGGAGCACTTTATGTTTCCCCAATTTGTTTGTACCTTAACCTATCCACTTCAGTCTGTAGTTCAATATTCCTTTGTTGTATCTTACTATACTCCTCAATTAAAAGATTATATTTCTCCATTAGGCTTTTCTTTTCAGCCTCATCTCTTTCAGCAGTCTTTTGGGCCAATTTTCCCACATTTACAATTAAATTAGTAGCCTTCATGGTTGAGGTCTCTGAAGGCCTCTTTATTATTAACCCTCTAAAATTTGGGTTAATATCAATAATATTTGTCTTTTTCCCTTGAGGGGCCAATGCCCAAATTGCCAAGGTCTCATATTCTTCACTGAAGGCAGAATCTTGCAACACTGCCTTGACCTCTTCTTCAGAGTCTTGCAAGGGATGTTTGGACTTTATAATAGCATTAAAAGCTACAACGTCTGTAATGTCCCATTCAGGTAAAATCAAGGCACCAACCTGACTTACCAGTTTTCTTCCTTCCTCAAGAGTGATGTTCTTGAATTCATCCATTAATTCAACTTTCACTTCATCATCATTCTCCTAGTCTGACCTATCAGGCCTCAATTCTCTTCTCTTCTTACACTTATCCTGGTATTCTTCAAATTTCATCTTCCATACCAATTGTAAGAAGACAGGAGTTTTTACAAATGCGTCATCATCTAGAAACTCCTTACATGCTTCCATCCTTGCATCTTGCACATATTTACCTTTCATATCCAAGTAAGATAAAACCAACTCAGCTGGCCTAGGAGGGGAGGCATACCAATCTACATATCCTGATTAGTAACAACAATTTCATCCATCAAATCCTCTTGTGGTTGATCATTTCTTTGCCTCTTAGGGCTTGGCTCGGATGGTGGTGATGAGGGACTATCCTCAGGTGATGATTCCAAATTAATGATTTTAATTTCCCTAGGCATTTTGAATTTTGGACCTGGTTGTGTAGGCAATTTCATTGTTTGTTTTCATTTTCTATCCACTTCTTCCTCATCACTGTTGTCATCATTTTTCCTCCTGTAAATGGGCCACCTTTCTGTAGGTTGGTATGTTGGCCTTGTCTCAATTGGCCTAGCACCTTGTTCTTGTACACCTAGACTCAATTCTAATTTTATCTTCTTGGTCCTCAAGGTGCCCATAATTTCTTTGAAGTTCACCATCAGAAAGTCAACTTTCTTATGGTGTGGACTAAACTCCAACAATGGATCATACTTTGGATCCATTTTGTGCACAATATCCAATAGCTTATCATAAGCTATCCATTTCTCCTTGTTCAACTCCTGCCTATTTAGGTCAAATTCATTTCTAATCAAATCCCTGAGAAAGTTGAACTCATGCACAAACTTACCACCTTTTATTCTTTGTATAAAAAGGGCAAAGAAACCCTCAGGATTATGTTGTTGCTTTGAGCCACACCTCAAATGGTAATCTTCAAAGAATTTTCCAAAATGCACCCAGCCTCCTTTTGAAAATACAAAATTTGCCCAATAAGGTTGTCCTCATGGATACAACCAATCTACCACATAACCTTTGCAAACCCCACTCTTGGTGGCACATTGTATGGCAATATATGAGGGTTCCCTTGAAAACCGTACACCCTCAAAACAATGTTAACTAGGTATGGAATAATGTCACCCCAGTTATGGAAGACTTTCAATTATGGCCTCCTTCCCTTTGGTCTGAGGAAATCATGCAATTCCTCAAGAATCCTGGGTACATTCACCATCAGTCTAGCCCTCAATCTAGAAGAAATATAATTATCAAATTGCACATAACTTGTGCTTTCCTTATTACAAGATAAATTTGCAGCCCATATCTGTAATAGAAATATTTCTCCATCAACTAATTACCTTAATTCCATCTTCTCAGAGAAAAAGTCAACATTATTGAACAAGAACATATACATTAACAAAGAATACCAAAAGAATTGAGTGCATGTATAATTTTTGTGCAACTTCAACAGCCCTTCATGTATCCTTTCAGCTAAGAAAGAAGCAAAATCATAAGTTACAAAGAAGTTAGGGTGTTGTATTTGCACCCCCATGAACATGTAAGCAATGGGCATCATAGTACTAGGATTGAAGCCTAGAATCTAGCATAATGAATAAAAAGTGGCCAAGAAATGATTTGCAAAACAGTTTAATCTGAAAGGTTCTTGGTCACTAGGACTAATATGAAATCTTGAACCTCCTACTAGCCAAATGAGGTGGGAGCAAATTGGCTCTGAAAAGTTACTTCAATTTCCCATATTCCTCTTTCATCTCCTCAAGATTGATCATAACCAAGTACACACTAGGCTCACTCAAATCAAATACCTGGTGGAATTCTTCTCTGTTAATGCATAACATAACCCTTCCATCATTATCTATGATTACCCGTGTGACAAGGTCATATCGTGCAGCCACTGCCCTAAGCAAGTCTACATCAAGGAACACATTTGGCACCACTAGCTTCCCCAAATCATACATCCAACCATTCGAAAAGGGGTGAGGAAAATTTCTCTGTCCATACCACAATATGAACATCTCCAAACCTATGAGAGGAACCCTAGCATCGACTTTATTAGAACAATTATATACTACCCCTTCCCCTAGGATTTTTCCTCGCATCAAAACCAATCCCTTCTTCCTATCATTTGTTCACAAGGGAAATTGCTCCAGGAAGTCATCATATAGGTTCCTATTTAAATAATCAATTTGGCCAGAATGTTGCTTTGGCGGTGCCATCTTAGATAAACTAGGGCCTCTTTACAATTTCAAACTTTAAACAACTAGGACTAACTAGAAATATGAAATTACAAAATAAAACCCTGCAATTTCTCACAATTCAGTTAACCTATAGCTCTAAAACATTTAACAACAAGCCCTACGACAACCACACAACAAATTTTCTAGAATTTAGGTTCAAAATAACCAGTAGACGCAGAAATTAACTCATGGCTTTATGTTTGTAGAAACTCCAACTTCTTGTTGTAGCAATTCTTAACTTTGTCTTCGGCTTTGAGACTACTTTGTAAAGATACTTGAATGCTTTATGATACAATAAAAGTAGGAGAATTTCTTTTATTTTGATCAAATCATGCCAACAAGTGTCTCATCTGCCATTAAAGCTCGCTCGCACGCTGCATGAACAACTCTAATCGATCGTATTTGATGCAGATTTAAATATTAGTTGTTAATCCTTCACTTTGATCAGATCATCAAATGACTTCCTTCAAAACAACTGACACAATCATCCATGTGGCATTCTCCCACAATATCGCAATCAGTAAAGACCTTGCAACTTCCGATCACGCGATAGCGGGCAACCGTAGATCTTGATCATCGGTAATCTTGTTCTTTCAATACAGTCACCAAATTTTCCATTAACCATCGAGCATCTTCCCCACCGAGATCATAACATATCCGCTAATTTGAAACACGTGCATCTCACAAATGCTTTAGTAACCTGCTACATAAATTATTAAAGCCAAATTAATTTACCAAAGTATTTCATTGTTCCTTCAGCTTCACCAGATGAGACACGTGGCACTTGCCCATGCTATCACAATCAACCAAAGCAGTGTGGTGGGGTCATCGTGGGATGGTGAGGAGTAGCTGAGATCAAATGATAATTGATCAATGGACACAAAAATTTGTCCCCCTGCAAAATAAAACATTTATTAAAAGAATGAGGGTACATTGCTAGGTAGACGATTAACAAGGACATAAGTTGTTTTAAAATGATGAAGCATGGGGCCATCCAAGACTTAGGGAAAAATAAAATCACGTGAAGGAATTAAAACAATATGACCAAGAGGACCCAACATAGATGAAACGATGGGGCATAAGTTGGTTTTAAAACCCCTCCAAAAGTAACAGCAAAATAGATCCCACCCAAGGCATAAAATAAACAATAGGGTTTAACATGAAGACAAAGACAAAACCCCAACCTTAGGATTTTCCCAACACCATAAAATACCAGTAACATAAGATAGGATAGGAAAGGAACATAGAGCAAAAATTGAAGCTTCATTAGGCTATGTTGGAACAATTATACACTAATCCCTCCCATAGGATTTTTCCTCACATCAAAACCAATCCCTTCTTCCTATCACTTGTTGACAAGGGAAATTGATCCAAGAAGTCATCATATAGGTTTCTACTTAAATAATCAATCTAGCCAGAGTGTTGCTTTGTCGGTGCCATCTTAAGTAAACTAGGGCTTCCTTGCTATCTCAAACTTTAGATAGACTAGGGCTAAACAAAATATGAAATTACAGAATAGAACTTTGCAATTTCCCACAATTCTCCCTCTCTCAGGTCTCTCTCTCTCTCTCACTTACTCACTCTATATCTCTCCCCTCTACCCTTAAACCCTAAACCCTAAACCCTTAACTCTTAAACCATAAATCCTTAAACCCTCTCTAATCTAACTATTAAGCCCCTCTATCTCTCTCCCCACTCCTCCCTCCCTCTCTATCAAGTTCCTCCCTCCTAGCACCACTCTCTCTCTTAGGGTCCCTCTCTCTCTCACTCACTCAATCACTCTTATCTCAAGTCTCTCCTCCTACCCCTCCCTCTCTTAGGTCTCTTCTCTCACTCACTCACCTCTATCTCTCTCTTTCCCCTCTACCTCTTAACCTAAAACCTCCTAAACCACAACCCTAAACCTTAAACCCTTAAACCACTCCAATACCCTCTCACCTTAACCCCCCTCCCTCTATCTCCTCTTCCACTCCCTCCTCTATCTCTCTCTCAAGTATCTCCATCCTACCCCTCCTCTCCCCTCTCTCTTTAGGTTTCTCTTCACCCTTAACCCTCCCTTTCCTTTTATCTCTCTCTCTCAAGTCTCCTCCTAGCACCACTCCCTCTCGTGTCTCTCTTCTCTCTCACTCACTCACTGCCTCAAGTCTCCTCCCCTCGCACTCCCTTCTCCCTCCTCTCTTAGGCTCTCTGCCTTCACTCACTCACTCCTCTATTCCTATCCCTCCACCTCCTAACCCTAAACCCTTAAACCATCTTACCCTCTACCCTTAACCCTCCCCTCCTCTATCTCTCCCACTCCCTCCCTCTCCTCTCAAGTATCTTTCAATCCTACCCCTCTCTCCCCTCTCTTAGGTCTCTCTCTCACCCATCTCCATACTCCTCTATCTCTCCCCCTAACCCTAAACCCTTAACCTCTTAAACCCTCTACCTCTCAATTCTAACTATCCCTTTCCTTTTTATCTCTCTCTCCCACTCCCTCCCTCTCTCTCAAGTCTCTCCCTCCCTACCCCTCTTCAACCATAAAACCCCTAAACCCTAAACCCTTAAAACTTCTCTACCCTCTACCCTCTCAACACTTTCCCTCCTTCCCCCTCCTAATTCTCTCTATCTTTTGTCTCTCTCTACCTCTTTTCCTTTCTCCCCCTCTTTCTCCCTCTCCCTTCCCCCCTCCTAATTCTTTCTCTATATATATCTCTCTCCCTTTCCCCCCTCTCTCTCATTTTCCCTCTCCCTTTCCCCCTCTCTCTCTATCTCTCTCTCTCCCTTCCCCCTCCTAATTCTCCCCCCACCCTCTCTCTCTCTCTCTCACCCACCCTCCACCTCCTAATTACTCTTGGGTATGTGTGTGCAAAAATCAGATATCCAATTTATAGCACCAAAATATTACATTTTAAAATGTTTTTCAAATTAGATATTAGACACAAATTGGATATCCAAAATAAATCAGATATCCGATTTGTAGTACTTTGGATTGGGCATTGCTATGGAGCAATGTACTAACAACCAACCCAAAAAAAAAGTCAACTCAGGATTTTCACATTTTTTGGCGAGTTCAAAACGCTACTTTTTTCACGTTGCCACTTTTTGGCCCATCATGATCCTACACATACCCAGGTCTAAATCAAGTAGTTGTTATTGCTAAGGTGGATCACTCCTTCCTTTGAAGTATTCTTTTTTTAGAAAATTCCTATTTCCTTTTTGATAGGTTAATTATGATTTGATTAGATGGGTTATGAAGAACTTATTTCAAACAAATATCTTTATGAAAGAAGTATATTGGGATGAAATTAAATATGATTTTTATTCCAATGTAAAAACTACAAAGAATGGAAACAATTCTTTCAACACATAAACTATTATGTATTAGTCAATTAAAATGAAAAATCTTACTCTATATTAGTTAGGATACACAACTAAGAAAACGATCTAAAGTGACTTATTATCCTAAAGGAATTAAGTATATAGTATACAAAGAAAACCAACAAACCCACAACTACCCCTATTTTGGAGTTTAGTTTTCTCCCCTTCCTAATCTCGCTAATATTGTCTAATTATTTTAAAGAGATGAACGTTCATAACACAACTTTATTCAACCCAGTAAATAGCTTGGTTAATGAAACTTGACAAAAGCAACAAAACAATTTCTACATTTGGAATTTCATGTTGAATGAAGAGTGGTGACAATAATCTACTTATAGTTTACTAAAACACTATTTTTATAAGAAGGCTTGACATTAGAAAGATAAGTGTTACTTATAGTTTAATTAAAAACTATTATAGTTTTACCAACATATACTATTGTATGCTTGCATGGCTTCTTAGTTAATATATGGGGAGATAGAGATAGATGGGGAGAGAAAGAGAGAGAGATGGAGATATATGGGAAGAGAAAGAGAGATGGAGATATATGGGAAGAGAAAGGAAGAGAGGTGGAGATAGAGAGTTGATGGATAGGGGGGATATTTTCTTCCCTATATTTATCTTTGTCTCGTTAAGTGTGCAATGGGTACACTGAAGAGGTCTTAAAGGAGAATTATCATATCTTTAATCAAATGGCATGCTACCTTGAGCGTAACTCCCCAAGGACACATGTCATCCTCGGATTGTTGGCATGAAACAACCAATCAAAATTTAGTTTCTATCTCTCATATTAATATATATTACTATTATATTAAATATATATTATATTAATTACATTTTGTATTATATAAAAATATACTTATTATTAATTATTAATTATAATAATCTTATATGTATTTAATAATTTTTTTAAAGAATATAATATATAATTATAATAAGTTGAATAAATATATTATTTATTATGTAAAATATAGCTAATATATACTTAACTATATTGTAGAATATTAAAACCTAGCTAAATGGTGCCAAAATTTTCAACTTAATTAACATACTATAAAACCAAATGAAACCAAGTTGTAGCTTGTCAAATTGGAGAAGTGAAAGGTCAATACCAGTGCCAAGGAAGAGTTTGGAGTAGTGAAAACAAGGTCAATTCCAGTGCCGAGGAAGAGTTTGGAGTTAAAACAAGGTCAATACTAGTGCCAACGAAGAGTTTGGACGAGCGAAAACAAGGTCAATATCAGTACCGAGGAAGAGTTTGGAGGAGTGAAAACAAGGTGAATACCAGCGTCGAGGATTAGGTTGAGGGAACTCAGGGAAAATCGATGACCAAGGGGCAATGAGTACTGTAAGTTTGGCACCCCCATTCTCTTTAACCTACAATTTTCATGCCTAGTTTCCAAAGATCTTCTCGTACATTGGCACCCCCATTCTTGTAAAATGGTATAAGATAAGACAAGAAAAATAAAATAGCTTAGTCTTTCACATTTTTATCCACCAGCCTCAAGCCTTGGAAAAACTCCCATAATCTACCCACATCTTGGTAGAGGTCTAGGATTTCATCACACATAGCCTTCATCGCAAGAGTCTAAAGCAATTGTAGACTTAGCCCAAGTAAATGCTAGGCTAAGGTAGATCTAATGAATGGAAATAGAGGCATACAATTCTTCTTTAATACCTCCACCACAAACATATGTAAGGTGTTGGTTGTTTTTACGGTAAGCAGGTTGATCTTCTAATCTACCAATGGAATTGCCAACTCCAATAAAGGGCAGCTTGAAGGACCTAGACCAACTGACAGGGATTTTAAATACCTCCTACACTTTGGGCTATGCAAGACCTGGGAGGGTGATCGTTTAATGCTTTTACAACCTCTGCCACCATCATCATAAATAACATTAACAACAACAGATAATCTCATTTAATAGCTCAACATAATAGGATAATACCAAATAGAATTAGCTATTTATCAGTAATATCAACTATTTGGAGCATGAGATAACTACAACATTTCACAGTATAAGATAGTCATTGATTTTCAATTTGTAGCAAGCTTTAGGTAAAGGAAAACAAATGCTAAACCATACGAATAAGTACAACTTAGATCAGTGCCATATATCCATTGGAGGAGTCAAATTTATAAGCATCTAAGGGTTTATGACATATTTAACACATAACATATAAGATCCTTGATAACATTGCTTTACAATCTCATCGATATGTATTCTAACCTAATACTACTTATCAAATCCTTATATAAAACATATCCACCTACAATCCCATTCAAGCATTTTAATTAATTCCTTGAATTGAACCAAAAAACAAGAATCATACACACCACAATAGTGAGATGAACGAAACAACCCTTGATCATTTTATTCAAAATTTAGATATGCTTGTACAATGGAAAGACATGAGTTTGAATTAATCATATCAATTCAAATGCCAGTACTGTCATAAAACATCAAATCCCCATGAATTCAAAACCTACTACAGAATGACTCAAAACCTAAATTGCATTTTCCTAAAACCATCAGACTTTACAATTTTCTTTGCAACTTCATCTAGACTCAACCAAAAATATCTAACTTGCTAACCCATACTGGCCTTGAAATCCTTCTGTATAGAAAAAGAAATTGAGAAAACAAGCATTGGACCGTAGTGCTAATACTGTGTCACTAGCCAACGGGGACCGTGGCTCGTAGACATTTTAAAAGTAATGTTCTAAAAAGATCCTACCTAAGGCGAAGATAAACACTTAGGGTTCTGCCACAAGACAGGTAAAACCCCAACCTTAGGCTTTTCCCAAACACCATAGATGACCAAAGACATAAGGCAAGATAAAAAATGGAACACAAAGAGAAAAATTTGAAGTTCCATCACAAGAAAGGTCTTTTCTTGTAGTGATAACCTCCCAAGACACACAACCCTTAAAAATTATGAATATAGGAATATAATCTTTGATGAACTCAAAGTTGATTCTCTCCTACCTGATGCAATTAGTCATTTTATCCTTACAAAAATTTATAGTAATTACTAGAGGAACATAGACCAATTCTTCATAATAGAAGAATTTGATCATACTTTTCCAATGATGGAATTATGAGAAAACCTTAGGTTAAATGAATAATTCCTAGCTAAGTTCTTTAAATAATGTCCAGCCGTATAAGAGAAGACCATTACTATGTGTACCTAGATACCATGGAGAAAGGCTCTTTGGGCTCTTTCATCAATCATCCTACCTTAAAACATACCAAAAGTCTCCTAGCAATTAGACATAGGAAGATTTAAGATGACTTAAAAAAAAATTATTGCCAAAGCATAAACTTATGATGACTTAACAGCCTAGTACACACTTCCCCATAACTTTCACTTAGACATATAAAAATTAAATGTAAATTTTCTGCTATTTTAGTCATGTAGGTGTCCAATAAACGACTTATGGTGTTTCCTTCAAGTTTATTTACTTGAATGAAGAGCAAAAGTCCTTTGTTTACAATTAGAGAATATATTTGAGGCCTTGGTTGTGTAACTAGTGGACTATAGTCACATTTAACACTTGTTAAAAAGTTTGGGAGTTAAAACGTTAAGTAGATTTGATTTGTGATGGACACATTTGGACAGTAGTAACAATAACTTGCAATCTATCAAGACTTGATTACCTTATAACCTGTGAAATTCTAGCGATGAAATGATCATAGATTAATCATAATGTAACCTTAGGATCACATCACCATGAAAGAACTTCATCCAACATCCTTATGAGTGAAGGTACCACCAAATAGGTATTTTTCATATCTGTCTTCCTCAAGCGAGGGAAATTCAAGAAGAGAAGAGGAAAGCGAGACATGTAGTATGTCTAAAAGAGGGAGATCAACTAGAGGTCAAAAGATTAGAAGAAATTTTTTTAAATGCATATAATTTTTTCTTGCTGAAGGGGGGTCATGTTCTTATGATGATGAGAGCATAGGCGATGTCAAGGTTCCCTTGAGGTATAAACATCTATGGAAACAATGGGTACCCAAGGAACTTCCTCCAATAAACAGTAATTTTTGTGTCAACGAGAGGATATATCACATAACACCATTATCATTACATGGTTTGGGCCTATTTTGCATGCACGGCATAAAGGTCTATTACGACAAAGTTACTGAATTGATGGAGTATTTTGGACCTTGTTATAGTTACAAAGATTGGATGCAACTGGTTCGATATACACGAAGTATGCATATGTATGCATTGTCAAAAAATCATATACAGCTAAAAGATAAGGATCAAAATAAAGGAGTGGCTATGTATATTGACAGAAGGCAAAAAGCATCAGGGAATATTGTAGGGTTTATAAATAGTACATGACCTGGGTCAACAAATAAGCAACCCAATTTCATATTCGAGATGCACGAGGGAAACCATGTATTTGTATGTGGATAAAATCAATAATTGCAGGGGAAGAGTTGCTAATCGATTACAATTTGAATCACTTAGTTACAAACACAGTTACTATGGGGGTGGTATGCACTATGTACCATTTTACCCAACCTCACATTAATGACTCCAATATACCATTTTATTCTTATGTTTTTTTTTGTAAGTCTATTGGTTTCATTTTGGTAATTTTTTTTTGTATTTAATTTTTGTCACAGCGGGACATTGATCATACGGAGAAGGCTCTGGCCAAGAGCACAAATTGTGATGTATCTTCAAGCGCTTCTACTCGACATGTTTACCTCATTGTAATTGCACAAATTAGATATGAGCAAAATTATTTATTATTATGTTGTTTTCATAAGTTTATTGCGTTAATTTCAATAATATTTTTAATATTCTTGTTGCAGTCGACTGATCGGGGAAAGGCACCAGTAGTAGACGAGAGCATCCATAGGGAGGTGCAATTAGTATTATGTGATGATGACATCACTTATTCAACAAACCCTCTCGATATGATAAGGAAGACCCAAAAAAAGATGCAATGAAGAAATCCTTAAGTTGTTATTTATAGTGCCTCATATAGATGAGATAAGACAAAGGGTTAAAATATTGACTAAGAGATCACAAAACTTGCAAGTAAGTTGTCATGAGGTCTTTAATTATAACATAAGTTCATTCATGGTTTTATATTTTGTACTCTTTTATGTCATGAACTCAAATACATGTTATTTTTACAAGATTTTTTGTGTCCTCGTGATGCTTCTAGCCATGATCAGGGTACTGCAAATCTTGGCCGAGGAGTAGGAGTTGGTACAAGTGTCCATCCTGATCTTCTTGCACGTACATCACATCATCTAACCCCATCATCTATGCCTATATTTTTGTTTGAAATGTCGGCAAGACATACCATGCAGGCATCCATTAGTGCACCCTCTCGTAGCGAACACATGCCAAAACATGTGTTAGGACATGTACCTGGGGATGCAGAGGCCACTAGTACTGGTGATATTTTAGTAGCATTTCTTGGATCTTCCCATATTACTAGTACGAGAACATTGCCAGTCACATTTGTGGTGACCAAAGATTTCATTCCCATAAAGATAGAGAGTGTCCTAGGTACTTTAAAATGTTTTAATTATTATTATATATACTCCAATTGAAATTTACTTATTGATTGCTCTTTTTAGACTATCGATCCCATGATCATTTTGCGGGAAATGATGTTTTTTATAAACATCTAAGTGATATTACATTGGAGCTCTTGGGGCCCACCATACATACATGGTGGAATGCCCAAAATCAAGATTTAAAAGATGAGCTCATTAACCATTTAGTTGTGCTCTTCGGTGATAAAACATTCAACCAAACCAAGGTCCTTAAGGAAGCTGGTACGTATCTAAAATATGTGAGGGACCAATATAGGTCACTTTTAGAGAAGAACAAAAAGTATGAGCATCATCCCATGATTCCAGAGAGAGAGTGGAAGGACCTGGTGTGGGATGGAAAGGAGAAGGCTGAAAAGAAAAAAGGAAAGACACCACCAGGCCAAGGAAAGTATGTGATACTATCAACAATGTAATTATATATTGATTACTCTTTCTTTTTACATAATCTAACGTATTTCAAACTTTTCATAGGTTGCCTGACACATCAAAGGCAACAAAGGAAATATTAGAAAAACATGGGCAGCACAAACTTGGCTCTGGTGGTTATATGAAATTAGCCGCACGAATTGTAAGTATCAATAAATGAAATATTGTATCCAAAAAATAAATTGAAAACAATTTTAGTTTTATCACACCATAGAAGCAAAATTCATGATCTTATGCAAAAATGTAGGGCTCTGAATTCAATAGAGTTCCCACAGAAGATGACCTAAAGATTTCCTTCCATCAAGGCTATGGAGTCATGGTTGAACGCCTAAGAGTCTTGACTAGGCAAACACAATCTTCCACTGCATCTGACATGTAGGTAAATAAACTCAATAAAGTTTATTTTAAATTGAATACTTGTGCAATCTATTCAATATTAATTTCCACCATAAAGTAATTACATACCTATTTGTTTTAAACATTCAAGCAATGATAATATTGCACATGACATTGGAATGTAGCCTGGTGAGGGTAGAGCACAACCTACAGATGAAGGTCATGGTGTGCATCCTAGTACTTAAGAGCATGTAGAGTGTGATCAACATGTTGAGCATGATCAGGCTAGAGAAGATCAGGAACATGATGTGGCCCCATCAGGTAAAGAGGACCACTCTAAAGTTCTTTTAAACATATTTAATTGCAATTGGTGTATTAATTAATGTAACCTTTCATGTTTCAAATTTAGAGCATGTAGAGCATGATCAACGTGTTGAGCATGATCAGGATAGAGAAGATTGGGAACATGATGTGGCCCCATCAAGTAAAGAGGACCACTCTCATTGTCTTTTAAACATATTTAATTTCAATTGGTGTATTAATTAATGTAACCTTTCGTGTTTCAATTGCAAATAAGGATTTAGAGGTTGTTTAGCACGTTGAGCATGAGTCTATAACAGAAGTTTAGGAACATGATGTGGACCCATCAGGTAAAGAGAACCAATCTAATGTTCTTTTAATTAATGAAATACTTGTAACAATAATAATAAAACATATCAGTTTAACATTTTTTTGTTCTTGCAGCAGCGTCCACGTCATGAGCAGACGACTAGGCGTACATTAAGATCACGAGTAGAGGTCAAAACAACTAAAGGGGGGACAGATGATTTAGAAAACGATACTCCACTTCAAAAAATTTAGCTTTAAAAAAGAGACAAAAAGAAGTGATTGTAATCATATCATGACAACCATATTTTTATAATATGTAAAAACTAAAAGAATGAATATTATATGTTAATGAATGAATGTGAATATGTTAATTAATGAATTTTATATGTTATTAATGGATGAATGAATGAATGTTATATGCTATTAATGGATGAATGAATGATTAATGTTATATGATTGGGTATGGGGAATTGAGAGTGATGTGAGGGGGGAGGAGGGGCCAAATGAGCTTCCACCATCACGTGGTTGGCCCTGTTAAGTAGAGAATATTAAACTATTCTCGAAACAAAGAGAAGCTCAATAAGGTAATGCACTTTTCAATATAAGAAATGCATTGTTTGAAGCATCAAACCAATATGCAAAGATGAAAGAAAGTGCTAACTTTTCAGTATGTGGGCAGAAAAATGATTCTTTATACCCTGAATCCATGTTCTACATCATAATTTGAAGTTGTTTCCATTCCAATGTTCTGAGTTTAGTTTGTTTGTATGGCTTTGTATGAATACCACATTGTGTTATGTGTGGATTTGGTTTCAAAGCTTTGTTTCTTCTATTTTTAGTGGTGACATAACTCTAAAATTTGACTTTTGTGCATAACGGGTTAGTGGAAAAATTAATAGCTCTGAAGGGTTTAGAAGCTTGATTGAGATAGATACATGGATATTTTGATCTTGTTGTTGATGGGATCCTTCCATGCAACCATGAAATTTTGTACCATTTGCAGGTATGCAAAATTTTCTCTACTTACATTCATTCTTGATCATAAATGTTGTAAATGATATTAATGCTTCAAACTTAATATTCATTTCATTGTTATAATGATCAAAATGTTATACTTTGCTATGCATTCAAGCATTATCTTGCCCCCTACCCTTTCCTCTCTCCGCCCTCCCTTTAAGAAATTTCTTTGTCATAAAAGATTCACATTTTTGTCTCATTTACACAAATTTATCTGAAGCGCTAGGAGTGAATAAAGATATGTAAAAGATGATGGATTATGTCTAAACAATAACTTTCCATATTATAGCTAATTAAATAATTAATATTTGAATAGTTTAGAGCTCGAATAATGCTTGTATATGCATGTGTAGCAATAAGGGAGCCTATGTGAAGATTGAAATTTAAAACATCACTTTGGTATTTTTCCTTAGGCAGTGAAATGATATTTTGAGTAATACAAACCTACACACACATTGATATTTTTTGGCATTGCATTAAGGAATTTTTTTCTCTATACCTACCCTCAGCTAGACATGGAGGTATATAATATTAGTTTCTGGGTTTTTTCTGTAAGTAGTTAATTTCATAGAGGAAGACTAAAATCTTCTTAATGCCTGTCAGGTGTGAAAGCATATGAATCACTTGTTGAAGGCACCATTTTGTATTCATCCAAAAACTAGTTTGTTCTTTTATTATGTTTCTTGCATGTGTTTTTTTTAGGCTCTAGAGATGTAGATCGGATCTTTCCTTTGCACTTTTCATCTATTTTGATGATTACAGTAGATTGTCCTCATAATTTTTCATGTAGATCTGTTTGTAACCTTATTTTCCACCAATCAATTTACAAACCAATCACATATTAAGGACCATTTCACTAACTTGTAGTCATCCATTACTTCATATGTTGCAGGTTGTGTCTATGTGCCAATAAATCCTGATGATTGTGAGAACTTTAATCCTACAAGTGTACCCAATATTTCTCAAGTAAAATTCTTACCTTATTTTATAGTACTTTAAATGGTTAATTGAAGGTGCTTCTTTAGATATGAGATAGTTGAACCCTGGATTAAAATATGGTATTAGATGGGTAGCATAATGATAAAACTGAGGTCCATTGAACACAAATTATGAACATAATTTACTAGACTATGAATAGTATTACAATTATAATTATTTCTCCTTTACCTACCTCTGCATTAATGAAAAAGATAGCAGATATTGGAAGTTCATTACATGTATCATGTATGTGTTAGTATTTTAATTTTGTTTAAGTTGTTCAAGAGCTTGATTAGGTCAAGAATATGTTTTACAAGCTCTGTTCTCTTGACACTGCTTAACATTTTCCCTACACATTTTCTCTTCAATCCAGACGTTTCTTAACTCCTTCCCTTGTTAGCCCTTGGTTATTCTCAAGTGTAATGTTTTTTATATGCATCTTGTAGTTTGTATGTATGATCAGTCATCTCTTATGAAGCATGGATAACCTTTCATGGAATTGTTGTTGTAATTAGACAATTGTGATTGTGAGAATAATCATTTAATTTGTATGGAAGTAAGTCTTTTTCATATTATTTGACTTGGTATTGTAAACTTGTCTTTGCAGGATTCTCTAGGAGGGAACATCAGAACAGTGATGATAGGTAGAGTTGTACAACACCATAAATCATTTGGCATTATCAATATATTGCTTATAGAATACTTTGTGCAAGTAAAATGGAATGTGCAATGACAATTGGTCTCGAATTCAAATTTGAATATAAGTACATTATACACAAGAAGATGGTATCTATTTTATGATTTAAAGAACCCCAAAATAAGAAAATTAATAGGTTCCATTTGTTTACTTGCTCTTAGACACTTGTTTAATCGGTGAGGCCCTCAGAATGTCTTGCTACTAACCAGTAGTATTCAAAACTCCTGAAGAGGTCAGATCGATGTGGCATTGGATCTATCTTGCCGACGGAAGTCATCGGCAAGACATGGACTATCAGAGTGAGTTTTCTATCCTATGTCGATGATTTATCTCTCACCGATGGGTTGGCTTCGGTGGTCATCACCAAGAGTCTCTATGATGACATGGTGTAGGTCTATTTAAAACTCTTGAATAGGTCAGATCAGTGTGACCTTGGATCTATCTTGCCGATGGAAGTCATTGGCAAGACATGGAATATCAGAGTGATTTTTCTATCCTATGTCGATGATTGATCTCTCACCGATGGGTTGGCTTCAGTGTTAATCACCAAGAGTCTCCGCGATGGTACATTGCAATGAATTTTTTTAAAAAAATTGCATTGTTTCATCACAATTTTGATGAAGGCCACCGACAAATCACCGAAAAGGTCTGATGAAGTTGCTATAGCTGCAACGAAGGCTTCATTGTCACTCATTTCCTATTTCGTTGAAATGGTGATGAACTTCTAGTGTTGTTTTAACGCTTTGGAAGAGCCATTGCAATTGCATTTTGGTTGTAATTTGTCGGTGGATACACAAAGTTTTCATCGATATTCTGATGAACATCTGAGTCATTTAATGATGTCGATGACTGATGAATCTATGCCATTATTTTGACATTTAATTCGTCATCAGAATTTCGATGAAAAAATAGCGATGACATTTTTTTTGTCAATTCGTCAATTGTCCGATGAATGTTTGTGAAATGACCGATGAACGTTTGTCAGAAAATGTAGTCAAATTCGGTAGTGATCTAAAGGATTCCAATTGAAGAAGGTTTTATCAAACCACCTTATATCAAACCCCCTTGGATAGGGCCCCTCTAGTTTTAAACCATACCCATAATGAAGTCTTCTTTACACCTATCAAAATGCTAATAAAATCCCACTTTTGATTTGGCTTTTGGGGGATCAAATGAATTCATTTAAATTTTTATTTTTTTAAGTATGTATTCCTTATTATAAGCTTCCAAAAAAGTATAATTTTAAATAAATTTAATTTGATTATTATATTTATTTTTAATTTCTTGTGAATGTAGGTTTTTCACCAAAAATCAAGCTCTCTATTCTACACATGTAAAAATAGAAAATTATCAAAAAGGAAAAGAAAAATATTGATGCACTAGATATTGATGTCCTTGATCCAACAAAAAAGAAAAATTGAATTTCAATACATACAAAAAAATTTATGTTTAGCCAGTAAATCATCTCAAATTGTAACTGGTTTGGATTTGAAACTTAATTAAGAAAAAAATATTCAATGAAATGTTATAAAACCAATTCCATGCACTAGATATTGTAGTTACAAATCTAAATTTGAAAAAATTAGAATTTTATCCTTCATAGAAAAAAAGTTGTGTTAGCTAGTAACATCACTCTTTAAAAATGTTGTTTACTCTTAAAAACTAGTTTTTGAAGGAGATGGAAAAAGAAGTACAATTTGATTCCAAAAATTTTGATAAAATTTTATTTAGAATCTACAGAAAAAATGTCACAAATCACTAGTTTGCATCATCTTCAAATTCTTCATAGTTTAGCCACTATAGGTGCCCGAAAGTGAAGATTTAGTTAAAAAATTCAATTAAATGTCGAGTTTGGCCAAAAATTGTAAACTAGTATTATGGGATCACCCTAATGTGGTTTCTTCATATGCTCCTTCTTCTCCTTTAGATATGGTTGTTGATCCTTCACCTTTAGTGATTACTTGTGTAGATTCATTGATTTAGGCTCCCATCATTCTTGTTCAGTAGGACCTTTCATATTCTATTGGTGAATCATTCCAACAAATATTTCATTATCTTCTTGATTGGGATTCATATTTATCAAACATTGCATCAATGTTTGTGGAATCTCACATTTCAAGTTTGGAAGACACATTTGAGGGGTTATCTCTCCTCTTTGATGAAAATCATTGCACAATTATTTTCAAATCATTAGTACCTTTAAATCTTGTTTAACATCAGTTTTTGCATAGTCTTAGTTTGTCACCTTCTTCTTTGATTGAGCATGTACCTAATTTAATTGTGGCATCATCATCTACCATGGACAAGGGGATACCTAAGAATATTTTAGATACATCATCATACATCTTTATTCTTATTTATTTCAATTCCTATTTGGAATGGGAAGCATTCATACATTTTTACTTCATTTTATTTCTTCTGAAAGTGATACAAGTTGTTTTTTGATATTGGATCATATTTTTTCTTCAAACGCTCACCATTTTGTAGGGTATAATACATTATGGGGGGTTACATATTATTTATCTTTCCCTCTTATGCAAAGAGAATTGACTGTATATTCATTATGGATGTAGTCGTTGGGGTATCATTGACTCCTCCATATTTCATCACTCAATTGTATCTTTTCTCTCTTTTAGGGAGGAGTTTTTCCCCACTGTGTTTTCTCCTTTTCTTGGTTTGTGAGTGATTTCACTGTACATGGGTACCTAAAATTGCCTCATAATCAAGACCCATGCTTGAATCCTTGAATAATTTACATAATAATTGATTCTCCCTAAGTTGTACTTAAGGGGGGGTTTGGTGTAAATAGTCAGTTTTCTTAACTAGTTATTAGTGGGGTCTTATTTACATGTTAAGTCCACTTAGGTTCTAGGAATATCTAAGTTTTTTAGATAGGATTTTATCTTTTATTAAGTATTAGTGTCTTAGTTTATTTAATGATGGCTCATGTCATTTAACAATGACATAAGTCACTTAATGTTTTTTATTTGGTACTTCATCACACCTTGTCTATATAAGAAAGGTTATTATACACTTTTGGAATATACCTCATCATCATATTTGATAGATCTTAATATAAAGAAAGCTCATTTCTTGCATACTCTCTTATGGAAGGTTTTCATTATTTTTGCAAGTGGTCTTGGGATAGAGCTATTTTTTTAGCTCCTACAATCATTAGGGTTCATGGGAAGTTTATAAGATTTTTTTGGAAGCTACCTACTCTTGTATCAAAATAAAAAAACTAGATAAACTAGTTTTCTAACCCAACTATTACCTCAATTTCTCATAAGGAAAACCACTTTCTATAATCATTCTCCCAACATCTAATTATAGAAAAAATAATCATCATTCACCTAGTTGTGGTGCTTCTAGTTTTCCATTAGTTCAAACTAGGGTAATGATCATAGAACTTTATTACTCCCAATTGTAATGTACCAACATAATTAAACCCTATAAACATGATGCAAAAAGCTAATAGATATACCAAATATGAAGTCTTATAGAATCTAGAGGTCTCCATACCTCTATCAACTACTCATCCAAAGTGGCATTGATCAAATTGGCTCAATTTATTATTTTTTCATCATAGATTTGAAAAATAATGTAGCACATATAAGGATATAAATCCTTTTATATTTTGTTTCCTAAAAAAACTACTTGGGAGGGTGATAGCATCTTTGTGATCCTCATGGAATTTACTTCTACAAATGACCTTTTATATCTTAACAATAGACTTTCTTATATATTACAAGTTTTCATTGTTGAAACTTGTATCCTATTTAGTTTGTTTCTCATCAGAATTTTCTACCTCCTCTGTGACAATTGTATAACATTGGGAATAAGTAGGGAGAATGAATACCATCTTTATGGCATCAAGATGGATGTAAAAAAAAAAAATTGATAGAGGGCCAATTATTCTTCCATTTTTTCTTCCATAGGCCTATGCATAATGCCAAAACAAGCTTCAAATATTGTAAGGAGATTGGAAAAGCAACATCTTGCACCAATCTATACATATCCATGCATTGATCCATGCATGTTCTATCTCCTTCAAGATTGAATCTCTAGATAAATTCTCAAATTTTCATCTACCCCAAGTCTATATCTACATTCCCCATCCAAGGAGAGAACATCCTAGAAGGTAGACATGTGATAAGATACACCTAGAGCAATTTTGGATAATGAAAAATAGACATTAATATAAAATATTCAAAGACCAAATTTAAATAACATGGTAAGAATAATGTGTCTTATTTATCTATCCCATGCCACATCAAATCTATTCTAAGGATTTTGAGCTTAGTAAAGAAATCCTAAATTATGTCAAGATTGTAGGGATTAAGACATGAGTTCATTAAGAGATGACCTCAAATTGCATCTTATTTTCCAAAGAATTTAGAGAAAGTATTATATACTTCAATATGTGCATTTAAGGATTCCACATGAAACAGTAAATTGATAGACATAAAGAAAGATAAAATATGACAGTCATCAAAATTTGTCTCCCACCTAATATTTTTCTTCACATCAATGGGTTGAAGAACTATTCTCATTGCATATCTATGATATCCTTTACTTTTAATTGAAATAAATATTTTTATAATTTCATTTAAATTAGTCATAAGGTGTATGAATTGCAACTGGAAGTGAATTTATAAGATCCATAATATAAAAAGGAAATATATATGCAACAATATAAGAACACAAGTAACCCCCTTGATACTATATGCTAAATTTCTAGGCCCTCAAATATTACAATGCCTATAAAATACTCATTTAAGAGAACTTTTACATTGCCTAGAGTGACTAAATTTTTGAAAGTAATTTATAAACTTTCAAAATAGGAAGACATTGTACACCACAAGTAGAGATTAAAATAGTAGTAGCATCCAAAAAAGAACTAGAAAAGAGCTCATTTATGAAAGTTATGAGTTTTTTAAGTTCCAAAAAGTATGACTAAATAAAAAAATACTTGAGAAAAACTAAATTAAAGAAAAATAAGAAAACCAGATACACCATTGGAAAGAGTGTGAACTTTGGCCCAATCTAAAATATCATTTAAAAATTTCCTTTGTATAATCAAGTTATGGAATCCCAAAGTTGCAATGCTTGAGTGAAAATTTCATTGAAGATGGGGAAAGGAGTTGGTGAAGGTGAGGTGGTAGCTAAGTGGTGATGGTAACTGCTAAGGATCTCATATCAAGCCTAGCTTAAGATGGTTGCTATCTTAGGCTAGCTTATTCCCTTTGAGGAAAATTGGTTTTATCCTCAATGAGATATTTTTCCCGTTGGAGGTCACAAGTAGCCTATTTTTACTATGGTTAGCTTTCTAAATCCATTTTTTTAAAATTCTAAAACAATGCACTAGATGAGGTGGGTATGTGAACCAATCTATGACACAAAAAATATTCCACTTATTTTTTTTACCTAAAATGACCATTTGGTGAGTGCCAAATTTGGCGCTCACCAAATGGCTTGCATGACCAAGGCTAAGGCTTTGTATTTCATAATGAAACTAATTTGGCATTAGCCAAATGAAAGTGCCAAATTTGGCACTCAAAAAATGTGAAGAATGACTTTTTAGAATGCATTTTTTTGAGCTCTTTCTTTTTTTTGTCTTTGTCTTTATCTTTCTCTGTTAGGGAAACTATATACATAAAATAAACATTTAAGTAGAAGTCTACATTTACATATGGACATTTAATTTCTTATAATTTAAGTTATTTTTCATATATATAGTTTCAAGATATTTGAGAGGGGTTTTGGATCATTTGGAGTCATAATGAAAATTCTAGTTTTTGGAAGATCTTATAATTTTTTAGAGTTAGTAAAATTTTAGTAATGAAAGTTGTATCATCTTTATCTCTCTCTATCTCACTCATTTTTTATCTCTTATACTATATACCTCTCTCTCACTATCACCATTCCTTTATCCAACTATCTCTCCCTTGAGCTCAAGAACTCTCTCTCTCTCCCTCTTTCTCTATCTTTCTCTCTCTCCCCCCTCTTTCTCTTTCACTCTCTCCTTCTCTCTATCACTCTGTCCATCTCTACTCTACCTCCCTCTTTGTCAATCTCCCCACCTTCCTCCCATTTTTATATCACATCTTGGTGCACATCATAGAGAGAGTAGGGAGGGTGGGAGAGAGAGAGATGAGGAAGAGGTAAAGAGGTATAGGTGAGATAGAGAGGTAGGAATAGAGAGGGATAGGGGAGATATAGGTAGAGAGAGAGTGGTAGGGATTTATAGAGGAAGAGGAAGGTAGTTAGAGAGAGGTAGAGAGGGAAGAAGAGAGGGAGAGATAGATAGGGAGAGAGGGAGGGAGAGGTGAAAGAGAGGATGGAGGTAGGGATAGGTAGGGAGAGAGAGGTGATATAGAGAGAAAGAGAGTAGAGAGGGAAGGGGGAGGAGAGAAAGTGGTACAAGAGCACCTTGGCATTTCATGCCTCTATGAGTTGCTCTAATTATTGTAATAAGGTCATGGAGACCATGTTATGTATGTGTTTGGGTCAATATTAGGTTGTTAGTTGATGGGTCAAGTTAATTTGTTTAAGTTGTCAACATTGCAAAATGTTGTTATTGTTGTAAAAATGCAAAAAAAGCATGGAAGTTGAAGAGTCATCATGTCATAAGTTGGTTAGACCATTGGGATTCACTTAGTAGTTGCAGAAATACTTTAATATGTTTAAATATGCCTTGTAAGGCCAAGCACAGGGGGGAGGATGGTGTATATGTGAAAACTTCAATGAAATGCCTCTTATTTATGCAAATTCTAAATGTTATTTGTTGTTCCTAAAGCTTGTACAGTCCTATACAGTTAGTTTTTTATTTATAATCATTTGTAGATGATAATACTAAATCTACTTTAATTTAGTGGTGATTTCATGTGATTTGGTTGGGTTTAGAGCAAGATATCTTGATTTTACTAAAAATAGTTTTGTAAGCCTAGGCAATGTGTAGGAAATAGGTTGCCATTTAATTGCAAATCCTAAACATTAATTATTTCATGTATCTCCTAGATTCTTGGAATGTGTTCAACAACACTAAGATTAGGATGAGATTAATTATTTGGATGAAATAAATCATGAAATTGACATTTGTAGTTATTCCTAAATAATAGGAGCATGTGGGTGCACACATGGTAAGGTGAAACTCACCTTGTGTCCATTAACTATACAGAGTAACAGTTAACACTTCTGAATGCATGTAAAGATCCTAGGAGTTAGGATTTGATGTTTGCATGCTTGAAGTTTAGTTAAGTCTCAGATCAGTTCAGTTCAACTCAGTTTAGTTCAGTTTAGAATCAGTTCAGTTCCGGTTCAGTTCAATTATCTTCAGTTGCATGCAAGTGCATGTTGCATGCATGTTGGTTATTTTGAGTTGCATGTAGTTAGCTTCAGTTAACTTGTAATGCATGGCTAATAACATTGAGTTGTATGACAGATAACAGGGACTACCTCCAATTAACAAGGGATGACCATTCTTTGGAAATGGTGTTGAGTAAATGTTTGAGTTAACTATAAATCACTTGGAGACAACTTGGGTGCTCAAGATGCTTTATTGGAATTACCTCTCATGCATGATAAGATATTTTTGAAGGCTCAGTTAAGTAGCTATACTTAAGGGCGCCAACTTTGAGGAAGAGCTTTGGAATTATCACCGAAGTGAAGGAGAAGTTGTAGCTTCAGTTTGGGACACTCAAATGCATGAAGCACATGTTGTAAGCTTTAGTATTCACTGAATAACTCAACTTGAAGGAATATGGTATACCTTTTTAAGGGCTTGAGCTTGTGCATTGTAATTATCACCATTTGGAGATTACAAGGTTGCATATTGTCTCTATATCTCATTCAAGTTGAATAGAGTTATTATAATTGTTATTGCAGGTGTGAAGAAGATTGGTAAAGACAGAAGAAGCATTCTCAAACAATAATTGGAGCTATTGTAATTCAAAGTTTGAATAATAGAATAATTCTTGGTGGAGGTTTTTCCCAAAAGGGTTTCTCCACGGTATATCTTGTGTGATCCTTCTATTATCCTGTCTAGTTCTTCTAAATAATTCTCTCTACATTCTACAACAGTAAAATGGATTAATCAAGATAATCACCCACAAAGAATATATGTAACAAAGAAAATACTTACATAGAACAGCAATATTAAAGTTTTATAGAGTATTAAGCTAAGAAAACACCTTAATTTTCAACATTTGGTATCAGAGTTGAGGTTGGGTAGAGTATTGGGATGCCTTTCTCTTAAAAGATTGGAGGTTTTTAAGCTTAGTGGGAGCTCATATTATTTTTGTTATTTGCTGATTTTGGAATTAAGTTTTGTTACAATGAATTCAAGGTTAGAGATTGAAAGGTTCAATGGTTCGAACTATGAAATGTGGAAATTAAAAATGGAAGATCTTCTTGAAGAAAGAGATCAGTGGTTAGTGGTTAATAATGAGACAAAGACACCTACAACTATTTCAGATGAAGATTGGGCTAAGTTAGATAAGAAGGCAAGAGGAACAATAAGGTTATGTCTTGCTGATGCTGTTCTTTTAAATGTTTCAATGGAAACCAGTGCATATAAATTATGGAAAAGAATAGGGGATATTTATCAAACTAAGAGTCTCACCAATAAGTTGTATCTGAAAAGGCAATTATATTCATTGAAAATGAAAGATGGTGATTCATAGCACAACATTTAAATGCTTTCAATTTAATTCTCAGTCAGTTAGCATTGTAGATGTAAAGCTTGAGGATGAGGATAAGTGCATTTTATTGCTTTGTTCTTTACCAAATTCTTGGGAAAATCTAATTGTTGCAATTAGTGGAAATGGTGCAAATCCAAAGATGGACAACATTATTCCTACTCTCCTATCAGAGGAGATGAGGAGGAAGTCTAAGGAGGAAATCCAAGATGCCTTGTTTGTAAAAGGTAGGCCTAAGAAAAAGGAGCCTAAGGGAAACAAGGGAAGGGTAAGTCAGAAGGACGAAGTAAGGTAAAGTGTTGGAACTGTGGGAAACCAGGGCATGTGAAGAAGGATTGTAAGAACAAGAAAGAGAGTTTTGATTCTTCTATAGAGGAGTCCTCAGATAATAGTAATGATGCATTGGTTATTTCAGCTAATATTGTTTGTGATAACTCTTTGCTTCATGTTTCAGAGTAATCTTCGTAGAGAGGATGGTAGTCACGATGCCATGTGTGACTCGGTATCATGGTTCAATGGGATTTGTTGGCAGTGACTTGGATGCATCATTGGTAAGGTTATCTTCATGTGATTGGGGATATGGTTCGTTCTTGGTTTAGAGTGGTTGTTATTATGTCATGGTTTAACTCTTGACTCTAGATTAGAGTTTTGGCATATTACATGGTTCTCTTGAGACTAGGATGTATAAGTATGTTATGATGCATGTGATCTTCTAAGAGGAGATGGTTAGATCATGGATGTCATGTTTATGTTCATGATTCATGATTGGAGCTTTGACAATGATCTTGTGTAGTTCTCGTAAGTTTTGGGTACATTAATCATTTGCTTGATTACTTCATGAAAGTGTTGTGTTGCATTTGGAGTTTGGCATGGATTGGTTGGTTACAGGTCCTCATGGATACTTGGAGAAATAGGCGAGGCTGGAGTTCTCTTATGGTAATAAACATTTGTTGGAATGGTTACTTGTAAGAAAAGTTTTTCAACAGAAAAGACCGAGGAGTCTACACCTTGGTTGAATGTGAATTCAACACACTCAGTGGTTTAGCATGCCTCTAAAGAGGTGGTTTGGTTATAGAGGCTTGGGAAAGGTAATGGTTTGGTTGATAATGGGAAGGTATTAATTGAAAAATTTAACACTTTAATTAATGTTACAGATTATCTTATGAAACCATACAGATAAGTTCTCTTGGTTTTAAATCATTTGCTTCGAAGCTTCATGATTATGTATGTTGCATTTGAAGTTAGCATGGATTGATTAGTTGGTGCAAGAAGGCCATTGGCCTTGAGACTTGTACTTGTTTTATTATTCCTTGTTTAGAATAATTGCAATGTATAATGTCAAGTGGGAGAATGTTGGAAATAGGTTGACATTTAATTGCAAATCCTAAACATTAATTATTTCATGTATCTCCTAGATTCTTGGAATGTGTTCAACAACACTAAGATTAGGATGAGATTAATTATTTGGATGAAATAAATCATGAAATTGACATTTGTAGTTATTTCTAAATAATAGGAGCATGTGGGTGCACACATGGTAAGGTGAAACTCACCTTGTGTCTAGTTAACTATACAAAGTAACAATTAACACTTCTGAATGCATGTAAAGATCCTAGGAGTTAGGATTTGATGTTTGCATGCTTGAAGTTTAGTTCAGATCAGTTCAATTCAGTTCAGCTCAGTTTAGTTCAGTTCAGAATCAGTTCAGTTCAGTTCAGTTCAGTTCAGTTCAATTCAGTTCAGTTCAGTTATCTTCAGTTGCATGCAAGTGCATGTTGCATGCATGTTGGTTATTTTGAGTTGCATGTAGTTAGCTTCAGTTAACTTGTAATGCATGGCTAATAACATTGAGTTGTATGACAGATAACAAGGACTACCTCCAGTTAACAAGGGATGACCATTCTTTGGAAATGGTGTTGAGTAAATGTTTGAGTTAACTATAAAGCACTTGGAGACAACTTGGGCACTCAAGATGCTTTATTGGAATTACCTCTCATGCATGATAAGATATTTTTGAAGGCTCAGTTAAGTAGCTTTACTTAAGATCACCAACTTTGAGGAAGAGCTTTGGAATTATCACCAAAGTGAAGGAGAAGTTGTAGCTTCAGTTTGGGACACTCAAATGCATGAAGCACATGTTGTAAGCTTTAGTCTTCACTGAATAACTCAACTTGAAGGAATATGGTGCACCTTTTCAAGGGCTTGAGCTTGTGCATTGTAATTATCACCATTTGGAGATTACAAGGTTGCATATTGTCTCTATATCTCATTCAAGTTGAATAGAGTTATTATAATTGTTATTGCAGGTGTGAAGAAGATTGGTAAAGACAAAAGAAGCATTCTCAAGCAAGAATTGGAGCTATTGTAATTCAGAGTTTGAATAATAGAATAATTCTTGGTGGAGTTTTTTCCCGAAAGGGTTTCTCCACGGTATATCTTGTGTGATCCTTCTATTATCATGTCTAGTTCTTCTAAATAATTCTCTCTACATTCTACAATAGTAAAATGGATTAATCAAGATAATCACCCACAAAGAATATATGTAACAAAGAAAATACTTACTTAGAATAGCAATATTAAAGTTTTACAGAGTATTAAGCTAAGAAACACCTTAATTTTCAACACAATGAGGGTTTTGAGCAAGAAAATAGTATAAAGCTTACTTCCACCTGTAGAAAAGGTGATAACTTGGTGAAATGGAAGAATATGGACTAAATCAAGTTTCCAAAGATAGGATATGGAGTCTGATGCAATATTGATGATGCCCTAGGTTGTCTTCTTCAAGTTTTGTGTATTGAAAGAGCCATAGGAGTTGAAGTTTGCAATAAAACCATTGAAGTAAGGTTGGTAAGGGTTGGGATAGCATAAAAAATTCCCACACATCATGTTTGAATGACAAAAACTAGTGTTCAAGGTCTAGAGTTGTATGAACCAATACACCCCTATTCATGCAAGCCTAATTAGGCCTAGTCTCAAAATGGGACAATCAATTTTAAGGCCATTTGTTACGAAACAACCACCCCTTATTTCCACATATGTTGAATAACCTCCAAATGGGTATCAAAAATAGGTTCTATATTATGGGTTGGAGTTGTTCTCTGCAAGTTATGACAAAAAAAGGTGATTTTTTACTCTTTTAGATCTACTGTCAAGTGTAGCAGCAAGTTTTTGAGGGTTTGTTCCAAAGAAATCATACCTACACTCTTGATATGTTATCAAATGGCCAAAAGGGTATCCAAAACAATGATTATTTTGTGATTATTGTGTTAGAAAAGGTTTGTTTGGTATGCTACAAGAAGAATAGGAGAATTTGTGAGAAAACCCAACAAATGATGGTTTAAAGTTTGTAATCTTGATTTTTTTGAGTTAAGTTTGAGTTGATTTGTGTTCTTCCTCTCTTCTCTACATAAAATTGGTATCAGAGCCTAAAGATCTGGACAAGATAAATTTTGGAGTTATGTGTTGTGTTTTTGTAGGTTGAAGGAAAAGCCTAAATACCAAAAGACTAGGTAGTGAAGAAAGGAGGAAACCTAGGTGAGGTATCATGAAGAAAATAAGAAGCAAGGTGAAAGAGATTTTTTTGTAGAAGAAGAATGGAAATGTTGAGGAGATTAGTTTGTGGAGACTTGTAGAGTAAGGAGGTACCAAATAAGAAACAAGAAAGAACAAGAGAGGAAAGGGAGATAAAGAAGAAAAATGAGAAGACAAAACAAATAGATGTTGAATAAGAGATAATAGAGTTGAGGTAGGCTTTGGAACTAATGAAATAAATTCAAGAAAATATGGAAGAAAAAATGAAACTTGAGATGCAAGGTTGGCATTTACCAATCAAGAAGAAGTTTATGTGACCCATCAAGGAGATTATTTAAAAGAGAAGAATGCATGAGAGGATAATAGAACCAAATATTAAGAAATATTTGCTAATGAAGGAATATAAAATTCCAATAAAAGAGGAAGAGATAGATAATAAAAAGTGGTTGATGACACTCCACATTTGTAGTTGGAGTATGAAGGTGTAGCCCACTGTACTTTTGCACTGCTATGGAAAATGGGTGAAGACCATCCCACACAAGATGAACAATGGGATTAGTTGCATGTTGAGTGCAATCAAGGGGAAAATATGAACAAAGGGGTCATTGATTTCAAGGTTGCAGATTTAATTTTTGATGCATACTCTTTACAAGTATTTGTCATTGCAGGTTATGGTGCAGATTCTCAAGTATTTGCAGATATTGAGATGGTACAAGATTTTCCACCAAGGTTGGAGTGTGTCTTGGACATGAAGGCACTCAAAGACTCAAGGGAAAAAGCCTACTTCTAGTACCTCACTGAATGGAAGGGCTTTCCTTAGAAAGAAGCTAATTGGATGACTGAGTACATTGTTGCAGATCCTCACTCAAGGGGACTTGAGTTCATTTTTGTCTAGGAGTATGGTGTAGGAGCACTTTGGGATTTCATGCCTCCATGAGGAAATTTTGTCATTTTTTTCTCTAATAATTATAATAAGTTCATGGAGACCATGTTATTTATGTGTTTGGGTCAATATTAGGTTGTTAGGTGATGGGTCAAGTTAATTTGTTTAAGTTGTCAATATTGCTATTGTTGTAAAAGTGTAAAAAAAACATGGAAGTTGAAGAGTCGTCAATTGTCATATGTTGGTTAGACCATTGGGATTCACTTAGTAGTTGGAGAAACATTGTAATATGTTTAAATATTCCTTGTAAGGCCAAGAACATGGGGGGTGGATGGTGTATATGTGAAAACTTTAATGAACTGCCTCTATTTTATGCAAATTCTAAACATTCTTTGTTATTCCTAAAGCTTGTATGGCCCTGTGCGGTCATTTTTTGATTTCTAATCATGTGTAGATGATATTACTCTGAATATACTTTAGTTTGGTGGTGATTTCATGTGATTTTGTTTAGTTTTGATCAAGATATCTTGATTTTTCTAAAAATAGTTTTATAAGCCTAGGCAATGAGGGTTTTGAGCAAGAAAATGGTATAAGTCCTACTTCCACTAGAAGAAAAGTCTATAACTTGGTGAAATGGAAGAATGGGGAATAAATTTGTTTCCCACAAGTTTGCAAAGATAGGAGATGGAGTTTTATGCAATATTGATGATGCCCTAGGTTGTCTTCTTCATGTTTTGTGCATTGAAAGAGCCATATGAGTTGAAGTTTGCAATAAAACCATTGGAGGAAGGTTGGTAAGGGTTGGGATAGCATAAAAAGTCTCACACATCATGTTTGAATGATCAAATCCATTGTTTAAGTTCTAGAGTTGTATGAACCAATACACCCCTATTCGCCTAATTAGGCCTAGTCTTAAAATGGGACAATCTGTTTTAAGGCCCTCTATTACAAAACAACCACCCCTGATTTCCACATATGTTGAATAACTTCCAAACAAGTATCTAAAATAGGTTTAGATTGTAGGTTTGAACTATTCTCTACAAGTTATGAACAAAAAAGGTGAATTTCTACTCTTTTAGGCTTATTATCAAACATAGCAGTAAGTTTTTGAGGGATTTGTTCCAAAGAAATCACACTTGCACTCTTGATATGTTATCAAATGGCTAAAAGGGTATCTAGAACAATGATTGGTTTGTTTGTTTGAGACCTAGTTTGTAGATTGTGTTAGAAAAGGCTTGTTTGGTGTGCTACAAGAAGAATAGGAGAATTTGTGAGAAAACCCAACAAATGAGGGTTTAAATTTTGTAATCTTGATTTGTTTAAGTTTGATTTGATTTTTTTTCTTCCTCCCTTCTCTGCATCAGAGAGAGGGAGAAGTGAGAGGAGAGAGAGAGAGAGAGAGAGAGAGAGAGAGAGAGATAGAGAGAGAGAAGTAGAAAGGTAATAAGGAAGGTAGAGAGATTGAGAGAGGGGAGGAGGGAGGGAGGGAGAGAGAGAGAGAGAGGGAGAGAGAGAGAAAGATGAATAGGTATATAGGGATAGGTTAGATAGATAGAAGTAGAGAGAAAAGGTTGGTGGAAGGAAGAGAGAGAGGGGGGATAGAGGGAGAGGTAAAGAGGGAAAATTGGCATAGATAAAAGGAGAGAGAGAGAGAGATGTAGGTAGAGAGAGGTTGAGGAGAGATAGAAAGAGGGAAGAGGGGGAGAGAGGGAGGGAGGGGGGAGAGAAGAAAAGAGAAGTTAGAGAGTGAGAGAGAGAAGTAGAGAGAGGAGGAAGGTGGATGGATTGAGAGAGATAAGGAAGGGGGGAGAGAGAAAGAGGTATAGAGGGATAGGTAGGTAGATAGAAGTAGAGAGGGAAAGAGAGATGGAGGGAGAGGTAGGGATGGAGAGAGAGGTGAGAGAGAGCAATATAGAGAGAGGTATGTAGATAGAGGGTGGGGAGATAGAGAGAAGCAGAGAGGGAAGGAGAGGTAGGGAGGGAGGGAGAGACAGGTGAGAGAGAGATGTGAGATATAGAGAGAAAGATAGGAGGAAGGGAGGGATAGGTAGGGAGAGAGAGGTGAGATATAGAGAAAGAGAGTGGAGAGGGAAGGGTAGAGAGAGAGATAAGTGATAGAGAGATATGATAAAGAGAGTAGAGAGGTAAGGAGGAAGGTAGAGATATTGAGAGAGGGAAGGAGGGAGGGAAAAAGAGGCATATATGGATATATTAGATATAGAGAAGTAGAGAGAAAAGGTTGGTTTAAGGGAGAGAGAGAGAGGTTGGGATAGATAGTGGAGAGAGGTAGGTGGAGAATCAGAGAGGGGAGAGAAAGAGATAAGATGAGAGAGAGAGGGATGATGGGTGGAGAGGTTAGGGAGAGGGAAGGAGGGGATGGAGAGAAGGTATAGGGATGAGTGATGAGAAAGTAGAGAGAAGAGGATGGGAGAGGTAGGGATGGAGAGAGAGAGAGGTGAGAGAGAGCAATAAAGAGAGAGGAGGGGGAGATAGAGAGAAGTAGAGAGGGAAGGGGAGGTAGGGAGGCAGAAGAGATAGGTGAGAGGAGGGAGGGAGTGATAGGTATGCAGAGAGAGGTGAGATAAAAAGAAAGAGAGTGGAAAGGGAAAGGTAGAGAGAGATAGAGGGGGAAAAGTGAGAGAGAGAGAGAGATAAGTCATAGAGAGATGTGATGGAAAGAGAAGTAGAGAGGTAAGGAGGAAGGTAGATATATTAAGAGAGGGAATGAGGGAGGGAGGGAGAAAGAAGTATATAAGAACAGGTTAGATAGAGAGAAGTAGAGATAAAAGGTTGGTGGAAGGAAGAGAGAAAGAGAGATAGAGAGGGGTAAAAGTACAAAGTTGTGTCACACTTTTAGCCAACTTATTAGCACAAGTGAATTTTAGTATTTATAACTAAAAATCAATTTTGGTAAAACATATGATCTAGTAAGATTCATTCTAGATAAGTTAAACACTTCTGCAACTTTTCCAACTAAAATTGTTGGCTAAATGCATATGGAGCACCACTTTCATGCCAGTATTCTAAAAAAATGGAATTATTTGAAAATTTTAATATTTCAACAACTCCTACTCATATAAATAATATATTTTTTTAAATGTAAAAGTACCCTTTTGTAGATCCATAAGTGTAGTTTTAAAATATTTATTTATTTTAATAGTTCAATTATTATTTATATTTATTTTGTATTTTTTACTAAAAGTAGGCTATCAACACAAAAATATTAGGTTGATTATCATGCCAAGAAAAATACAAAAACATAGTAAATTTTTTTTAAAAAATATGATGCCTTAGAGAAAAGAATCAAGATTAAGATAGCATAATTTGTTTAATTTGTTTCTTGTTTTAGATAAATATATAATATAAAAGTTGGCGTCGACTAGAAATAGTTGCATTTTAATTCATGCACATTTAAATATTTATTTAAAAATATATATTTATTAAAATTACAAAAAATATATCCATGCCCTAAAATTTATAGTTATAAATATACATGAAAATTTTGAAGGAAAAAAAAATTACTATATAAAGCTTGACGTCTCATGTAATGTCATTTTTTCAACATTTCACCAACAACTAAATAATGTGTTAATTTATAAAAAACTATATTCAAATAATTTTTTTATTTTATCAAAAAAATACAAACATAAAATATACTAAAAAATACACATTTTATTAGTTTACATCATTTCAAAATTTAGAACATATATGCCACTTTCTAGTGATTGAAGTTTAAAAGCTAGATCAATGTTGGTCATTTCTTGTATAAAAGTGTGACACGACTTTGTAGTTTTACCCAGAAAGACGTAAAGGATACTTGAGACAGATAGCAGGAGAGAGAGAGAGAGGAAGGTGGAGAGATTGAGAGAGGGAAGGAGGGAGGGATGGAGAGAGAAAGAGGTATAATGGGATAGGTAGGTAGAGAGAAGTGGAGAGGGAAGGAGAGATGGAGGGACATGTATGGATGGAGAGAGAGAGAGAAGTGAGAGATAAATAGAGAGAGGTAGGTAGAGAGAGGGAGGGGGAGATAGAGAGAAGTAGAGAGGGAAGGAGAGTGGGATGGAGAGAGAGGGAGGGAGGGAGGGAGAGGTATGGATAGGTAGGGATAGAGAGGTAGGATAGTAAGAAAGAGAGTATAGAGGGAAGGGAAGAGAGAGACAAACAAAGAGAGATAGAGGCAAAGAGACAGAGACAAAGAGAGACGGAGGGAGAAACAATAGAGAGATGTGATAGAGAGAGAAGTAGAGAGGTGAGGAAGAATTTAGAGATATTGGGGGAGGTAAGGAGGTAGGGAGAGAGATAGAAAGAGGTATATAGGGATGGGTTGATTAGAGAGAAGTAGAGAGAAGTAGAGAGAAAAGGTTGGTGGAAGGAAGAGAGGAATAGAGAGAGCAAGGGTGAGGAGAGATAGAAAGAGGTGAGATGGAGAGA
>VDFB02379711.1:201822731-201999514 GCA_007258455.2 Sequoia sempervirens | reverse complement strand
GAAGGAGAGAGAGATGGGGGAGATAGAGAGATGTAGAGATGGAAATAGGGAGGGAGATAGAGATTAAAGAGGGGAGGGAGTGAGAGAGAGAGAGAGAGGTAGTTCTTGAGCTCAAAGGAGAGAGAGTTAGATAAAGGGATGAAGATAGTGAGAGAGAGAGATATGTTTAGACCATAATAAATGAACAATGACTGAGATAGAGAGAGAAGAATATGATACAACTTGTTGATTACTAAAATTTGACCTCCTGATTACTGAAATTTGATATGCTAATTACTAAAATTTGACTATCTGAGAAAATTATAACTCCAAGGGATCCAAAACCACTCTAAAAAATCCTCAAAATTTATACATGAAATATAACTTAAAGTAAAAGAAACTAAATATCCATATGTAAATGTTAACTTATATAGTTTCCTTAGTAGACAAAAACAAAGACAAAGACAAAGACAAAGAAGTTCAAAGAAAGAGTTCAACAAAATGCATTCTAAAAATTCATGCTTCACATTTGGCGAGCACCAAATTTGGAGCTAGCCAAATGGGTTGCATTGGGAAGTATCAATCCAAAGGGTTTGATTTTACCTTGGGCATCCAACCCAGAGGGTTTGGAGGCCATTTCATGCCAAGGACTTGATTTTTTGAAAGGGTAACAAAATTTCACACATTTTTGGTTGTGCTCTTCATTAAGTTTGCATGTGTTTCAATGTAAATTTATAAAAAATATCATGATGATGTTAGGCTCTCTTTGAGATATCTAACCATAAAAAAGACATTTTGATTATGTTAAGGTTTCATCTATAAATTCTCTTGTTAGTTCCTTCATTTTTTGTCAAAAACCAACATGGTCTTTCTATAGATTTTTACTCATTCATAAAATTTTGAAGAAAATTACATTTTAGAAACTAGACTCCATTCTACATGTATTAAAAAAATTGATCTTTAATTATTTTTCAAAAAATTATGGGGGAGAAGGCTCAATTTTTTTCATTTTATGATGTGTCCACTTTGAAAATTAGTAAATATTTTATATTCATTAAAACATTAGCCGAAAAGACTGGCATAAACCACATGGCGTTAGTTAATTTAGCACCAACAAAAATTTTAAGTTCTACAAAAATCATTCTAGGGAGGCCACAACATACGCTATGCTATTTTTTATAAAAATAGGACCACTTTGTGTGGCCCCCCTTTTTCAAACCCTTAATCTTCACTATTTTAAAAAAAATAGTAGTTTAGAAAGTAGATTCAGAGCACTACTACTCTTGTTCTTGTTGCATCTTCAAATTTTGAGCATAAATATCTTCATTTTCTCGTCAAATATTAGAATTTGGTGATTTCAAAAAAAAGTGGCATCTTAAGAGCCAATTTTTTATCACAAATTGGTGCACATACCTAGGTATAGATCTATAGTATGTATGACCTATAAAATTAAAAAAATTCCCCTAGTGCACCCAACTTTGATTTCAATTTTTTTATGTTAATCTATAGTTTTTGACACTTTTTAATGTAATGGTAGGATCATTTTGAACCAAAGATATTTGAAAAATGAGCTACTTGTAACACCCATAGAAATCAAGCATGGATAAAACTTAGTTGAAAATTACCTTCCTAGAGTTTAATTTGGGAAAAATGAAATCCTATTCCATTTTATTCAAATATCTTGGGCATAATTGGAAGCCAAAAATAATACATAGTACATTGAAAATTAACCCACATGCATAATCATAACTCACTATCTCCTAAAATTTGAAAATGGATTAACCTTTCCTAAACTAGTGCCTTGATCCTAATGAGGCCAATTATTAGCTAGTTTTGTGTTGTCTAGTACATACTTTGAGATATTTCTAGATACTCATTTCATACATATTTTTGAACTTTACTATCTATTTATGATCATCATGCAACTTGAACTTAGTTTTAGTATATGGAAGTATGATTATGGTATATTAGTAATTACATGGTTAAAATGTGTGAATGTGTATGGAATGTAGTGTAGATCTATGTTTAAATTATGGTTATTAGTAATGTGCATATGTTTAGGTGAACTAACTCTTTACAACCAAGAAGCTAGAGAAAGCAAACTATATACTACAAAAACTAGGAAGTGTGGCGCGTAGCCAAAGGAGTTTCAAGCATTGATGCATGGGGAGTTCTAGAATAAGAAGAATGCACCAGGTATAGAATTGGAGGCATCTATTTATTAGGTAGATTGTGATTCACCATGTCATTTAATAAGACTATTGAAGGAGAGGAATCCTACTATGATTGGGAGCCTAACATGACTATTTCCATAGTCCATGTTTTTATTTTACCATTGCAGCAGAGCTACAATCCTAATCAATTTCTTCTCTACCTTTTCCATTATGTTTTTAGAACTTCGTCACACTCTATTTTGTAGGAGAATGGTTATTTTCATACATATTTCTAATTTGAGTCCTTGTTTTAGTAAGACTCCCTGGCAACTATGTATATATGGTTTGGTGGTCGAGTAGAATAACAAGTATAGCAGATATAGCAGATAGATATGTTTAGATAGTTTTTTTGTTACACAACAATACTCTTGTTTTTAGTTATGTTTTTATGAATAAGATATCCTTGAAGATTCTTATTAGATTGTGAAATCTTGAGTTATGTGATGAAGAGGTTTTTAGTTACTATTATGGTTAATTAATTTGAGAAGCTATATTTGAGTTTATTTTGTAGAGATAGTAACTTGAGCAAGGGCCACTCAAGGTAACTTTTCCCCACTTTAATTTCTACACATTTATTTCTATTGTTACACTAGTTCCCTTCATTATTGCATTGTCTTAATCATATTTTCCATGTTTAGAATGTGAATGAAATCATGAATAGGATCTTGTCTTGTATTTCATTCTTCATTTTTCTCAATGCATTATCCTTTGGAATGAGTCAAAGTTATGAACATTATTTAGTTACAGAGTCTAGTTTTGACTGTGAACTAGTCATCATCTTTAGTTGTAAGTACTTGTAGCAATAGTTCCAGATTCAATTCTTTTTACTGTTATGCATTTTTTTTTCCCACATGTGTAAACACTTATAATAGGATGATATAGGTAGTGTAGAGTCTCTAGATGTACATACAGTGTCAACATCATCACAAAATTACATTAGCCCTGGTTGATAATTAAATGGAGTCTTTACAAGGGTTTAGTGGACTGTTCAGTTAGGTACCCCCTCTAAATCGTGTGAATATCACCAAGTTTATTGAACATTAGTTTGGTCTTACATTTTTGGTGTCCTTGTTGGGGATGGTGCTACATTCAAATATCCATCTCTATTATTTCAAGTTTTCTTATTTTAAGCATTTTTTTTGCAACATTAGGACAATTAGGTTTTATTCCATCAATACCAAAACATTTTACTAACATTGTGCAAGAGCCATTGATACACAAAGTCACACCTATTGTATGTAGAGGTAGTGAGACACCTTGGGAATATTTATCCCCTCATCACTCAAAGCTAAAGAGGATATTGGTGATCATAATGATCAAAGGGATGTTATTCTTGAAGAAGAGATTTCCCTTTCACCAACATCCACTACAAATACAGAGGAGAAAATCCAAACCATGGCTGATGTAGTGGTGGAGAACCCACTAGAAAACGTAACTTTTGATTTCACCATTACCAACCATGAGAGGGAAACTACATTGAAGAATATATATTCTTCACCATTTCTAGTCTTCTATGGTTTGGTTACTAAGGATCCAGATACATTCTTGTTTGAGTTTTATGTACTACATGTATAAGTTATGATTACATAATAGATGAACACAGACTCAAACTATTCCTAGCCACCTTGAAGGATGATGCCTTAATATGGCTTTTGAGTTTGGGAAAACATGATCCTCTAGGAAAAATACTAGAACTATTGTAGAGGAATTGACAGAAGAAGAGACATGACATTTTCAATATGTCTAAAAAAGAAGATGAACCATTGGAGGACTATGTAGAAAGGTTCCATTTTTACTTAAAGAAGAATCCACAAAGCAGGATTTCAAAAGAATATATTTTTTTAAGAGGATTCAATGATGATTTCATGGATTCCCTTAACCTTATTGGGTCAGGAGATGTATCACAATTTCTTTTTGAAGACATATATAAGGTTTGTAGAAACTATTCAAGGACCTTTACTAAAAGGACTACGGGGGATAGAACATCTTACATCAACAAGACATCTAATGGATTCTCTAGAGTGGAATTGAGTAACTTGTTTTCAAACATGAAAGAATACATCATAATCCATTTGGCTACCCAATTGGACACTCTACATGTTAGGAAAAATCAAGAAGAGGTGAAGGCAATCCTTACTGAATACTGCCCTAATTCTAGATAGAGAAAATCTAATTGCAAGTGCAAAAGAGTAGCAAGTATTTCAGAGGATAGACTAGGGAAACCATACTTTCAAGCACTGGAGGGCAAAGATGGATAATTGTTCTATATTGCACAAAGGAGGCCATGGAAACCAAGACAAGGTATGCCTCAAGATCCTTTGAATTTAAACACACCATTTCTAATTAGTAATCAAAATTTCTCTAGTCGTAACCCTCAGCCTTGGAAAAATTAATAAAACCAATGGAAAAATCCTCAAATAAACTAGAACCAATAGAAATAAAAAATGTAGCCACAACAAAAATTTCAAGGACCTAACTACAACCCCAATGGCCACTGCAACAAAACCAATGGAAACCTCAATGGAAAAAAGGCCAACAATGGAAAAACCAAAATCTAAATTACCAACAGCCACAACAACCTTTGCAGCCATAGAAGTGAGCCATCATTCTAATCCATCAAATCCACCATCCTAGTCACCAAGGGCATCTCAATTGCTAGGCCAACTTGCACCTAACCAAGATAACAAGCATGTTCAACAGAACTACATAAACGATGCTATTCAATACCCTACTTATGGGGTACAGGTGAGTTATGTACACCTCAGATAAGGGAAAAAATTCGTTGGGCCTTTATCCCCTCAAATCACTGAGTTTGTAGATGAGGAAACCTTAGTAGAGACCTTGGACAACCCACCTTTAGAGCCTAATTCAAATCAGGTCAACCAAACTAATTCAAGTCTAGAGCCTCCATTCCTTGAATGATTAGTTGTTCAAAAATATCATAACCAAGCTAAAATTGACTTATTAGGATAGCTTTAGGGTGTGTGTATAAAGATACCCATCATCCAAGCCATCAATACTATTCCCATTTACACAAAAATAGTGAGATAATTTTATCTTAAAAATCTAGGGAGAAGGAGAAAAGACTCAAATTGTACATGTCTTAGGGAATCTTGTTGACATTATGTTAGGAAGCATAACTATCCCTAAGTATACATACCCTAGATGTTAAGATAAATGGTACCCTCATCAAAATCACCTTGATTGACTTGGGAGAAGCCATTAATATGATGACTAAGGAAATGATGCAGCTATTGCATTTAATAAACCTTAGACCTAGACCCACTATTCTACAGTTGGAAAATAGGTCAACAGTGAAACCTAAGGGCATCATTGAGGACTTGGTTATAGCACTGGATTCATGAGAGTACCCTACAGATTTCATAGTATTACAACAAAAGGATAATCTTGAAAGCTATCCCCTTATTCTAGGAAGACCATGGTTAGCAATAGTTAATGCATTTATAGGTTGTAGGTTTGGAAACATGATTATCTCAAATGGAACTATGACCAAGAAGTTGGTCCTTTATCCACTAGCCCAACCTCATGCAAATTTAGAGTAGACCATTTGGCCTACCCTAGATGAGGAAGACTAGTATTCCCTGCAGAATCTCATGACTATTGAATGTAACCCATTGTTGAGCAACCAAGATGAGGATGATTTAATAGCACATATTATATAAAATAACTATGGTAGGAACCTATAACAACAAGATTATCTATCATGTTTGTAGGATCCTCTATAGAATATTTTACCTGTTGATTCATCAAAGTCAACATCCCAAATTTTCCATTCTTTATTGCCCCAAAAATGTGTCCCAAACATAGTAGGACTTGACCTTTCATTTGTAAAATCAACATCCAATACTTTAGAAATCATGCCCAGTAGAATGCTAAATGTTAGCAGTGAATTAACTATCGAACAACAAACTTCCCTAACCACTGTGTTGAAGGAATACACATCAAACTTTGTATGGGATTACCATAACATGAAGGGGATTGATCTAGACCTATGCATGCACATGATATACATTAATTATTGTGTTAAACTAATCAAACAGCCCCAAAGGAGAATGAACCCTATATTAAGAGATATAGTAAAAAATGAATTACAAAAATTACTCGATGCATGTTTTATTTACCCTATTTTTGATATTCAATGGGTTTCGCCTCTATTTATTGTTCCAAAAGAAAGGATGGAAATGGAGAGTGTGTGTAGATTATAGAGAATTATATTCAGCCACTAGAAAAGACCACTTTCCACTACCTTTTATTGATCTAGTGCTTGAGTTGCTAGCAAGTAAAAATTACTTCTCCTTTCTAGATGGATTCAGTGGCTATAACCAAATTAGAATAGATCTAGAGGACCAAGATAAAACTACATTTGCATGCCTTTGGGGCACATATTCTTATTTTTTTCTTTTGTTTGGGATATGTAATACTCTAGAAACTTTCCAAAGGGTAGTGCTAAGCATTTTCTTAGATTTTGCACATGAATCCATGGAAATCTACATGGATGATTTCACAACCTATGGAGAAACATATGATGAAGCACTTAATAACCTAGATAATGTCCTAAAGAGGTTTCAAGAACACAATTTATCCCTAATTCATGAGAAATTTTTCATGATGATGACCCAAGGGATTGCGCTAGGAAATTTTTGTATCAAGTGAAGGGATTCAAGTGGATCCAAATAAGATTAAGATAATTTCCACACTCCATGTGCCACAAAAACAAAGTGATGTCAGGATTTTTCTAGGACATATTGGATACTACATAAGATTTATTCAAAACTATAGCAAAATTACAACACCTTTATTTTTTCAAATCACAAAGCATATAGAATTTGAGTGGACCATAGAATGCCAACACTAGTTTGAAGACTCAAGACAACATTGACCAAAGCACCTATCTTGAGAGGACCAAACTAGACTTTGCCTTTCCACATACACATAGATGCTTCTGAATTTCTAAAGGATCAATACTTGGATAGAAGGAAGGTAATAAGGAGTATGCCATATACTACATAGAAATTACAAGGGGTAGAACTCAACTACACAGTCACAAAAAAAGGGATGTTAGTAGTTTATGCAATTAATAAGTTTAGGAATTACATCACAGGGTATCCATTCTTTATCCACACTGATTACATTGTAATAAGGTATAAACCTATAGTTGGTGGCAGACTTGTCAGATGGTTGTTATTACTATAGGAATTTGACATCACCATAGTGGATAAGCTTGGAAAAGAAAATGTGGTGAAAATTTTTCTATCTAGATTACCAACTCAATTAGTAGAAGGTGTTGTTGATGATTCTTTTCTAGATGAGAATCTATTTGATCTAACACTGTACACACCTTGGTTTGTTGATATTGTCAATTACCTAGTAGATGGACATATACCACCTCATTTCTCCCCTAGAGAAAAGAGACAATTGGTACACAAAATTTTTCTCTATTCTTGGGTAGTTGGTTAATTATTTTATACAAGTCTAGATAATATTATGAGGAGATACATAAGAGAGGATTAGGTCCTTGATGTCCTCAAATCATGCCATGATGAACCATGTGGGGGACACTTTGCAGTAAAGAGGACATCACTCAAGATTCTCACCACTAACTATTATTGGCCAACTCTTCATAAGGATTTAGTGAAATATACAAGGAGTTGTGATAAGTGTTAAAGAATGGGAAATCCAACTAAAAAAGATGACATGTATTTTCAACCTTGGTTGGCACTAGCACCATTTGATAAATGGGGGCTAGACTTCATTGGCCCAATATCACCAACATCCAATAACAAGGAGTATATCCTAGTTTTCATAGATTATCTAACAAAGTGGGTTGAATCCAAAGCATTAAAATTTTCTAGGGATGGAAATGTAGATAAATTCCTATATGAAGACATATTTACAAGGTATGGAGTGCCAAGAGAAATCATGGCAGATTAGGGTCCTCAATTCACATCAGAGCTAATTACCAAATTGGTCCAATAATATGCAATAAGGCATAATAAATCAACACCCTATCACCTCAAGCCAATGGGAAAGTGGAAATAAAAAATAAGGATATTGAAAATATCCTAACCAAAAAGTTCAAATTCATAGGAAAGATTAGGTAGCCAAGTTACTAGAGGTAGTATGGGCCTTGACAACTCTGAATACTACAACACGATTTACACTATATGAGTTGGTGTGTGGAAAAACAACACTACTGCCCATTTAATTTGAATACAAAACACTCGAGACAATAGTTAAACTAGATATGGACTTGAAAACAACACAAAAAGAAATATTACACAATCTGAGTGGATTAGATGAGATAAGAATGGAAGCTATGCACCACGCTGAGATTATTCAAAAATAGAGAGTCAAATGGCATGATCAGTTTATCAAAACAAAGGAGTTCAATGTGGGATATTGGGCTTTGCTATATGACTCAAGGTATAAACATTATAAAGGAAAGCTACAAACAAGGTGGTTAGGACCATATGAAATACATCAAGTTTTCCCAAATGGAGCAGTCAATTTGCAAAAATTTGATGCAATCAAATTTTCTCTACTGGTTAATGGCCATAGGCTTAAAATTTATAAAAATATAGTACAAAAGGATGAATTCCTTCTTTCATTGATGCAAAAATATGGACTAGACAGTGCTTCTTATAAAGACATTGTACTAGACAGTGATCATGAAAAAGGCATTGCACTAGGCAATAATCCCGATAATGACATTTTAATAGACAACAAAGATTCAATAGTAGATATTACAAGTTTTTCAATTGACTCAATAGATTAGCTACACAACTCACCTATTGAGGTCAAATAGGTATAATTTTCTATCACCCTTCACATGCACACACTGCACAAGTGAAAAAATCAACAATCATTTTCAAGTACACTTCATGATGTAGTAGGGACATGTAGCTTCATCAATAAAAAGGCTGATAAAATTCAGAGGGACCTATTATTGAAGGTACTCACAACACTTATCTATCAAAAATTTCAAATTTATCTGCCAACTTAATTACATGCCATCTACATAAACTTCATTTTTCCATACATACAACCATATAGCTACCATTTCATTACATGCAGCCTACCCCATCATATCCCACACTGCATTCATCAATTTACACACATTCAGCATATCATTTCATATCCCATAAGCCATAAATTCATGATCTTTCCATTACCACAAACCAAGTTGGCATTTCATATATCACCAATTACAATTAAGCAATGATCAAATCATAATCACATTGTTGATACTCCTAATTAACTTCACACGAGGTGAGTTTATTTCACTCCACTTTATCAAGTACACATACTACTTTTCCATAATTAACATAGATTGTAATTATTTTTTGACATGTTTACATTTTTAATTGTGCATGCTTCATCTTCATTATCATATATATACTACATATAATCAAACCCTCAACCTCTAAAATTATAATTAAGTGAGGTCACTTAACAACTTAAGTTGATGAGGGGAGAGTACATTTTCTTAATTTTCAAAGTTTTCTTGTGTGAGTATCTAGCCAAAATCAAACCACCAAAAACCTTTCTACAACCCTAAGTTGTCATTTGTGTCATTTTCTTTTCCATATTTACAAGCCATTTCAAGCTCAGAGGGAAAGAAGTAGTTGAATTTGAAGAATCTAAGTATACATATAGGAAGGATTGGTGTGGATGAAGTTGTAAGTAGAAAGTTTTAGCTGAAACAGAGCAGTTTACCATCATGGGAAGAGATATAGTTTGTAGATAACCATCTCCACATCAATAGATATTGGAAGATAGGTCAATTTTTCCTATTTTTAGACAAGCAAGATGGTTGCATTATTTCTTGAAGATGATAGAATATAGTGAGGATATGACACAAAAAAAATTAGAAATACTTCAAAATGATGAAGCCACTGTTCAAGAGTTAAAAGTTGATGCTTTTAAAGATGCAATTGCAAAAGTGTCCAACTTGCTAAGAGAAGGAGATGAATTCTCAGTCAGGACAAATGTTGTAGTTGCCAAATATGAATTTAGGGAACATGGAGAGAACCACAACTCAACATCGCAAGGTACTAAAAGGTTATCATTTTCATGGGTATGGGCTTTTGTTGATGCATATATTAATAAATATATTACATGTGATGGTAGGAAGTCTCTTTTATACACAGTGCATTTCAAGATTTTGAGCCATCTTCATCATAATAGGAGGGTTAATGTTCCCAATTTTCTTTATAACCTATTGAAATGAATGAGATATAAATATAAAAGCAAGAGAAATAATACAACACTATCAAATTATTGCTAACCCTATTGGTAAAAATAAGTTCAAGGGTTCAACATGCACATGTTTCATGGAAAATATTCTTAATTTGTAATCATATTAGTCACATTCTTGAAGAACTAGCTGTCCCAAAAAAATTGGAATCAGTTATTGCATCAGTGAGGGAAACACCCTTTGGTTCACTTGTTGATTCACCTACCCATGACAAAGGAGAACCAAAGGATTAGAGTATGAAAAATTCACTACCCACAACCTTTGAGAAACCTACAACAAAGGATATCCAAGAAACCCCAACTTCTTCCAAAACACCAAGAAGTAGAAAGAGGAAAGGTGGATCTTCCTCTACACCCACAAAAGTGCAAAATAAGAAACCCACTTAGCCAAGGTGTTCACACCACCTGAAAAAGAAGGGTGTTATGAGGGGTTCAATCAAGAAGCAGGAGAAAGAAAATATTGTGACAATGGAAACAAATTTAGAACTAAAATAAAATGTTTCTGGGAATTTTCATACACTAGTTAAAAGGGAATGGTATATCTCAACCACCTTTGAAGTTGATTTAGAGGATGTTTTTGTTGCTAAAATTACAAGGGAGAGAACCCCACACTACTGAATTTGACACCATTTTTCAAAGGACGTTCATCGGTGGTTCGACAAATCTTTGTCGAAAAAGCGACGAAATGATGAAAAAATTTCCATTGTTGTTTTCGTCGCAAGTCTGACGACAAATTAAACGTTGAAATAACAGCACAGATTCATTAGTCATTTGTATCATAAAATGACTCGAATGTTCATCAGAATATCAACAAAATGGGTGTTAAAAGAACACCAGAAGTTCATCACCATTTTGATGAAATGGGAAAGTATTTACAATGAAGCCTTGATTGTAACTAAGAAACTTTGTCAAACCTTTTATGTGATTCATCGGTGACGTTCGTCGAAATTGAGACAAAATGGGCAAGGAGTTATGACGAAGCCTTTGTCACAGCTAAGCAACTTTGTCAGAACTTTTTTGTGATTCATTAGTGGACTTTGTTGAAATTGCGATGAAATGGACAAGGAGTTATGACAAAGCCTTTGTCGTAGCTATAGCAACTTTGTCAGACCTTTTCGGTGATTCGTCGGTTGTGTTCATCAAAATTTTGACAAAACAATGTAATTTTAAAAAAAAAAATATTCGTTGAAATGTGCCATCGATGAGAGATCAATCAAGTCACGTCCCTTCGTATTCAAATCTCAGGAAATTATTTTATTCGGTCATTTTCCATGTTTATTAGACACCCGTTGAGATGTCATGTAGTTTCGTCGATGCCTTGAGTCTCTTCGACAGTCAATATTACATATCGCTTTGGTGTCACACAGTCTCATTGATGTTCTAAGTCTCACCGATAGCCAATAGATCATATGTCACTTTGGTGTCATGCAGTCATACCAACGTTTTGAGTCTCCTCGAGAATTATTCCTTCGGTCTTAAGTGTATCACTACAATTCTCACCAATGATAACTTATCACTGTGACTTTGGGGGTCACCGGGACTTTCCTTCAACTACTTAATAGCTTACAATCAAAATTGAGCTTGAAATTACAAACAGAATATCATGCCAATTAATTTTACCATTGATATTCTAGACCTTCAGCTTATGGAAAAATAAGTACCAAATTTCTTGAGCATAAAAACATTCAAAAAGAATATGTTTGATATTTTCCCGAGTCCTACATATAATACAGATTTCAACACTTTCATGGTTACATATATAGGGATCTATCTTTTTCATTAATGCAGAGGTAAGTAAAGGAGAAATAATTATAATTGTAACACTATTCATAGTCTAGTAAATTATGTTCATAATTTGTGTTCAATGGACCTCAGTTTTATCATTATACTGCCCATCTTATACCATATTTTAATCCAGGGTTCAACTATCTCATATCTAAAGAAGCACCTTCAATTAACCATTTAAAGTACTATAAAATAAGGTAAGACTTTTACTTGAGAAAGATTGGGTACACTTGTAGGATTAAAGTTCTCACAATCATCAGGATTTATTGGCACACAGACACAACCTGCAACATATGAAGTAATGGATGACTACAAGTTAGTGAATTGGTCCTTAATATGTGACTGGTTTGCAAATTGATTGGTAGAAAATAAGGTTACAAATAGATCTACATGAAAAATTATGAGAAAAATCTACTATAATCATCAAAATAGATGAAAAGTGCAAAGGAAAGAGTCAAGCTACATCTCTAGAGCCTAAAAAAAACACATGCAAGAAACATAAAAAGAAAGAACAAACTAGTTTTTGGATGAATACAAAATGGTTCCTTCAGCAAGTGATTCATATGCTTTCACACCTGACATAGGACATTAAGAAGATTTTAGTCTTCCTTTGTGAAATTAACTACTTACTGAATAAACCCAAAAACCAATATTATATACCTCCATGTCTAGCCGAGGGTAGGTATAAGAGAAAAAAATTCTTCAATGCAATGCCAAAAAATATCAATGTGTGTGTAGGTTTGTATTACTCAAAATATCATTTCACTAACTAAGGAAAAATACCAAAGTGATGTTTTAAATTTCAATCTTCACATAGGCTCCCTTATTGCTACACATGCATATACAAGCATTATTCGAGCTCTAAACTATTCAAATATTAAGGATTTAATTAGCTATAAGTTGGAAAGTTTTTGTTTAGACATAATCCATCATCTTTTACATATCTTTATTCACTCCTAGCACTTCAGATAAATTTGTGTAAATGAGACAGAAATGTGAATCTTTTATGACAAATAAAATTCTTAAAAGGAGGGGGGAGAGAGCAAAGGGTAGGGGGCAAGAGAATGCTTGAATGTATAGCAAAGTATAACATTTTGATCATTATAACAATGAAACAAATCTTAAGCTTGAAGAATTAATATCATTTACAACATTTATGATCAAGAATGAATGTAAGTAGAGAAACTTTTGCATACCTGCAGATGGTACAAAATTTCATGGTTAAGTCGAAGCCTCCCATCAACAACAAGATCCAAATATCCGTGTATCTATCTCAATCGAGCCTCTAAACCCTTCAGAGCTGTCAATTTTTCCACTAACCTGTTATGCACAAAAGTCAAATTTTAGAGTTATGTCACCACTAAAAATAGAAGAAATGGAGCTTTGAAACCAAATCCACACACAACACAATGTGGTATTCATACAAACCATACAAACAAACTAAACTCAGAACATTGGAATGGAAACAACTTCAAATTATGATGCAAAGCATGGATTCAGGGTATAAAGAATCATTTTTTTGCCACCATAGTGAAAATTTAGCACTTTCTTTCATCTTTGCATATTGGTTTGATACTTCAAATGATGTATTTCTTATATTGAAAAGTGCATTACCTTATTGAGCTTCTCTTTGTTTTGAGAATAGTTTAATATTCTCTACTTAATAGGGCCAACTGCATGACAGTGGAAGCTCATTTGGCCCCTCCTCCCCCTCACATCACTCTCAATTCCCCATACCCAATCATATAACATTAATCATTCATTCATCCATTAATAGCATATAACATTCATTCATTCATCCATTAATAACATATAACATTCATTCATTCATCCATTAATAACATATAAAATTCATTCATTAACATATAACATTCATTAATTAACATATTCACATTCATTCATTAACATATAATATTCATTCTTTCAGTTTTTACATATTATAAAAAATATGGTTGTCATGATATGATTACAATAACTTTTTCTTTATTTCTTTTTTAAAGCTACATAAAGCTGAAGTGGAGTATCATTTTCTAAATCAATATATGTCCCCCCTTTAGTTGTTCTGCCCTCTGCTCATGATCTTAATGTATGCCTAGTCGTTTGTTCATGACATGGACGCCGCTGCAAGGGGTGTCTGCTACAATAAGAAAGAAATGTTAAACTAATATGTTTTATTATTAGTGTTACAAGTATTTCATTAATTAAAAGAACATTATAGTGGTTCTCTTTACCTGATGGGTCCACATCATGTTCCTGAACTTTTGATATAGACTCATGCTCAACATGTTGAACACCCTCTAAATCCTGATCTACAGTTGAAACACAAAAGGTTACATTAATTAATACACCAATTGAAATTAAATATGTTTAAGAGAAGAAGAGGGTGGTCCTCTTTACTTGATGGGGCCACATCATGTTCCTGATCTTCTCTAGCCTGATCATGCTCAACACGTTGATCACACTCTACATGCTCTAAAGTTGAAACATGAAAGGTTACATTAATTAATACACCAATTACAATTAAATATGTTTAAAAGAACTTTAGAGTCATCCTCTTTACCTAATGGGGCCACATCATATTCCTGATCTTCTCTAACCTGATCATGCTCAACATGTTGATCACACTCTACATACTCTAAAGTACCTGGATGCACACCATGACCTTCATCTGCACATTGTGCTCCACCCTCACCAGGTTGCATTCCAGTGTCATGTGTAGTATTATCATTGCTTGAATGTTTAAAACAAATAGGCATGTAATTACTTTATGGTGGAAATTAATATTGAATAGATTGCACAAATATTCAATTTAAATAAACTTTATTGATTTTATTTACCTGCATGTCGGATGCAATGGAAGATTGTGTTTTCCTAGTCAAGACTCTTAGGCATTCAACCATGGCTCCATAGCCTTGCTAGAAGGCAATCTTCAGGTCCTCTTCTATGGGAACTCTTTTGAATTCAGAGCCCTACATTTTTGCATAAGATCATGAATTTTGTTTCTATAGTGTGATAAAACAAAAATTATTTTCAATTTATTATAATTTGGATGCAATAATTTATTTATTGGTACTTACAATTCGTGCGGCTAATTTCATATAACCACCAGAGCCAAGTTTGTGTTACCCATGCTTTTCTAGTCTTGCATTTATTGCCTTCGATGTGTTGGGCAGCCTATGAAAATTTTGAAATACGTTAGATTATGTAAAAAGAAAGAGTAATCAGTATACAATTACATTGTCGATAGTATCACATACCTTCCTTGGCTCGGTGGTGTCTTTCCTTTTTTCTTTTCAACCTTATCCTTTCCATCCGATACGAGGTCCTTCCACTCCCTCTCTGGAATCATGGGGGGATGCTCGTACTTTTTGTTCTTCTCTAAATGTGACCTATATTGGTCCCTCGCATACTTTAGATAGGTACCAGCTTTCTTAACGACCTTGGTTCGGTTGAATATTTTATCACCGAACAACACAATTAAACGGTTAATGAGCTCATCTTTTAAATCTTGATTTTGGGCATTCCACCATCTACGTATGGTGGGCCCGAAGAGCTTCAATGTAATATCACTTAGATGTTTATAAAAAACATCATTTCCTACAAAATGATCATGGGATCAATAGTCTAAAAAGAGCGATCAATAATTAAATTTCAATTGGATTATATATAATAATAATTAAAACATTTTAAAGTACCTAGGACCTTCTCTATCTTTATGGGAACGAAATCCTCGGTCACCACAAGTGTGACCGGCAATGTTCCCATACTAGTAATACAAGAAGATCCAGGAAATGCTGCTAAAACATCACTAGCACTAGTGGCCTCTGCGTCCCCAAGTACATGTCCTAACACATGTTTTGGCATGTGTTCACTACCAGAGGGTGCATTAATGGATGCCTACATGGTATGTGTTTCTGACATTTCAGATGACAATATAGGAACAAATGATGGGGTCAGATGATGTGATGTATGTGTAGGAAGATCAGGATAGACACATGTACCAACCCTTACTCCTCGGGCAGCACTTGCAGTACCCTAATCATGGCCAGGAGCATCATGAGGAGGCAAATAACCCTATAAAAACAACACATATTTTAGTTCATGACATAAAAGAGTACAAAATATAAAACCATGAATGAACTTATGTTATAATTAAAGACCTCATGACAGCTTACTTGCAATTTTTGTAATCTCTCAGACAATATTTTAACCCTCTATCTTATCTCATCTATTTGAGGCACTATGAATATCAACTTAACCATTTCTTCATTGCATTTTTTTTGGATCTTCTTTATTGTATCGAGAGGTTTTGCTAAATAAGCGGTCATCATCACAAAATATTTACTGCACCTCACTATGGATTCTCTCCTCTATTGCTGGTGCCTTTCCCCGATCGGTCAACTGCAACAAGAATATTAAAAACATTATCAAAATTAATCCAATAAACTTATGAAAAAAACATAATAATAAAACATTTTGCTCGTATCTAATTTGTACAATTACAATGAGGTAAACTTGTCGGGTAGAAGCACCTGAAGATACATCATGATCTGTGCTCTAGTCCAAAGCCTTCTCTGTATGATCAATGTCCCGCTGTGACAAAAATTAAATATAAAAAAACATTACCAAAATGAAACTAATAGACTTATGAAAAAAAACATAAGAATCAAATGGTATTTTGGAGTCATTAATTGGAGGTTGGGTAAAATGGTACATAGTACGTACCACCCCCATAGTAACTTTGTTTGTAACTAAGCGATTAAAATTGTAATCAATTAGCAACTCTTCCCTTGCAGTTATTGATTTTATCGCACATATGAATACACGGTTTCCCTCACACGCCTCGAATATGCAATTGGGTTGCTTATTTGTTGACCCAGGTCATGTACTATTTATAAACTCTGCAATATTCCCTAATGCTTTTGGCCTTCTGTCAATGTACATAGCCACTCCTTTCTTTTGATCCTCATCTTTTAGTTGTATATAATTTTCTAATAGTGCATACCTACGCATACTTTGTCTATATCGAACCAGTTGCATCCAATCTTTGTAACTGTAACAAGGTCTGACATACTCCATCAATTCAGTAACTTTTTCACAATAGACCTTTATGTTGTCCATGCAAAATAGGCCCAAACCATGTAATGATGATGGTGCTATGCGGTATATCCTCTTGTTGACACAAAAATTAGTGTTTATTGGAGGAAGTTCCTTGGGTACCCATTGTTTTTGTAGATGTTTGTACCTCAAGGGCACCTCGACATCACCTATGCTCTCATCATCATAAGAACATGACCCCCCTTCAGCAAGAAAAAATTCTATGCGTTTTTGAAATTTTCTTCTAATCTTTTGACCTCTAATTGATCTCCCTCTTTTAGACATACTACATGTCTCACTTTCAGCTTCTCTTCCTGAATTTCCCTCGCTCGAAAAAGATAGATCTGACAAATACCTATTTGGTGGTACCTGCACTCATAAGGATGTTGGATGAAGTTCTTTCATGGTGATGTGATCCCAAGGTGACATTATGATTAATCTATCATTTCGTCGCTAGAATTTCACAGGTTATAAGGTAATCAAGTCTTGATAGATTGCAAGCTATTGTTACTACTATCCAAATGTGTCCATCACAAATCAAATCTACTTAACATTTTAACTCCCAAACTTTGTAACAAGTGTTAAATGTGACTATGATCCACCAGTTACACAACCAAGGCCTCAAATGTATTCTCTAATTGTAATCAAAGGACTTTCTCTCTTCATTCAAGTAAATAAACTTGAAGCGAAACACCACCAAGTCATTTATTGGACACCTACATGACTAAAAATAGCAGAAAATTTACATTCAATTTCCATATGCCTAAGTGGTTAAAGGGGAGGGAGTGTCTACTATGCCTGGGTAAGTCATCATAAGTTTATGCTTTGGCAATAAAAAATTTTTAAGTCATACTAAATCTTCCTATGTCTAATTGCTAGGATATTTTTGGTATGTTTTAAGGTAGGATGATTGATGAAAGAGCCCAAAGACTAGCCTTTCTCCATGGTATCCAGGTACACATAGCAGTGATCTTCTCTTATACGGTTAGACATGATTTAAAGAATTTAGCTAGGAATTATTCATTTAACCTAAGGTTTTCTCATAATGCCATCATTGGAAAAGTATGGTCAAATTCTTCTATTATGAAGAATTGGTCTATGTGCCTCTAGTAATCACTATAAATGTTTGTAAGGATAAAATGACTAATTGCATCAGGTAGGAGAGAATCAACTTTGAGTTCTTCAAAGATTATATTCCTCTATTCATAATTTTTAAGGGTTGTGTGTGGAGGAGGTTATCACTACCAAGAAGGGAGGAGACCTTTCCTTGTATTCTTTTATAATTTTCATTATTCTTATTTATTTTACACTTACATTTACAAATACACATACATATGCATTTACTGTTTTCATTTATTTCTCATGTAATTTAATAGTTTGATCGATTTCATATTATATGTGTTGAAGACTTTAGAATTTCAATTACATTAATTTATGGATATGTTGTATATATAACACTACAAAACCATATGCTCTTTGCATTTACACTTGCATTTAGAAATACACATTTATATACATAGATATAGATTTCTTTAATGATATGTTACATTTATTGTTCTAGGAGAGCATCCAGTAATTGCATTTACATTTACATTTAAATACATACATATATATATATGTGTGTGTGTGTGTGTGTGTGTGTGTGTGTATCATTTATATTCAATGTTGAAACAACCCATTAGGTGCACATGGATAAAAATTCATAAAATCAGATCTCCCATACATGTTTTGTTGAAACCTAGGCTTGAACCTCTCATTTCACATGCTTTTCTTCACAAAACTATTGAGGACAATAGCTATACCTTCTTTATTTCTCATCCTACGCCTATTCATGCATCCTACAATTACAAAGTATCCATGGGGCCTCTTACACAAGCTACAGTAATCACAAAAAGTGTAAGAGCCCCTTTATATCATGTTTGGACTACAAAACCCTCAAAAATAGGGTAACTCAAATTATGATTTGTTGGTGAGTTGTATGGAAAAAATCATTAGCACCAGCTCATTCTTGGAGTCTTTCAAAAGAGATGTGAATCAGGCGGCAGTTAAGTACAAACCTTATAGTGTCAAGGTGAATGAGGTGATAAATTTTGATTGGCCAACTGATGAAGAGTACTAGAAATGGGTAAATGTATATTTAACTGAGGAAGAGTGAAGAGTAGGCTGCTAACAGTTGATAAATCAGCTGTTGCAGTTATAACAGATTCCAATTTTTTTTTTTGGTGATAGTCTAGGCATGGAATTCTTGAAGTTTTTTGTTACTACATCAACCATTCTCAGTGGGCACAATGAACAAGAAGATTCTCTGGGGAGATTGTTGTTGTAACAAATTTTTGGAATATCACAAGGCAGTCCAATTGGCTGGTGACACATGTGCTTTCTGGCCCGATGCTTGTTTGCTCCTCCTTTTTCTATAAGAAGGATTTCAAGGCCATAAATATGGGTTAGCAAGTTAGATATTTTTTTCGAGTCTAGATGAAATTGTAAAGCAAATTGTAAAGTCTGATGGTTTTAGGGAAAATGCAATTTAGGTTTTGAGTCAATCTATAGTAGGTTTTGAATTCATGGGGATTTGATGTTTTATGACAATACTGACATTTGAATTTATATTATTAATTTGAACTCATATCTCTCCATTGTACAAGCATATTTGAATTTTGAATAAAATGATCAAGGGTTGTTTCGTTCATCTCACTATTGTGGTGTGTATGATTCTTGTTTTAGGTTTAATTCAAGGAATTAATTAAAATGCTTGAATGGGATTGTAGGTGGATATGTTCTATATAAGGATTTGATAAGTTGTATTGGGTTATAATACATATTGATGAGATTGTAAAGCAATGTTATCAAGGATCTTATATGTTATGTGTTAAATCTATCATAAACCCTTAGATGCTTATAAATTTGACTCCTCCAATGGATATATGGCACTGATCTAAGTTGTACTTATTCATATGATTTAGTATTTGTTTTCCTTTACCTAGAGCTTGCTACAAATTGCAAATCAATGACTATCTTATATTGTGAAATGTTGTTGTAGTTATCTCATACTCCAAATAGTTGATATTATTGATAAACAGCCAAATTCTATTCGATATTATCATATTATGTTGAGCTATTAAATGATATTATCTATTGTTGTTAATGTTGTTTATGATGATGGTGCAGAGGTTGTAAACGCATTAAGAGATCACCCTCTGAGGTCTTGCAAAGCCCAAAGTGTAGGAGGTCTTTCAAATCCTTGTCAATTGGTCCAGGTCCTAAGAGCTGCCCTTTATTGGAATTGGCAATTCCATAGGTAGATTAGAAGATCAACCTACTTACCGTAAAAATAACCAACACCTTGCATATGTTTGTGGTGGAGGTATTAAAGAAGAATGGTATGCCTCTATTTCCTATCATTAGATCTACCTTAGCAAAGCATATACTTGGGCTATGTCTACAATTGCTTCAGACTCATGTGATGAAGGCTATGTGTGATGAAATCCTAGACCTCAACCAAGATGTGGGTAGATTATGGGAATTTTTCCAAGACCTGAGGCTGGTGGGTAAACATGTGAAAGACTAAGCTATTTTATTTTATTTTGTCTTATCTTATACCATTTTATGAGAATGGGGGTGCCAATGTACGAGAAGATCTTTGGAAACTAGGCATGAAAATTGAAGGTTAAAGAGAATGGGGTTGCCAAACTTACAGTACTCATTGCCCCTTGGTCGTCGATTTTCCCTGAGTGACTTCAACCTCATCCTCGACACTAGTATTGACCTTGTTTTCACTCCTCCAAACTCTTCATCGGCGCTGATATTGACCTTATTTTGACTCCTCCAAACTCTTTATCGGTGCTAGTATTGACCTTGTTTTAACTCCAAACTCTTCCTCAGCACTGGTATTGACCTTGTTTTCACTCCTCCAAACTCTTCCTCGGTGTTGATATTAACCTTGTTTTTACTCCTCCAAACTCTTCGTCGGTGCTGGTATTGACCTTGTTTTAACTCCAAACTCTTCCTCGGAGCTGGCATTGACCTTGTTTTCACTACTCCAAACTCTTCCTTTGAGCTGGCATTGACCTTGTTTTCACTACTCCAAACTCTTCCTCGGCACTGGCATTGACCTTGTTTTCACCACTCCAAACTCTTCTTCGATGTTGGTATTGACTTTTCACTTCTCCAATTTTCTGAGCTACAACCTAGTTTTGTTTTATTGCTTTATTTCCTTTGACTGACTTTATTTTTCCTAAGTATTTTGTTGGTCCTATGTTCCCTCGTTAAAACAACTTATGTCATTTTTTTTGTCGACCTAGTGATGTCCCCTTATTCCTTTAGGGGAGAGGGCCTAGTAGTCATGCAGGCTAACTTTCTCAACATGTAGCAATTGACTGGAATATTGTAGAACCTTCATTTTTTTTTGAAATGTAGACTAGTCTCTTATTTATCTATAATTAAGGTTTAGAGGCGTGACTCATCATGCAACTCACCAAATCATCAGATCTTTTGAGAAGTGTCTAAAATTTGAATTTTTAAAAGTTTGACCAAAACTTAATCATGGAACCCCCAATAGTTGAACCAAAAAAAAATTATTTGTTGCTTGTAGAATATGATATTTTTATTTAAATTAGAATTAATATACAACCTAAGTGGACCAAATACTTATTGATAACCATAAATCTTTGATATCTCTACCTTTTATATTCAAGACATATGGAATAATAGTTGAACACAAAAAATCTATTTGTTGTTATAAATACAACACATAATGATTTAAAATACAACTTATATTGAACAAAAATGCACCAATAGTTGAACACTAAAACTTTTGAAAATCCTTCACATTTAATGGGAAAATACATGTTATTCATTGTGCTCACCTTTTATATTTGTGATAGGACAAACTATTAATATAAAATTATCCAATGCTTGTACTGATGGAACTTCAAATTTTGTTCCTAATGTTTCAGTCATGCCCTGCCTTATGTCACTGGTCTTTCATGGTGTTGGAAAATTCCTTAGGGCTGGGGTTTTAGCTATCTTCATCTTAAACTCTTGTGTTTACCTAATGCCTTGGTCAGGATCTATTTCATTGTTACCTTTTTTGAAGGGTTTTAAAAACATGTTATGCCCCATCATTCCATCTAGGCCTGGTCCCTTTGGTCTTAATATTTGATTTCCTCCACGGGTTTTATTTTCCTAAGTCCTGGTTGGCCCTATGTTGAATGGTTTTAAAAAAACTTATGTCATTGTTTTCCATCCACCTAGTAATGTCCCCTTGCCCTTTAATGATTTTTTTTTTTTTTGAAGGATGAAATTTGCACTACCGTCGATCAAAATGCCTTCAAGATCAACAATTTCCCTCCATCCCGTGATCGAGAATTGTAGGATGGCAATATCGTGGGTAGGCGACACATGTCCCATCTGGGGGATCAAATTTGTGTGATCGTTCATCAACTGTCCTTTGGTCGAAGTCGTTCCCTGCCATCCCACGATGGTGCTTTGGTTCATTGCGAAATCACGAGTGGGTGCCACATGGATTGTACAAGGTGGGGCCCTAGGAAATTTTTGTGCAATATATTTTAAATGTTTCATTGCTTCCAAAGAAAAACATTTAAAATGAAATATTTGACAAGGCCGGGGGAAATTCATTAAAAATGAGAAAAAGCAGAGAAATTAGGGAAACTAGTCAAGTCAAAGAACATCTACGATAGGAGATTAGAAGTTGAGTCTAGCTGCATCTCAGTCGTTCCCCACCATCCCACAATCAAAAATTGCAAGATCGTGATATCACGGGCGGGTGCCACGTGTCTCATCCGATGAAGCCGAAGGAACAATGAAATACATTAGCTGACCTTAAATACATTAAAAGGTGGGTTACTAAAGTTCCTATGAGATGCACGTGCTTTAAATCAACGCAGATGTTATAATCTTGAGGGAAAAGCTGCTTGACAGTTAATAAAAAGGATGGCGACCATTTTGAAGGAGTGAGATCACCGATGATAAATATCAATGGTTGCCCGCCATCCCGCGATGGTGCTTTGCAGAATTGCGATATCGCAGGAAACCGCCACGTGGATTTCCTTCGAAGCATATGACATGGTGCACCCCTTATTGCCATGTTGGTGATTATGTCAGCCTATTTTGAAGGTGGTTGTCGATGATTTGATCAAACTGAAGGATCGACGGCTCAAATTTAAATATGTATCAAATATGGTTGGAGCCATTCGTGCAGCGCGCAATTGAGCTTTAATGGTTGATGAGACATTTGCTGGTGTGATTTGATCGACATAAAATCAATTTTCCTATTTTGTTTTTATCATAAAGCATTTACCTATTTTTCGGAGCAGTTTCAGAGCCAAAGGTGGAATTGCGAGTTTTTGCAACCAGAATTTGGGGTTTCTATGAACGAAGCCATGAGTTTAATTTTTGTGCTTCCCAATCATTCTACACTTGAACTTGGGAAAGGATTGGTTGTGTTTGTCAGTGAGTTTGTTGATAAATGTGTTAGGGCTATATTTTAATTATAGACTGTGAGAAATTACAGTAATTTGTTCTGTAATTTCCTATCTCTGGTTAGTCCTAGCTACTTGAAGTGTAACATTGTAACAAAGCCCTAGTTTGTCCGAGATGGCACCACCCAAGCACCATTCTGGCCAAGTTGAATATTTAAAAAGAAACCTATACGATGATTTCTTGGATCAATTGCCCTTGTCAACGAATGATAGAAAGAAAGGATTGGTTCTAATGCGAGGGAAAACCCTGGGGGAAGTGTTAGTGTATAATTGTTCCAACATTGCTAATGCTAGGGTTCCCCTCACCGGCTTGGAAATGTTTAGATTGTGGTATGGATAGAGGAATTTTCCTCACCCTTTTTCAAATGGATGGATGTATGACATGGGGAAGCTGGTGGTACCAAATGTGTTCCCTGATTTAGACCTGCTTAGGGCAGTGGCCACAAGGTATGACCCCGTCACACGGGTAATTAGGGATAATGATGGAAGGGTTCTATTAAACATTAACATAGATGATATCCAACAACTTTTTGACTTGAGTGAACCAAGTGAAGACTTGTTTCCTATCAATCTTGAGGAAATGAAGCAAGAATATGCAAAGTTGAAGTCTCTTTTTAGAGCTAAGTTGTTTCCACCTCATCTGGCTAGGGCAGGAGGTTCTAGATTTCATATCAGCCCTAGTGACCAGGAACCTTTCAGATTGAATTGTTTTGCAAACCATTTCCTAGCCACTTTCTATTCATTGTGTCAAATTTTGGGTTTCAGTCCTGGTGCGGTAATTCCCATTGCATACATGTTCATGGGGGTGCAAATACAACACCCTAACTTCTCTATAACCTATGACTTCGCTTCTTTCTTGGCTAAGAGGATGCATGAGGGGCTATCTAAGCTGCAGAAAAATGATACTGGCACTCAATTATTTTGGTATTCTATGTTGATGCATATGTTTTTGTTTAATAATGTTGACTTCTTCTCTGAGAAGATGAAATTAAGGCAATCAGTTGATGGAGAAATATTATCAGTACAGATATGGGTTACAAATTTATCTTGTAATAAGGAAAGCACTAGTTATGTGCAATTTTATAATTTTTTTGCTTCCAGATTAAGGGCTAGATTGATGGTGAATGTACCTAGGATCCCTAAGGAATTACATTATTTCCTCAGGACAAAGGGGAGGAAGTCAGAATTGAAGGTTTACCATAACTGGGGTGACATTATCCCATACCCATTTAGCACTATTTTGAGAGTATATGGTTTTCAAGGATCCCCTCATATACTACCATACAATGTACCACCAAGAGTGGGGTTTGCAGAAGTTGTGGTAGATAGGTTGTATTCATGAGGACAACCTCACTGAAAGGGGTAAGGGAAAAAATTTCTTAGATTATACAGTGGTGTGTGATTTTGTATTTTCAAAGGGAGGTTGGACACATTTTGATAAATTATTTATTGATTACCATTTGAGATGTATTCCAAAGTGGCAACATGATCCTAAGGGTTTATTTTCTCTTTTCAGACAAAAAATAAAAGCTAGAAAATTTTTGCATGAGTTCAACTTCCTTGAGGACCTGATTAGAAATGAGTTCGACCTAAATAGCTAGGAGTTGAACAAGGAGAAATGGTTAGATTATAGTAAGCTACTAGATGTGCATAAAATGGATCCCAAGTATGATCCACTGTTGGAGTTTAGTCCCCACCATAAGAAAATTGATTTTCTAATAGAGAACTGCAAAGAGATTATGGGCACCTTGAGAACCAAGAAGATAAACTTAGAATTGAGTCTGGTTGTAGAAGAACAAGGTGCCAGGCCAATTGAAACAAGGCCAGTATAATAGCCTACAGAAAGGTGGCCCATTTATAGGATGAAAAAAGATAGTAATAGTGATGAGGAAGAAGTGGATAGAAAAGGAAAGAAAATAATGAAGGTGCCTCGACAACCAGGTCCAAAATTCAAAGTGCCTAAGGCAATCAAAATCATTGATTTAGAATCATCACCAGAAGATAATCCCTCATCACCACCATCTGATCCAATCCCTAAGAGGCCAAGAATTGATCAACCACAAGAGGATTTGATGGATGAGATTATTGTTACTAATTAGGACATGCAGGTTGGTATGCCTTCCTCTCCTAGGCCAACTGAATTGGTTTTATCTGATTTAGATATGAAAGGAAAAAGTGTACAAGATGCAAGAATGGAAGCATGCAAGGAGTTTCTAGATGACAATACATTTGTAAAAACTCTTGTATTCTTGCAATTGGTATGGAGGATAAAATTTGAATAATATTAAGATAAATGTAGGCAGAGAAGAGAACTAAGGCCTGACAAGTTAGACTAGGAGAATGATGAGGAGGTAAAAGTTGAATTAATGGAAGAATTCAAGAACATCACTCCTAAAGAAGGAAGAAAACTGGTGAGTCAGGATGGTGTATTGATTCTGCTTGAATGGAACATTGCAAATGCAGTAGCCTTTAATGATATTATGAAGTCCAAGAATCCCTTTCAAGACTCTGAAGAAGAAGTCAAGGCAACATTGCAAAACTCTGCCTTCAGTGAGGATTATGAAACTTTGGCAATTTGGGCATTGGCCCCACAAGGGAGAAAACTAGATGTTTCTAATGTTAATCCAAATTTCAAAGGAGAATTAATAATAAAGAGAGCTTCAAAGACCTCAACCACCGAGGCCACTAATTTGACTATGAATGTGGTCAAATTGGCCCAAAAGACTGTTGAAAGGGAGGAGGCTGAAAATAAAAGCCTAATGGAGAAGTATAACATTTTGATTGAAGAATACAACAAGATGCAACAGAGGAATGTTGAGTTGCAAACTGGGGTGGAAAGGTTCAGGTATAGATAGATTGGGGAGACATCAAGTGTTGCAAAGACCAGTACATTACCTTCCACAACATGGTCAGTGCCTCATGCTTCTCCAATTGTTTCCACACAAGGGTCTCCTAGTCAGAATCCTGCCCTCACCCCTCCTTTAGAACAAATTGATGAAGAAACAAAGTGCTCTGTTGATCCTATGAAGAAGTAGCTCATGCAAAAAATTGATGAATTATAGACATTGGTAAAGGTAAGAGAGGAGGGATTTCTTTCAAAGAAAAAGGAGATTGTTACTACTGTCTTGAAGCATTTAAATCAAAAGGTAGATAGTAAATTTCTATCTATACATTATTTATATTCTTTGAAGCAATAAAGAATATTGATAGGGATCAGGAGGTAGTGATACCAATAATTGAAAATTGGATCCCTAGGGTCGGTGATCTGGATATCATGTATAAAGCCTCAAGGTTTGATATAAATAATAGGCCCTAATCATTAAAGCCTACTCATGTGTTAGTAAAATAATTGCAAAGTTTTCAGACCTTACCAGATGACTTGAGTAGGAAGATTAGGGAGTTGGTGAAGAATTTCAATGATTGGGGTAACACATTGTTACCTGATATAATTGATGAGCAGGGGAAAATCAGTACACTCCAACAATGGTAGGATCAAGCAAGTAAAGTCATCAATGATCAAATTAAATTAATTTGTGATGACTCATATTATGATTTGTTGGTGAGTTGTATGGATAATATTATTAGTACCAGCTCATTTTTAGAATCTTTTGAAAGAGAAGCAAATCAAGTAGCGGTAAAATACATGCCTTATAGTACAAAGGTAAATGAGGTGATTAATTTTGACTAGCTGACTGGTGAAGAATACCAGAAATGGGTAGCTAAGTATTTGACTAAGGAAGAGTAAAAGGAATGAGCTGCTAACAGGTGGTAAATTAGATGTTGTGGTTACAACGGTTCCATTTTTACATTGATGACATTCTCGGCATGGGTTTCTTGTGGTTTTTGGTTATTGCATCAACTTTTCTCAGCTGACATGATGAACAATAATATTCTCCAGGATGATTGCTATTGTAACAAGTTTTGGAATATCACTAGGTGCTCCAATTAGCTAGTGACATGTGTACTTTCTAGCCCAATGCTTGTTTGCTCCTTCATTTTCTATAAGAAGGATTTCAAGGCTAGAAGTACAGGTTAGCAAGTTAGATAATTTTGGTCAATTCTAGGTGAAGTTGCAGAGTGAATTGTAAAGATCAATGGTTTTAGAGAAAAATGCAATTTAGGTTTTGAGTCATTTTGTAACAGGTTTTGAGTTCATGGGGATTTAATGTTATATAATAGTACTAGCATTTGAGTTGCAATGATAAATTCAAACTCATGTCTTTCCACTGTACATGCATATCTGAATTTTGAATAAATAACTAAGGGTTGTTTCATTCATCTCACTATTGTGGTGTGTATGATTCTATTTTAGCTTTAATTCAAGGAATTAATTAAAATGCTTGAATGGGATTATAGGTGGATATGTTCTGTATAATAATTTGATAAGTAGTATTGAGTTAGAATACATATTGATGAGATTGTAATGCAATCATGTCAAGGATTTCATATGTTATGCATTAAATCTATCATATATCTTTAGATACTTATGAATTTGACTCCTACAATGGATATATGGCACTGATCTAAGTTGTAATTACCTGTATGATTCAGTATTTATTTTTCTTTGCCTAGAGCTTGCTACAAATTGCAAATCAATGACTATCTTATATTATGGATTGTGTTGTAATTATCTCAAGCTCCAAATAGTTGATATTACTGATGAACAACCAATTTAATTCAGTATTATCCTATCGTGTTGAGCTATTAAGTGAGATTATTTGTTAGTGTTAATGTTGTTTATGATAATGGTGCAGAGGCTGTAAACACATTAAGTGATCCCCCTCTCGGGTCTTGCAGAGCCTGAAGTGTAGGAGGCTTTGTTCAAGTCCTCATCAGTTGGTCCAAGTCCTTCTAGCTACCCTTAATTGGAATTGGCAATTCCATAGGTAGATTAGAAGACAAACCTAGTTAATTTTTTTAGAAGTAAAAAAAGATACCAACATGTACATTGCTACCCCAATTGTTGTACACATAAGAACAATATTTTTTCACTATGATAACAATACTTGTTTAAATGAGTGTCTTATTTTATTAAATGAGCATTTTATTTTTTAAATGATATACTTATAGTGGAGAGTTGTGATATTTTATTTGAAACAAAAAAATACTACTTATTTCACTTCTTCATGAATGTATTTATGTTTTTTTCATTTAACATTTAGAGGTTCTCATGTACTGATGGAACTTCAAATTTTGTTCCTAATTTTTCATTCATGCCCTGCCTTATATCACTAGTCTTTCATGGTGTTGGAAAATTTTTTAGGGTTGGGATTTTAGCTTTTTCTTCATCTTAAACCCTTGTGTTTACCTAATGCCTTGGTCAAGATCTATTTCGTTTTTACCTTTTTTGAAGGGTTTTAAAAACATCTTATGCCCCATCATTCTGTCTAGGCCTGGTCCCTTTGGTCTTAATATTTTATTTCCTCTGTAGGTTTTATTTTCCTAAGTTCTGGTTGGCCCTATGCTGAACGGTTTTAAAAAAACTTATGTCGTTGTTTCCCATCTACTTAGTAATGTCCCCTTGCCCTTTAATGAATATTTTATTTTTTAGAAGGATGAAATTCACGCTGCCATCGATCAAAATTCCTTCAAGATCAACAGTTTCCCGCCATCCCACGATCAGGAATTGTAGGATGGCGATATCGTAGGCGAGCAACACGTGTCCAATCTGGGGGATCAAATTTACGTGACCATTCATCAACTGTCCTTTGATCTGAGTTGTTCCCCGCCATCCCACGATGGTGCTTTGGTTGATTGTGAAATCACGGGTGGGTGCCATGTGGACTGTACAAGGTGGGGCTCGAGGAAATTTTTGTGCGACATATTTTAAATGTTTCATTGCTTCCAAAGCAAAACATTTTAAATGAAATATTTGACAAGGCCGGGGGGAATTCATTAAAAATAAGCAAAAGAAAAGAAATTAGGGCAACTAGTCAAGTCAAAGAAGATCTACGATAGGAGATTAAAAGTTGAGTCTGGTCGCATCTCAGTCGTTCCCCGCCATCTCACAATCAAAAATTACAAGATCATGACATCACGGGCAAGCGCCACGTGTCTCATCCAGTGAAGCCAAAGGAATGATAAATACTTTGATGTGTCTTTAATACATTATGCTACGGGTTATATTTATTAATGTCTTAATTTATTAGTTTATAAATTAAACATTAATTATAAATATTTTAAAATAAATTAAGTATTTCAATCTAAAATTTTAATATTTGACATTACAAATAAAATTAAACTAAATTCTAATTTTTTAAATCCATAAAATATTTGTTATCTATTTAGTTTTACTAATTATCTAATACAATTAAATTAAATTAAATTAAATATTCATTTTATATTAATTAAACAATTATTAATTAAAATTTTAGAATAAATTAAGAAATAAGATCTATATAAAATCAACTTTTCTATTTTTTTTCTTTGTGTCCAAATCATTTCATTTTCTAAAATTATACTAAATTCTAGATATCATAATTAAACACAAAACTTTATTCTATTCTAATCATAATCCTAGTTAAACCCTAACCCTATTTTGGACTCTAACCCTTACCCTAATTGAACACTAAATCTAATTGCAATTGACCACTAAGCATAATTGAATTCTACCCCTAACCCTAACCCTAACTCTAACTAAACCATAAACCTAACTCTAATCAAACCCTAACCCAAACCTACTTGATTCATAATCCCAACCCTAACCCAAACCCTAATTGACCTTTAAAACTAACCTTAATTAAGTATTAACCCTAATTGAACATTTATTGAACACTAGTCCTAATTGTACCATAACTCTAACTTTGAATTACAGTTGAACTAATCCTAACCCTAACACTAATTCTTATCCTAATTGAACCTTAACCCCAACCCCAACCTTAACCTTGACCCTATTTGAAATCTTATTGAATTCATAACCTTAATTAAACCCCAACCTCATCCTCAGTCCTAACCCAAATTGAACATTAATTGAACCCTAAACCAAACCCTAAGTGAACACTAATCGTAATTAAACTCTAACTTTTTAGTTGAAAATATTAAAGTGCCTTAGATTTTCCCATTTAATTTCCATATGTCTAAGTGGTTAATGGGGAGGGAGTGTGTACTAGGCCTGGTTAAGTCATCATAAGTTTACGCTTTGGCAATAATTTTTTTTTAAGTCATATTAAATCTTCCTATGTCTAATTGCTAGGAGATTTTTGGTATGTTTTAAGGTAGGATGATTGATAAAAGATCCCAAAGACTAGCCTTTCTCCATGGTATCTAGGTACACATAGCAGTGGTCTTCTCTTATACGGTTGGAGATTATTTAAAGAACTTAGCTAGGAATTATTCATTTAACCTAAGGTTTTCTCATAATTCCATCATTGGAAAAGTATGATCAAATTCTTCTATTATGAAGAATTGGTCTATGTGCCTCTAGTAATCACTATAAATGTTTGTAAGGATAAAATGACTGATTGCATAGGTAGGAGAGAATCAAATTTGAGTTCTTCAAAGATTATATTCCTCTATTCATAATTTTTAAGGGTTGTGTGGAGGAGGTTATCACTACCAAGAAGGGAGGATACATTTCCTTGTATTCTTTTATAATTTTCATTATTCTTATTTATTTTACACTTACATTTACAAATACACATACATATGCATTTACTGTTTTCATTTATTTCTCATGTAGTTTAATAGTTTGATCGATTTCATATTATATGTGTTGAAGACTTTATAATTTCAATTACATTAATTTATGGATATGTTGTATCTATAACACTACAAAACCATAAGCTCTTTGCATTTACACTTGCATTTAGAAATACACATTTATCTATATAGATATAGATTTCTTTAATGATATGTTGCATTTATTGTTCTAGGAGAGCATCTAGTAATTGCATTTACATTTACATTTAAAAATACATACATACATACATACATATATGTGTGTGTGTGTGTGTATATATCATTTATATTCAGTGTTCACAAACAACCCATTAGGTCTGTACATGGATAAAAATTCATAAAATCAGATCTCCCATTCATGTTTTGTTGAAACCTAGGCTTGAATCTCTCATTTCACTTGCTTTTCTTCACAAAATTCTTCAGGACAATAGTTATACCTTCTTTATTTCTCATCCTACACCCTATTCATGCATCCTATAATTACAAAAGTATCCATGGGGCCTCTTACACAAGCTACAGTAATCACAAAAAGTGTAACAGGCCCTTTATATCATGTTTGGACTACAAAACCCTCAAAAATAGGGTAACCGGGCTGTATGCAAAGAAATGAAGCTTTCTAACTCAAATCAACGCCTTAAGCCCTCAAATCAGATTCAAATCAAAGCTAACACATATCTTCATGACCTAGAATTGATTTCACATCAAAATATGGCTGCATGTGACTATATAGTGCTGCATAACAGGAAAAATATAGAAATTTTGAAGAAAAACACAAATTTTTGAATGTCAAGAGCTTGTATTTTAAATCCTCAACCATCAACAACCATTACAATGATCACTTTATTCCTTTTAAAGGCCTTTACACATCAACCACTAAACAACCACCTCTACAACTAACTTTTTAATCTTTTATGATCACATGAAACATAAAACACACTAATTTCAAGGTTGTTAACATCACTATTGAAATGTTTTAATTTTTTGACCTTTCAAACATTAAAAAGTACATCATTAAATTAATTATGTAATGGCATAAAAATTAAAAATATCATGAATTAATTATGTAACCACATAAGTCAAATATAATTCTATAATGAAATTAATATCAAATAGATAATATAATCACATAACTTATACATTTCAATGTCATTGATCTTCTTCTTCATCCAACTCTTTGTCTGTATCATCCGATCCAGATTCGACATTGTAAGGATTAGTCATATCATCATCATTGTCATCAATATCAGTTTCGATAATGTCATCATCCACACGGATATCATCTTCATGAACATTAACTCCTACATCATCATGATCTAGTTCCTCCTCTTTGACATCTTCGTCAGGGACATCATCAACTAACTGTTGGTCCTGATCATCATCTACATCATCTTCTAGTTCTTTAGTATCTTCTTCTTCCACCACATTATACTTTATCGGCCTTCCTCTTGGATCATGTCTAACAAAAAATGACCAACTCGGTTTACCTGGATCCTCTGAGTAAAATAATTGCTCACATTGGCTTGGAAGAACATAGGGCTCATTTCTAGCTCGCTCGATCAACCTTGTATTAACCATGGTAAATCCATTATCATGTTCAATAATAGTTCTCTTAGGATCATTTTCATTCAATTGTAGCCTATACCATAGGACAACGAATAGAATTAATCTGAAGGACTTAAAGTCACACTCAAGTATATCATCAAAATCCCATAGTATCAATTTTCTGAGACTTCTAGATGTATGCCGCTTCTAGATGAAACATTAGTCACCTAAAAGACTCTAGTTATACCAGAATCACAAGTTTTCTTCATATCATCCAACATTTTGATTTGAAATTTATGACCATTGCACCACATAGCCTTGTGGTGTTTCACCTGCAATATGTCAAACATGTAAAAATTATTGTAATATCGTTAGTTGATAAACATATTTATTTTTGGCCAAATGTATGCAAAGAAAACAATCTCAACATATATATACATTAATATAATTGAAAATAATTAAATAATATGGGTGATTAATAAATTTATACGTACCTGTTTATCTCTTAAACCATATGCTAAATCAATTTCCCTTTGTGTAACAGAATATCCATTACGATGAGCTTCTTTAACCAATGAAGCCACACCTTCCCATGTTAATGCGCGACCAGATTGTTAACATCGTTCAATCCATATCGTCATCCAATCAAGATTGTTGGTGACATACAAATGTAGTGCATCCCACTCTTGACCAACTATATCAAAAAAAATTGAAATTCACAAACAACATATAATTAGTTAAATACCATAGTATATGACCTTAATTTATAATTGATGTATATTGAAGATTAAAAATTAAATAAGTACAATATACATAAAAACCATATGTAAAATATATTCCAATTAATCTCCATGACCATCTTATAATTACCTCTCACTTTCTTCAATCTACCTATCCCCATCAAGTACTCCCCTTTGAATTTGTTAATGGATTTGGGATCCCAAATGCGATCTACATGGATCTTTGCTGCAAACTTAGGAAGATATTCACTAATGTACATCATGGTCTGGTAAACCATATATCCCTCCACCATAGAACCCTCAGGATGTGCTCTTTCTCTAACCAAAGCCTTCAAAAATTTCAAGTGCCTCTCAACCATCCACATTGACCTTGTGTGTACAGGTCCACACAATTCAATCTCCTCAACCTGGTGTATGAGGTAGTGTTCTTGTGCATTGAAAATTTCAAAGGTAGACACTTTTGCATTTCACACATTCGACGAGGAATTTTTCTCTTCCATTAATTTATATCTTCTTTATGGATTTCTTTAGATGACGGCCATCTACAAGTGATTCACGGCATAAATATATTAATGAGATTTAACAAAAATATACAGTTTATTACATAACAAGTAAAACAAATGGCAATTATAAGATGTATACAACGAATTGAACAAATCTTGCTACTTACCTCATGTATTTTCCAAGATCATATATAACTTGCTTGACATTGTTGTCAAAGTTGTCTGGGAGAGATAGAGGTAGAACGCTACAACAATTATAAAATGATCTTTTCATTATTTTTTCAAAAGTAGTAAATACAATACACTGAAAAGTACATGCATTATACAAGTGTATATAATATACCAGAATAATTACCTTAATGAAGGTATGCCAATCATGCATTTTCATCCCTGACCCAAATTCACCTTTCTTTGTTACTATATTATTTATGTTCGCAGCAAATCCTATGGGAAATTGAATTTTTCATGACTTCTTTTATAGCATTGCTTTGCTGCTCTGTTGATAACCAAGGAAGGGAACATATATTAATTTGGTCTAAATCACTATTTAATTGAATGATATTTTTCATTGCATGATTGGCTTCCTGAATGTCACTACAAATTTTGACAGTTTTTTCTTTGTCATGCCTTCCATCCAATATTTTCCATAACATTTATGTTATATTCTTTTTGATATGCATTGTATCAAACAAATGCACAATTTGTAGCTACTCATAGTAGGGAAACCTACTAAATTATCTGGGATGAGTTTTTAGTCTTTATGGAAGTCATCCATTAATGCCTTGACGACCTTCATGAAGCATATAAGTTAAACAAATTAACAACGACAATCATTGTCAATTACAACATGAGTAAACACAACACAATATAAAAATATAAATTCAAAACATATCATATATGATAGATAAACAATTTGATCTGATGTATAACCTTGATGATTAATTATATTATATTCCAACTTCCATAGGCGAGGTGTCATTCTTTGTGGTTTTGATGTAGTCTCCTCTTTCCCATTGAAAAGATGTTTTTCAGTAGTTTGATGCTTATGATTTCTATGGAGAAAGTTCCTATACTCATCAAACACATGCTTTCCTAAACTTGTTGAACGACAAAAATTCATCTTTGGACCACAAATTGGACATGCAAATTTTCCCTTTGTTTGAAGACCTACAAGATCATATATAATTGGATTAAATATGTCAATTTTTATAATTATATATAATGAATAGATTATTTTAAAAACATGCATGATATCTACTTCATCAAATTAAATATTGTTAAAGTGCAGTCGAACGTTATAACATACCACAAACATGTATTAGCCCTGGGGCATCATGAATTGTCCATGCAAGCATTGCATGGAATTGAAATTGTCTTTATCCTATTGGTCTAGAGACGTCATACATAGTGACGCCATTCCATAACTTTAGTAACTCGTCGATAAGAGGCTCGATATATACATGCATATCTTGAACTTGGTACTTACCTAGTTGAATGAACATAAACATTACATAATTATTATAACCATTTTACTGCAATATATGTAAATTAATGTACATGGCTATTGAATGAAAAAAATATAAGTCATTATGCAATAAATAATACAAATGATATGCTACTACATTAAAGAAAATTGATGTAAACAAATACCTGGAACAATCATTGACAACATTATGTGCTCCCTCTTTATTGACATCCATGGAGGAATATTATTGCTGATAACAAAAACATGCCACACTAAGTAAATAGATCTCAGCTCTCCAAATGGATTGACACTGTCTGCTCCCAATGAAAGCCTGAGATTACAAGGTTCTTCTTTAAAGTTTGGCCATTTTTCCTCCATGTCCCTAAATGTAGAACCATCCATAGGAATTCAAAGAATGGCATCTCCACTTCTATTTTGTGCATGGTAATCCATAAATTGCGCTAAGCTTTTGCACCTAAATAATCATTGCATACATGGAATAATGGGAATATAACAAAGAACCTTGTGAGGCACCTTTTTTGTTAGTTGATTTGTTCGATATCTACTAATATGACATTCTGGGAATTCTATTGCAAATTCCTATTGTTTATGATATATAATATGATCATTGGGACATGCATCTATTGCTTGATACTCCATTCTGATATCTTTCATAATGGCAGATAAATTTTAATATGAGTGAGGTAAAATATTTGATGGTGGTAAAAAAAATTCACCAATCAATCTACAACAAAAAATAATTTGTTAATATAAAGAATATTAATGGTACATATTTCATCATTTATTTATTAGTGATGAACTAACAAAAATTAAAATAGATGAAAAAAGATGGCATATATGACATACCTTAACATCTGTGAGATTGTTATGTTTGATAAACCATTCATAACCTTCAAGCTCAACAACAACAATATAGCAAAGAGAAGAGTAGTTTGGAAGCATTCATAAAGGGGCTCGTATGCCTTCTCAAGTACAGGTAAATCATGAACATCATCAAAGTCATCCTGGTCATCATGATAAACTCTACCACTAAATGTGTCATAGATCAATGCATTCGCACCATCATCTTCAACTATTTTTTCTGGTGCATGATCATCTTCTTCCATAGGATCATTAACTTCATCTTCGATATTCACAGCCCCATGTTCATTTGCTTGCAAAACCACATTCTCTAGGCCGTGATAATCCATATCATCTACCCTAGGGTGCCCCACCTTTATAATAATGATAGAAAAAAATAAACCATGATCATGATCAAGTGATATATATAATGTTAAAACGATATAAACATTTACAAATTCAATCAATATAAACACATATAATGAACAACTTACCAATGGACAATAATCATGCCTCCTTCAATGTGACCATGTTTCCTACAATGTTTCTTAGTTGTTGTGATTAAAAGTTGTCTTGTCTTTAAGCCCATGCAATTATTGCAAGGACAATAACATTTCCCATCACCCTTTCTTTTCAATCTAGCCCACAATCTATCAAGTGTCTCTTCATTTTGTTCTAGACTAATATTATCTAACATGAATTTTTCTTTACCAAGCTTGACTATTTAGATCTTCAAAAAATATCAAACTCACACTCCAATAACTTTTATTCATAGGCAGGTAACAAAATCTAATAATTCTGATATTTTACACCAAAAAAATTTGGCATGCAACCACCCCTGCTAATTCCAAAAATTATTAAATTCTAATTTTACTATGATTTCCAATTATTAAGACTCCTAAAATCATAATATTTAACTTGATTGAAAACTTCCTACAACAATGGAGGTAGCGAGCTAGTAAGAGCAAGTGACCCATTCCTAAGGAGCAACAAGTCGGAATCATCATTGATAATGTCAATATGGATTTATCCTTTTAGTTAAAGATGCAATGTGTCACTTCTTATGATGAGCTTATCCCTAGGGCCCTCAACATTGAGAGAGCGCTAATCGCACCAGGAAGCACACACTAGTAGAATTTGGAAAATAAATGACTAGGTGACTAAAACTTTTAGTCACAACAACTAAAAATGACTAAATTCTGCTCATTTTTTGCAACTCAGCTATAAATGAGTAAATAAATTACTAGTTTGGTCATTGATTAAAAATTATTGTCACACAAATAAAAATGACTAAATAGTTAGTCATTTATTTAGTCAGAATCCATTTGAATAAATCATTTAAGGAATCAAGAATATAGCCCACCAAAATACTCTAAAAATTTAATAAATATACCCTAAAACTTTTGTCAAAATCTCATTTTCAGGCATAGCCCACCAGAATGGAGTTTTCATTTTAATAAAAATACTCTAAAACCTTCGTCAAAATATTATTTTCAAGCATAGACCACCAAAATGAAGAAGTTTTTCCATAAATAATGACAGAGAACAGTGAGGAGATGTGCGCGAAAGGAAGCATAGGATTCATTGTTGCTTATCTCATTCCTGCTTTGCTCAACAAATCTTACATTGTTCCCCCTACTATTTGTAATCTAGGTATTTATTTGACATATATTTGCATAATCTCAAATTCCTTCAGAGGCTTTTGAAGTATCAATGTATCCTATATAGGGTTTAGAATTATTTCTTTTAATTAAATAAATAAATAAATGATGTATTTCCCTGTAATTAGATAATGTGGAGATCTCCTAAATCTGCCCCAGCACAATATCCTCTTTGGCACTTTATTCGTTACTCTAGCTACTAGGGTTTTGCATGTGACATCTTTAATATCTTCATGACCATGGATTTTAAATAGATCTCAGTCTTTACTTTAATCATTTTCATGGTAACCCTTTTTTTTTTTATACGCACGATAGAAGTATTATATTAAAAAGGAAAAAGCTTACAAGCGTCTGCAACGCAGGAAAACCAGCCACCATCACCAGTGGGCAAGAAGGCCACCCAACCACCAATTCAAAAGCAAGAACCCCAAGCCCGAGCATGTAACAGTCCAAAAAACATAAACAGAAACGGGGATTAACAGACCGAACCACCCCCCATAAGAGCAAGCTTCCAAAAAACCAAATATTACAGAAAACAATCGACAAAGATTTATAACACTGATACACCTTACAGGAAACCATTGACCTCCGCAAAGCTAATAAAACCTTCCAACCAGTCCAAACCCTCCGACGGCACCAAACTTAATTTGCGCTTAAGGAACTCCACCGCCACGTCCGCGAGCTTCCGATGGCGAGACAAAGCTGGCCCTTTAAGATCAAGGAGGAAGGGATACACCTTAATCGCTTCCTCCGAATGCCATAAGAGAGGAAAATCAGTCGGGCGCGGAATACCTTTGCCCAGAAGGGCCGCCTTCAAAGAGTCTTCCAAGCCTCCGAGTAAATCCGCACGGAACAAACGCTCCATTAGTTCCCGCGCCACCTTCTTTGGGGTTTCCAGGTCCAATAAGACTGCTAAAAAATGCGAGGAAATGTGAGCATTGTCTCTGGCATATTCTTTTCGACCCAAGTGATCATTACCCAGGACCATTTTAACTGCAACCAGTAAAACAGGATCATCCTCAATCAGAATTCATTTCAGCCTTTGGTCTGAGATCTCCCTAAAAGCGATTTGACGTTCCGTAGCAACCAAAGAAACCGGCGTGTCCACACCGAAGCATTCCAGACCATCCAAGGAGATATGAATGGTGAACTTAGATTTTTTCGATCCCTCCATGACAGCAGCTACACCCTGCAACACAGAAAAACAAAACCAAAATGCGAAAGCCAAGCACCAAAATGAATATAAAGGATCCAAATTTAGGCCCGAGAGAATCCGCTTGGCCATCGCACATATGCCAAAGATATGGTAGGACGGAGTTCACATCCTCGCAATGAAGAAGTGCTACGGCCGTAGTCCCAGCACCATTAACAATAATCACTTCAAGTGAAGTGAGACGCCACCCGTCTGCACAGAAGTCTTGTCGAGGGTTTCCGTATACAACGTGTCACCAAATGACAGACTTAAATTAAGCCCAACTTGCCAACTGACAAACATAAATGCTCTACTTCGTATGAGCCGCCCACATTAAGGTGGCCAACATTCCTACTACGAACTCAAGCCCGAGAATGACATGGATATGTCACCTCAGCATCCTCTCCCTCCAACGCGTAGCCATCTCACACCCTCGGGTTTAGGTGTCAAAGGAGAGGTCGGGGAGGGGCCCACCCATCCGCCCACTGAGCACAGCTAGAGAAGGCATTCTTTGAATCCTGGACCAGTAACCCCTAAATTAGATAAGAGATCTGCCTCCTTGTTGCCTTCCCTTAGTGTATGATTAAGCATTACTTGTTCAAAACCATCCAACAGCTCCACAGCTACTTCCAAAAACACACTTAATTTCCAATTATGAATCTGTCTTGACCTCAAAGCATTTATGACTAAAGAAGAATCCCCTTCAATAACCAACCATTTAATACCTAGTTCTTTACTGAATTTGAGGCCAATTATTAAGGCTTGAAACTCAGCCGCATTATTCGATCCAACCGCAAGAGGTTGAGCAATTTTTCCAAGAACCGCACCAGAGTTGGTTCTGATTATGCACCCTGCACCTGACGGACCGGGATTACCTTTTGAGGCTCCGTCAAAATTTAATTTGGTCCAGCCTGGATCAAGGGGAAGCCAATGTGTCGTTTTACGTTGTTCCGAAGAAGCTGCACCATCTGAACAAGCCACAGGAGGAGACTTGATACCGAACCATTGTTTCAAAATCCAGGCGTCCCAATTGGTAAATTTAGATTTCCTCTGTTTCACCAGTAGTTGAGAGTTAAACAATTCAACGATGCAAGCCTCTATCTTGCACTGAAGCCTTGGAATTGATAATTCTTTATCCTGAAATAAGCGTCTATTACGTTCCTTCCAGACCTCCCACAGGAGAATGGAAGGACTCATTACCCATAAATCACCAAAGATGTCATTATGCTTAAAGCTTGGCCACGAAATTAGACATTCAAGCATCTTGTTAGGAAAAACAGTTGCCCATTTCAGTTTAGTGCACAACCATGTCCACATTTGATAAGTAAACTTACAACTTAAAAGTAGATGATTCACACTCTCCTCTGCTTCCTGACACAAGGGACACCTGGTAGGACCAAGATAACCCATCTTCACAAATCGGTCCCCTGTCAAAATTCGGTCTTGGGCGGCCGCCCAGGTGAATAGCCCTGCTTTCGGCATACAAACCTTGTTCCAGCACAAATTAATAGGAAGTTTTGCTATAGAGTCCTGAAAAGTTAACATGTTATAACCAACTTTGGTCGAGTATACTCCATTTGGAGCAGCATCCCAACGAATACTATCTGCCCCTTTTCTGACCCAGATTCTCTAAGCTTCCATGACGCGCTAAAAAAAAACCATTTCATGACTTCCCACATTTAAATTTAGTACCGATTTCCACTTAACAAAACTACCCTCTGACACTTCTTCAGGAGCAAAGTAATCTCTGACTTTTAAACCCCAGGATTGTTTAGTCTGTTCCATTATATTTGAGAGTTCAGGCATGGAAGCTAAGACTGGGAACCCTTCCCATGAATCATCCCAGAATAAGGCCTCCTGCCCCTCCTTCACCTCCCAAGTAATAAAATATGTTAGCAAATCTCTGCAGCTTTTAATGAAATTCCAAATTCGTGACCCAGAAGGGAGAGTGTTGGCATAAAAAAAAGAATTTGGATCAGGTTCCAGATATTTTGCCCTGACGATCTTAACCCATTTAAGATCAGGCCTAGAGTGAATTGCCCAAGCCAATTTTTCCCCCAATGCCTTGTTTTGTTTTAAAACATTTCTTAGCCCAGAACCATCATTTTCCTTCTTATCACAAACCTTTTGCCAGTTAATGAGAGGGATTTTTTTTTTTTCAGAACTGCCTTTCCAAAAGAAGTCTCTCATTACTTTATTAAGAACTTTGTTGGCACCTCCGTTAAGCTGGAGACAGGACATCAGATATATTGGCAAGGCTGATATGACTGATTTCAGCAGAGTTAACCTCCCTGCCCAAGAAAGCCATCTGTTCTTCCATGAAGAAATTCTATCTTTACATCTGTTCATTATTGAGCTCCATGCATTATTGCTTTTAATGCCTTTATCTAATGGGAGACCCAGGTATTTGCAAGGCAATTGCCCCATTTTGAACCCAAGAATCCTCAGTATTAGCACCTCATTTGGACAGGTTGTATTGAAGAAGAAAACCTCTGATTTAGCCTTGCTGACTTCTTGACCTGAAGCCCTGGAAAATTCCTCAAGCAATAGTTTTATCCTTTGGGCCTCTTTTGCTGACGCTTCACCAAACAACATTGTTTCATCTGCAAATTGTTGGTGCGTAATATTGGGAAGGTTGTTGGTGACTTGCAAACCTTGTATCTCCCCTGTCCGTTTTGCATTTTCAATCGATCTGCCTAGTGCTTCTATCATTATTATGAATAAAAATGGGGAAAGAGGGTCGCCCTGTCTCAGCCCTCTTGAGGCAGAAAAGAAACCTTCCGAAGAACCATTTACCAATACTGAGAAACGCGGGCAAGCTACCCAACCAAAGATCCAATTCAGGCACTCCTTCTGAAAACCAAAAGCCTCCATTACTTTGAAAAGAAATCTCCAGTTTACTCTGTCATATGCTTTTTTAATATCCAGTTTCAGAAGCATTCCTGCTTTTTTTATTTTTTGTATTGAGTGAATGACTTCTTGGGCAATGATCACTCCATCAAGAATAGAACGCCCAGGAACAAAACCTGTATGTTCTTCAGAAATAATAGTGGGGAGAATTTTCTTTAAGCGGTTAGCTACAACTTTAGCCAATATTTTATATATCGTATTGCAAAGCGATATTGGGCGAAAGTCTTCCCATCTATCAGGTTTCTCTTTTTTTGGAATTAGAGCAATTAAGGTATTATTTGCTTCCTTTAGAACCCTGTTATTAAGTCTAGAATCTTCTATGGCTTCCCAAATATCTTTTCCAAGAAAGTGCCAACATTTCTGGAAGAATCCAGCTGGAAACCCATCCGGTCCTGGAGCCTTCTCAGGCTGCATCTCAAAGATAGCCTCCTTGACTTCCATTTCAGAGAATGGTGCATTCAGAACTTGCATTTGATTTTGTGAAACCAATTTCGGAATAGCTTGCAGGGAAGCCATCTGTGCTAGCCAGTTTGAACCTTCCCAATCGTTAAGCAGGTTCTGAAAGAAAGAGACTGCCGACGTTTTGATTTCCTCTACCTCTTCCAGCATTCTACCATCCCCATCATGCAAACAAGTGATTCTGTTAAATTCTCTACGAGCCTTTGTAGAATTGTGAAAAAAATTTGAATTCCTATCCCCAGCTTCTAACCAAACTTCTCTGGATTTTTGACGCCAAAAAATTTCTTCTTTGGAGAGGATGTCATTTAGCTTTTTGGATAAAGCTTTTTCTTTCATGTAGCATTCTTCATTCATACCCTTCTTCATAATTTCATCAGTTAGGGAAGCTAATTCTGCCTCCGTTTGCTCTTTCTCACTAAAGATGTTTTTGAAACTCACTTTATTCCACTGTTTGAGACGCTGCTTTAGATATTTTAACTTTGTGACTATATTAAAAAGACCTGAGCCACCTGGAGAGCATTCCTTCCACCATTGTTCAAGTAGCTCTAACAAATTAGGGTCCTTAAACCACATCATTTCAAATTTAAAGGGGCATCTGATCGGACCCATCTCGCCAGTAATTTGCAATTGCACTGGGAGATGATCCGACCCAGTGCCAGAATTTATCTTGCTTTCTAAAGAAAAGGGAAAGGAGCCCAAGTTTCCTTTGAAGAAAAAGCGGTCTAATTTTTCCGCAATACTTCCAAACCCTTTCCTTCTGTTTGTCCAAGTGAAAAGGCCATTGCCTGTGGGAATCTCTAAAAGAGAGTTTCTCTCCACAAAATCACAAAAATCTTTTTGAGACTGTAAAGCTTTTCCTATTCCTCCTAACTTATCTTCCTGTTTTAGAATGGCATTAAAATCCCCTCCTACAAAACTACAATCTTGGTGTAAATCTTGCAAAACAGCATCCAGCTCTTGCCAAACTACCTTTTTCTGAGTGCTCAGCAGAGGGCCATAAACATTTATTAAATTAAATTGAAGGTTCGAGATTAAGCTTCTTACCTTGCACACCATCTAGTGCCTGCTAATCTTCAAAGCCTCCAGAAAGATTGACTGAGGTTTCCAGATAATCAATAAGCCTCCCGAGGTCCCTTCAGCTTCCAAACCAATCCATTTCCAGTATCTTAATTTCTTCTCAAATTTAGCCAGATCCGACTTATCTAGTTTTGTTTCTTGAAAGAGACAAATTTCTGCTTGACACACTTCAATGTGGCGCCTTATTAGGTTCCACTTGTTAGGGGAATTTAAGCCCCTAACATTCCAGGTTAAGATTTTCATTGCTGTTCAGGAAGGGCACCACCCTTCCCTACTTTTATCATAGTGTCTATTTTTTTTTGTCCATTAGCTTCCCCATCCATCTTTCTTTTCTCTTGATTAGGGATTCTACCCCTCTTTTTTTGATCCCCGCAATCTGGAGTTAATTTAAGAATGTCTCTTCTGTGGATACCTAAACGAGATTTCGCGGCCTGCAGATCCTCTGCTAACTTCCGCTTCTTACCTGATTGTGGGCTTTGCAATCCTGATGTGGCTTGATCATCTGTATCCTAGCCATCCTCCAGTCCAGCCAAACTAAAACCCACATCTAGTGAACCGGTCCTTGATTTAGCTGCCTCTGCTAATTCCACAAGTTCCTTTCCTACTTCAATCAGAGAATCCAGCTCCACATTCATACCACTATCCCCAATAAGATCTAAGGTTTCCAAAATTTTGTAGTCTAATTCTTCGAGCTGAACCCTCTTCTCTGCCTGCTCTTCTTGAATGAGATTTTTGCCTGCAACATCGTTCTTGGGGGAGAGAGATATATTCCCAGTTAATATGACTCCCTCCATGGGAACCTCAATGTCACTGTTTGCTTTTGGAAAGTCCCTAGAAACTTCTGGTAATGACTTTTCTCGCCTTAGTTTTGGTGATTTAGGTACTTCGGTTTGTATTCTTACCTTTGTTCGAAGGTGAGCTGAGGGAGTTTCCATCAAGCTGGATTTACCTTCCATATCATTCTTGGATCTGCAACCTAACGTCCTTACCAAATTATTGCGCATTAAAGAATCCCTTGCTAGTTTTTGGACCCTAACTCCATAATCTGTGATGAGCTCAATCTCACTCCAGAGCTGTCTCTCCATAGTATTTTCTACACAGATGCGCACATAGGTTTGATTTCTCTTCACCATCTTCCTTTCTTCTGCACAGACAAATGTGCCCAACTGATTTGCAATTTCCTCAAGAATAGGGGGCGCCCAGTACTCCTGTGGTAGATTTGGTAAGTTGTACCAATCTTGGATATATTCCATTTCGTGGGTTGAGGGGTCGAAATCGATAGACCATTTTCTCAAGTAAAATCCGCATCCATCAAGCACCCAAACACCATTTACTATTTTATCTCTGATAGTGCAAGATGGGCAAACAACTAAGAAAAAGTCATTTTGGAGCATCTTAAACTGCAGCTCCTCACCCCACCGTTCTTTCCACCAGCTCACTAAATAATCCCAGTTTAGATTTTTCCCAAACCACTTACCAAACAGACCCAGTTTTTCCAGCCTCAGGACTTCCGCTTGTAAATACGAGGAACTGATAACGACTTTGGTTCTTCCACTTTTATCTTCTTTGGATATGGAAGAAATAAGCTTGACCTGTTCTTCCTTTGGGCTTTCTTCCCTGGCTTCCTCCCATCCCTTGGGCGAAAACTTTTTTTTCCATTCCATACCTTCCTGCCCATTTCTGAAGGTAGGGTTTTTTTTTTTGAGCTGTTCTGCTCGGCCAAGAGTGAGGCTGTTGCCTGGGGTTCTCTTCATTCTGATAACGAGGTCTACGAAAAGCTTCATTCCTGTACTTATTTCTGCCACGGGGGGGTCCCGCAACCCTATTCTGCAGATTCCCATGACCCCTGCTCGCAGAAAGGCGACCGTGCGTGACATGATTCTGTGGTTGGGCCCAGTGGTCTTGCCTCCAGACATGTTCTAAATCCCCAGATCTGCTCGCGTTGGGGCCCCCATAGCCACTGCTCCCATTCCTATACTTTTCCGACCGTTGCTTCTCGCCATGACCGTTGCAGAGCACCATCTCTTCCTCAATAACCTTATCTAGCTTTTTTTCATGGTAACCCTTGAGTTTCATAATCCAGCTTCAATCTCTTCTAAGAATGGTGTCTTAAGCTAGACTGCATAGTATGCATATAAAGCAAGTCCTTCATATCTGCCATTGTTCCAAACCACCACTCACTTCCTTGCTTAAAATGTTGCCTCCATAAGCACAATACCATGTTTTAAAATCATGGTTGTCGATGATTGACCATTAAGGTCACCACTTTCATCATGAAGATACAATGAGATTTTTTTCTTCAAACTCAAGGCATTATGCAAGATAACATTGTGAATTGTTTGTTGTGTATGATTTGATTTTCTTGCACATTTACTGCATTGATAACTTCCTTTAAGAACCGGTATTGCACCCTCAACTGCAATCTCAAACAACTCACTCACTATCACTTGAAGATTCCTTTCATGAGCATCCTTCTATAAAATTAAACTATACCCTATAGACTACCTACTTACTATAGGGGACTCATTGTTTCATGGTATTGTAGTTCTTAAGATCCTTCAATCTTATTGACACTACTTCACATTCCATAAGGCATTATTCACTATTCTCCCATCTTTGATGAGTCTCATAACACTGCTCAAACATGCAATCCACTACCTCCATTATACATTAATGGCTAAGAAGAAACATTGAACCTATGATTACCACTATTACTTCATTTGGATAGTCATTCCTTGATTGCATTTTCCTTGTCTAACACTACCAAAAGCATTTGAAAAACCCTTAAGGTCAGCAAGGGGGTAAGGAAACTCACTGTTAAAATCTCCACTTTACTATACAAGGTTTGAGCTTTATTATCTTGTCAGTTGAAGTGACTATCATTCTTCTTAGTAGATTGCATTTACAAATGTCACTAAGCTACATAGTGTGCTTGTTATTGGCTACAATCTTTAGATTGCAAGATTTTGTTATTACCTACAATGTCTCAATCTTTCTGGTATTGCAACCTCACTAATCCGCTATAGTTATTGTTTATGTTTCTACGGAGGCCTAGGGTTTGTACCCTAATCATGTTTGTACCCTAATCATGCAATGCGTCTGTTGGTATTAAAAAACAACCTTAAATCTTGGGTCAGAAAATTAGTTGTCTTGAAAAAGTTGTGGTATGATATTGGATTGTATCCTAGAGTGTGTGGGAAGCTTGTGTTTGATCATTAAGGTATGTAAACCTGATCAAGGAAATGTATCCTATATATCATGGGTCTTGCTTTAATACTTTCCATATTGGTTATTAGCAGATCACATTATTATAGTTTGCGGTAACCCAAGATTGCATTCAAGTATGTAACAAACTTGGTTTGTAGTTTAAGCTATACACTTTTAAGTAACATTCATAAGGTTTAGAAAATCTTGATCACTCTCTAGAATAGCCCATTAAACATGAGTTGTGCTTGAATGCACTACATAATTGATATAACACAACCACTCTGCATATCAACCAGAGTTATAGGCTCTTTATTGCAGCAAGAGGTAATCACTCTTCGATCATGCTATAATTACATCCTAACTTGTTAAACTTGAGACAACCTAAATGCACCCAATGATGATTGACACCTACATTATACAACCTGAATTAACTACATTATATGAGTGCCTCTATTTCTATCACAACATAGCCACATTAAACTTGGGTCACACATGAATGCATCTTGTATTTTTTATAGCACAACTATGCCACATGACCAATAGAGTTATGGATCACATAATTACAGTCACAAGAATCTATTCCTTGGTTGTGATTTTATGGTGATTTCACACAACAAAATCTGGACATGAAATTCTCAAAACCCTAAACCTCTAAAAATGAAATCTGATGAGATGTTGCTTTAAAATATAATTTTCAAACCTGGAACTGCAAATATAACTTCACAACTGGATTCTGCAAAAAGACAATGACTACCCTCAACCATGCAATATCTTCTTGAATTTTTTTTTATTTTTCCCAAGAAAATCATTCTTATTTCTCCAAAAATTGTCTCAAGTAGAGCAAAACACTATTGCAATAAATCAGGTGTGAACTCATTTTTCTTTATGTTGGCCACAATTTGTTTTTTTTCTATTTTTCATGTTTGTCAAAATTTCGACGAAACTGATAGTCAACATTTCGACGAAACCCAGGTTCATCGAAATTTTGACGAATGTCAAGGATAAACTTTCAAAAAATTGAAAATTACACATCAAATTTTACAAGCACCCGACGATACATCAAATTATACATATTTTGTCAGACATTTTTGTCAGATTTTGCAATCAAATGAGTTAGTGCCACAAAGCCCTATTAGTGAAGGGTTGTGATTATTCTATGGGTGATGATGATCAATTTTTTGAGAAGGATGAAAATTTGTAGAAGCGAGGAATGCAAAGAAAGAATTGCGGTAAGCATTGGATAAAGTCAAATAATTAGAGGAATTGGCATATTCTTATGAACAAAGAGACAACCTGAAAGAGACTTAAAAATTAAGGAGTTGGAGGAGAAGCTTCACACATATGGACATGATTATAAAATAGGCATACTTACATAGCTTTCCATAGTGAAGGTAGTAAATACAAAAATTGTAGCTAAAAAGAAAAATACCCCCTTTCACAAGAACTCCAACTTATCACACTACAATGTCTCTAGGGTATCAGTTATAGAAAATAACTCAAGAATTATCCCAACAAAGAGAAGAGTAGGAGAAGGAAAAGAAAAAGATGATTTCAGATCATAACAAAGTATTGGAAAGCAAGGAAGCTTAATTGAAAAAGATGACATTTATAATTAAAGAGATAGTAGACAAGGTTTCACAAATCATCAAATGCAAAAGTCACTATAATTTATGCTTTATTTTTACAAGAGAAATTCTTGAGTTTCTAATTTAGTCAATTGATCAGTAATTTGTTAATTACCATGAGCAGGAAATTTGACTTTTAAAAATTTGTGTTGATTCCACACCTAATATGCAGGATCACTTATGTGAATTTTATTTGTATAGTAATGTTGTGCTAGAAAATATAAAATCGAACCCATTGATATTTTTGGGTGATTTATAGATCAGGGCACCAGCTTCCTACTTCATGAGACAAAGAGAGGTGAAATCATGCAATATTATGTTGAGATAGAGAAAGAAATTGCTCTCCAGGTTAGAAAAGAATCCAAGAACCCCAACGTAATAATAGAAGAATGGAAAAAACCTTTGAGGTATAAGGGTGTAGGCAAGAGAATTATGAATTTAAGAATAAATGACTATGATAGGATGCAGAGACTAATTTTAGGTATTATCCATCATTCTTTTTATTTTGTACAAGAAAGATGGAAAAGTTTGACCCTTGAATTGTAGAAAAAGGAACCCCACTTTGTATACAACTTCAGAACGATGCTTGAAAGGACTTGTAGGTGCATGAAAATTTCCAAAGAAAAGGGACTTGTATGGGTACCTCTTACCTTCTCTCCACATATGCTTCTCTACCCAATGTCACATTCGACAAGAGAAAAGAATGAAGAACGAGAGGAAGCTAAGAATGTTGTCTTGTTGGGGGGAAATGATGAGGCCAAGAAAATGTCTAGTTGGGGGGGAATGATAAGGCCAATTATTAGCTACTTTCTTGTTGTCTAGTACATACTTTTAGACATTTCTAGATACTCATTTCATACATATTCCTAAACTTTACTATCTTTTTATGATCATCATGCAAATTGAAGTTGGTTTTAGTGTATGGGAATATGATTATGGTATATGTTAGTAATTACATGGTTGAAATGTGTGAATGTGTATGGAATGCAATGTATAAATATGTTTAAATTATGTTTACTTGTATTTTGTATATGTTTAGGTGAACTAACTCTTTGCATCCAAGAAGCTAGAGCAAGTATATTGTAGCTTCCAGCCAAAGGAGTTTCAGACAATGATACAGGGGAAGTTTCAGAATAAGAAGAATGCACCAGTTATAGAATTGGAGGCATATATTTATCAAGATTATTTTGAGTCACCATGTCATTTAATAAGACTACTGAAGGAGAGGAAACCTACTATGATTCGGAACCTAACATGATTGTTTCCACAATTTGTGCATTTCTATTTTACTATTGCAATAGAGTTACAGGAACTTGATCAACTTCTACATTTGTAGTTATGTTTTTAGTAATGTAGACTTTGTCACACTCTATTTTGTAGGAAAGTGGTGATTTTCATTTAGATTTTTGTTTTGAGTCCTTGTTTCAATAAGACTCCCTCGCACCTATGTATATTTGGTTTGGTGGTCGAGTAGAATAACAAGAATAGTAGATATAATAGATAGATATGTTTAAATAGTTTTTTAGATTACATAATAATACTCTTGTTTTTAGTTTTTTTTTATGAATAAGATATCCCTAAAGATTCTTATTATATTGTGAAATCTTGAGTTATGCAATGAAGAGGTTTTCAGTTACTATTATGGTTAATTGATTTGAGAAGCTAGATTTGAGTTTATTCTATGGAGACAGTCACTTGAGCAAGGGCCACTCATGGTAACTATTTTCCACTTTAATTTATACACATTTATTTCTATTGTTACAGTAGTTACCTTCATTATTGCATTGTCTTAATCAGATTTTTCATGTTGTGAATGTGAATGAAATCATGAATAAGATATTGTCCTCTATTTCATGCTTTGTTTGTCTCAATGCATTATCCTTTGGATTGATTCAAAGTTAGCAGCATTAGTTAGTTATAGAGTATATTTTTTATAGTGAACTAGTCATAGTGTTTAGCTATAAGTACCTATATCAATAGTTCTAGATTCTTTTTTTTACTATTATGCAATTTATTTATTTTCCAAATGTGTAAACACCTATACTAGGATGATATAGGTAGTGTAGAGTCTTTGGATGCACATACAATGTCAGCATCATCACAAGCTTATGTTAGCCTTGGTTGATAATTAAATGGAGTCTTTACAAGGTACCCCCTCTGAATTGTGTGAATATCACCAAGTTTATTGAACATTAGTTGGGCCTTATAAATACTATGTTAGCTTATAAAAATAAGTAAGAAACTATCCAAGACCTAATATAGGAATATATAAACTAGAAACATTTAATAAGTGGCTCTAGAATTAAAATAACAAAATAGATCTACTTTCTATTAATACAAGAGGCATGCAAAATAGTATTAAAATGTTACTCTCCATCATCAAAAATAAAATATGAGTGGAGAGGAGTATATATAGATAGATGTGAGTATGATGGATTTACACCTACTAATAAGGTGGTAAATAAAAATTAGACCTACTTGGTAAAAGATATAAAAATAGTTGAGAAGTGGCATATATAGCCAAGAGAATAAGTGACTCCAACTATCAAAAATAAGTGGGATTTACACAACCATCTTACAGAATATGTCATCCACCCACATAATTACCATTTATAATAGCCTAAGAATTATTAAATACTTACAACGAAAACATTAAAAACTACACCAAGGAACCAATCTACAAAAATATATAAATATTTAAATTTATTTTTATTCTAACTAAAAAAATAAATCTATGTTTACAAATTAATTCTATAACAATTATAAATAAATATCATGTAAACTTCTAGCAATCATAATTATAATTAAATGAAATATCATGTAAACTTCCAGCTAGTATTAAAATATGCCTTTTTTGACTTTTTTGTAATTACCTACTATCATATTAATATAATTTATATAGGCTTCTAGTCTTTTGTCTAAAAAATAACAATTATAAATAAATTAAATTTTAATTAATTTAAATTATTTAAAACCATTTAATTCATATTTTTCCATTCTAATGTAATATAATATAATTCATGAATTTTTATAGAATAACCTAAAGTAGGGCTAGAGTTACAATTATTTCACCCTTGTGATGTTGGTATCTATCATAGTTTATAATAAACTAATTGATATCTTCCTTAATCGATGCCAAAAATAAAGTAAAACATACTAGCTTATATATTTTCAAAAAACCCAATTATGATATGAGAGATGATCATGTAGCTTGAGAATAAGTTTAGAATATAGAATAGAGTTGGAGCAGTAATAGGCATTTTTTTACTACAAATGTTGGCCAATCTCAAGACTAGTTAGGTGATGAATAAGCACTAACTAAAGTTGTTGGATGAGATGTGTGGGAAAATCCTAATGTCATTCTTGTTGGAATTTTTGCATTGAACTTGAATTTGGAATAAAAATTACATAGAGGGGCATATGGTCTATAGATTTATTGGAGAGAGAATTAGCAACCACATTATCATTTCCCTTCTAATAGGTTATCTCATAGTCATACCCCCATGTTTGCTTTAATCCAAGGAAGATACATTGCTCCAACTAATATTTTAGATTATGGTGATATATTTTGATAAAAAATGTATCCCAACTAAATATGACCTCCACATGTGAGTAACATATTGTATGACCATCATTTATTTCTCACAAATCAATCACATCTTTGAAAATAAATTTTTTTCCCCAAACCTTAAGGGAAAGGTAATTTCTAAAAACACTACTAGGAATAAGAGAAGGTTTGTTAGGATATCCTCATTAAAATTTAAGCCAACAAAGACCCTCATATAGGAGAATATTAATGTGTTTGAATCTAGTGGAGATAAGGAAGCTCTAAAGACTCTAGAAGATGGCAGCCTTGTTTTTATTAGAAAAGTAGGGTAAGGGCCCTGATCCCAAATAACATAGTTAAAGCATAAAATAGAGGCCTATAGGCCAACCATTCCAAGTGGAAAATAGATGACAACCTTATTGATAGCATGAGCTCTATAAAATTTGATAACTATTTTCATGAAGTTACCATTTTTTAAATGACTCAAGCTCTAATTACATGATGGACTATGATACTAACATAGGGAAAACCTTGGCTAGGGAGAAGGGGATCTCAAATCTATGAGTTGAAGGGGACTCTCTAAATATAATTAACTTCCTTAGGAATTGTTCTCCTCCTTCATGGACTATTGAAAACTTTATATTGGATGTGTGTTCTATGTTGCAGGATTTTAATGATGCGTATATATCCCACACCTTTCATGAGGTGAATTAGGTGGTTCACTCGATGGAGAATCATGGGGTGACATCAGCTAGATACTGGGAGGCTCATGATAACTTGCACATCGATTTAATTTATTTGCTCAATAATGACAAATCCTAGCTCATTGGAGGAAGTTGTCTCCTCGTCTGAAGGCTTGTGTGGTAATAATTGTCATCTCTAGTTGATTAGATGCCTCATACTTGTGAAGATATTTGGAATCCATGGGCATCCAAATTGTCAATGCAAGAGGCTCTTCACCATTATTTTCCTCAGTAATGCACTTGGCAGGCACACACACTTTTTGGGTTCTTTTCTTCCTCTTTCATCGGTCTTTATTTGCAACTATTTGTTGTTTATCTCTATGTCTATGAAGTGTTTGATGATGGGTGGGGAGAGGTACAAAACGGACCCAATTTCTTGTGACAAATTCAAGGCCAATGTCGATGTGTGTGAAATCTTGAAGAAGGGAGGGGTTACCCCTTTCATGGAGAGACTGCATGACTTTAAAAAAAGTGTTTCCAAAGATTTTTTCGATGCCTAGTATGGCCGGGTTCTGAGCATGCTTGGTATGGATACCACTATTAGTGAGGAAGTCATTGTGGAGGTAACCGAGATGTCAACCGAAGGAAGAAAGTTCTACAGAGATAAAAATATTTTAGGGTTTGCTAGATTGAATTTTCTCTGGGATAAAGAGAGCTAAAATGGTGAGGCTTGACTGTGACAGATATGATAGGTCCAAGATTAAACCTATCTGGTAGGAGGTGGCCATGGCGCTAATGCATTATTTCACTCTAGATGGCAGGTATTTGGGCTTGTATGGTCATCACTTTGTGATGCTCAATCATTTTCGTCATGGTAAGCTCATTTCTTTCCCTCTCTATCTATTGCTTTCATTAGAAGAGGGGATTGCGAATTATAGAAAGAATTTGAGAAACCCTTTCTTACATGAGGGTTTAATGTTGCTTATCATGGATCACATTAAGGCTAACTGTAGACACGTAAAATGTACTGATTGACATCATACATAACTGATCCTGATTTAACTAACATCACTTCATCTTGAATCATCCCTCTATCTAACCATTTAATCGAATAGCCCTTATTTGGGGTATGTGTAGGATCATCATGGAAAAAACAAGCCCTTAAGTGGCAAAAAATTCAGAAAAATCAGAGTTAGGAAACTTGACGTAAAAATTTGAATAAGTTATCTATATTATTTCAAAAATACGTAAGAATATAATTTGTATCAAATTAAATGTAGTTTCTAAACTACTGGGCTTATTTATAAAAAAAAAATCTATTTGGTGAAAGTTTGAAATTTCAATGCAGTAGTACTTAAATTTCAGGGAAAAAATAAGAAGTAAGTGTTTGTCTAACCACCCTAACCACAATAAAATGATAATATTTTTTTATAATATTTTTGATATAAGTAGAGGACTCATGTCTGGATGTGATGCATATTTTTTTGTAATTTGTTTTGAAGTAAATAATTAATTATGAATTTTTTATTACAACTTTTAAAAAATATAAAAACTCGTGTGTCTAACCACCTTAACTTGGTCAAAACTTCATGAAATTCATTTTTTCTTTTTTTATTCCTATAGTATTCAAAGCATAGAATGTGACACATATTTCAGATTCAAAAAATATGATATTGTTTGAAAACTATAGATGTTTTTCAATCAACCTATCAATCAGGACTTTTGTTGTAATTCAAATAGAAAATGAATAATAATTATTTATTAAATTCAAAGTATAACATAATTTATATTGGTGGAAAGTTGAGAATCTCCTTTAAAAACCCTTTTTGTTTCATTAATTTTGGGTAAAAAAAAGTTGTCAGCCACATACCCTACAAATACCCATCATATCACCACTTTTTGGCCCATCATGATCCTGCACATACCCTTTGATTAAATTCATCGATTTTCCTCTCTTAATTAAATTAATCATTTTTTTATGGTTAAGTCATTGTTTCTCATTAATTAAATGAATCATTTGATTAATCCCCTTATCTCTATTTTAATTAAATAATTCACTTTATTTAATTAAAACTCTAAAGTTCTTATATTAAATTAAATAAATTAAACCTCTATCTAATTTAATCTAACATCATCCCCTTTAGTTAAGTAAATCAAAATCTTTATTTAACTAAGTCTAAATCATTCTCCTCTTAACTTTGATTTTTTTTTAAATCCTAAAATCTAAGTCAAAATTGTCAAATCACCTAACCTCCTCTTATTTAATCAAATCCTGATCAAATCTAATCTTAATCCATGTCACATCCTCTATCTTTTCCCACTTGCACAAATAAATCAATTTTATTTATTTATTAAATCTTCATTTTCTCTCAACTTGGCATCTTTGAGGGAATATTCCTCCAAATTTGAAAATCCCTCCAAATGGTATGTGTCCTTCCAACAAGGCATTTATTTCATCTTACAAGTCCTTTTTCCTTGAGCCAAGTGGCCATAACTCCATTTGACTCTCCCCCCACCTCATCATTTCACTAATTTCAAATTTCAACTAATTGTATTTATGGGCACATTCATCTAAATGTGCACATCCTTTTCCCATTCATATCTTAACAAGTGGCACTTGCCCATTGGATGTTGAATGATCCCACATTCCTCCATTTTGCCTCTCCTTCTCTCAATCTCATCTATAAATAAGAGGCTTTTCTCCTCATCTTGGATCCACAAGTTATGCATTTTGAATCCACTCTTATGCACAACTCCATTATTGTCATTTTAGCTCATAGAATTTTCATCTTCATCTTAGCTTTTCAAGGGTTGGGAAAGGGCCACTTTTCATATCAAAGTGGCACCAATCCACTATGGAATAGGTATTTAAGTACTATGGTTTTTAATGCTTTCAATTTATTCTATTTTGTTATTTCATTTGCATTATGAAACATGTTAGATTATTTCATAGAGATGTTGTTTACTTTTTTTTAACAACTAACCATGCTAAGAGTGTGTGTGTTGGAGGTTTTTAGCAAATTATAGATTTCACCATCTACAAAATGGCACTAGAAGGATTTATAGATTTTAACCTTAAGGTCTTTGAGTGAAAACCACACTATGGCACTCTCTGACCCTAAAATAATAAAAAAAGGATTTATCCAATGGCAAAAACCTCTCTAAGGCACCCGAGGATGAAAGATTCAATCTCCCCCTCAGTGCTCTACATCAGGAAAAGTTAGTGGTTCTAGCTGATAAGTGCAACCCAGTCAACTTGGGAATAGAGGAAACTTTGCATATCACGTTTTATGTTGAATCATTGATGACAGAAGAATAGGAGCTCCTAGCTGCTTTCTTAAGGGAGAGACAGGTCAACTTTGCATGGAGCTATGCCGACATACCCGGGCTTGATTCGGAGATTGTGGTCCACCATCTAGCAGTTTACCCTGAAGCAAAGCCCGTCAAACAGAAACTCAAAAAAATGCATCCTCAAATTACCTTGTTAGTAAAAATGGAATTGAAGAAGCTACTTGCTGTAGGGTTCATACAACCAATTGACTATCCAGAGTGGGTATCAAATTTGGTTCCTATTTCAAATCCCAATGGGGGCATTCGTATATGCATAGATTTTAGAGTCCTGAACAAGGCATGTCCCAAAGATGAATTCCCACTTCCCAACATTGATATGATTGTAGATATGACTATGGGACATGAGATGCTCTCACTGATGGATGGATTCTCTGGGTATAACCAAATCATGATAGAAGATCAACATAAAATGGCTTTTACTTGTCCATGGGGGACATATTGTTGGAACATGATGGCATTTGGCCTAAAGAACATTGGAGAAACATATCAAAGATCCATGACCTTAATCTTTCATGACATGATCCATAAGACTATGGAAGATTATGTCAATGACATATTGGAAAAATCTAGAAAAAAGCAAGACCACATAGCAACATTGAGTACCATCTTTGATAGACTTGAGGAATACAAGGTCCACCTTAATCCAAAGAAGTGCATCTTTGGCGTAAAATTAGGGAAGCTATTGGGATACATCATGTCCATGAGAGGAATTGAAATAGATCCCGCCAAGGTAAAGGAAATCCTCGATATGGAGGTACCTAAGACATTGAAGCTGTTAATAGGCCTACAAGGCAAGCTCCATTCAATCTATCGATTCATAGCTCAATTAGCAGACAATTCAATCTCGTATTCTCACCTACTCCACAAGGGGGTAGCGTACAAGTGGGATGACAAGTACGATCAGGCCTTTAACAAAATCAAAGAGTATTTTCTCACACCTCCAATGCTTATGCCACCAATCCCAAGAAATCCTCTAATCATTTACATATCAACAACAACAACAGCTTTTGGTGCTCTCCTAGCTCAGCAAGATGAAAATGGAATAGAGAGGGCCATCTACTACATCAGCCAAACCATGGTAGGGCATGAGTTAAATTATTCACTCATCAAAAAATATTTCCTAGTAGTGGTGTTTTCCTCACAGAAGTTAAGACACTACATGTTAACACATAAAATCAAACTCATTGCCAAGATCAATCCACTCAAGTATCTTCTTTCCAAAGCAATGCTCACAGGAAGGATGGCCAAGTGGTTCATGATCTTATCAGAGTATGGCATTGAGTATGTAGAGTGTAAGGCCATCAAAGGGCAAGCTATTGCAGACCAATTGGCAGAAGCACCAATGTACTCAGAGAATCCACTAATTTCAAAGTTTCTTGATGAATCCATCTTCAACTTGAGCATAGAAGACCACTCGAAGTTGTACTTTGATGGTTCCTACACATAGCATGGATCGGAAGCTAGGGTATTTTTCATCACTCCATAGGGGGACTGTATACCAAGATCCTACAAGTTGATATTTCCTTGCACAAACAATATCGCAGAATATGAGGCTTTAACCATAGGACTCAGAATAGAAGTGCAATGGCATACCATGGCTATCAAGGTATATGGGGATTCATAGCTAATAATCAATCAAGTGAATGATGAATACCAGACTAAGGATGGCAAGCTAACTCCATACAAGAAATTGGTGGAAAGTCTTAAGGAATCCTTCATCGAGATCACATTTGAGCAGATACCTAGAGCAAACAACAAAGTGGTAGATGCCATGGAAACAATTGGATCCCTATTAGATATCCCTCACAACATCCCAAAGCATTAATTCTTGGTAGAGAAGCTTCTCATGCCTGCATTCAAGGTACCAGAGTTAGAATTTGTGTGTGAAATTGTTGATCTCGACAATCCGTGGTACCATGAAATATACACTTATTTGAGAATAGGAGTCCTCCCAGCTGACATAATGTCAAACCTTAAGAAAAAATTTGTCAAGAAAGCATCCCACTTTGTCATCCTAGGAGAAACCCTTTACCGTAGGAGCATAGGAGGAACCCTATTACATTGCTTAAATGTTGAGGAGGCATTGACCACCTTAACTGAGGTACATAATGGCATATGTGTTTCACACTCAAGCGATATGACCTTGGCCAAGAAATTGTGGAGGATGGGGTATTATTGGCCTACAATGGAAAGAGAAGCAAATGAATATGTCAGAAGGTGTCTACAATGTCAGCAACATGGGGACCTCATCCATGCATCAGCTCAAGAGCTTCATCTCATCATCACACCATGGCCCTTTTCGCAGTGGGGTCTCAATCTCATTGGAAAAATCACCCCCACCTCATCCAATGGCCACAAGTTTATCATTACAGCCACGGAGTATTTCACCAAGTGGGTGGAAGTCATCCCCATGACTTACATTACTAGAAAGCAGATAACAAAATTCATCTTGAGCTACTTAATATGCCACTACAATGTCCCACAAGCCATTATCTTAGATAATGGGACACCATTTAAAAATCAGGATGTCTGTGACCTATGCTACAAATTCAAAATACAACATTTCTTTTCTACTCCATATTATCCCTAAGGTAATGGCCAAGCTAAGGCTACAAACAAGACCATTCTAAAAATCCTCAGAAAAAATAGTCAATGAAGCTAGTTGTGATTGGCATCTCCAACTAAATCCCACCCTCTGGGCCTATCAAACCAGCATCTACACACCAACAAGTGCCACCCCCTTTTCTCTGGTCTACGGATCAAAAGCCATATTACCCATCGAGGTTGAGCTCCTGTCATTGAGAATATCATTATATAATCTCATCACAGATGAGGAATATCGAGTGTTAAGATTGAACGAGCTGGAATTGTTAGATGAATGGTGAATGGAGGCCTTGAACCATCTATAGGTGTATCAAAACTAACTCAAGTGAAACTATAACAAGAAAATCAGGAGTAGGACCTTCCAAGTCAAATAACTTGTGCTAAAGGAGAACCAAAAGAACATCCCAAATCCAAATGGTAAAGGAAAATTTGAATCCAACTAATTGGGGCCATTTGTCATCACAACAAGCTATTAGTTAGGGGCATATCAATTATCAACACCCGAAGGGGAACCTCTATAGGAACCCATCAATAGCTCCCATCTCAAAAAGTTTTCTGCCTAACCTTCCAAGGTATAAAACCAAAAATACAAAAAAATCAGAAACTGTCCTGAAAAAATGGTCACCCTGATGAAAACCTAGAAAACAGGCATCATGGTGACAACAAATAAAATAGAAAAAAACCAAAAAACCAAAATAAAAATTAAAAAAAAGGATCAAAAACAGTAAAGAGAAAAATCGTCCTCTAGTGAAAACCACTTCGGTGGCACTTTGGGCAAGTACCTTGGTGAAAGCCTAGCAAACAGGCACCTTGTGTAAATAAGCACTTCCCATTCACCAGGATCTTCATGGCTTGGTCTGCATCATCCATCCATTATGCTTCCATCATCCATTCGGCATCCACATCATAGCTTGGTCTTGTGTTCGTGTCATGATCCCTCCTAGTACTACTTGGCCCATGCTCAAGGTCAGTTTGTCCTACCTTTATTGGAGCATTCTATTACATCATGTTGGGGGCATGTCCTCATTGGATCAGATTTGTGTATGTTCTTGATATCCCAAATCAGAAAATCAAAATCTAAAAACATTTATAAAATTAGAAAAATCCAAAAAACATAAAAAAATCACAAAAATCCAAAACACATCAGAATAAAAAAATAGGTCAAAAATTTAGTCAAAAAGTCAGTAAAAAATGGAGTCGTCTTGTCAAACTACAAGTCTTTAAGCCTTGAACATAGGAAAGACTAATATGTTGATCAACCCTCAAGGCCCCTAGGATAGGTCTTTAGGTTAGTCTCTTGGTCAAAATCTCAGAAAACCCCAAAACATTTGAAAATAAAAAATCAAAACATTTGAAAAATATCAAAAATACCAAAAACAACCTCAAAAAATTTCAAAAAACATCAAAAACATCTAAATATTTGAAAAATCCATCTGTCTCATCTCACTTTCACCCACAATAAACATCACTCACAATAAATCAATCATCATCCCCAACCTTTGGTGAAACAGTCGGAAACAAGTCTAGCAATTGAAAAGTGAAAACTCAAAACGTCAAAGTCTAAGGTCTAAGACAGTATGTAAACAATTTGGCCAACTCTTTGTGTCAATAGCCTATCATCCAATCAATCCCAAATCAATCATCTAATAACATCATGTCCTAGGATGTATCCTTCCTACAATGGGAATTATTTATCAGAAAGAACACTTTGGATAAATGAAATGATGTGCCACCATCCACTAACATGTCCTAGGATATATCCTTCCTACAATGGGCATTATCTATTGGCAATCGTTTCAGTTCTTATCCTTAAAAAGATATTTCCTTTTGGTTAGAGGTATGAAGAACATTAGCTTGTTTGTTTACTTTATCATTGTCCTTTTGACTTATCTTATTGTGCTCACTTCAATGACCTCTCAATGATGTCTCGAATGAAGGGATTTAGAGAGAAAGAAATGGGGCAACGATCATTATCGTTTATCTACTGTGCTTGTTGGATATTTTTGTAATATAACCTTGGTCATGCATGCTTTATTTGGTTTGAAGGGAGGGTGTTTTAGGTTTCTTGTTGACCACATAGGAAGGCTTTCTTTTCTATGTTTTGGTCCAAGATATTTGAAATATCTGAACTATATTCTAAATAAGGTTTTGTATGTCAAGTGTGAACAGGAGTACTCCTATCTGATTGTTGAGTCAAATTCCATCACACTAGGTGCAACATAATCCTAGTTCTTTATACCTTGATGCATCATGCTTATGTGTGTTATCAAACATAAGGTAAGTGGCCCTTTAAAAGTCCCAATTCCTAATAAGCAAATCATCCATCTCTCATCATCATAAGTTGGCTTGTTGAATCCTCTTGTCATCATCTCATTTCTTCTTTCTTTTCTCTATACTAACAGTTAATCATCATCACCAGTGCATCCATCCTACATCCACAAATCATCAACATACATAAATCTCATAATCATAGCATATCACATCATCACATTATTCATCTCAAATGTAGTACATTATCATTTAAGTTGCTTCGAATAATATAGATTGGTCCATCTCATTTACATCATCATCATAACCATCCATACGTCCATCTTGAATCCTTTTGTCCTGAGATCGACCCTCAAATCAAATCTTTTCACTCAATCTCTCGAGGGGGCAATGTACTAGTATACTTCTTTTCGCTGGGGCATCCAAAAAAACTAGATTTTTTTTGAATTTTGATCAAGACATGTTTATTCTTTGAACCAACGCAACAAGTGAATCACTTCAAAGAAGGGCAAAATATAGACATGTAAAATGTATTGATTGACATCATACACAACTAATCCTGATTTAACTAACACCACTTCATCCTAAATCATCCCTCTGTCTAACCATTTAATCGAATAGCCCTTATTTGATTAAATTCATCGATTTTCCTCTCTTAATTAAATAAATCAATTTTATATTGTTAAGTCATTGTTTCTCGTTAATTAAATAAATCATTTGATTAACCCCCTTATCTCTATTTTAATTAAATAATTCACTTCATTTAATTAAAACTCTAAAGTTCTTCTATTAAATTAAATAAATTAAACCTCTATCTAATTTAATCTAACATCATCCCCTTTAGTTAAGTAAATCAAAATCTTTATTTAACTAAGTCTAAATCATTCTCCTCTCAACTTCGATTTATTTAAATCCTAAAATATAAGTCAAAATTGTCAAATCACCTAACCTCCTCTTATTTAATCAAATCCTGATCAAATCTAATCTTAATCCATGTCACATCCTCTATCTTTTCCCACTTGCACAAATAAATCAATTTTATTTATTTATTAAATCTTCATTTTCTCTCAACTTGGCATCTTTGAGGGAATATTCCTCCAAATTTGAAAATCCCTCCAAATGGGATGTGTCCTTCCAACAAGGCATTTATTTCATCTTACAAGTCCTTTTTCCTTGAGCCAAGTGGCCATAACTCCATTTGACTCTCCCTCCACGTCGTCATTTCACTAATTTCACATTTCAACTAATTGCATTTATGGGCACATTCATCAAAATGTGCACATCCTTTTCCCATTCATATCTTAACAAGTGGCACTTTCCCATTGGATGTTGAATGATCCCACATTCCTCCATTTTTCCTCTCCTTCTCTCAATCTCATCTATAAATAAGAGGATTTTCTCCTCATCTTGGATCCACAAGTTATGCATTTTGAATCCACTCTTATGCACAACTCCATTATTGTCATTTTAGCTCATAGCATTTTCATCTTCATCTTAGCTTTTCAAGGGTTGGGAAAGGGCTCCTTTTCATATCAAAGTGGCACCAATCCACTATGGAATAGGTATTTGCTATGAAAATTAATGCTTTCAATTTAGTCTATTTTGTTATTTCATTTGCATTATGAAACATGTTAAGATTATTTCATAGAGATGTTTTTGTTTGCTTTGTTTTAACAACTAACCATGCTAAGAGTGTGTTTGTTGGAGGTTTTTATCAAATTGTAGATTTCACCATCTACACTAACTATTTTTTTGAAGTCCCTCGTCCTCTTGATGTTGTCAAGTCAAAAAAGAAGAAGGGGGGTGCGAAATGCTAGGTTGAGGAGGTGGCTGAGAGTGAGGGGACAAAAATTGAGGAATCTGAGGTGTGGTCGGATGGGTACCACACTAACTTAGATTACACTCCCTCTTCTGGTGGGAAGAAGCCCTCTGCTAGAAAGGAAAAACCCTCCAACCCATGTGTACAACACAAAATTCAGGAGGTTTGTGGTGAAGAAGTTGAGGAGGGAAACAATAGTGGAAAGAAGGTTAAGATTCAGGGGTTGGTCTACTCTAAGGATGTGGTGGAAAAGATTTTGGAGGTCTTAGGGGTTAACCAGGTCAGTGAGGTGGAAAATTTTGGGAATATGGACTTGGGTTATGGTGATGGTGGAGGGACCCCTGTTGCTAGAAAGGTGAATGGTGTGGTGGATGTGGACAAGTCTATTAATGTATCAACTTCTAAAGATAAGGGTAAGTCCAAAGTTAATTTTCTAAATGGTTTTCAAGATGATGAACCCCTCATAAGCTCCCATCAAGGGAGAGGTTTATTCTAGGGTGCTCTGGACTACTTGTGAGCCTTGGGTCTGGTTAAGGAAGGGGTTGATATTTCTTTCAATTTGCTTATGTGGCTGGTTCAGGAGGTTCAGGACCTCCATAACAAACATGACACAATTTCATATTTTAATATCTCTATGCTTAGAAGTCTTAAGGAGAAGGATTCCATTTTGAAACTGGCCAAGTCTCTGAATTCTAGTGTGTGCCTTTTGGTGGAAGACATGGCCAATTTGAAGAGAGACTATGGCTCGAGGCTATCAATGTTGGAAGAGAACTATCGGTTGGTGTGTAAAGACCTAGACATGATCATCAATCTCAACAAGGAGAAATTGGAATCCTCGATTGAAGGGCTTGTGTTCCTAAATGAGAAAGCGAAGGAATGGACTGGTAGATCTTTGTTCAGTGAGTCAGAAAATAAGGAGATGGGGGAGAATGCTGATAAGGAGCTACAGACCATGGACTTGGGCATGGAGCTGGGTGTACGCACTCAGAGCAAAACCAAGAAGTACAAAATAGTGCCAAGGTAGGACATGGAGGAGGTCATGGAAATGCATGACAGGGTTATTTCAAAGGACTTGGAAGTGGTTAGAATGCTTAAGGAACTTCTCTAATGGCTACTTGTTTTATTATTTTTTGTTTGGTTTTGTTGTTGTGTGCTTTTTGTTTTAAGCTGATGGGTTGTTGATGTTTTTGTAATCAACTTGTTTTGGTGTTTTGGGTGGGCAACCTATTGCTTTATCTTTGTTTCCCTTGCTCTTTTTTGTACAGGATTTCAGGGCTCCTTCAAAACCTATTTATCGTTAATCAAAAATATAGGGAAGACCAAAAACCCTACCACCATTGTCAAATGTGTTAACCTATAAAATCTCATTAAGCCCTCAACCAACATAAATACCAATCTTCCCAAATTTGGAGAAAATGTTGTTATGGACCCAAAAGGTAAGAAGAAAGGTTAAGGAACCCTGAAGGAAAGAACTGGGGACTAGCAAAGGAACAATGTAAGAAGCAAGGATAAAGAATAACCAATGAATGACAAGAATCACATGGTAATAAATGACAAGTATAGGGCTCTCTACTCCATATACCACATTAATAGGATAAAAATAAAATTTGTGGAGCTTGAAGTGTTTATTAACAAGATCATCAAACTCAATAAGGAGAGCCTAAATTTCATAGCAAGCAGCTTCAAGATCCTTCTAGAGGAAAATGATATAAAAAAGAAAACAAGGACACTAAGGAGGATTATAGTGAAGGTTTAGACTCGTTTTGTGTTGAACTTCATAGGCTATCAAAAAAAAGAGATTTGGTGTATGGTCTCAGGGATTTGGCTCAACTTCCCACTCACTAATGTTCCCACTCACTAATGGTTGTGCTTGTTGTTGATATTCTTAGCTAAGATTGTTTGTCATTTTATTGTTCTTTCTATAGTTTTTTGTTCTTCTTCTTTATGATTTAAACTTTTTCCTTCAAGCTTTGTAAGGGTAGGGACCCTTGTTTAACCCCTTTTGATGTTTATCTTTTTTCTTTGATATATTTCCTATGGACTTTGTCAAGGGAAGGCCCCTAGTATAACCCCTTTTATCTTGTCAAAAATAAAATAAAATTGTTGTGTTAAAAATGATGTTAAATTTTATTAACTTGAACATTTACCATGTTTTAGAAAGAACTAATTTAGAAAAATAAAAATATATATAATTGAATTTTAATTTACAATTGAAATTGTGTGCTAGTAGATGACGAACTCTTAAGCTATATGAAGCTACAAAAACAAATTAATAGAAAACATGTTTTATAGGCAATTCATCTATTAAGTTTTTTATTGTTTTATACAATTACATTTGATTGGATGATATTAATTTTTGTTGTTACTTTTCATTCATTAACATGACATTAGTTCAACATATTTAAGATTGGTGAACCAATGGATACATGTGTTAGTAATAAAGATCATTATTTTTGTTATTTAGTTTTTAATTTGTGTATGTTCTTTCAAGTGTTTGAGTAGTGAGCATTACAATGCATTTTCCATTACACAAGTACTTAGATCATAATTTTACTAAAAGTTGATGCAAACATGTTGATATTTGGAACAAATTAGTTATCTTTGATAAGACATAAAATATATAATTATATTTTTATAAAGAGTTTATAACTTGTTATATAAGTAAGAGTTCACTTATGTAAGTGGAAATATATTTATTACAATCAATATGAAACTTTAAAATATATAACCTTCAAAAGCCTACATTATCATTTCAAACTTGTATATAAATAAATAATACAATCTATGTCATATCATGATTAATACGTATGCATTAAAAATGTCCAAATTATCATTTTAAATTTGTAAACAATTAAAAATATAATTCAAAATCATGTCACCATTTTAACATAATATTTTAAGAAATTAAACTCACATCATCTAATTTCAAATATATTATTAAATATTAAAAAAAACGCATTAATTCCATTATAATAACTACCATTACCTTACATATCAAATTACAATTAAATAATATATAAAAATAAATTTCAATAATGAGATCCGGGACCATTCCCCTAGTCGTATTATTCAAAATAGCAAAAAAATATAAATGAATAGATTGTTAGTTGAACTCTATTCACACTCAGTCCTCTTCCTCCTTTTCAATCTTCACATTATGTCTGTGCAAAAGCAGTGGTGGTCGAAGGACTCGAACCTTTGTCGGTAGCCGCTTAAGGTGCCCTGTATTCCTTCACCCCTACCGCCTTAACGCTCGCTATCAGAACAAAGTGGAGCGGCATAGCAAAGTAACACTCCAGCTAATAGTACTCCCTTAACTTATTGCAACCAGAGTTGTCGAGACTAACAAGATTAGAGACAGAACAACCTCATTTATTACAACTGATGGGATGTTTCCTTTCCAGCACAGATTTCCAATGGATAGACTGGACGGAGAAGGGAATAACCACGTTACATACCTACCTAAGTTTTTCTTTTTTGAAGTCATACAAATAATGATCGTTAAGTGGATCATTCGTTATCATGAGAGATGGGTTCTTGTGAACTACTACTCATGAGACATGGGTCAATGAGTTTGACATGTAAAACTACACGGTTGCAATATCATAATTTGACACGCTGTGAAAAATACCTCCTACTTATCAATATGGAAACAGTTGGATTATATAGATGTCAAGCATCTTTGTTTTTATATAGTAGATTACAATAATACGAGTAAGGATACATCTAGATCAGAAGTCATTCCTCGGTTAAGAAGTCAAGTGTAGAGGGAAGAAGTCAAGTGTAGAGGGATTCATCCATCAATTTTAATGTAATGATTAGTGTGAAAATAATATATTTTGTATGTAAGTTAGTAAATGGCATCAACTTAATTTGATTTCGTCATTACAAATTTTAAGGGATTGGTCATGTGATCTACAAGGAATTGAAGTTTTGTTTCAAACTATCATCATCAAAGGATGTCATTATGCTCTTCTCAACACAAACAAACACTCAATATTGCCATCTCAACTTATATGAACATATAAAATGAATTTAATGTGCTTATAATGAAGTTAAAACAATAGAAACAAGCATAAAAATGATTGAACTACCAAAAATTAAGAGATAATACACATGCACAACTAGAGAACAATCTATTGCTTGTGACAAGTTCATTTGAATCAAATGCACAATTTGTCATAGTGAACATTGACTTTATCGCCTGTGAACGTGACAAACTTGTGATTCTCACTTTTCTAGGTATTTCTAAGATTAGGAAGCTAAATCAAATCCTTCACGAGTGTTTTGAACCACCCCTTACACTCTTTAGGACATTTTACTAACTACCATGCATTAGTATCATTCATTTTGGCAGCAATTTGTTCTCCTTGGACAAGTCCTAATTAGTGGCCTCATCTTGACCACAATGGTCCCACATACTTCAACCTAATTTATAGATCACATCTCCCCCTCCAAGAGGTTTTTGGTCCTCAAAATGGACTAATCAAATGTGGGAACTTATTTCCCACTTCTCCCCTAGAAACCTATTTTGTCTTGCTTGGTACTTGCCCTTTTTTCCAATCAACATTCATCACATTCCTCTCACCATGTCTATCATACCTTCTTGTCAAGGGTAACATCATTTTCTAGCTCATTTGACTCCTTAGATGCAAAATATTCTATACATGGCATACCAATGTCAAATATGCTTAAGACAAATCCAATCTAAAAGCATTGATTTCTCCCTACTCCATAATCTAAAAGAGACCATATTTTAGTGGTTTGAGTTTTCATAAAATCCCTTATAATCTCTCTTTTTATAGAAAAATGGTTATCATACCTACTAAGCAAAAAGAATTCATGTGATTCAACCTTGAAACCTCTTTTTAAAAGTTGAGCGAAAAAGACTAATGACCCAACTTCAAAACCTCGTAAATTTGACAATTAATAATCTTGCAGACATATGATTTCCACATTCCATATTGTTATTGCAAAAAAACTATTTTTTAAATAAATACTTATCGTTTTAAAACTATAGAAAGTATTGGGTTGGATTTCTTTAAGTTAATTAAGGTTAACATAGAGGAATATTGACTTGCTAACTTAAACATCCTCAAAATTATTATTAAGAAACAATTGATCTTTTGTTTTTTGGTTTTGAATATATATTTTAATTTTATTATTTTCTAGTTTATTCTAACCCCCCTTTTTCTCTTCTTGTTTTTTGTGTCCATTCTACCCCAACCCCCTCCTCTTTTTATACTGTTAAGTCTACTAACAATTTCATGATTATGTTTCTCTCGTCCTGCTCTCCTCACGATAGATCATGTAATTTGATCCATTGAAGAAAAAAAACTCAACACAGTTAGATCCAGAAATTTCTTAAAATAATTAAAATCTTTTTAATTTATCTACACATACAACCCCAAAATCAAATTTACAATATAAAGAATGGTTAAAATTTTCCCATGATCAAAATTTTAATATAAGAATCTTCCCAAATAAAACTCCCATTTCATAGGAAAAAAAATTAAAAAAATTAATATATATCAATTCTTGTAGAATTATAAATAAAAATAGTACTGAAGGCAGAACCCCAGTCACCCCAATTGCACGGTATAAATTCTATATTATATTAAACTGGGCAAGAATCACGGCAAATTACTGCTACAACGTAGCCAGTATGAGAATCTTCTGTAATTCTGAGCCTAATATATTTTAAAATAGGTAAAACCCTTAGAACACTGCAAGAGAAAAATTATAATAATTATCTAATTCGAAAAGATTTATGCTCATGAAAAACCAGGGCACATATACATTAAAAAAAGCCAATCTATTACTTCAACACTGCCCCTTATTCAGCTTTAGCAAACCCCAAAGAGAAATGGCACATATTGCAGGCTTCAAATTGAGATCTGGAGAGACGAATCATAAGAAAATCCACCTCTCTTATCAATACCCCCAACGCCAGGACCAGAACGTATTATTATACCGAGAATATGTACAGAAAAGCCTAAATACATCTTGTCATTCATCTAGTTGCCTGAATTCCGCAGGGTCCGGGCGCCGGCTCGGCCCTATTGAGCCCCAGGGGCGACCGGAAAGCAGGTCTGCCGGAATTACCTGCCAGAAAAAAATCCTTCATTTGCGAACTGAAATTGAAAATCGCGAGCCGTTCGCGAGGGCTCAGCCTCAGCAGATCCTCGTCCTCCTCTTTAATCTTCACAACTTGGCTGTGCAAAAGCAGCGCCGCGGGATTCGAACCTTTGTCGGTGGCGGCTTCAGGCGCCTTTGCTTCATTCAAAACCAACGCCTTTAGGTTCGCCATCAAGATACAGCAAAACTCCGTCTGATAACGGCAAACGGCAAACGGCAACCAGTGTTGTGTAGACTACCAGAACTAGAAATAGAACAACCTTATATGTGGAATGTTTCCAGCACAGATTCCCAACGGACAATCTGGAATAAGCTCTACAGGACACATATTTTTCAAGCACTTATTCTTGTTTTTCAACATGACCATTCCTAAACACATATATAAACGAATAAATTAGGAAAACGTGGAACACATTATCGTTCCCCTGAGCCGGCAGGTTCCGGGGCATATTATTGATGTTTTGTACAAATTGTCGGTAATAAGGACGAAAAACAGAGATAATGACGAATTCAAATGTAGTTTTGATTTCATCACCAGTTTTTCTCACACAAATCTTTGCCTTACCCCTTAAGTATCTTAATCAGGATAAACGGACAAGAGAAAATGCGAGAATTTCTTGTCGAATATTCGTGCTTTTTCACTGTAGTAGGTAGGCGGAGCCTCGAAGTAGGAATATTAGATGGACCATCTAATTTTTTTAAACAATTCAATAATTAAGTATTAATATTGTTTAATGTTTTTTAACCTTGAATGATTGTAACCCTTCCAACTTTCGGAGTATATATATATATATATAGGGTTTGGAGTTAGTAATTTAAAAAAATAAAATTAAGGGAGTTTCTTTGTGTATGATCTTGGTTTAATTGAACTTTTTGATGTTAGGAATTAAGATGTAATGGTGAAAATTGTATGTCTTGTCATTTTTTTATGTTTTTATTTTGATATTTTAATTTTAATGTAATAATTAACATATAAAATAATATATTTTTGTACAAAAATTGACAAAAGATTTTATTCTAATTTGATTTCACTATTATACATTTCAAGGAATTAGTTCAAATTCTTCAATTTATCCATTCACTATCCTAAACCATTTCTAGTAGTTTGAAACTTACTATGTTAAGTTCATGAACATATAAATGACCCATGAATTTGAAATTTTAAAATAGGTATATTTTGTCCTTTTTTAATAAGTTGTTATGAGTCAATTAGAGCATAACATATTGCAAATTACATGTTAATGTGTTGTATAAAATTTGAGAAAACTTAATTGTTTATGATCATCTTGAAAGTACATCTAGAGAAATATATAGAGAATTTCTATTACACATCATATCACTGCAAGAGTATGGCATTGGCATTACATCAACACTCTATGTATATTGCATGATTGTATGTTGTCTATAATAATTGCTCTATACTATTGAATTGATAACAAGGTTTGGCCAAAGGAAACCATCTTAAACTAGTAAACTCCTAATTGATGTCTATCAACAATACCCCTCTCAAACATAGGTTGTAGAGATCAAGGTGAACAAGATTATGACATCGAAATTGTTGAAGTTCAAATTCAAAAACTAGGTTCAAATCCATACCAAGGGTTCATATTCAAAGTTGTATAGATCAGTTTCATAGTCATGAAATTGAATTGGGGCAAGAGATGGTAATTTTTCTTGAGGCATTTGTCGAACATGTCCCAATTTCTTAGCATATTGGAGAATTAGTTAGCAACATTGGGTTCAACAATATCTCCATCTAATCTAGAGTTAAGTACAATTGATTTTTTATTTAAATTCTATGTATTTATTTCACTAGATTAATAAATCCTAAGTCCTTAGCCTAGGTTAAATTGTTTATTCATTCTAGACTAATTAATGTACAATTTAATATATTTATGTGAGGTATGTTATTCTTCCTTACATAAGAAATTTTGTTGTTAGTTCACTAGGTTAATCAATCCTAGATCCTTATCCTAGGTTAGATTGTTTATTCAATGTAGACTTATTAATTCATTTAGGATATTTAATTGAAGTGTGCTAATTTTTATTTATTTATATTGTTTAGAATAATGTCTTTTATAATGTTAGGTCCATACATTTAATAAAAGTTCATTATAATAAACTTCTTGTAATTTTAAAAACTTTGCAAATTGTATATGAATATATGATGTAATGATAAAGATTCTATAAATATTAAATATTAAATATTATGTCCAAATCATAAAAATGAAGTCCTCATTTATGACCTCACCAACTAAGAAAAAGATACTCTCATCTCTTGTACGCAACTTATCTAAATAATTGAGAAAAAATGATACTTTTTACCATAACACTCTATCATTGAATTTCTCACCAAATTTTAAAAGAAAACAATTCAATTATTCCATATCTATATAGTTTAGACAAATTGTAAGATTCAATTATTATATATAGATTACCATCAAAATTATAAAAAAAATAATAAATATTGTATATCATAACACTTACATATTTTAAAACTAAAAAATATGCTAAATTAAATATTAGTTTAAAAAATATTCACTAACATAATAGAAATATATATATATGAATTGCTAAATAAGATTCCACAAAATTAAACATTTCTTAATAGAAAAACCACAAAACCTTAAAGGATGAGCTTAAATTACTCTTAAATAAATTTTATAACCCATTATTACATAAATCTCTTAGTCGGCAAGGGCAAAGGATATTAATTTAGAAAGGCATTGACTGAATCAAACACATTACTTTAGAAAAAGAAAAAGGTATAAATCATATGAGAATCTCCCAAATGATGTATACAGTGCCTCTTTTTCTAGACGTCATTTTCTCACATGGTATCCAAGGTTGTAGATGAGATTATAATATTAATAATTAGTTTGCATGGTATACGCGTGCTACTTTAGTTGATTTCTTTTACTTGTTCCAGAACATCAAAGATCATGATAACGTAATCACGCCAAGGGTACTCTTTTCCAAAGCACGTTTAGTATCTTAGGGTACATTGAAGATAGTGCAAATGAAAGCACCCCAAGGCCCCTCAAGGGTAAACTAGGGTTAGTTTATTGGTAAATATTTGTTTTATTTTTATTGGTCAAATTTGATTATGGATTATTAAATTATATCATATATAAGAACAATCAATTTGTAAGACTTCTTCCGTCCCATCTTTATAGTTGAGTTGTTTATCTTAATGAACTACTCTTTCTTCATTTGATCAACTTAGCAAAGTTATTCATGAATGACTTCGTGACTTTCCCATGTTTTTTATTTGGGGCAATTAGCGTAGGCTAATTAATGATGATTTTGTGGGAGTATGTAATTTTAAATTAAATATTATTTTAAGAAAGTAGATGTAAAGTGGATAAAGAAATTTAATTTGATGATTGAAGAAATTATATTTTTGGTGAAGATTATGGATTATGGTTTAGGAATTATACCCCTCTATTTTTGTTGCCTTGGAATTTGTGTAAGGCATGTACTCTATATGAGGTAGAGTCTATAGGTCCAAGTTTTTCTTGTTTTTGTATATTTATTCATCTAGCATGACAATCTTTTCTCTATGATTTCATATATGTTCTCTAATTCAATAAACCCTAAGAAAAGGATCAACTTTATGGTCATGTCAATGAACAACAAATTTTACCCTTACAAATGATCTTAAGATGAATATATAAATTATGATTCTTTTTAGTGTATTGATTTGAATTGTTATAAGTATTACTCCTTAAGATGAAGATGGATGTTTGAATGTAAGAGGTTGTGAAATGAATACAAATAAATGCCTTTAAATACAAAGACGTAATAATAATTCAAGAAAACATGTGTTTTGTCATCTGGGTAAGTGCACAAAGATGGGGGGCCAAAAAAGGGTATTAAGTGGCCACTTTTTTTTCTGGAATCGAGAAAGACTGATCTTGGATGAGAAATTGAAGATAGTTACAATCAAAATTTTAAGATGCAAAAAAAAACAAGTTGTAGTGCTCTGAATCTACTTTCTAAACTACTTTTTTAAAAAATGGTAGAGATTAAGGGGTTCCAAAAGGGGGGTCACACAAATTGGTCCCATTTTTTTCAAAAAAACATAACAGAGCATCTAGTGTGGCCCCCCTAAAATGTTAACTTTTTTTATTCTTTTAAAAATCACTTTAGTGAGAAATTAGCTAATACCATGTAGTTTATCCGGGTTTATTTTTCTACTATTTTTTTAATGAATATACATTTTTTCACTAATTTTCAAAGCGGAAACATCTTGAAAAACAAAAATTTGAGTGTGTTTACCCCTAATTTTTTTGAAAACTAATCAAAAATCATTTTTTTAATGTGTAGAATGGAGTCTAGTATTTAAAAATGTAATTTATTTGAAATTTTAATGAACGGTTAAAAAATAAACTAAAAAATACCAAACATTGGTTTTTGACAAAAAATGGATACACTAACAAAAGAAATTAAAAATGAAAGCCTTAACATACTCAAAATATGAAAAAATTACATGCTTGGATAGCTAAGAGAGAACTTAACATTAGCTAGGTGTTTTTTTACTTGACCTTGAAACACGTGCAAACCTAATGAGGAGCACACTCGAGACTATCTGAAATTTATTAGATTCTGAAAAAACACATTTTTGGGTGTTGGAAAGTCATTTCAAGCCTTTGGTTTGGAAATCCAAGGAAAATCCAAGCCAAAAGCTTGGAAATTACCAAAGCAAACCAAAACACAAGCATGTTATAATGCACTCACATTATTTGAATGCATTGACAAAACACAAGTGTGTTATATCGCGTTCACATTTTGTGAATGCATTAACAAAAATGTGAGTGCATTATAACATGATCGTGTTATGTGAATGCTTTCAAAAAATGTGAGCATGTTATAACACACTCTCATTATGAGATCTGCATTAAAAAAAATATATTTTTTACTCTGTATTCTTCTTATCTTTAAGTGAAACTATATACATGAAATAAATGTTTAAGTATAAGTTGGCATTTACATATGGACATTTAATTTCTTATACTTTAAGTTATATTTCATGTATATAGTTTCATGATGTTTGAGAGTGGTTTCGGATCTCTAGGAGTTATAATGCAAATTCTAGCTTTTAGAAGATCTTATAATTTTTCAGACAATCAAATTTCAATAATCATGTCAAATTTTAGTAATCAACAAGTTGTATGATTTTTATCTTTCTATCTCACTCATTATTTATCCCTTACACTCTAGACCTCTCTCTCTCTCACACAATCTTCATCCCTTTATCTAACTCTCTCACCCTTGAGTTCAAGAACTACCCCTCTCTGTCTAATTCTCTTTATCTTCCCTCTTTCCTTCCCTCTCTACTTCTCTCTAGAGTAAAATCACAATATTGTGTCTCATTTTTTCACCAAGATGGACATTATATCAACATTTTTAATTGAATCTTCACCTTGTGATATCTATAGTAGCTAAACCGTTAAGAATTGAAGATGATATGAACTAATGATTTGTGGCAATTTGTGTGTAGATTATAAACATTTTTAAAAAAATGAAATAAATCATGAATCTTTCAACATCTCCTTTAATAACTAATTTTAAATAGTAAACAACATTTTCAAAAAGTAATGTTTATGTCGTCAAACATAACTTTTTTCTTAAAATGATAAAATTCTAATTTTCAAAATATAGACACTTAACCTCTATATCTAGGGCAAGGATATTTTTTCATAATTTTTTGTTACATATTTTTTTAATTAATTTTTGAAGTCAATGTAACTATAATTTGGACATAGGTGTATGTCATCAAACATAATTTGTGTATATATCAAAATCCAAATTTTTTTGGTGAAACAAGGACATCAATACTTAGGGCAAAGGTATTTTTTGAATTTTTTATACAATCATTTAATATTTTTCCACCTTTAAAGAATGAAGAACTTGATGTTCAGTAAAAATTGAAAATTAAATACATGATAAAATGAAAACATATAAAAAATATACCTTTTGGAAAGATCATTTTAAGGGCTCCGATCTTGCAAAATATAATTTATAAATGACTATTTAATACCTCAAAAGTTAAAGAAAAGGTTTTTTTTTTGCCAACATTTTGATAGGCGTGAAGGAGACTCCATTGTGGGTATGATTTAATACTAGAGGGGTTATATCCAAGGGGGTTTGGTTTAAGGGAGTCTTATCTAACCCTCTTCAATTAAAGCACTTTAGATGAAACCTCTCAAGGCTTAAATCATTAGTTTTTCTAAAAATAAGTGATTTTAAGAAAAATTAAGATGTATGAAAGTGAGACACACTATTGTGGCAACACCCTCTATCTCCCCCCCTCTCTCTCCCTAACTCCCTACCTCTCACTCACTCCCTGCCTCTCTCTCCTTTCCTCTCTACTTCTCTCTATCTCCCCTCTCCCTCTCTCTACTACATCTCCCTCTATCACTCCCTACCACTCTATTACTCTCTATCTCACCTCTCTCTCAGGTAAACCCACAAAACTAGTTTACAATTCCAGTGAGGAAGGAAAAATGCAAAAATGATCCTATGAAAAAAGAAATATTTTTAGGGGTTCGCACGAACTAGTGTGTTTGAATGAACCCAAAAGGGGTTCAAATGGACCCTGGTTTGAGCGAACCATATTAAATGATGGGACTCAATTTTTTGCATTTTTCTATGATGAAGATAATTTTCAAGAGGGGGTTTGCTTGAACCTGGGTTTGTTTGAACTCTGGTTCTAGCAAACCTTCAAGGGGGGTTCACTCGAACCTGGGTTCATTCGAACCCCCTTTTTCCCCCTTCTCCCCCTCTAGCACCAAATTTTTGCAAAAAAATTCCCTTGAGTTGAGAATGAAAATGGAAACTTCACAAACCCAATTGGATTATGGTAGTCCTTGGAACGAGCTATCCATCGAATATAATTTTAATATGTTTTGGTTTTATTATGTATTTTATTTTTTTAGTTTGATTAAACATAGGTTTTTCACCAAAAATCAAGCTTTTTGTTCTGCACATGTGGGAAAATAGCATATTATCAAAATAAAATTTTGAAAAATATGTTTAGGCTAGGTGTTGATGTCCTTGATTCAATAAAAAAAAATTGAATTTCGATAAATACAAAAAAAAATATGTTGTATACGGTCTTCCTATGTTTTAATTGTAATTGGTTTGAATTTGAAACTTGATTAAGGAAAAACTATTCAATAAAACACTATGAAACCAAACGAATTGGTTAGATATCATAGTTACAAATATAAATTCAAAAAATATATAATTTTATCCTTCATAGAAAAAATCTATGTTGTATATGGTGAGCATCACTCCTTAAAAATGGTGTTTAGTGATAAAAACTAGTTTTTGAAGGAGATGGAAAAAGAAGTGCAATCTAATTCCAAAAAAATTGAAAAAATATATATTTAGAATCTACAAGAAAAATGTCACAAATCACTAGTTTCCATCATCTTCAAATTCCTCGGAGTTTAGTCACTATAGGTGCCCGAAAGTGAAGATTTAGTTAGCAAAAATCAGTTCAGTGTCTAGTTTGGCCAAAAATTATAAACTAGTATTGTGGGGTCACCCTCTCACCTCCCTCTCTCCCTCCATATACCTCCCTCCCTCTCTTCTTCCCTATCTAATTTCTACCTACCTCTCCATCCATCACTCCCTACCACTCTCTCTCTACACCTCACTATCTCACCTGTCTCTCCATCCCTACCTCTCCCTCCCTCATTCCCTCTCTACTTCTCTCTATCTCTCCTCTCTCCCTATCTACTTATCTTTATCTCCCCTCTCCCTCTCTCTACCTACCTCTCCCTCCACCACTCTCTTTATTTCTCTCTATCTCACCTCTCCCTCCCTCTTTTCTTTCTGAGCTCTACTTCTCTACATCTCATCTCTCCCTCTCTCTACCTACCTCTCCATCCATCACTCTCCACCACTCTCTCTCTATTGCTCTCTATCTCACATTTCTCTCACCTCCCACTCTCTCCCCCCATATCTCTCCTTCCCTCCCTCCCTCCTTCCCTCTCTACTCTCTATCTCCCTAATTCCTCTCTCTACCTACCTATCCATCCATCACTCCCTACCACTCTCTCTCTACACCTCTATATCTCACCTATCTCCCTCCATCCCCCCTCATTCCCTCTCTACTTCTCTCTATCTCTCTCTACCTCTCCTTCCATCTCTAATTATCTTTATCTCCCCTCTCCCTCTCTCTATATACCTCTCCTTCCCTCTCTAATTATCTTTATCTCCCCTCTCCCTCTCTCTATATACCTCTCCTTCCCTCTCTAATTATCTTTATCTCCCCTCTCCCTCTCTCTATATACCTCTCCCTCTATCACTCTCTCTGTCTCTATCTATCTCTGTTTCTCTCTATATCTCACCTATGTCTCCCTCCCTACCTCTTTCCCTATCTACTCTCTATCTCTCCTCTCCCTCCCTCTACCTCCATCTCTCTTTCACTCTCTTTCCCTCCATCTCCCTCTTTCTCTCTCACTCTCTCCTCTCTATCTCACCATTCTATCTCTCCCTCTCTCTCACTCTCTCCTTTAGATCTCACCATTCTCTCTATCTACTTCTCTTTATCTCACCTATCCCTCTTTACCTCTCCCTTCCTCCCTTCTCTCTTCTACCCTCCCTCCCTTCTATCTGTATCTCTTTCTCTACTTTTGTCTCACCTATCCCTCTCTACCCCCCTCTCCCTCCATCACTCCCTACCACTCTCTCTCTATTGCTCTATATCTCACCTCTCTCTCACCTCCCTCTCTTCTTCCTTATCTACTCTCTATCTCTCCTCTCTCTTCCTCTCGTTCCCTCTCTACTTATATGTATCTCCCCTCTCCCTCCATCACTCTCTTTGTATCTCTCTTTGTCTCTCTCTATCTTACCTATGTCTCCATCTCTAACTCTTTCCCTCTCTACTCTATATCTCTCTCTTGATCTCTCTCTCACTATCTCCTCTCTATCTCACCATTATATCCTTCCCTCTCACTCTCTATCTCACCACCATTATCTCCCTCCATCCCTCTCACTCTCTCCTCTCTATCTCACCATCCTCTCTCTCTCTCTCCCTTCATCCCTCCCCTCTTTCTCTCTCCCCCTATGAGGGTTGAGGGTGTAAGGTTTAGGTTTTAAGGTATATGGTTGAGGGTATAGGGTTAAGTGTATAGGGTATAGGGATGAGGGTTGAGGCTGTAGGGTTTAGGGTTTAAGGTATAGGGTTGAGGTTTGAGGGATAGTGTTCAAGGTTGAGGGTATAGGGTTAAGTGTATAGGGTATATGCATTAGGGTTTAGGATATTGGGCATAGTGTTTAGGGTATTAGATTTAGGTTTTAGGGTTTATGGTTTATGGTTCATGGTATTGGTTTTAGGCTTGACGGTTTAGGGTTTAGGGTACAAGGTTGAATGTATAGTTTAGGGTTTAAGTATAGGATTGAGGGTTGAGGGATAATGTTCAAGATTTAGGGTATAAGGTTGAGGGTATAGGGTATAGGGATGAGGGTTGAGGGTGTGGGGTTTATGGTTTAAGGTATAAGGTTGAGGGTTGAGGGATAGTGTTTAGGGTTAAGGGTATAGGGTTAAGTTTATAGGGTATAGGGATTAAGGTTTAGGATATTGGTCATAGTGTTTAGGGTATTAGATTTAGGGTTTAGGGTTTATGGTTGAGGGCACAAGGTTGAATGTAGGGTTTAGAGTTTAAGTATAGGGTTGAGGGTTGTGACTTTACAGTTGAGGCATACTATTCAAGGTCGAGGGTATAAGGTTAAGTGTGTAAGGTATAGGGATTAGGGTTTAGGATTGAAACATAGAAAAATAGGTTCGCTAAAATGAATTGATGAACAATGTACCTACTTCTCTATATTTCATTCAATATGTAAGAAATAATGTGTAAATGAGTAACATAAAATAAACCTAACTGATATAATAGTCAAAAGGAAAGTTTTAAGAGGGTCAAATGTTATGTACCTGTTACAAAAAGTGTTTTTTTGGACCTTGCTGAGGAATTATTCACCCTATGGTGAATGGGTCCTGGCTAGGCTTCTGGAAAATCAATTTTTGGGTTTTGTTCCTCTCAGTCTACACTCTCAAATTCTAGTCAAGCACTATTGAAAAGACAAAAATAAATCCTATAGCTCAGTTTATGTGATTTTACAAGAAAGGTGACAACTTTGATAACTTTGAAAACTTTTTCAAATTTTCTCTCCGTTTGATCTTCAACCTAAAACTTGCAATCACACATCAAAGGAGATAAAAATGTTGTTTGTTAGGGAAAAGGGGTTTTCCTTGGTCAAACCTTGTTTTGGTAATTAAACCTTGTGATGAAATGAAACATGAAAAGAATGATGAATGAACAAAATGCAATGTCACAACTCGCCAATCCTCAATTGAAACCTTGGATAATAAATCTGCAATCTTGTATGAAGTGGCCTCAATAAATGTAGATCTTGATCATAAAACTTGATGTGAAACAATTCCTTTGAAATGCTTGATAGATCTTGAATGCTACATCAACACATTAGTTCAACAACATGCATGATGCAATCCATTTTTGACATGATAATTGGAATTTTGATTGCTGCAATAATATTCTTCAAATCTACCCTTGAATGCCTTGAAATTTCTCTTGAATTTCTCTTGATATCATAAAATTTCTATTAGGACTTGCTCATAAAAATTGCTAGGTGAAACTAAGTGAAATAGCCCTGTATTTATACATATATGAACATTAATTCCTAAAATTCAAATAACACAAGCTGACATCAAATCTAGGATTTGAAATAATTAAAATACCGCTGTAAACATATCCCAAGGGGGGTCCTAGGTCTAAGTGAGGACCCATTCGCCATGTGGTGAATGGATCCTAGGTCATTCACCTAGGACGTGCACTCCAGACAATGTGTAATGTTATGTGAAAATAGGGTCCTAAGACCTAGTGAGAACCCGTTTGTCAAGTGGTGAATGGGTCTTAGGTCACTAAATTGGGACACACACCTTCTGAAATTAAGTGTTGTGTAATGGTATTTATGAATGTCGGGTTTTATCTCTCAGAATTTGCATTTAATTAGGCTCTTTAATATTTGAATTAAAGGGGCCAATTAAGGAAAATTAATCTTAATTAATTAATAAAACTCTAGATTAGTGTGAAGGTGTAGAGATGCATTTTTCAACACCCTAAATAAGGCACAATTAAGTCCATTTAGTGTAAAAGGGCCCTAAACTTAATGTGAATGTGTAAAACACATTACAACACTAAATCAAGGAAACATTAAGCTCATTTTAATATTAATTATTCTCAAATTAAGTAAGGAAAAATGATACTTTTTCATTACTATATTTTTCCCCCACTTTAGTGAGAGTATGACCCTATGTCAAACTCACACTAAATTAGACATTCAAGACACTTATGTATGCAACAATGACAAAGATGCACAATCATAGAACATCAAAGACCAAGAAGAGATTTGGTGCAGGGGCACCCACAGTGTTTTCATGCCTCCAAGGGTTAAGAAGTTGATCTTTTGTTTTTTTTGTATGTTTTCATGTAATAAGGTCTTCAAATACCATTTCATGTTTGTTGGAGTCTAAGTTAGGTCATTAAGTGAATGGAAGTGTCTAGTTGCAAAAAGTGTCAATGTTGCACAATGTTGTCAAATAGCACATTGGTGGAATATGAACAATTGTAAGTTGAAAATTTGGTTGAGAGCCATTATAAAATGGTTTTAATAGTATATTTATTCTTTCTAAACATGGATCCCAAGGTTGGGAAGGTTTTGGAAAGGAATGCAATGAAGAAAATACAAAGTTTGCATGTCCAAAATAATATTTTTCTAGAAAATATGATTGTTATCTGGCTTTGTACGGACTTTAATTTGTATTTAATGATCTAAAATTGATTGGAGATGATATATGATTGAATAAAATTTAATTTTCAATTGTTTTGGTGGTTTTTCATTGATTTTGGATGAAGTTATTGCAAATTTACTAAAACTCGCCTAAATTTGTCCTATGGTTACCAGTTTTTGGGAAAAATGGCATAACTTTTATTTTCACTGTTGGATTTTGATAAAAATTTGAGGAAAGGTTTGTAATAAGGTCCTATTCAATCTCACTGGAGTGATTAGATTAATTATTTTATTTTTGAAAGTTATAGGTGACTTTTCTTTTCATTTACATACATATTTGCCTAATTAGGCATAGTCAAGAAGCGGGACATACAACTTTTTAGGAATTTCGTACAAAGAACCCTACCCTTATTTTGAGATATGTTTAATAATGGCCAAATGGGTATCTGAAACAAGTTTTATTTTTTGGATATTAGCTGAGATTAAAGATTTATGTTCAAAAATGCATTTTTAAAAGGCTACAAGCAAGAACAAGGGTTTGTGAAGGAAAACCCACTTTTTGATTAACAAAGGCATTTTTTTAAGGTTGGTTTGAGTTTGATTACCCCTGCTCTACATCAAATTGGTATCAGAGCCCAAAAAATCTGGACAAGGAAGTTTTGGAGTTTATGTTTTATCCTTTTACAAGTTGAAAAGAAGAGTCTAGATACCAAAAGACTAGGCCAAGGGAAGAGAAAGAGGCATAAGGTGAGGTATCATGAAAACAAGAAGAAACATTGAGAAGAAGCAAGGTGAAATAAATTTTTTTGCAAAAGGAGAATGGAATGTTGAGAAGATTAGTCCGTGGAGATTTGAGTAAGGAGTTAAGAAGCAAAAAATAAGAGAAAAGAAGAGAGGAAAGTGAGATACAGAAGGATGAGAAGGTAAAACAAATTAACATTCAGCAAGAGATAATAGAGTTGATGCACACCTTGGAAAAATTGGAAAAAAAAATGGAACTTAAGATGCATCAATGTCTTGAGAAAGCAAACCAGGAAAGTGGTTGGCATTTACCAATAAGGAAGAAGGTTAAGTGGCCTATCAAAAAAATCATTTAGAGGAGAAGAAGGCAAGAGATGATAGTAGCACCAGACCTTGGAGAGTCTTTGTTGGTGATGGAAGAGAAAAATCCATCTGAAGAAGAGGAAAAATGTGAAGAAAATGGGTCCATTGAAACTCAAGATTTTAATTCTAACAATATTTGTGAGTGTGTTTCTAGGTGCAATAGATGAAAATAAAGATGGAAAAGGGTATAAAGAAAGAGAAGAAGTGCATATAGTGTATGAAGATTGTTATACTAATCTATCACACCATGGTGACAAAGGTGTTACAAAAACAACTAAGGTAATGATAGTATTTTCTAATTTTGTGGACGATGAATGTGTTGATCAATTATATTTCAATGATGATGATGAAGACATAGACGATGGTACTGAGGCATATGAACGAGAACTAGAATTTTGGAGCCTAGAAGTTGAGAAGATGATTAGTAAGAGATGGTGCAAGAAGAAGAAAAAGGATCCAAGGAAAGTTTCAAAGATGAAGGACAAGTTGCAAAAGAATTGGAAGACCATGAAGAAAGAGAAAACCTGCACTCAAGTGGACTTGATTTTTTATTCCCCTTGGGAGTATGGTGCAGGGGCACCCACAGTGCTTTCATGCCTCAAAGGGTCAAGAAGTTGATATTTTATTTATTTTTATATGTTTTCATGTAATAATGTCTTCAAAAATCATTTCATGTGTGTTGGAGTCTAAGTTAGTTCATTAGCTGAATGGAAGTGTCTAGTTGTAAAAAGTGTCAATGTTGCAGAATGTTGTCAAATTGCACATTGGTGAAATATGAATAGTTGTAAGTTAAAAAGTTAGTTGAGAACCATTGGAAAATGGTTCTAATAGAATAATTATGCCTTGTAAACATGGATCCCAAGGTTGGGAAGGTTTTGGAAAGGAATGGAATGAAGAAAATACAAAGTTTGCATGTCCAAAATAATATTTTTCCAGAAAATATGACTGTTATTTGGCTTTGTACAGAATTTACTTTACATTTAATGATCTAAAATTGATTGGAGATGATATAGGATTGAATCAAATTTCATCTTCAATTGGTTTGGTGGTTTTTCATTGAGTTTGGAGGAAGTTATCGCAAATTTACTAAAACTCACCTGAATTTGTCCTAGGGTTAACAGTTTTGGGAAAAATGGCATATAACTCATATTTCCACCATTCGATTTTGATAAAATTTTGATGAAAGGTCTTTAATAAGGTCCTCTTCAGTCTCACTGGAGAGATTGGCTTAATTCTTTTCTTTTTGGAAGTTATAGGTGACTGTTCCTTTCATTTGCATGCATATTTGCCTAATCAGGCCTAGTCAAGAAGCGAAGCAGTCAATTTTTGAGGCATTTCATATAAAGAAACCTACCCTGATTTTGAGATATGTTCAATAATGGAAAAATGGGTATTTGAAACAAGTTTTATTTTCTAGATATCAGTTGGGATTGAAGAGTTATGTCCAAAAATTCCTTTTTGAAAGGCTACAAGTAAGAACAAGGGTTTGTGAAGGAAAATCCACTTTTTGATTAATAAAGGCACTTGTTTAAGGTTGGTTTGAGTTTTATTACCACTACTCTAAATCAAGATCAAACCTTGATTTTATAACATGATGTGGAACACATCTAGATTATTAGTTTACGCTCACTCTAAGGTAGTGAAACTTTAGCCTGTCCACTAGGCGAGTCTTCCAATTAAGTTTCTTAGTGAAAAATTCATGTCTATGTGTTGGCTCTCACCATACAATGAGAAATGCATTCCTATGTGTCAACTCTCATCATACTAACCATACCAAAGCTATCCCTTTGATAACTTCAATAAGGTGCCACAAGGTGCAATGAAACAAAGGGGTGGTAAATGAGAGAATCATATTAGGCTACCATACCATATCAAAGCTATCCTCTTGAAAACTTTAATAAGGCACCAAAATTCAAGGAAAGGCTCCACAGGAAAGCAAGGTTTGTTAAGTGGCCTTGAATTTAGGGTTTCAAGCTTCACAAGGTCAACAAGATGTATTATGTCGAACACTTATGAACATTATGTATAGGTTTTTGTTCAAGGGGATCTTGCTTCATTCGTGTAAGGTCTTTTTCTTAGGGATCATCATGCCTAATGTATCCAAGAGAGGAAAATTCAAGAATAAAAAATTCACAACTTAGGGAATGTAGTGTGTCACATCACCACTAAGAGGAAAATTGTACACTAAGAAATATCTCTCTTGGAGGACTCAAACCCAATGACACCACCAAGAAAATGATGCATCATAAGAAAAAATAAAATCACACCATGAAGCATGCAAAATTTTGAAAGATATTATCGATGTATTCCCCCACTTTTAAGTGGTTGCTAACACCATTGTTGTGAGAAATTGCTTTAAAGTAGCCAATGTTTACTCCTAAGACATGAGAGATTTACTTAGAAAGCCATATGTCCTTTCGCTCACTGCATTGGAGTCATAGGCATTAATCTCACACTTAAATCACCACACTTAATCAAATTCACATCTTTCGCACACCTTCTATAGATCCACATACATCTCCAATAATTTATCTTTCTTATATACCATCCTCGACCTAAACAATCCTAATAAGGTCGTCCTTAAACAAATGTATGCAACTAAAATGTGCAACACCAAAATAGGTCGGTACCAAACACCTCCATGGTGGAAAGAAATGAAGACCATACCAAGGGTTAAATAGGACTCAAATCCACATCACCACACTACATAATACATTCACAATCCATGAGGTACCTCTACAAATAGCACTAGTATGCCAGGTCGACCAAACTTGAACTAACACTACAAGTGACCACACACATACTTCTCCAAGTCATGAAAACCACATAAAAAAACTTCATAGCATCCACACAACATCTCATAATATTCCAGCATCATCAAAATATTTTGTAACTCTACCACAACCCCTTAAAACAAAGAACACTATCATTCTGTGTAACTAGACACATTGCCACAAAAAGCAACTCAATAACCAACTTTGTGGAACACCTCAACACCTAAAACCTCAAGGAAAAGTAGATACATACAATATAAGCATGTTCCAAAATCTTCAAGACAAGAAACTTTACTGTGGAGAAATCTGGAGCAATCTCATTTCTCCCAAACAACCTTCTACATAGATAGACAAATTGTCAAACACATATTTCACTACAGAGTGATCCAAAAATTGAAACTCTAGGTATAGAGCCTTTGAAAACATTTGATCATCATATCTAAACCATATAGGCATATCTTCACCCATGAGTAAATGTGAAGCACAACATTGAACACACCTTTGTTGCACTGAACACTCTATTATTCAAATGATCTCAAAAGCAGTTGGAAACCAAGTGAACTAATTGCAAATGCAACAATTACTTACTCCATACATCAACGACATCACAATAACATAGCACAACACACACCAACAATCTCCCTAACCAAATGAGGCTTCCAACAACCTCTACAACTATAGTGTAGGTTGACAACAATGACAACACCAACAACATTGTGTTGACATCAATGAAAACACCCAAACAACTCAAGCTTCCAACAAGTTACTACAAGTTGTCTTGTAGGATAACCATGAAAAGGGTAGGAGATATAAGATCCCAAAATCTAACAAGGTAAATAGAGTAAATAGAGTCATTATCATATGTAGTTAGCTAATCACATTTATAGGATTGACTTATTCACACCTAGCTTAAGTTTGCATAGGTTTCTTTTTCTTTTGTCTCACTTCATATGGTTTAGACATGTGTCATCGTGACTTGAGGCACCTATTGACACTTTTTTGCACACTTGTCAAGTGATCTCACAAGTGTCTCATATTTGGAGGGGTAGTTATAGTTTCACTACTACCTTCTCACCTCCACATCCTTGTGTATATATGAAAGGCTTGATCATTTATTTACACTATTTATTGTATATTGATAGAGATACTATTATACTTATTTTTCTCACTTATGGAAGTCTATTTCATGCTCTTGATATTATCATTTTGCAACATGGTATCAAAGCCATGAGAGCACATTCCTTCCCACATCAAGGTGACTCCCACACATAGCCCTATCAACAAAGAATCATAGAGCCAAAAAAACACCACCATTGAATCCTGAAGGCTTGGGAAATGAAAACATACCTATCAATTTATCAATTTATCAATTTTCATTTTTTGTAATTTTTTGGGCCTTTGTGCCAATTTTATGAAAAGTTAAAAAAAAATAGCAGAGGGTCAATTTGACCCTCTACTCATCTACTAATTGGGTAGAAAATTAAATTTCAACAACTTGGTCTTGTTGCAAGAATTTTTTGGCCATTTTGGCCTATTTGCAGGACCTTTTCCATTGTTGCATGTAGTTTGTGGCCTTCATCAACTTGTTTGTAGGGTTTTATGATTGTTTTCTTGTAGAGAGTTTCATATTGAAGTCAATAATAGAGGTTTTCAATCCTTTGGCATAAAGGATACCAGACATAAGCTCTATTTTATAGAGACCTTGCTTGTGCCTCTCACTGGCTTGTTCAAGGTGCTAAATGTTGAAGACTACGTGAATATATGAACTCTTTCTTTTCTTTGCACACTATACACCTCTACTAGCTTCCACATATCCCTTAGAGGCATCAACTATGGCATAGGAACTTAGACATTGTTCATCCATTGAGAGTGCCTATAGGAGTGCATTCTTATAGCTTGTGGCCTTCTTAGCCCTTGTGACCTCTTCTAACACACGACCCCTCACTTTGCACATCGATTCTCTTCAATAAGAAGTGGTAAAATTTGTATTTCTTGGATTACAAATTTTGAAGGGAAAATCCAACATTTGGCTTAGCCATAGGCTCCACAACTTCCATGCTTGGCCCACTCAGTTCCCAAGTCACCTAATGATCTGCATGAATATCCTTCTAAGAACCCTCAACACAATTTTTTTGTTTTCAATCACTAGATTTTGAGTTTCAAAGAGGCCTCATTTCATTCTACATATGGTACATTGAGGTGGTGGGCTATGTTCTCTTTTTTTGGGAAAAACGTTTTTTGCTCTATGGTAGAATTTTGAGCACACTATGTTTCTAGCCTCCACTCTTGCAATCAGCTTGTAAAGCTTGTCTTGCATCTTTTTGGGGGGTCTACATTAATATATAATACACTTTTTAGGGGTTTGGTAAGGAAAAATTTAAAGTTCCTTCTTGTGTGTGCATCATGGATCCAAAAATTGACTTGTTAGCACCACATAATTTCCACACTTGGAAAGTCAAAGTACACCAACTACTTCAATCTAAGGGATTATAGCAAATTATCAATGAGAAACAAATGCAATTTACTAGAGAGTTTGAGAAGTTTACTTATTGGAATAAGTTAGAAGAAGCAATGGACTAATAGGTCTTCTTGTTTTCGATAATTCACAGTTTCACAATTGTGCAAATCCTAGGAAAATATGGGATAAATTTGAATCTCTTTGGTAACATTGATGAGTTTAAGATTCTACAATTGGATGCAAAATTAACTACATTGTCTCCTAATTCATTTCCATCTACTCAAAGTTTCTTGGTTTAGTTTGTCTTTTATTTCTAGACTTCAGGGTTGTGGTAAAAAAATAAGCAAGGAATGTGTCTTCTTGATTTTGTCAAAGCTAAAAGGTCCTTATCAAATGTTTACTTCTTTCTACTGTATAATGGATGCTTTTGGAACAACACATGTAATGCCTTCTTTTGAGAAATTTTTTGATAGACACAAAAAAATACAATCTAAATTAATCTCTATGGATGCTATCACCTTTTCAAAAATTCAAGAATTAGTTGCTCAATCATATAAGTAAAATAAAAAAACTAAGGATCAAGCTAAGGGATCAAAACTAGACACTTCATCAGATTCATCTCCCTCATCAAAAGGGAAAACTAATGAATTGTTACAAAAAGGAAACTGATGACTTGTTCTTCAACAAACTCAAATTCAATTGCCTAAGACAAGTAGTTCTTCCCTTTTAGTATCCACATCATCCATATTTTTAGAAAATGATAAGAATAAGGGTATGACACTCATTGCTTCTGCTTGAACAACACATCACATAAGTCTTCTTCTTTTATTGTACTACATCACTATTTTCCACATTTAAGCCTTATTCATTCCCACCAATATTGATGGCGAATAACACCTATATGTTAGCTCTTGGAAAAGGATATATTGAATTTGGAAGAGGAACATTCAATGATGTACTTTATGTGCCTTTCTTATATCCAATAATCTCCTTTCCATTTATCATATTACACATAGTGACAAAAGAAACATAGTTGATTTCACACCACATTTTGTGATCATAAAAAATTGTAGAGTAGAAATATCATTTCCATTGGTCATTTTTCTCATGATTCCATATCATATTCCTTTTATTTATTTTGTTTTATCTACTTTGATGGTGGTTTGAGTATAGATGACACTAATACCTTCAACATGCATAAGGAGGTGTACAGTTTGGTTATATGAACCTTGGAGTTCTATCCTCCTCATTGGTTCCTTCACCTTACAATGATATCACATCTCCAAGTCATATTCTACTTCTTTAGTATTGAGTGTTTCTACATCATTGGTTTCTCACGATTCAAGGAAATACAATATTCACAATTGTGTTACCACTATATTTGATTGGTATGATTACTTACATGGCACATCAAAATTATCCAGTGAATCCCATTTTACAGAGTTGGCAGGAAACTTTGATGGGAACCACATCAACACTATTGTAAACCCATCTACATCTTTGGTTTTTGTTCTACATCAACTTTTGTATGGAGGTTTTGAGTAGATTTCAAATATTTCACCATTATCTTTGGATATTGTGCATCATTTAGAGACTTCTATTCTTCTCACATGGGAAGATGTCATGTGCACCTATCTGCAGTTTGTCTTCTTCCATGAGGAAGAAATTTCGTTTGACATTCAAGCATCACATTTTTCATTCTTCTTCGAGTGTCACTCAATACTACAGGTTCTATAATCTTATGAAGGGATCTATAGTCTCTCTCTATCTATCATATGGGGAAAAAATTTCATATACTTATATGATATAAGTAGTCCTTGGGGGGTCATCATGAGTCCTTCTTATAGCTTCTTCACTTGTACATTTTATTTCATTGCAATTGCATCGTTTCTCTTTTTGGAGAGGGGTTTTCATTTCTCACTAGGTTTTTCTCCTTTACTCCACTTTATGAGATATTTGTACATTAGTACCTAACATGGCCTCATAGTCAAGACTCATAATTAGTGCATACATTACTCCCTAAGTTGCACTTAAAAGGGGTGTTAGTGTAGATAAAATCATTATCATACCTAGTTAGCTAATCACCTTTCTAGGATTAACTTATTAACACCCAACTTAAGTCTACTTAGGTTTATTTTTCTTTTGTATCACTTCATATGGTTCATAAATGTGTCCTCATGAATTGAGACACCTATTGATACTTTATTACACATTTTTCAAGTGAGCTCACAAGTGTCCCATCTTTGGAGGGGTAGTTAGAGTTTCACCCTTGCCTTCTCACCTCCTCATCCTTGCCTATATATGCAAGGCTTAATCATTGTATTTACACACTCTTCATTATATATTGGTAGACATACTATTGTGCTTATTTTTTTCTCTTGTGGAAGTTTGTTTCAAGCTCTTGATATTGGCATTCTTCAACATGTACTATCACACTTCCTCTCTTATAAACTTCCTTGAAGATATAAAATGACTAAGGAGACATTTAGTTGCAAATATCTACTAGAAATAAGCTACCTCTTTGTGATTTGTAAAATGAGCTACTCAATAGGTGATTATAAATGTAATATTTGGAACCTTAGAAAATGGTTAGAATTCCTAGTAATGTGGAAATAAGAAATGATTAATCATTGTTCTAGAAAATGAATTGATATTTCTAACCTTTTTCTTGGTAGTTGAATCCTTGTGAGAATTATAATAAAAATAAGATCTTATTAATATTTCATGCACTGTAAGTAGGAAAAGTGATCCTAGATCCAATTAGGTTAACTAGGATCATCTCCTTAAATAACTTGACTCCACATTGAAACATAAACCAACTAGGGTTTATATGATTGGCTTGCTACCACAAGGGAGAGCCAACCTCCTAGGTTTTATGTTGTCTTGAGTTGTAAAAGAGATAATTTTGATTTGTATGTTAATAATCCAATTTTGACATGTAGCTCTAGATTTTAAAACTATAATTTATTACATAGATGAAATTGAAATTTCAAATATAGAAAGTAGATATGAAGAGGTAAGAGTATTGTGCACCTGTGACATAAATTTGAGGCTAAACTTAGGTATAGGGCATGTGAGCCCCTAGATTGGCCTCCTTTTTATCATATTTGCAAAGTCTAAACTGTGGATTAAGGTTTACATTGTGTTTTTTTAGACTGTTACTTGCTAAAACCTCTAGATTTGACCTGCAAACATGAAAAGAGGGGGAAAGGTTGTTTTGTATAGGGATTTACTAAGTCAAACCCCATTTTAGTATTTCTATCTCCACATAAAATAAATGATAATGATCAAGATGGCATGCCCCAGGTCGAGCAGAGGTCAAAACAATGATAATTGATTGAAATGATAAATGATAATGTTATCTTGATGAAGTGATGTCACATAAATTGCCGCAAAAGTTGATTGAAAGATGTCTTGATTGCTTGATATACCTACAAAAGATTAGTTCCCAAAATATAATAGATTGATGTAACTAGCATGTAGAGCACAACTCAAAACATCTTCATGATTTAGCATGACTGATCATAATATCTCCTTGCAAATAATTTAATTCATTCTTCTTGATGTATTGAAAACTTGATCCTAATTGATTAAAGTGTTATATTAATGTTGCTAAATCTGCCCTTGAATTGCTTTGGCTGATTTTAGGATCTTCAATTTTCTCAATAGGTTTTCTAGTTGTGCTTCTAGGATTTGAAACAAAAAAATGACTAGTATTTATATATAATTCTTCTAATTTCTCAAAAATCAAATACTGATAATCGACAAATGAAATTAGAAATTCAAATAATAAAATGCCAACATTGACATATTTAGATTGGATCCAAAATGGGTTGTTCAAGGGCGTGGGTGATCTAGACCAGACCCATCCTTTTTAGGGCCTAAAGGGTTGAGGAAAGGATTAAATTATTACATTTATTTCCCATGTTTTATTTTTCAAGATATTCATAAAACGGGTAATCAAATGCATAATTAGGTCCAAGAACATAGGGGGAGCTAAACCTAGAGTGAAAATGTCAAGGGTGATAATTTTCAATGCTACAACATTAACCAAGTTGAAATCCCATGAAATAAACCAAAATGATAGCCTAAAAATGGTATGAAGATCACCTACATCTAAAAATTTAACCACCAATTTATAGTGACATGACATTCTCCATCATTCACCTTTGATTTTGAACTTGGATTCTTCGAGAGTGGAAAAAATCATATTTATAGTTATAAGAGTTAAATCAAGCACTAATGACACTCCTAGGAAGACCCAACAAGTGCAGGAAGTGATCTAGAAGAAATACAAAAATGTTAAGTACAACATGATGAGAGAACAAGACATGCAATATTTTAGGCTACGACTAGAGGTAAAAAATGGATGGGTTAATGGAAGTTCTATTAAAGTTCAATTATACTCCCCAAAAGAGGTGAAATGAAATATGAAATAAACATGGAGAACTTGTAGGGAAGGTCTGAAGGTATGCAAAACTACATACTAGGATAGGATGTCCAAGTTAAAAAATAGGATGTTCAAAAGCTAGCTTGAACTCTGCACAATAGGAAATGAATGGAAAAAGGTGTCCAAAATCCTTGTAGGATTTCAATATACAAACTTGGAGATGGAAATGAAGTTGGGATGCCCAGTTAAAGTATGCATAAATATGATAGGAGGGGACACAATAAATACATGCAAGACTAGATGGAAGGGGAGGAAAGGCATGAAAACCCTTGTATGAATTCTATGTAGGAATGGAGGTCAAAAATCAAATACAAGAGAAATGCTTAGATCCACATTGAGATATCATAAAAAGGTGAGGTGAAGGGAAACAAAGGGATGGAAAGGCCTAAAAGATCATATAGAAATTTTAAGTAGGACTAGAAATTACAATTGGATGTTGGATGGTAATGAAATGTATCATTCCACACCAAAAGTCTTAAACTTATAAAAAAAAAAAAAAAGATAAAAAAACACCCCAAAATTAGAATTTTCTTAAGATTTTGTAACTTCCAAGACATGATAGACACATGGGGGATGAAAGAGAACACTAAAAAAATGGCAAATGGAAACCCATACAAAAATTTCTTAGATTAGTTATATGTTGTTGAAAACAAGGTGAAGGAAAGCTACAATATGAATTTATGCAACTAAATTCAAATCTGAAAATAAGATTACCAAATCAGAATTAAAAATGTGATTTCACATATATTAAAATATAAAAAACAACAAACAAAATGTGACACTATATATACGTGGAGAAACCCTTTCGGGAAAAAAACTCCACACAAGAAAAGAGGGAAAGTATATTATTGATCTTCAAATGAGAGTAAACAAGAATACACTCCACTATTGATCTTTGATCAACCTAAAAAAACCTAAATACCTATAATATAACTTAACCTAAAACTACCATCTCATGGCTCTAATTTATAGAAATCGTGGGGGCTAAAACCATGAATGGTAAACCAAAACAAGATATGTACAAAACCACTTGAAAAAAAAGCCACACCCCTCTTCATGGACAATTGAAAGACATAATAAAATATTAAATGGAATTACAAGACTTCCACATGGGTGTCTAGCCCACAGCTTATCCAACTCCTGACTTTCTAGATGCTTCAATGACCTTTTCGATCCATGATGGAACACAAACAAATACCTTTTCTTCTCCAATATTGGGCACCCCATCCAAGACCTTCCAAATTTCATTATGGATGCCTAAGAAAGATGCCTTATCCATTTTTGATGTGTAACCTCCATTCAAATTAAAAACCTCTCTTTAAAATATAATTTCAACATTGCCAAAATTTAATATTTTTCTCATGTCCCCTAGAACACATTCTAAGTAACATGGAGACATACAAGTGACATAGGATTACAAGGTTAATTTCACCTTATCCTAACATTCTCCCACTTGACATTATACATTGTAATCCTACACCAAGATAACTTATCCATGGTCATTGGCTTCGTAAAAGAATCTACAACATTATCAAAAGTGTCATCCTTTTCAATCAAGACCTTACCATTCTCAACCATTTCTTGCACAAAGTGATACTAAACATCAACATGATTAGCGTGAGCATGATACATAAGATTTCTAGTCAAGAAAATATTACTTTAATTGTCACATCCAATCATCACTATTCTGCAATCAAAACCAATACCATTACCAAGCCTTTATAACCATACCACCTCCTTAGAGGCATGCGTAGTATCCATATAATTTGATTTAGTGGTGGAAAATGCAACTGTAGGATGCCTCTTACTCATCCAACTCACTGCACCTCCAAAAAAAGTAAATACATAGTCACTCGTGGAGCTTTAACTATCCAAGTCACCTACCCAATCTGCATCAACAAATCCTTGTATGTCTAATGCCTTGACCATATCATCAGTACCATGATAAAAGAAATACTAATCAAAGGTACCTCACAAATATATAAACACCTTCTTAACAAAAGTCCAATGCTCTCTAAGTTAGGGTTATACATAATCCTGCTTAGAACTCCCACTGCTTGGGCTATATTTGGTCTAGTGCAAACCATTGCATACATCAAAATACCAATAGAACTAGCATAAGGAATCATAGAAATATCCTCAAAATCATCATCAAAATTAGGACACATATCTAAGCTCAACTTAGTACCATCTAGAAATAGAATACTAATTGGCTTACAATCATGCATGTATTGAACCCCTGCAAAATGGTATCAACATACTTACTTTGACTTAAACAAAGTTGTTGTGACCCTAATATTTGCTGATCTCCATCCCAACAATATATTTTACAACCCCCAAGTCCTTCATATCAAATGTGCCAAAAAGTTGTGTCTTGAGTTCACCAATCATCACCTTGTTGTTACCAATAAACAACATATCATCAACATACAAGACAATAATTAGAATCCAAACATTAATAACCTTAACGTACACACAATGATCCTCATTGCTTCTAAGAAAACCCAAATCCAATGCAAAAGAATCAAAAATTTGGTATCACATCTTGGGTGATTGTTTCAAACCATACAAAGATCTCTTCAATCTACAAACTAATTGCTCTTTTTATTTCACAATAAAACCGTCAGGCTATTGCATATAAATTTCCTCCTTAATATCCGCATGTAAGAAAGTAGTTTTAACATCTCTTTTCTCTGTCTCAAAATCACAAGCAACAACAATAGATAGTAAGAATCTAATAGAGGTGAATTCAACAACATGAGAGAAAATTTCACCAAAATCAACTCCCTCTCTCTAGGAGTAGCCCTTAACCACTAATCTAGCCTTGTACCATACTAATTGACCATCTACTCCAAATTTATTTTTAAATATCCATTTGCAACCAATGCGCTTCCTTCCTTTGGGAAAACAAAGGAAATACACAATGGTAATCTGGTGGGTTATACTTGCCATTTGGATTTTGTTGTCTTGTGGACCTCCTCAAGGTAGGAGTAATAGGCTCTACCTGTTCTTCTCTATACTCATCCTGCACATCCTCTAAACTATCTGAACCCTCTTCTTCTTCTCCATCCTCAGATCCATTTGATCGTTCTTCTACATGTTTATCTTCCTGCTTCTCAATTTATTTGTCTCAAAGTGCACTATTTTTGTTTTATCTTTCTCTTTTGGGTGTTCTCCTTAGTAAGCTCTAAACTCCCTAAAAACCACAACTCTAGAAAAGATTATTTTATGAGTTAGAGGATCCCAAAATTTATAACCTTTTACATTCTCATTGTAACCAACAAAGATGCATTTCTAATCTTTTGGATCTAGTTTAGATCACTTTTCTTGAGGCACATGAAAAAAATCCTCACAACCAAAGACCCTTAAGTGTGAAATAGACAGATTTCTACTTATCCACATTTCATAAAGGGTTTTACCAACAAGATTTGAACAAGGAGATTTATTAATCAAATAACAAGTAGTACCAACCGCCTTTACCCAAAAGCATGTATCAAGCTTAGCACCACTCAACATGCTCCTAGCTCTTTCCATCAAGGTTTGGTCCATTCTTTTTGCTACCTATTTTGTTGGGGGAGTATAAAGAGTAGTCTTCTACCAAACAATACCTACACACTTACAAAATTCATTGAATTCCCTGGGACAATATTCACCCCCATTGCCAAGTCTCAACACTTATATTATAATCTGATTGCTTCTCAACTAAGGCCTTAAATTCCTTAAACTTAGTGAAAACTTCAAATTTAGAACATATAAATAAATCCATGTGTATCTCAAGAGTCATCATCAATGAAAGAGACATAATACCGAGATTTACCCAAAGAGTCAACATCCACTGGTCCACATACATCCAAATGAAAGATCTCTAATAATCTCTTTTCCTTATTAGTTCCATTAGGAAATGAAGTTCTATTCATTTACCAAACACACAATGATCATAGAAATCATTTTTTCCAACAAAATAATTAGAAATACCGTCAACCAACTTTTTATTAAGAATGGTCTTAAGACCTTTTTCACCAATGTGACCCAATCTATGGTGCCACAATATACATGTGTTTTTAGTGCTAGTTACATTGAAAGAGTTACATAAAGTAGAGGCATCTAGCCTAAACAAAGTCCCTATTTGAGATCCTTTAGCTATCACCAAACTCCCTCTTACCAACTTGCAACCAAACTTGTCAAATGTCATATGCTTTTGTAGGTCCCTAAACATGTTGTTTGTGTGTAATATGGCAAAAGAGATGGTTAAACATCTTTTGGTCAAATACCCATTCACAATGAGATTTTGGCAATAATTGTGTGCTAAATTGGATGGTTAGGAATCTTACCTAAGGATCTCCTTGAAATTTTAAGATCATGGCCCATCATTCAAAAAATAATGAATTCTCTTGTTTGTCTATTGTACGTCCACTCCTTATTTGGGAAGTGTAGAAGGAAAGAAATAGATGCATTTTTTTGGACAACTAATTGGACGAAGAAAGATTTCAACTAAAGCTAGAAGCAAAATTGAAGAAGTAATGGTAGCAAGGTTAACATCACATGGAGCAAAGAAAAAGGTATTCACCTCATGGGATAACAAGATTCTACAAAGATAGAAAGGGTTGAAAGCCTCTCTTGTTAAAGGGGGATAAATAATTAGCTCTTTTATCAACCCATCGGTAGGTATCAAGTGGAAGACACCTCCTAAGAGACCATGAAAACTTAATTTTGATGAGGCTACTAGAGGCAACCCATACCCTTTAGGTGTAGGGAGTATTATTAGAGACGTGAATGGTGGTCTCTTCTTTGTAGTCTCAAAAAATTGAAAGAACTAATAATGAAACAAAAACCCAAGTCATTCTCTTGAAACTACAGATATACAACTCATACAATATAAACACAATAATAATTCAAAACGATTCTATGACAATAATCAAATTAACAATATCTTGAAAGAAACATGCCCACTTCTCAATTTCTTTATAATATATTCTATCCAAGTAAATAAACTTCTTACCAACTAGGATACCATCATTAACAATATAGTTAAGACATGAACCTAATTCAAAAAGCTTGATTGCCATATGCCACCAAAGATTATGGAGCCTTTTCACAAGGCCAACATTTGCCCTTATGATTAAAAATCAAGGAAGATTGCACTTCAAAGTGGTTGTTACTCAAAGTTGGCAGCTTAGGTGGACTGTCATAAACTCCATAGTTGGTACTCATCACACTCTTCACAATTAATTGGCCCTTGTAATAATTTCCTTCTTCCCGTTTGTAAGCCACGTGTCATGGATACGATGGTTTCAAAGAACTGCCAAACAAGCCTTAATCAGATTAGTTTGAATTTGCATTACCTACAAAGCATAGAATAAGAAAAGTCTTAGTACTTAGCGATGACAGCCGACATTTCCTATTCAATTTGATTTTACCCCAAAGGTTTCCAATGTGTCAAAACTATATAATACTTGATTGTTGTAGGGCACGCGCTTGGAATTTTATATAACGACAGATTAAGGTAAGTGACAAAAGACAATAAGTAATGAACACGCATATTTCCAAAGTGCATAAAGTATCCTATGCTAAAATCAAGATTTTTGTACTATATTAAAATTCAAATAATAATTAAAAAAAAATCAAATAATAATTTATGGGTTGAATTTAATTTAATTCTTAAATTTTAATAGATATATTTAAAAAAAAATATTATTTTTTTATTAACTAAATTTAATCATATCATCATTCAATTATTGTCATTAAAAACATATGCATAATATAATTAGAGCACTTAATCAAACCCTATTCTAATTATTTGTCTTGAAGTAGTTGGTTTTGAGAATGCGTAGGAAAATGAGTTTGGAATAGGACATTATTGGATCTTTTAATCTTTGTTTTTGAATCACGAGTATTGAAGGTTTTGAATCACTTTCAATTATTTTTTTTAATTTTAAGATTTGTTTAGATTATTTTATAGTTATTATTATTATTATTATTTTCATTCATTCATTTTTATAGTATTTAAGATTATTTTGGGTCAATTTTAAGATGCTAGATTAATTTAAAATTTAAATTTAAATTTAAATTTTTTATTAATAGTTGCGAGTCAATTCAACATATATTTGTGTTATTAGTATATTTTGATATTTAAATATTTATTTGTTCAATTAATTGATATGTTTGATAAAGTAAATTTATGTAAGAATAAGGAATAAACATTTTAGTTACATTTAGACTTAAAATTTAAAAATGACACATTATATTAGAATCATGCACATCATGCGCATATTTGTGAATGTTGTTTATGATCTTTTTCTTAAAGTAATAAAGTTGGTCTATATAAAAATAGATCCAAGGAAACTGAGCTCTATTTATCCAACGATCTCCTCAAGGTGTTTGTAAATAACATTTTGATAAACTTAGATACAAGGTGAAGGTGTACAAAACTTGTTGAACTAGAATTATTCTTGTATACATGTAAATTCAAACCCTAAATATTTTGAATATAAACCTAACAAATCATAAGCTTATACAAAACTCAATACTTTTTTTTTTTTTTTTTTAAACATAAATTTAATATCTATAAGAAATAAATCTAATATAAATCAAAACTATTTATAAAAATAAATGTATATATTTATTATATTTAATTTTTAAAAATACAACTTTAATTTATCACTCAAATTATTTTAATTAAATTAATTATACATACAAACTTATTATTTATATTTATTTAATTAACCTAAATTTTATGTAAAATAAAATTTATTCCCTTTTAAGATTTATGAATGAAAGGAATAATAATGAATGTAACCAAAAAAAAGTGTTCTTTACCCTCTAACCAAAAAAATAATAAACATTAAATTTTCTTATATTTTCTAAAATATTTAGAAAGCATAAAGGACATGGATCCAAAAAATACCTATAGATATAATAAAGTTTTTAATCATTTCATTTTCGAAAAACAACCACCTAAAAATGGGTGTTTTCCTTATATTCACATATTTGAGGACCACCACTTAGACATGATTGTTGTGGTAAACCCTTTACAACAATGCATCGGAGTGATATGGATTAGATAGGTAACCTTTGAATACAAATTTTTAATTTGGTCAAAAGTTTTCTATATTGCTATTTATTTTCTAGCACCATATAGTAAAGCTAAAGCTAGAAGATTCTTTAATGTAAGACACATTTCCTTTTATATATTCAACTTAATCACATATGTGATGTTGGACTTCATATTAAAATCAATATTTTTGAGTTTTTTAATTGAAAACTATAGTTTGGATTTTATAATATAATTTATTGATTTGAATTTTTTTTTTTCAAAATATTAGAGAGAATAAATAAGGAGTATATTCATTTTGGAATTTAACTAAACATGTTTTAAAGTAGATTATTTCGGTTCACTTTTCTTTCTCAATCTTATTCTATATATTCTAAGTTTATGCACACTTTAGTCTGATGTTACCTAAATGTTACCTAAGTAGACGGTAATATGCATATATTGTACATTACCCTCTTATATGATATTTAAGTAGTTGTGTTTAGATTATTTATAGTTTTAATAAAAGTGATGACTTTAATTTGTAAAAATTAAATATGAAACTACTAAATTTTTTGTCAATTTGTTTGGATTGCATATTATTATGCCTTGACTATTCCAAATAAATGGTGTGTGCTTTAGTGAGTATGAGTAGTGGTTGCATATATATATATATAATTTAATGTAAATAAATCATGTATAGATGTTTAGGATCCAAGTCTAATGGATATTAGGATGGTGTTGGCTCCAGATGAGGAGAAAAGTATGCTTGTAGGAGTTTCATATTGAATACTAGATGTAAGACTAGATATTTTAGGTAGATTGAAAATGAATATATTCTGACCAATTGTGTAAGATGGTGTATGGACTACAGAAAAATGGTTTATCTTCATGCGTGGACAATTACACCATTCTTTTGGAAATAAGACCAAATTTTTTCACTCATGGTTCAAATTCATTAGGTTTATCATGTGCATTATTTTATGCTTTATATTTTTGTTGTTTGCGTAGGAACATAAGTTGAACCTACACTTTATCCATGTTTCACTCTTGTGAACATTATTGTATGTGGATGGTGCATAATCGGATATGTGCAAGGGTGCCACTAGTTGGAATCCAAGACATGTTTCAAAATGAATATGCCTCATAGAATTATACAAAGTTTTTTTGTATGACATTTTGAATGTGTAATATGATTTCATCCAATATGCATGATTACACACATTTTAGATTCATAAAATATATAAGACCATGTCATTAACCACCTCTTTTTGGAAATTCATCTCTAAATAAAAAGTTGTGGATTGATCCAATTATATATCTAATCTTTCCAACAATGATCATAAAAAAGGTTGATAAACCTATCATTATGGTTAGAAATAAAGTATATCAACAGCCCTTGAAATAAACTTAAACATGATTGAAAAAAGACATGTATTCTCTTTAGAGTTAAATGTTTTTCTTACTCGAAATCATGATAGGCATCTAAAAACTATGTCTACCAAAATAAATGTAGATTCATCCTAGTTATTTTTATAGATAGTCCATCCACAAAATCCATGTACCCAAGGCCTTTTAACTACCCTTAGAGACATACACATATCTAACTTCTTGTTCATGGATCTAACAATGCAACAAGGAATATAAGACTTGATATGGTACTCAATGCTTTTCACTTATAAGGAAAATAGATTTATATGTTGTAATACAACCAATATCTTGGTAACACTAAAGTGCTAGTTGGTCTTGGAAAAGTATGCCTCCCATATGAGTCTTTGGTAAGGTGCACCTCTAAGAACATAAATATGTTTGAGGTTGTAGAGAAGCTTGTTAGAAAAGTAGAATTTGATAGCCTATTTCCTTTTTGTTAGCATGGTGTAGGTCTATGTTAGGTCTATATCTACTAACTAGAGAATCTACTAGTTGGAGAAATTAGAGTCATGTAATTATAGCATTGCAAACAATGAGCCTATATAATAATAGTTTAATATAATTTAATATATTACCTTATTATATTTCCTCTTCTTGTACTTGATTACAAGATGAAACTAATCAATTATTTAGATAGAAGGACAAGGAGGAATCCCTATACTATGTCATTGTCTACTGATATTCATGTAGTGCAACACATAGATGAGAAAATTAAGGATACTTCATTAGGAGGATTTTCTCTCTTAATGCCAACAACAGGTTTTCGATGAACACATGTTGAATGTTGGAGTCTAGTAGGGCATAAGAGATTTTGGGAGAATAGAGATTGATACTAAGTAATGAAATAAATTATTTTTTTGTGATTTCCTTGCTTGTATCAGATGAGATCAGTGAAGGTGATCTTTGACCTGATGTTTTCTGGAAATTGTTGTATGAACTAATTTACCAACTGATCAAAACAAAAGATGGAATTATCAGGAAGTGAACAAAACCATTCCAACACAACATCCTTGAGGGACCATGAGAATAGATTTACTAACAAGGTATCATGATAAAATAATTCAATACACATGGCGGTGAAGGACGAGACATGTGTCTGTGGGTCACCTCTACCACTATACTTGTCAAACATAGGAATTTCTATCCCTTGAGGGATGGGGACATTCAAAATGGCAAGGGATAGAGAGTTGTGGTGATAATATAGTTGAAGCGTGGATTGAGAAGTGAAGATAGCCAGGTTGGTTAATTGTGTTTACATCCATCCCATGTTTTGTAGCAAAGCATTAAGGATGATATTGGTTGAAAAAGTTTGACTAGTTGAGGTGATGGAGATTAGGGTTTTGGATGTAGGGATTTTGAATCCCAAAGGTACTTGATTCACTTTAATCCTGGAACCATCTAGGGGCACTGTGTTGGTATTATCAATAACAAAAATAAAAGGAACAAAAGGACTCGTGTCTACTATATGAACAAACACTCCTAAAATAAGAACATACAACTTATGGCCAATGATTTTTTATTGAACATTTTGAGGGTTTCCCAAGACAGAGTGTACAAGGAGACATGGTTTTCCACTATATTAGCAATCCATCAAAGCAACTCTAGACCTTTACGATCTGAAATAAGTAGATTTCTCAAACCATTAAGAAGGGGAGCAACTTGAGTGTATGAGTTTTCTTTTCCCACAAATTATTCAAGCTCTTTGAGTCTCTCTTCCAAAGACTAAATATGCTCAATGGGAACCCTAAGATCAAATTAACAAGCTAGGGGAAAGGAAGAGTTAGAAGGAGTGGTTGGTGGCATCTCTTCTTGAACTTCAACTAATGGAAGAGTGGAAACAAAAAGATGGGAAAATTTGATAATAGTCCTATAGTGAATTGTTCAAAATTAGGACCTTGATGAGGAGGACTGAATTTTATTCTAGAAACCATTCTAGGTATTGATAACTTATTCTAACTACATCTTTGGAGGTAGTGGAATAGGTTGTGAAACTCATAAAATGCATCACAACACTCTATCCAATACACAACCTGACAAGAGAACTTTTTTAACAAAAAGGTAAAGGTAAGAATAGGTTCACATTGGGTTCACCAAAATGTAGTAGAGGAAAAATGACACCCCCTACCTCCTCTCTAGGGGTGAGAGTTCCTCAACTAACTCGAGGCCAAAGCTTACGTGACAAGGGTGAAAAGATAAGGAGTTTTACTTATATTTTATGCTTTAGGAAATATTAAAGGATGAGTGTTAGAAACTGAAAGAGAAGACTTCAAAGGTCTCATGAGCAAGTTCACTAGCTCTCGACCAAGGATGACAATGGGACATGTGGACGTCCACACAATGCATTGTAGTCTCATATAAACCACAAAATAGAACTCGCTAATAAAGACGTCAAAGAGTGTACTAACTATTCAGAGACTAAATATGAAGGCTATGCTAAATTAATAGAATGATGGAAATAACAGAAAAATAAATAATATGTGTAGATTAAACAAGATGAAACAAAATGGCAAGATGGGAAAAGAGAAGAAAGAACTCACAAGAGTTCCAATGCTATGATTCCTCCCACAATTCTCCAAATCAACAACTTGCACACACATATATAGAGAAAAATTTGCTGGAACACATTTGTCATTGCACCAAAAGATCAACCTATTAACACTTGATAGAAATGTTAGAGATAAGTGAATCCATTGGAGGCAGTTAGTCCATGTCTTGAATCCAAAGGGATATGTCAGTGATTAGTCTAACAAATTTTTGGAGTTGTTTTGGCACTTTCCTTAGTCAAACCGCCAGCCAGATAGACAGATAGAAAGGAAAGTACACAAGAAATTAAATATATGAGATAATAGACAAGTTAAAATGATATATTTTATCAAAATAAAGATGATAATGCAATAAAAGAGAGTGTAGTTACCCTCCCTTAAGAAAACTAGTGATGCCAAAGGAGAGTATGTAACAACCAAGATGAGCCAAGAGAATCAAAGAGCTAATGTAGAAGCCAAAGAGAAATAGAGCTTGCAATAAAATGGTGCAATAGAAGAACGAGAGTGAGGATGAATGAGAAAGATTGAAAGAATGAATAGAATAGAATGAATGAGTGAGTACAATGGAAGAATAGTTGAAAGAATGAAGAAAAGGCATGCAAGAGGGAATTTTTTAGTTCATCTGCAACGACAAAGGTGTTACACTTTGTGGGTAGGTGGAAGTGTAATACCCCAATGACCAAGAAGCTAGCAATTTTTTTGGGACGTTTTCACGTTGCATTAGCATCCATGACAAAAATTCACTTAAAGATCAAAAATAAAGGGGTTAGGGGAAATATTAAGGTTAAGTGAAAGGGAAATTTCATTATCAACTTTAATTAGGCTAATGGGGAGACTATGGAATGGGAAATTACACAAGGTCCAATTTTTGGCATTACATACCTTAGTAAAGAAAAATTAGTTACTTATTATATGATGGGGTTGGGGCACAATCTTCGAAGGGAGCTACAATAAAACCCATATGAACACAATGGTGGGTTGTGGTGAGATGAGACTATGTATGTGATATTTCTAAAGTGGTTTAGGGTGAAATGAGGTTTATGATGATGGTCTTGAAGTAACACAACACAATGAAAGGTGCTATCACTGGATGAGTAGTGGTTGGATACTATATTATTACTAGTTAATCAAGTGATTCTTGATAACTAAGTACTTGAATTTCATTTCATTAAGTGATATTTGATAAATGTAAGATTATGGAGGTAGTGTGTTTCTCAATTGAACATATACTATTTTCCTCAACTAAACCTTTGGACTCAAGGATATGTTGAGATTCACATGTTAAGGTCATTTCTAGTTGGCTCCATGGATATCATGAGATTTTAAGGAAACTAATAAGTTCATTTGTTTGTCTAGAAATCTATGAATATCCTTGTAGTTATTTAGGGATGAAATTGATTTATGAGACTTGACTATGTTCTCTACTGATAAGTATCATCACCCTAAAAAGATAGGGGTCTAATTTTATGGGTCAATCTAGTTGAAGTAAAGAAAATAGTCAACATGAAAGACAAATATTTTAGAAAGTCCAAATGATGCAAATATAGATATATCTAAACATATTCTTCCTATAGTTTTATAAATATAGAATTATAAAATTTAAAAAGAATCAAATTCGTATAATCTAATTATCATTTATAATAGATATGCAACATCGATAAAATAAATTTATACTAACTAAAAATCCATATACGTATTGTGGTGTAGAAAATTTCCACCCTTAACAATTTCACACCATGTTTTGGCCCCCCCTAAATTAATGGACCTAATTAAGTCCCTAATTTCCTAAATTATGCATTCCAAAGCCTATTTTTATCATTTTTTGACAATGTTGCAAGCATTAAATAAATGAAAATAATTAATGTTATGATCCTGGCACTTAATGTCCTAGTAGATAGGGCTAGGACCCACACACCCATGGTCATATGGGTCCCCCTATCTTGTTAGAGACCAAATTTTTAATATGTTGTAATCATCATTTTAACATTTAGAATTGAAATTTTAATTGTTAGCTTTTGGGATTTGATTTTTGGGAAATTAGAACAATTGCATATAAATACCTAGTTATTTTACCATTTGAAATCTAACAATAGGAGCTAGAAAGAAATATATTGAAAAAATTATGATCGAGAGAACTATTGAGAAAGTCAAGAGAAACATATCAAAGCTTTATTACAACAATTCAAGATCCAACATTATGTTGAATTCTATGTGTGTTCATGTTATTATTTTGTGAAGACTAACATTGTTGTAGGTCTCCAAGCATCCAAGCATTAAGTATTCAAGAAAATATACCAAGAAAGATCCAAGATCCTTGAGGTGATGTGCATGACTTTAGTCCTTCAAGGAAGCCATTGAAGGGTGGTTAGTTGCATCATTTGTTCATTCACCATTCATTCCTTTCAATTATCATTCCTATCATTGACATTACCATTATGGAAGGGGAAACACTTACATGGGGTTTGACTGAGGCAAGCTCCTAAATGGCCCAACATTTCCTCTCTTTGTGAATGTACAGGTTAAAGGTTTGAAGAGGATTAAAGGAATCTTGAAGGAAAAATCTCCACTATTGTATTTGTTGGCATATATCTTGTCAAGCCACAAAAAGTCAATTGCAAAATTTATTGACGACATTTCGACAAGTTTACAATCAGGAAATAGGTCAGATCTAGCATAAGAGGATTGCATAATCAATTTCAGGACCCCCTATCAAGGACCCATATGCCCCTGGGTGACTGTTTCCTCCTCTGCATGCCAAATCTAGCTTTTGGTGATAGGTACACATCATTTGACACTTCTTAGATCCACCTGCAATTTACATTTTCAATCTATGTATTTCTAAATTATTGCATTTATCACATTAGGTCATATGGCTCAATTAGGTTAATCATTCTAAATCATTTCCCATATACCTTCAAGGCCGTAAGAATGTGGTTCTAGGTTTGATTGGGTCACCTTTTTGGCTGATAGTCAATCTACTCACCTTGTTGATCCACCTTCTAATGTAACTTGGAGAAATGATCCTAAGAAAGCCTTGTGTTTATACCCATAAACATTTAGGGTTCCCTTTTCTATGCTTCATTTTGGTGAACCCGATGTTTGACATCATATCTTTATTGATTTGGTAGTCTTTCAAATCCTAGATCTTGGTTTTGCATCATTTTGTCAAGTGCATTTCCTATTTAGGGTTTCATATTTACATTATAAAAAATCATATAAATCCAACATCCATATTGCATCATAGCTTGTATTAGGGTGTGTTTCAGTTATTTAGATTAGATTTCCATTTCAAAATTGTATAAAAAAAGTCATTTTGTCATATATTTGCATTTCCTTTACATTAAAAAATTCTAGAAAAGAAGTCACTACCAAACCTATTTGCAGATAGGAACAACAACCTTAAACAACAACTTAGAAATTTAGTTTTTCAATTTTCAAAACCATGACAAGGACCCAAACACCCTTGGGTGAATTTTTCCTATTATCTGTGCATCAATCAACTTTCTATAAAAGAAAAATCTTAAGAAACTATGCTCGAGGTTGCTATCTAAGTTCCCTTCATTTGATGTTTAACAATTTGAACCTTATTACAAAATTTCATCATGGATATGTGTTTTCTTAAAATTTGGATGTCTTTGAAAATACTTGGTTGATGTTTCAAGTTGTGAGTTTGGTGAGGATAATATTTCTAATAATGATATTCATGATACACCTTTTCCCAATACAAGTCTTCTTGATGTCATAGGTCAAGACAAATAAAGCATGCATGAGTTCATACATAGATCTTTTCATAACCTTGAAAAAAATGTATACTTTTATCCCTCAATGCAAAGGCCTACTACCACATACCAACTTGACATCCTCCCATACCACCACTTGATATTTAATTAGTTGTGTTTGGATTATTTATAGTTTTAATAAAAGTGATGACTTTAATTTGTAATTATTAAGCATGGAACTACTAAATTTTTTGTCAATTTGTTTGAATTGCATATTATTATGCCTTGACTATTCCAAATAAATGGTGTGTTCTTTAGTGAGTATGAGTAGTTTTTGCATATATATAACTTAATCTAAATAAATCATGTATAAGTACTTAGGATCCAAGTATAATGGATATTAGGATGATGTTGGCTTGAGCAGAGGAGAAAAGTATGGTTTTCGGAGTTTCATATTGAATACTAGATGTAAAACTAGAAAGGTAGATTAAGAATAAATATATTCTGACCAATTGTGCAAGATGGTGTATGGACTATAGAAAAAAGGTTTCATCTTCTTGTTTGGACCATGACATCATTCTTTTGGAAATAACACCAAAATTTTTCACTCATGATTCAAATTTATTAGGTGTATCATGTACATTATTTCATGCTTTGTACTTTTGTTGTTTGCATAGGAACATAAGTTGAACCTTCACTTTATCCACATCTCACTCTTTTGAACATGATTGTATGTGGATAGTGTATAATCATATATGTGCAAGGGTTCCACTAATGAGAACCCAAGACATGTTTCAAAATGACTATGCCTCATAGAACTATAATGTGAGATTTTACTAAATAGCCTACCCAAGATGCAAATGAATGAAAGAAATAATATATAGAAATAAGAGATGAGAAAGAATAAATTGTATTCCTCTCAAGAGAATGCAAAGATGTTATGAGCTTGAGAATTGAAATTACAAAGGAAATTCCTTAGTTATATAGGCCAAGGGGAGATATAGGATGTGACCAAATTATGACAAGTGTTGTCATCCTATGAGGTGTGACAACTCAGGTTCATTAAAGCTCAACAACCTTATCCGTATGTAAACTTAAGCTAGTATGAAGAGGACCTAAGTGGAGAACTAGCTAGGAAATGAAATAGTTAGATGAAGAACCCCTTTCACACTAACACGCCCCCTTAAGTGCAACTTAGGGAGAAGTACACAATATAAAGATGCAAATATGGGTCCTGACTACTAGGATTGATGAGGTGCCCAAATACATAATAACCTCTCAATTATAAATGGAGAAAACCTAGTGGGAAAAACATCCTCCCATGAGAGGTTAAATGAAGGTCTAAGTGAACCCCTAGAAGAGATTTCCTACACCCACAAGAGAGACCAAATATGAACATACTTTCTCTTGATGAAGGGTTTGGTGAAAATATCTACAACCTAATCTTCTATAGGACAATAGCACAAATCACTGACCTGCTCCTAAATCAACTCCTGAAGAAAATGCATGTGGATCTCAATGTGTTTGGTTTGTTGATGATGGACTGGGTTATTTGAGATCTAGATGGTGCTCTGGTGTTCACAATAGATGACTGATGGCTTCTGAAGGGTGATACCAAGTTCAGTGAGGATATTCTGAAGCCAAATAGCCTTAGTGGTGGCATTAATAGCCCCCCAATACTCAGCCTCAGTAGAAGATAGGGCAATGGAATGTTGCTTCTTGCTCTACCAACAATGGGACCAGAACCATAGTGAAAATTGTAGCCAAAGGTGGAATTACAATCATCAATATCATTGGCCCAATCAAAATCCATGTATCCACGTAAGTCTAAACTTATGCTTGCTACATAGTGAATCTTGTACCTATGAGTGCCCTAGATATAGTGCAAGATGCATTTGGAAACTTTCCAATGAAGCTCATGGGGTTCCATCATGAAGCACAAAATAATTCCAACTGAAAAGGAAATGTCAGGGGCGAGTATGATTCAAGTAGATGAGGATACCAACAAGTTGACAATACAAGGTAGCATCAACTAGTGGAGTGGAACATCTCACCTCAAGCTTAACCCTAGAAAAAAAAGGAATCAATGTAGGCTTTCAATAAAACATATGAAATCATGACAATATATCAAGAGAGTACTTGGGATATGCAAGAGAGATCTCAAAAGAGGTCTAAGTGATCTTGATTATGAGAAAGTAGTGCAATAGACCCAAGTTAGTCATGGTAAATCTATCATGCAAGGAAGTCTCAATAGTTGTAATGATGGATGAAGAGCTCCTAGTGAAAATTAAGTCATCAACATAGAGAGCCAAGAAGAGAAGATCATCCTCCTGTTGCAAAATGTAGAAATTTAGATCTGAGTGGCATCTAGAGAACCCAATGGAGAGAAGAAAGGAGTCCATTTTGGCATACCAAGGTCGTGGAGCCTATTTGAGGACATAGAGAGACTTCCTTAGTTTGAAAACTAGTGAAGAATCTTGAATGCATCCTTGTGGTTGCTCCATGTAAATTTATTCAAGTATATCTCCATGAAGAAATGCACTCTTAACATCCATTTGATGTAGAACCCAACCATGAGGTGCAAAAATAGAAAGTAGCAAGCGAATGGAGTTCATTTTGGTGATGGAAGCAAAGGTTTGAGTGTATTCAATACCTAGTACTTGAGAGAAACATTTAGCCACAAGTCACGCTTTATATTTTTCAATTGAGCCATCTGCTACGAATTTGGTTTGATAGATCCACTTACAATGAACCAATTTCCTTCCCTTAGGAAGTGGAATAAGATCCCATTTTTTGTTCTGTATTAAAGAGTTGTACTCTTCCTCCATTATAGAGTCCCATGCAGTAATACCAGATGCTTCACAAAATTATTATGGATTTGAAGATGTGGCAACATGTAGGAATGTGGAATGTCATGTTGTGATCGAGTCCTAGTATTTGGAGGATTTGGACAACAAGAGCGCCTGTGAACTCAAGTGTTTGGCAAGCCCAACAAGGCATGGTAAGGGATGGAGGAGGAGATTCCAAACTCTATGAAGAGGAAGATGAAATCTCATGATCAACTTGATGAATAGGGGAAGCTTGAGGAAAATCCTTGATGTTAGAATCCTCTAAATCCACTATTGAGGAATGAAGAGTAGGGGATGAGCTAGGAGAGATTTCTACAAAATGCACACTATAGTCAATGAAGAGCTCAAGCATTTCAAGATCCATTAGCCGACATCCTTTGACACCAGCAGGGTAACCAAAAAAGATACAAGGTTGACTCTGAGGTTCCAAGGCCTTGTACTTCTCTAAAGGAACATGTGTCCATGTCAAGGAGCCAAAAACTCTAAAGTGCCACACAAAAGGTTTCCTACCACACTAGGCTTCAAAGGGAGTGATTCCCTTTAATTCATTATGTGGAACTCTATTTTAGATGTGAGCATCATAGTTGATAGATTTTTCCCAATATCCAAGTGCAAGGGAGCATGCGTAGATCATGCAACCAACCATTTCTTTAGGGACCTATTTTTCCTCTCAACTAAACCATTTTGTTGTGGTCTGTAGGAAACAATATGTTGAAGATCTTGAAATCCCTTCAAGAGTACAAAATTGTTGAAAATGAAGGTAATATTGTAGCTTAAAACTTGTAAACCTATGTGACTGTAGATTTAATTAAGTGTTCTTTGTCACAATTATTTGTGTATAATTAATCTGTTTAGATCAATTTTACCAATTGTAGAAAGAGACAGAAGATTGTAGAAGACTGAGACAAGAAGATAGAAGTGGCACAACATATATGTGGAGAAACCCTTTCGAGAAAAAAACTCCACTAGAATCAATAGTGATTGTATTATTTAACCTTAGAACAAGACTACAATAATACTATATCAATCCTTGATTGATATGCTTCCCTGCCCTCAACAATCCTTCTTCACAACCTGCACAAAACTCCCATACATTTTTGTAACACAAGCTATCCATGCATTCCATGTGACCAACCATGAATCCACACATCCCATGACATGCTTCAAACCCTCACACATGCACAAGCTCAACCTGCTAACCTACAATAAACTCTGATGGAATTTCTACAATAAATAGACAATTAATGAGCATGTAAACTCATAAGAGTTATCAAATACAAGAGCATAAAGCTCCTCTCAAATATCCACGCCTAGGTTGTGCAAGTAGAGTTTCACACTGTAACATGAAGTCAAAACCAAAGTCTCCTCAATTTAGGCACCCCAAACTAAACACTTAACTAATTGTTGATCAAGAAAATATCTTGCAAGCATCACCTCAAAGTTTGTGCCCAAGAATGGGCCCACTTAATTGATCCTTGCAAATATCTTCTCATGCAAAAGGTGTTAACTCAAAGATGCCAACTTGGGTGCCCAAGGTGGGTCCAAGTCAATCTTAATCAACTAAAACATATCTCTCCACCAATTCATGCAAGCATTATGCATGATTGATCATCCCCACTTAACTGAATGTATCCACCTATTATCTGTCATGCAACTAAAGTCATTAGTCATGCAACTCAAGTCAACTGAAGTCAACTAGCATTCAACTCAAACTACATGCAACTGAAGATAACTGAACCATAACTGAACTGTGAACTAAACTAAACCGAACTAAATTGATACTAAACCAAACTAAACTGAACTAAATTGAACTAAACTAAAATCCACTCATGTAAATATCAATCCCTAACTTGTAGGATCTTTACATGCATTACTGAAGTGTTATCAATCCGTCAAATAGTTAACTTAAGTAAGGTGGGTTCCACCTTCCATCTAGGTGCCCCATGTGCTCCTATTTTGTAGGAACTCTTCTTGGATGTCCCCACATGTTCCTATCATTTAGCAATAATTACAAATGTCAATTTACATGTTCATTTCATTCAAATTCAATCTCTTTCTAATCCTAGTGTTGGGGAACACTTTCCAAGGACTTAGGAGATGCATGAAATATGTTTAGGATTGCAATAAAATGGCATCCTATTCCCAACATTCTCCCACTTGACATTATACATTATAATTATTCTAAACAAGGAATCATTATTATAAAACAAATATAGGACTAAAGGCCAATGGCCTTCCTGCACCAAGAGAACTTATCTGGAACATTGATCAAAGTGTCAAATTTCTCAATCAATACCTTTCCCAAGTCTCTGTAACCAAACTATCATAGGTAGAACTTCATGCTATCAACATAAGAAAACACATATACAAAACACATATACCTTCTGGAACTCCCACTGCATGGGTAATGTCAAATCTGAAAACAAGATCACAACATTAACAAGTCCTCCTATAGCACATCACATAGAGGATGTGGCTAACTCCTCTATCATAGTGTCAAAGAATCATACAATGATATGAAAAATATCTCTCTCATAACACAAGAACCTTCAAGAAGTAGATAATATTCCCACAAAGAGAGAACCTGCAAATCAAACCATGTTCTTATACCACACTAACATGTGCCAAACTGTGTAAAGTAAGATCTCCTTCAACACTTCCAAACTAAAAGGATGCCAACATCTAACCATTCAACTTATAATGAAACATGACAGAAATTAGATGTAAACCTCTCACAGAAAGTAGATCAAACTTAGCCAAACATTCCCACAACAAAAGGGAATATGCCCAAAGCCACTAACAATCTCTCATGCCTCTCCTACCCAAATCCTCAGAACTAACTCAAGTTCAAGATTGCAAGGAGAACAATGGAAATACAGAAAATCATGCATCTACTTCTCAATAATCTCTTAGAACTCAATTTTCAAGACTAATGCATAAGAGAAGACAAGATACATTTAAATAATGCATCTAATAATCAGACGGGCAACACCTCTTAGATCATTTACCTGCCGAGTAGACTTAGAGAGGGATACAAGATTGTCCTATGCATACAACACCAAGCAATACATGCTTTCAATAAAGACAACCTTTTCATTAGGTCTATGAAGGACTCACATCCATTTCCAGGTGTAGGCTCCTTAGTCTTTACTGTTGAATTTTTTTTATAACAAGTAACCATTCCAACACATATCTCTTAACATAAGAAAAATCCAGCCTAATCCAAGTCTCTCTAGTATCTATGAGCACCCACCAATCAATCCATGCCAACTTCAAATGCAACCTACATAATCATGAAACTACAAGCAAATGATTAATACTCAAAACCAAGAAAAAGAACTACATCCTCTCCAAAGGAAGAACAATAACACCTTTACCAAAGACTCTAAGGGTCCTTCATGAAACAAGATGTTAAAACCTCTTCAAATTACATGAAGATAACCATATCCTACCAAAGCTCCCACTAAACTGTGATACCGAGCTATACATGTGGCAACAAGATAAACATCAAGCCATCACTAGAAAAAAATCCCACTGAAACATGTAACCAATCTATCCATGACATCATGATAACCATCTCTTAACTAGATCCATTGAATCTTTCAATAACTAGACAAGAAGTAGAACTATTTACCAAATAATCTAAGGGTCCTCCATGAAACAAGATGTTAAAACCTCTTCAAATCACATCAAGATAACCATATCCTACCAAAGCTCCCATTGAACTGTGATACCGAGCTATACATGGAAACAAGATAAACATCAAACCATCACTATCAAAAACTCCCACTAAAACATGTAACCAAGCTATTCATGACATCATGATAACAATCTCCTAACTAGATCCATTGAATCTTTCAATATCTAGACAAGAAGTAGAAGTCATTGTAACATACTTCTTTTACAAATATGTAATAACACAATAGTACAAGCTCCCACTACAGCCAAAAAAACTTCAAACTTTTAAGAGAAAGGTGTCACAAACTCCACCCAACCATTAGCTCTAATACCAAATGTTGAGAATGGAGGTGAAATTGTAGCTTAACTTGTAAACCTATGTGACTGCAGATTTAATTAAGTGTTCTTTGTCATAATTATTTGTGTATGATTAATTTGTTTAGATCAATTTTACCAATTGTAGAAAGAGATAGAATATTGTAGAAGAATGAGACAAGAAGATACAAGTGACACAACATATACGTGGAGAAACCCTAAATCAGGAAAAATATCCACTAGAATCAATAATGCTTGTATTATTTAACCTTATAACAAGATTACAATAATAATGTATCAATCCTTGATTGATATGCTTCTTTTCCTTCAACAATCCTTCTTCACAACCTGCACAAAACTCTCATATACTTTCTACAACACAAGCTATCCATGCATTCCATGTGACCAAGCATGAATCCACACATCCCATGCCATGCTTCAAACCCTCACACATGCACAAGATCAACTTGCTAACCTGCAATAAACTCTGATGCAATTGTTGTAATAAATAGACAATTAATGACCATGTAAACTCATAACAGTTATCAAATACAAGAGCATAAAGCTCCTCTCAAAAAATCATGCCTAGATTGTGCAAGTAGAGTTCCACATTGTAACATGGAGTCAAAACCAAAGTCTCCTCAATTTAGGTGCCTCAAACTGAACACTTAACTGATCGTTGGTCAAGAAAATATATTACAAGCATCACTTCAAAGTTGGCACCCAAGAATGGGACCACTTAACTGAGCCTTGTAAGTATCTTCTCATGCAAAATGTGTTAACTCAAAGATGCCAACTTGGGTGCCCAAGGTGGGTCCAAGTCAATCTTAGTCAACTAAAACATCTCTCCACCAATTCATGCAAACATTATGCATGATTGATTATCCCCACTTAACTGAATGTATCCACCTATTATCTATCATGCAACTGAAGTCAACTCGCATTCAATTCAAAATAACTACATGCAACTGAAGATAATTGAACCATAACTGAACTAAATTGAACTAAAATGAATTGATACTGAATTGAACTTAATTGAACTCCACTCATGTAAAATATCAATCCCTAACTTGTAGGATCTTTACATGCATTACTGAAGTGTTATCAATCCGTCAAATAGTTAACTTAAGAAAGGTGGGTTCCACCTTCCATGTGGGTGTCCCATGTGCTCCTATTTTGTAGGATCTCTTCTTGGATGTCCCCACATGTTCCTATCATTTAGGAATAATTACAAATGTCAATTTACATGTTCATTTCATTTGGATTTAATATCTTTCTAATCTTAGTGTTGGGGAACACTTTCCAAGGACTTAGGAGATACATGAAATATGTTCAGGATTGTAATTAAATGGCATCCTATTCCCAACAAAAAATGCTCAAATTGATGGTTCACATATTCTTTGTCATTATCTGCATAGAGAATTTTGACACACTTTCTAGATTTCTTTTCAATACGAGCCTTAAACTCTTGAAATCTATCAAATACCTCCTTTATGCTGAAGAAAGTAGATCCATGTATATCTAGAATAGTCATGAATGACTTGGTGAGCAAATAACAAGCCTTACTAAAAGATAATGATGGAAAAGGACCCGCCAAGTCACTATGAACCAATTCAAGGACTTTTTAAAGCCCTATAAGTCTTCCCTTTGTCCAACTTGTCCTCAAGATGTTTTCCCAAGGCACAACCTGAACACACGCCATCAAGAAATTTAATTTGAGGAAGACTCGTGACAATATTTTGTTTGTTGATTTGTTGAAGATAGAAATAGTTGAGATGAACAAACCCCTCATGCCATAGTTTTCTCACAAAATTTAAATGGGTGAGCAATGCAGTGGAATGTGAATTAGGTACAAAATGAGAGAAAGCATACAAGTGAGACTCATGATTGGCCTTATCGACTAGAAGGAGTGCATTATTTTCAAGATTTTTGATATTGACAAAATCCAGAGCTAATTCTAAGTGATTTGGTAGATGGAGAGAAGGTTTTCTAATAGATTAGGCTCACAAAGGACATCCTCAAATTTTCCATTACTAGCATCAATTGAACCCTTCCTGTGTCATAGAAAATTGGACCCTCTTGAGAAGAGAGACAATTTCATGCATAACTAGACCCACTTTTGAGTCCCTTCACATCATTTCCCTTCAAAAAAACATTTATATGCCCCTTAGACCCATTAATTTTGATCTAGAGGCCCGTTTCACTTGAGAAATCACATAAAACCTGACAAACAACATTTAATTACATCATACCCTAACAACCCACCTTCAAATAGTAGTAGTGGAACCCACTCGCCACCTTGGGAGAATGAGTCCCCTCTGGTGTGACCTGTTTCCACTCTCAAATTTTGCAAATTTGAGATGCCCATTTCAAAAAAAATTGCCTTTGCACTTTCAAAAGTGCACCTCAAAAATCTACCTAAGTGACCTACTTTGGAAGATTGTAATTTGATGCTTGTTGATTTTCAAGAAAAATCCCTTTGCAAGCTCACTCATGTGTCCTATGTGAGTATGCATGTCAATTTTTAGCTTCCTAAAATTATTTTTGATAGGGTTTTGAAAAGTGAAGCTGGAGGGTTTTGGCACTTTTCTGCTATTTGCAAACTTTCATTTTTGCAAAGTAGCCTCCTATTTGAGCTTGCATTTTGCAACAAAATGATTGTCAAGTCAAAGTGGATGTTTTTCTGCATTCTCCATGCCAAGATGAACTCTCGTGTCATTTTTCAGAGCTTCATGAGTTGATTTTCTATTTTTAACAGGGCAAAACCAGATGCAATCTATTCAGTTTTGCACCTACATTTCCAGAAACCTGTCTGAGAGGTCAACTTTCACCATCAATATATTTTCATGGGAGATGATTGAAGCTAATCCCATTTCAAACACATGTTCTCTGTACCAAAATGATCTAGTGTATCCACTGGCAACCCTCCAAGAGTTGATTTGATATTTTTCCAATGAGGTGATTGGGTGAGTTTTAATTAGTTCAGAACGGGCTGTTGCAGAAAGTTCGAGTAAGCAACTTTGATAGCGAATAACTTTCACCTCGGGATCTCTTTTTCTGAACCAATTTTTGCATTCAATTCTTTGGTCTGGTGTCTACAAGCCTACAAGTTTTCATTGCTTCACGAGGTCATTTGCCTAGTTTTCAAAAGTGATTTTGGAGCTCACTTGGCCAGTTTTGTACATTTTGCAAATGAGCCAGAAAGCAAGTTTTGATGGAAACCCATTTCATGTTTTCACTCCAGATGCCTCCAAAAGCTATCTCAAATCAATTCCAAGTAAAATTTGTTTGAAAATGATTTTTTTTTAGCTAGGACCACATGGGGACTCGACATGCTTTGCACCATTTTGAAATTGATTGCCTTCAAGATTTGAAATACAAAGTGAGATCTATCTTTCAAATGTGAAATTGAAAAACATACCATCATGAGGAAAAGGAAAATGCAATACATACTATGGGGAGCATTGGAGCATAATACAAACAACTATCAATACTTGTAAGTGCCTTGTTTGACATGCATATAAATATGGAAGTAATGACATATTGAGAATGTTTAACATGGAACCTCAATGAAATGTCATCTCATTGAAAGATAAAAACACATGCAACATACACCAAGTACAAAGGTGGAAACAAAGGAAATGACATGAATTTGATAATTCAACACCTTCAATCATCCCAAATAGTGTCAATGCAACTCCTTGACATAGTGTCTGAGTTGGCCACATGATTTTTGTCCTTTGCTAAAAAAAACTCAAAGTGGGTAAGCCATTGAATGAAAACTCATTGTGCCAAGATTTTAAAGAGATGAATGCTACACAAGTGATAACTGACTAAGGAAAATAATCCAAATATCACTTTTTGGCATGTGTGGGGTGGTCCATTTGGGATTGTTTCTCCAAAGTTTCTTGAGAATTATTTCCTCTGCCTCTGATGGGGATTGAGAAATTTGAATGGGGCAAGGAGGCGACATAGAAGAGACAATGTTGTAAAAGGAATAACTAGCCATCAAAGCAATGAGGAGGGCGCTGACTACAATGATAGGCGCACAAAGTAAACTGTTTAAAATATTTTAGAAACTCATAGAAAATGCAACTAGCTGCATTCAAAGCACACTTGGCATGGGTATGGACTCCCATCAAAGCACAAACGACAGAGGGTTTTTGCTCAAACCAAACAAGACAATGTATAAAGCATAATCATTGAAAGGTTTTTAGTAACTTTTTAGCAAATGCATTAGTTGCTAGCCAACACATTAAAAATGGATTGTTGAATAAACATAGAAACCCCAATCAAAATTCAATAAACAAGAGGACACACACCATCAGGGAGAACGCCACAGCCAATGTGCACATCAATGAGTGCGTGGAAAATGCTAAGAAAAACTTTCAAACAAATATGAAATGGAGTTGTTGAAAGTGCCTTGGAAATTTTATAGCAAATATAAGTCAACACAGCTATGAACAAAGGGCTATGATGGAAGGTTTAAAAAGATAGAATGCTAGCACAAACAATGCATGTGACTCTGTCACACAACCCTTTCTAAATGTGATTGCATAGTTCATGCACTTCCAGCTTGTGCAGAAAAAATAGATTTGTTGAAAAAGCAACACAGGAAGGCGTGTATCCATTGAAGTATGGGGAAAGGAAAATGACATAAAGTCCCAGATGTAGGTGGAAAATGCCATGAATGCTCGTAAGAAACCCCAATTGCAGAGCGATCAAATGAGCAAATGAGGATTAGGGAAAATGAAATGGAGCAAAAAGATCAACATTGGAGAGAAAAAGATTAGCTCCAACTAAATCTAGACCCTACCCTGCCAGCTCACCCAGATAAGTTGCTCAAGCTTTAATTCCCGCGAGACAGCAAAATTGTGCCATGTAGATAAGGTGAGCCAAGAGAAAGTCTTTAAAATTTTTCCAAAAGTTTAGCAATGGGCCAAAATATGAAGTCCATGTATAAAAATTGTCTTCATCATATGGGTGCTTGATATTTAATTTATTAAAGTCCTCCTAAGCTTTAAAAGTGTGAGGTAAAGATATAAAGTGAGGTAAGAAAAGGCGACATCAATATTTTAAACATTGGCAAATATTTTTAATTATAAGGTGAAATTTTAAGGGGAATATTAAAATAAAGCTTTCTAACATTGACTGTGAGTAAAATCAAGGACTCACGGCAATAATTTTTTGAAAGCCTAGAGGAAAAATGTTCAAGGTTGTTGGGGTGAAAATGCAAAAATAATGTGGAGTGGATAAAATATTTTACCCCAAATAAATGTTAAGTGCCTCCACTATTGGTATTCACGGGTGAAGTGAATCTATTTACCTTGTAATCAAATATTTTATTGGCTACACATGTAAAACATAAATGAAAGCATGTGGGTATTATTTAAAGTGAGTTTATTCACTTTCTAAACAAATATATGTGCTAAGAAATATAAAGTGAATATGCAAATATTTGCAGCCACAACAAAGAACAGGAAAATGAAGTTTTTCACGGGTAGGGAGATGTTTTTCACACAACATAGTAAAATGGTAAATTTCTCCACATGGGTATTTTTTCAACTGCTTGGCAACTTGGTGCAAAGACAATTTGAAGGTAAAATTCATTGCTGAAGAGAGATGAGAAAAGCTTTGCTTATTGTTGATGAGCGAGAAATGAAGTTTCTAGATGTCATCAACAGATCAGTTTTAGGGTTGCTTCTATTTTCTATATCTTCTCTTTTCTTCTCATTTCTAAAGAGTTTTGAGGTTGAGTTCTAAAAGAGTTCAAGTTTTTTGAATTCTTGTATGGGGCTGGGTACATAGAAAATGTCAAATTCTGAGTTATAATCTGAGTCTGTAAGATGTTAATGTTGATTTCATGAGTAAATATCAACCAGTTTGTGTAAATAAATCATGAAAGTCATGAATGTCATCAAATTGTCTCCATATTTATACATTTTAGTCATTTGAATTCAATAATACCAAGTATCTTTGAGTTTGACATCTCAATTTTCATGAGATTGTTTTATTTTTTTATGGGTCTGTTTCAATGAAATGGTTAAAAACTTTGAACAGATAATTGTGATTTCAAATGTGCAAGTTGGATTTGGTAAGAAGAGTTTGATTGACAATAGGAGTGGGATTGTTGGTGTAAGACACTAACAGTTGATGCAAAGTGTTAACATGTTAAGATCCACTGGTTGAAGCCTGTTTGCTGATGAATTCATTTTATGTGTTTGACTCGATGGCCCAAAATTAGGAACTAGTCTGTCATTTAGCTTTATGCATCTCAAAAACAAGTTTAAATTCAAAATAATTTTAAATCATGTTGTTGGTTGTGGTTAGTGTTGAGTTTTGCTTCCCAATTGCTGAGTGAGTGTTGAGTTACTGAGAATGTAGCCAGATTTGAGGTTGTCAATGCTTTCCTTAGTGTATTTTCATTGGGAATTATTTGCTATAAAAAGAAATGTTAGTGTGTATGAGTGAATTAAGTTTTAGGAATTGTATAGGTTGACCCACCTTGGTCCTGCAAAGCCAAAAGTGCAAAATATCTCAGTCTTTGACTGAATCTTATCAATTGGCCAAATCCCCCTTTGAGTTTGAGCATAGGACAATGGCTAAGTTTTTAGGATTCATTGGTCCGGTTTGATTTGGAGCACCAACAAAATGGCGACTCTATTGGGGATAAGTTTGAATCTCCAACTGTAGAATGCTTAGTAACAAAGTCTTATTATTGTTTTCCATTCTGAAATTATTTCAAATGCGGAAGGGTTTCAAGCTTGGAGAAAGATTTGTTGCAATGAACCTGAAGATTTCATGATCTGTGTTATTCTGTTGGTGAAAGGAACTCAAAAATGAATTTATGTATGAAAGAACTTATGTTGTTCAAAGTTCAGTCCCCTAAGAAGAGAGGTGGTGACTTTGTCAAGAAGAACCTATTGAAGAGGTGAATATAGTTCCAAATCTACAATATTTCTAGAACAATTTGCAGCAGTTGCAACGTTTCCAGGTATTCCCCATTCTTGGTTTTCAAGAAATTTTTGTATGAAAGCCATATTTGAACATCTTAGGAAAAACTTTGGTTCCCTATTGAGTGATTAGCACTAAGAAAGGGAAGGGACAAAAATAATTTGCATACTTTTGAATTATAATTTGCAACTTATGTATTATGTTGAAAGTATGCTTGTTCTTGAAATTTTCCCAATAAATATATTTTAGGCTTAGTTGTATTTGAATTATGCAATGTAATATTTTGAGACCATGATGAGAGATATAAATAGGGAAAATGAATGATCAACTGTAGAGTTGATATGTAAGTTTTGAAAGAGGCATGTTAAATTGCTTCAATATATGCATCTGGGTATGGTTCCTAGTGCAACCATGGTTTGTGATCAGTCCTAGCCAGAATGTCAAAGAAGTTGCAGCATTGGAAGGCACAAATCCATCAATTTTAGTGGCATTAGTGGTTACCCAAATGACATTCCAGCTAAAGTTAGAAATAAGTTACCAAGATTTATTGGTGATAGGTCTGAATGAACAAATAGACATCTCTAGGAATTCAGTAATGTGATGGATGATTATGAGATTGACCACGAGGATGTGATCATGAGACTATTTGTTCAATCATTGAGAGGAGATGCAAGAGAATGGTTCTCTTATTTACCAACATATTCCATTCATTCATGGGAAGAGTTTAAGACAGTGTTCATGGAGAAATTTGGAGAAAGGATTGACCCTGCTTTGATAAAAAAGAAGTTCATGAACATGGAGAAACGAAAAGATGAGTTAGTCCCATCTATTAATCTCATATTTTCAAGGATCATAAGAGAGATTCCTAAGAACATAAGGCCAAATGATGTTGAATGTTTGGTTGTGTACTTAGGAGAATTTGACAAAAATATGAGTTATCTGTTGAAGGATAAAGAGCCTACAACCCTACACCAAGCATAGCAAATGGCTATGGATATTGAGCATAATTTGAGATATTAAATGATGAAAGGACATAGGGCTATGAGTGTTGGTCACCCTAACACACCTCATGCGGATAGATGTCATGGATCAAATAATAGAAGTGCTTGTCATAATGGTAATGTTGCTGGTCTGATTTCCCCATCATCACAATATGTAGATCATAATGAGCTTCATGTTAAATGTCACCAAGATTTGTTCAATGTTGATCAAACATCTACTATTCAAGGATTTTCTCAAATGAAAAGACTCAAAGGAGAATCACTACATGATTTATTTTCAAGGTTTTTGAATGCTTTGTTGAAAATCCTAATAAATTTTAGACCTAAGGATTCAGTGTGCATTGATTTGTTTTTTGGAATCTGTGAGTCTGGGCTGAGTACTTTTCCAAAGAGGTTAAAGCCTCACAACTTGAATCAATTACTTGATTGGATAAAGGTTATTGAGGGAGCCCGACTTAATCATGCACAAAAAGTGAGGTCTCAAAATGAAGATAGCAGCTGTCTTATTGAAGAAAATCAGAACATGATACATATGAATGAAAAGAGTGCATCATGAAATGAAAATATGTGTTGTCTGATTGAGAATGTTGACTGTAATCAGCTCAAAATCAGCACATGTGCAGATCCTTGCAGCAATGATGAAGATAAAGATAATGCAATTGCTGATGACATCTCATCACAAATCAGTGATCAAGACACTAAAGATGAAAGTCCAAGCACTCCTTCTACAAAATCTGAGCATGATTTGTATAGTGATGAGTCTTCTTGTGATGGGGATGCTGATGAAAGCCAAATTGATTTCTCTTTTGATGATTATGAATGATCTCATAAGGATGATATAGAGATACTTTCTTCACATGAAGAATGCAATGACATGAATGCTCATGAAATGACTTGTCGACAAGTGAATGATCTAATTGTATTTGACGCAAATTTGGAATGTGAGTTGGGTTTGACATCAAAGGAGCATGTCAATTCAGTGATTGATGAAGAATGTGGAGATAATCATGTGTATATTCAATTTGCTGATTATGAACATAGTGATCAGAATGGTGAAGAAGGTGATGAACCTGTTTATGTCTTTGCTGCTCAAGACTGTTTATATGAAGCCGAGATGGAAATGTCAGTTGTACATGAGAAGGATGATGAGGTGCACACTAATGCAGGAAGGAATTCAGTTTTGAATGATCAAGTTGTGTATATTGACAATCACATGGATCTAGAATCAACATTATCATCCATAGATAATGTGAAGCAATTTGATGGGTTTGTAGATTGTGTTGATATTGCAAAACCTTTTGATCAATGTGTGGAGCAGCCATATGATGCAAATGATAATGGATGTGATGTCAGTCAATATGAGATTGAGTATGGGTCTTTCTTTGATGATCTCTCTCGTCTTCAAGGTGTGCAAGTGGATATGTTTTCTTGGAGTGAGGAATGCTTTAATGTGCAAGAGAATGAAAGTTCTAGCTTCATTCCTAATGAACAATTTTTAGATAACAGTGAATCTTTGGCACATGGATCAATATGTCTATCAGTTGAAAGTGCACATGAGGTTGCTAGTACACATGAAAGTTTCTTTACTGGTCCTGTTAATCCTGAAAGTGATAGCATTCAAAATGATGCAGACATTGAACGTGTTGTGGAGAATCAATGTGAAGATTTTGGTTTAGGGTCAAATTTTGAATTTTTTGAATATGTGTTTAAAACATTCCATATGGACTTGCATAGTTCTTTGAAGTGTGAAACTGACATCATGTGTGAAATTTAGATAGAGAACACTGTTCATGCATCAAATGTTGATATTTTTGTTGAATGTCATGATTTGAATGAAGATGAAAGCACTTTTGGTGTTGATAAATATGTTTTTCAGAATCTTGAAACAAATGACAATGTGTTTGGGTTGTGGTATCTAAATGAAGACAAATTGACCTAAGATGCACTTTAGCTAGAGGAGTTACAAATGAAAGAGCAATCTTTGCTCAATATACAAAAGGGTTGCATATTATCTTTTAGTCATGATATCTCCTTTGAGCATGATCATTATGAGGGGGTTAGTGAATGTGGTCTTGATCACTATCTCCAAATGTTTGCACTTGATATAAAATTAGACAATGAAGAGAGTGGTATTGAAACCTATTTGATTTGGTTGCCATGTAAAAAAGCTGAATGGAGAGCAAGTTTTCACTTGCATAAAGGTAGCCTGATGCTTGTGTTTGCAATGGTGCATTCATTCAAGTTGTTATGGTTTGACAGAGGCAAACATGAGTTGAGGGAGATCAAATATTTTATCAGAATTGTGTTTGACAGAGGAAAGTACTAATTTCCTTTTTTCATTTGGTGGCCTAGTGTCACCAGATGAAGTTGAAAAAGACATGAATAAAGGAGCAATTTGAGAACACCCAATGGACTTAGAATTTGGTCTACTCCCCAGAGATCTAGATTTTTTCTATGCCCACAGGGGGCATACATCCCCAGTCGGAGCCACTATTGGCACTCTCAAATTTTGCAAATTTGAGATGCCCATTTCAAAAAATTTGCCTCTGCACTTTCAGAAGTGCACCTAAAAAATATGCCTAAGTGACCTACTTTGGAAGGTCGTAATTTGATGCCTATTGATTTTCAAGAAAAATCCCTTTTCAAGCTCACTCATGTGTCCTATGTGAGTATGCATGTCAATTTTTTGCTTCCTACAATGTGTTTTGATAGGGTTTTGAAAGCAAAGCTAGAGAGTTTTGGCACTTTTCTATTGTTTGCAAACTTTTAGTTTTGCAAAGTAGCCTCCTATTTGAGCTTGCATTTTGCAACTAGATGACTGTCAAGTCAAAGTGAATGTTGTTTTGCATTCTCCATGCCAAGATGAACTCCCGTGTTAGTTTTTAGAGCTTCATGAGTTGATTTACTATTTTTAACAAGTCAAAATCAGATGCAATCTATTCAGTTTTGCACCTGCATTTCCATAAACCTTTCTGAGAGGTCAACTTTGACCATCAATATCTTTTGATGGGAGATAATTGAAGCTAATCCCCTTTTTCACACGTGTTCTCTATACCAAAATGATCTAGTGTATCCAGTGGCAACCCACGAGGAGTTGATTTGATATTTTTCCAATGAGGTGATTGGGTGAGTTTTAATTGGTTCAGAACATGCTATTGTTGCAAAAAGTTCAAGTAAGCAACTTTGAAAGTGAATAAATTTCACCTTGGGATCTCTTTTGTCGAACCATTTTTGCATTCAATTCTCTGGTTTGATTTCTACAAGCCTGCAAGTTTTCATTGCTTCACGAGGTTGTTTGCCTAGTTTTCAAAAGTGATTTCGGAGCTCCTTGGCCAATTTTGTACATTTTGCAAATGAGCCAGAAAACAAGTTTTGATGGAAACCCATTTCATGTTTTCACTCCAAATGCCTCCAAAAGCTGTCTTAGATCAATTCCAGGTAAAATTTGTTTGAAAACAATTTTTTTTTTTTAGCCGGACCCACATGGAGACTCGACATGCTTTTCACCATTGTGAAATTGTTTGCCTTCAAGATTTGAAATACAAAGTGAGATCTTTCTTTCAAATGTGAAATTGAAAATCATACCATCATTAGGAAAAGGAAAATACATTACATACTATGGGGAACATTGGAGCATAATACAAACAACTATCAATACTTGTAAGTGCCTTGTTTGACATGCATATAAATATGGAAGGAATGACATATTGAGAATGTTTAACATGGAACCTCAATAAAATGTCATCTCTTTGAAAGATGAAAACGCATGGAACATACACCAAGTTGAGAGGGGGAAACAAAGGAAGTGACATGAATTTGATAATTCAACACCTTCAATCATCCCAAATAGTGTCAATGCAACTCCTTGACATAGTGTCTGAGCTGGCCACATGATTTTTGTCCTTTGCTAAAAAAACTCAAAGTGGGTAAGCTATTGAATGAAAACTCATTATGTCAAGAGTTTAATGTAGATGAATGCTACACAAGTGATAACTGACTAAGGAAAATAAGCCAACTATCACTTTTTGGCATGTGTGGGGTGGTCCATCTAGGATTATTTCTCCAAAGTTTCTTGAGAATTATTTCCTCTGCCTCTGATGGGGATTGAGAAATTTGAATGGGGCAAGGAGGCGGCATAAAAGAGAAAATTTTGTAAAAGAAATAACCAACCATCAAAGCAATGAGGAGGGTACTCACTACAGCGACAGGTGCACAAAGTAAACTATTGAAAAGGTTTTAGAAACTCATAGCCAATGCAATTAGATGCATTCAAAGCTCACTTGGCATGGGTATGGACTCCCATCAAAGCAAAAATGACAGAGGGGTTTTTCTCAAACCAAATAGGATAGCGTATAAAGCATAATCATTGAAAAGTCTTTAGTAACTTTTCAATAACTGCATTAGTTGTTGGCCAATGCATTAAAAATGGATTGTTGATTAAAATTAGAAACCCCAATCAAAATGCAATAAACAAGAGGCCGCACACCATTAGGGAGAATGCCATAGGCAATGCACACATCAATGAGTGTGTGGAAAACGCTGAGAAAAACTTTCAAAAAAATATGAAATGGAGTTGTTGAAAGTGCTTTGGAAATTTTATAGCAAATATAAGTCAACACAGCTATGAACAGAGGATCACGATGGAAGGTTTAAAAAGATAGAATGCCAGCACAAACAATGTGTGTGAATATGTCACACAACCCTTTCTAAATGTGATTGTGTAGAATGCACTTCTAGCTTTTGCACAACAAAAAGATTTGTTAAAAAAGCAACAAAGGAAGGCAAATATCCATTGAGGTATGGAGAAAGGAAAAATAAATAAAGTCCTAGATGTAGGTGGAAAATGCCATGAATGCCTCTAAGAAACCCCAGTTGCAAAGCGATGAAATGAGAAAATGAGGATTAGGGAAAATGAAATGGAACAAAAAGATCAACGGTGGGGAGAAAAAGATAAGCTCTAGCTAAATCTGGACCCTACCCTGCCAGCTCGCCCAGATAAGCTACTCGAGCTTTAATTCCCACGAGACAGTGAAATTGTGCCACATGGAGAGGGTGGGCCCAGAGAAAGTCTTTAAATTTTTTCCAAAAGTTTAGTGGTGGGCTAAAATATGAAGTCTGTGTATAAAAACTGTCTTCATCGTATGGGGGCTTGATATTTAATTTATTAAAGTCCTCCTAAGCTTTAAAAGTATGAGGTGAAGATATAAAGTGAGTTATGGAAAAGGCCAACACCAATATTTTAAACATTCGCAAATATTTTTTATTATAACGTGAAATTTTAAGGGTAATATTAAAATAAAGCTTTCTAACATTGACTCTAAGTAAAATCAAGGAATCGCGGCAATAATTTTTTGAAAGCTTTGAGGAAAAATGTTCAAGGCTGTTGGAGTGAAAATGCAAAAATAATGTGGAGTGGATAAAATATTTTACCCCAAATAAATGTTAAGTGCCTCCACTATTGGTATTCACGGGTGAAGTGAATCTATTTACCTTGTAATCAAATATTTTATTGGCTGCGCATGTAAAACATAAATGAAAGCATGTGGGTATTGTTTAAAGTGAGTTTATTCACTTTTTAAACAAATATATATGTTGAGTAATATAAAATGAATATGCAAATATTTGCAGCCACAACAAAGAACAAGAAAATGAAGTTTTTCACAAGCAGGGAGATATTTTTCACACAACAGAGTAAAATGGTAAATTTCTCCACATGGGCATTTTTTCAGTTGCTTGGCAACTTGGTACAAAGACAATTTGGAGGTAAAATTGGTTGCTGAAGAGAGATGAGAGAAGCTTTGCTTGTTACTGATGAGCAAGAAATGAAGCTTCCAAATGTCATCAACGGATCAATTTTAGAGTTGCTTCTATTTCTATATCTTGTTGATATGTTTTTTATGCACTTCTCAACACAGGCAGTGCGTAGGTGCACTACCTCTCTTGAAAGTAAATCTTCCACAATCAGATTGCAAAACACTATCCCAAGGTCTCTAATGTCAGGTCTTGACAGTGCTTGGAATATCTTAGTTGATTTATGTGATTTGCTGGAATCACAAGGCGAACTTACAAATGAGTTACAAAGCATGGGAAGTTGGGTTTGCAAATGCAGTTTCGAAGTGCTGGAAGTGAATGAACAATGGCTATCCACTCAAACCAACAAGCTGAAACTCATCAAGTTCATCTGATTTAGCTTCATGGTGATGCTTGAGATCCTACTCTAACCAAGGACTAAAAGAAATAGCAAAAGGAGAAGGTTTAAGAAAGTTGTTCTAATCCAAAACTATGAATGAACAGTAACAATGGTGGCTAGTAAAGTAGACAGGCTTCCTAAACTGAGTTTTGCTTGACCAAGAGAAACCTACAACTACACAAAATTAGTGCAATCTTCTAAGGTCTTTTGATTTTCAAATTACACATACACATCATGAACATGCAATTGAACTAGGTTGCAACAATGACAGAAAGAAGCCCAAGCTAACTTTGCATAGCAGCTTGTCATCAACAAGTGCTAAAAGTATGGGCTGAAAGCTCATCAAATAATATAACAACAACACCATCATGACAATCATTCAAGAAACTAATACTAAAACTAACATAGAAGGTAGAACCATGCATGAAAGATGAGAAAAATCAAAGAGAACATCCATAAAATCATGCAATGTTGTCTTCTATTGCTGCAAATGCTTTTTACAATAGCTCTTCAACCCTTACAAATGAGGGGCAAGCCCCTATTTATAGTTTTCCAAAGCCCAAATGAATGGCTAGGATTAATTCACAATGAGTGGTCCAGATTTGATTTACATTAGGGTTTCATCTACCCCCCATTATCCAACAATTTTAAAATACATCTTTGTCTTTTCCCTATTTTGTCATCTAGTGCTCAGGTGCTGTAGCAATTTCGTCATTTAGCTGATTGCCCTTTTCACTATAGCAAAAACTGCCTGAAAGTTGTCCTTTGCTTGAGGTGTTTGCAGTGTTTTTCCTTGGATCAAACGAGCCCGTCGACGACTAGCATCAATGGATTGGTTGCCCCTAATTCGAGCGAACAACTCCCTTATGCTCCCTTCAAGACCACCCCCTTGCATTTTTGTCATTAACTTCCTTGGCACATGCCTTCTTCTAATGCCAACCCTATTGGTGGGTGCTAGCGGGAGAGGCAAACATGAAATGAATGGTGACATGAGCTATGTGCATTCCTTGTTCAACTTTCTCAATGGGTCTCCTTGACGGACCTGCAGTAGACTTCTTGAATCCTGCATATATGAAGTGTCGTAAGTGCTTTCATACACAAATCAAGGAGAACATTAGTCAAATCTTGCAAAATCCTTGTTAGATCCATCCATGCATCATCAAAAGATCATAATTATCATATTTAGAGCTCATTTGGACCATAAACATTAATGCGGACCCAAGAGGGCAGGCAACGAACAAGGGACAACAAACTGGAAGGGAAGTTCCCGAACCTGACAAATCATAGCAAAACCAAGATTTTTAATTATAGAGCATGGGAAAAGGCGAAGGAAGAGTGCCCATAAAAAATTCCTTAACATTGGACTCATTTGAAAAAATTGAAAGCTTGGAAGGGGAAAGGCGGAGGGTCAACACCCTTTTGAAAAGGCAATGAGCACACGGTGGCCTGGAAGGAAAGTCCCGGATGGCAACAGAGGGACGGAGTCCTAGAAACAACCATGGAGGGGCCGGGTTCCTGAGGCTAGGTCATCGGGGCTCCACGGATGTTCAAAAAGACCACGGAGGGATGGAGTCCTAGAAATGACCAGGGAGGGGCCGGGTCTGGGGCTCCACGGATGTTCAAAACGGCCACGAAGGGACAGAGTCTTGAAAATGGCCATGGAGGGGCCGAGTCACCGGGGCTCCATGGATGTTGAAAATGGCCACGGAGGGACGGAGTCTCGAAAATAGCCATGGAGGGGCTAGGTCCTAGAGACCGAGTCGATGAGGCTCCACGGATGTTCAAAACAACCACGGAGGGAGGGAGTTCTAGAGGGAAAGTTCTGAAACCACCAAAACTTAACAAAATGTTGACGAAAACTTGGTAGTTCACTTAGGCACCAGAAAAACATCCCAAATCCACTAGAAAGTTTTCCCCAAAGTCAAAATGTAGAAAAAAGTGAATCAAGCGATCAAGGATCAAGTTAGCAGGAACAAGACAAAAGGCAGAAAAGGGACAGGGGGACTTTATTTCTCCCCAGATTTGAATACCCCAAGTAGGTGAATTTGGGTAGGGGTATTTGATGGTTTGAAGGAACATGACCAATTTGGGCTTGGTAAATGAGGCACACAAAACAAGACAGGAGAAAAGTAGCTTTTTAGGAGTGAAAAAAGGGGGTCTTTGCCTACGGCGGGGCGTGTGTGCAAAACATGCACAACAAATGGCAACTTGCTGGGGAAATGCTCCAGAGCATTTTGATGACAAACTGGAATCATGAACCTAGAATCTCTGGTTCTGACCTTCACGCTAGGGAAAACAAACTAGACACTCAACCAAAGGATCAAAACCACTAGCCAACCCAACCTTCAATATGCTGAAAATTCAAGTGTGTGCAATTGTGTTAATTACCATCCTTCAATTACTATAGGAACCCAAGCTCTGTCAAGTTAAGCTACGTAGTTTATTGTAACTCCAAAAGCATCTGGGACATTGCCTCATTGCTAGTCAGGCATCCATAGCCCTGACAAGGTTGTCATTGTGATTCTCCTGAACATTACTCTACTGCCAGCCGGGCTTCCATAGCCCTGGTAGAGTTTCTCAGATACCCCCGAAAAGTTGAATTTTCTCTTTCTTTTAATTTTCAATGTTTTCTTTCTTCCTTTCTTTTCTCTTTTTAGCTCTTTTCTTTCAACCCACAAGCATTGAAGCTCATGCTCAGGGCTAAGAATCACAATGGTACTGAAGTAGAATTTTAGATTTTTCACTTAACTAGACTTCACAAAGGACCAATAGCGACTATCAGATTCTTAAGATGTGTAAGAGCTGTAAGATTTTAGAATACCTCAAAGTCAGACTAAACCAACAACTTATCCTCTTTGAATCAAATACCCAGATCACTTGACACTAGTAGAAGACCTTCACCATCCACTCTGAAGACTTGATTAGAGTTTAACAAAGAAATACGTAGAACAACCCCAGGAAATAAGTATGGTTGTTGTGTGCACAGATGTGCCCAGTTAAAAGCAGAGGGACCCTGAAAAAAACAACAACAAAGTGAAAGAAAACAAAAAGCAAACAATCTACATCACACCAACTAACCTAAGGAAAGCAGGAAAGCAAAGTATTTACAGGAAACCTATACTACTCAAAACGGGCTATGTAAAAAGATATTTACAAAGCACTATGTTCAGGTAGGGCGAGCTGACATTAACATTCATTGGATTTCGCAGTGTATGCATAAGAAAATGGGAAATTGTTATCGTTCTTAACCATGCAAACTTATCTTTATATTCTGAAAAAATAAATTCAACGTTGCAGCACTCAAGTTCAATCACATCATCATGAAAAATCAACAATTGAGGAGGCTTGCTGAACCCATGGTTAATCCATAAACATGTTTGTTTTCTCTCATTCCCATAATCAAAATAATAAGTGCAGCTATGAGATATAATAGGGGCAAGGAAGGATAGAACCTGGATGTCATCAGATGGAGGTGGCAGCATTGGACAGTCGAGAGCAAGCACAACATCATTGATCGTTGCATCGGTAGCCTCGAGCAGGCGTGGTGCAGGGTGCAACACTTCGGACATTAAGCTTGCATAAGGCTGGGAGGACGGGGCAGCAAAAAACTCTTCCAATCTACCAATGGGATCTAGAGCCCTGGCTAGCAGTTCTTCAAAAAGAAATACTTCTCCACATCGATCATCTGCAAACTTGGGATCCACTTGGTTGCTGTCCTCAAGGGGCAGCACGTTGTCTCATCTCCTTCCCCAAGTATCGACCTCCTTTTTATGATGTTCAATGTCATGGGATAATGACATGCATGCATTTGTCCTATTACAACTCCCTAAATATGAAGGAGGATCAGCAATGGTCATGGCGGAAGGACTTCTAGTTATGTCTTGTAGTTGGTCAATTCTGTCATACTCGTTGGAAGCCATCAAAACACCCCCACCTTTGTTTTCTTCCCTTTGCTGTTCATGCAAATCATCATGACGGTCACTCATTTCCTCTTGCTCACTATCGTTGTAAATGGAGAAGGAGCTCCTCTCCTAATCTGGAAAATCTAGTGCATCACTGTTCGAGGGCTCAAGGAGTATGTATTCATCACTACCATCTTCTGGGATGTGCTCTCCCTCGGCATGAGCATACCTCCACAGTGTAGCTCCCAATGGAAATAAGTCATCAATTGATGGCACCTCATCAAGGGGACCAAAGTCTACTGCACAATTTCCCTCCAAGGGTTTGGCATAAAGCCTATCATTCATGGTGTGCAAATGCTCTTCGAGAGGATGAAATTCTTGATGACTGGTGGACAACATTCCTGTTTGATCTAATTCATTGCTCAGAAGTCCAAGACTGTATTGTTGTCCCAACATCCTCTTGAGTTTTGCCTTTAGCTGAGTCATCTCTCAGTTCAAGCTCTTGGTCTTCTACTTCGATCTGGGAAGCAAGTAGAGGAGGTTGGGCACTTGGCTGCTCCACTTGTCATCTAATGTGTTTGATAGCCTCTTGGTACAGTCCGCATGTGAACTCTGAGTGTAATGAATCATGAATTCTGCACCAATTTGGCAGTAGCAATACCTCCAAATCCACTTGAAATCTTAGTTCAGACCAATCCTTTGCTAATCTGGAGATGAGCTGGTCATATCTTTCTGCTATTGGGTCCTCATCATCACTTGAAAAAGAAGTTTGATGGTAGACAGTCATGGCGAGTGGTTGTTCCCACTCCTCCAAACTTTCATTTTCAGATTCTCGATCATTGTCATTGATGAAGGAGAAGTCTTCCAATTTGATTTAACTTATGTCTTCGTCATCATTTTATGTTTTTACAAGGTTGTCAATCTTTTCTTCTTTCTGATTTTCAACATCTGAGTTGGTTGTCCTAACATCCACGGTTACAAACTTCATTGGTTCATTGTCACCTACCAATTTCTCTTCTTCTGGAGTGGAGGATTGCCTTTGATTAGTGGAGGGAAGGCCTTCTAAATTAGTTTCAATCAGATTTTCACCAAGGCACCTTGCTGTCCTAGTGAAATCCACTTCTTCCTCCTAGTTTTCAACTTCAATGTCTACTGCTCCAACATCAACTTGTATCAAATTTCTTGGTTCATCCTTACTTTGTTTTCCTTCAGATGTTGACAACTCTTTTGCCTCATGGGATAACTTCTCTTCATTGGGATTTGGATGCTCCAACTTGTCTGAACAACCCTTGGCTTGAGCGATAATTTTTGTGCATAATGAGCAAGTGAATTCGGAGTGGGGTGCATTGTGAAATCTGCACCAACTAGACATCAATATTTCCTCCAATCTTGGTTCATCTTTGCTGCTCAAATATACCTGGATCAGCTCCTTAAACCCCTTGGCTACCAAGGTTTGCAATTCTTCATGTGGGTCTTTGGGGGCCAAAGGCTGGTATATTTCCCAAAAGGAAATTTCTCCCTACAAGATCCGACATCTATCCGCCAATGCAAATCACTGCAATGGCTTTTTCAGTATCTTATTCAAATCTGCATGTAGCTGAGTGATGTCAATTTGTGCATGCTGCTCCATTTTGACTCAACTTCAACTTGCCTTCAATTTTTTATTTTTATTTTTTAGCATTAAAAGAGATCTCCTTATCTCATATTTCTTCTTTGAAAGTGCTCTTTTCGAAGTGCCAACTTTCAGCTTTGTAGCCTCAACATGTCATGCCCTCCTTCTAGCACCAGTTTTGTTGATGGCGGTAGCAAGAGGAGGGCATAAAATGAATCACTTCCAACCTTTAGCTTTGTATTCCCAACATGTCAAGCCCTCTTTCCAGCGCCAATTTTGTTGATGTGTTTTTTATGCACTTCTCAACATAGGCAGTGTGTAGGTACACTACCTCTCTTGAAGGACAATCTTCCACAATCAAATTGTAGAACACTATCCCAAGGTCTCTAATATCAGGTCTTGACAGTGCTTGGAATATCTTAGTTGATTTATGTGATTTGCTGGAATCACAAGGCGGACTTACAAATGAGTTACAAAGCATGGGAAGTTGGGTTTGTAAATGCAGTTTCAAAGTGTTGGAAGTGAATGAACAGTGGCTGTCCACTCATACTAGCAAGTTGAAACTCATCAAGTTCATTTGATTTAGCTTCATGGTGATTCTTGAGATCCTACTCTAACCAAGGACTAAAAGAAATAGCAAAAGGAGAAGGGTTAAGAAAGTTGTTCTAATCCTAAGCTATGAATGAACAATAACAATGGTGGCTGGTAAAGTAGACAAGCTTCCTAAACTGAGTTTTGCTTGACCAAGAGAAACCTACAGCTACACAAAACCAGTGCAATCTTCTAAGGTCTGCTTATTTTCAAATTACACATACACATCATGAACATGCAATTGAACTAGGTTGCAACAATGACAGAAAGAAGCCCAGGCTAACTTTGCACAACAACTTGTCATCAACAAGTGCTAAAAGTATGGGCTAGAAGCTCATCAAATACTATAACAACAACACCATCATGATAGCCATTCAACAAACTAATACTAAAACTAACATAGAAGGTAGAACCATGCATGCAAGATGAGAAAAATTATAGAGAACATCCATAAAATCATGCAATGTTGTCTTCTATTGCTGCAAATGCTTTTTACAACAACTCTCCAACCCTTACAAATGAGGGGAAAGCCCCTATTTATAAATTTCCAAAGCCCAAATGAATGGTTAGGATTAATTCACAATGAGTGGCCCATATTTGATTTATATTAGGGTTTCATCTACCCCCCATTATCCAACAATTTTAAAATACATCTTTGTCTTTTCCCTATTTTTTCATCTAATGCTTAGGTGTTGTAGCAATTTTGTCATTTAGCTGATTGCCCTTTTCACTGTAGTAGAAACTACCTGAAAGTTGTCCTTTGCTTGATGTGTTCGTAGTGTTCTTCCTTGGATCAAATGAGCTCGTCGATGACTGGCATCAATGGATTGGTTGCCCCTAATTTGAGCGGATAGCTCCCTTATGCTCCCTTCAAGACCACCCCCTTGCATTTTTGTCATTGACTTCCTTGCCACAGGCCTTCTTCTAATGCCAACCCTGTTAGTGGGTGCTAGTGGGAGAGGCAAACATGAAATGAATGGTGACAGGAGCTATGCACATTGCTTGTTCAACTTTCTCAATGGGTCTCCTTAACAGACCCATGGTAGGCTTCTTGAATCATGCATACATGAAGTGTCGTAAGTGCTTTCATACACAAATCAAGGAAAACGTTAGTCAAATCTTGCAAAATCCTTATTAGATCCATCCATGCATCATCAAAAGATTATAATATTCATATTTGGAGCTCATTTGGACCATAAACATTAATGCAGGCCCAAGAGGGTGGGCAATGAATGAGGGACAACAAACCGGAAGGGAAGTTCTCGGACCTTACAAAACATAGCAAAACTGAGATTTTCAACTATAGCGCATGGGAAAAGGGGAAGGAAGAGTGCCCAGAAAATTTCCTTAACATTAGACTCATTCAAAAAAATTGGAAGCTTGGAAGGGGAAAGGCGGAGGGTCAACGCCCTTTTGAAAAGGCAATGAGCACACGACGGCCTGGAAAGAAAGTCTCGGACAGTGATGGAGGGACGGAGTTCCATAAATGGCCACAGAGGGATGGAGTCCCGGAAACGGCCACGGAGGGGCTGGGTTTTGGAGGCTGAGTCGTCGGGGCTCCACGGATGTTCAAAATGGCCATAGAGGGACAGAGTCCCAAAAATGGCCACGAAGGGGCCGAGTTCTAGAGGCTGGGTCGCTGGGGCTCCACGGATGTTCAAAACGGCCTCGGAGGGACAGTGTCTCAGAAATGGCCACGGAGGGGCCAGGTCCTGGATTCTGGGTCCTTGGGGCTCCACAGATGTTCAAAATGGCCATGGAGGGACAAAGTCCCAAAAGTGGCCATGGAGGGGCCGAGTTCCAGAGGTCGGGTTGTTGAGGCTCCACAGATGTTCAAAACGGCCACAGTGGGAGGGAGTTCTGGAGGGAAAGTTTCAAAAACAACCAAACCTTAATGAAACATTAACGAAACCTTGGTAGTTCACTTAGGCACCACAAAAACATCCCAAATCCACCAAAAAGTTTTCCCCAAAGTCAAGAATGTAGAAAAAAGTGAATCGAGCGATCAGGGATCAAGTTAGCAGGAACAAGAGAAAAGGAAGAAAAGGGACGAGGGGACTTTATTTCTCCTTGGATTTGAATACCCCAAGTAGGTGAATTTGGGTAGGGGGATTTGATTGTTTGAAGGCACATGACCAATTTGGGCTTGGAAAATGGGGCACACAAAACAAGACAGGAGCAAAGTAGCCTATCGGGAGCGAAAAAAAGGGGGTCCCTACCTACGGCGGGGCATGTGTGCAACATGCACAACATATCTTCTCTTTTCTTCTCATTTGTAAGGGGTTCTGAGGTTAAGTTATGAGAGAGTTCAAGTTTTCTTAATTCTTGTATGGGGTTGGGTATATAGAAAATGTCAAATTCTGAGTTATAATCTGAGTCTATAAGCTGTTAATGTTGATTTCATGAGTAATTATCAGCCAGGTTGTGCAAATTAATCATGAAAGTATGAATGTCATCAAATTGTCTCCATATTTGTATATTTTAGTCATTTGAATTCAATAATACCTAGTATATTTGAGTTTGACATCTCAATTTTCATGAGATTGTTTTATCTTTTTATGGGTTTGTTTCAATGAAATGGTTAAAAACTTTGAACAGATAATTGTGATTTCAAATGTGCAAATTGGATTTGGTAAGAAGAGTTTGATTGACAACAGGAGTGGGATTGTTGGTGTAAGACACTAATAGTTGATGCAAAGTATTAACAAGTTAAGATCCAATAGTTGAAGCCTGTTTGCTAATGAATTCATTTTATGTGTTTGACTCCATGGCCCAGAATTAGGAACTAGTCTGTCATTTAGCTTTATGCATCTCAAAAACAAGTTTAAATTCAAAATCATTTTAAATCATGTTGTTGGTTGTGGTTAGTGTTGAGTTTTGCTTCCCAATTGCTGAGTGAGTGTTGAGTTACTGAGAATGTAGCCAAATTTGAGGTTTTCAATGCTTTCCTTAGTGTATTTTCATTGGGAATTATTTGCTATAAAAAACAATGTCAGTGTGTATGAGTGAATTAAGTTTTAGGCATTGTATAGGTTGACCCACCTTGGTCCTGCAGAGCCAAAAGTGCAGAAGATCTTAGTCTTTAACTAACTCTTGTCAGTTGGCCAAATCCCCCTTTGAGTTTGAGCCTAGGATAGTGGCTCAGTCTTTAGGATTCATTGGCCTGGTTTGATTCGGAGCACCAAGAGGGCCCATTCGCCAAGGGTTGTGAATGAGTCCCCTTTGAGGGAAAATTCAAAATTAAGTGGGAATGTAATCAATTTAACTTTTATTTCCAGTAAATATCATCCTCTTAGGTCTAATTAATGAGAAAATAAGGTGTTGTTACTTATAAATACTCATTTTAAGTCATTTCACACATCTTTTATCATTTTTTTATCATCTCTCGAGAGCAATTTTAAAGTTAAGTCTTCCACAACAAGTTTCATTAACAAAAGTTGAAGTTTTAGGGCAATGAACTAGGGTTTTTGCAGGTCTTGAAGCTCACTTCTATTGTTAAGACTCAGCATTGCAAATGGTTGATGATGGATTCCTATGGTGAATCATGAAGAAATCTAGGCTGAAGAGGTGCAACTAGCCACCAAATCATGCTTAAGGACTTGGTTTCCTATTGATTCCATCTTCCATTTTCACTCTATCTTCAAATTAAGGTTTGCATCTTGTTTGTTTATCATTTGCATGTCATTTCATCCCCATTTTGCATGTGTTTTAAGGTTTCTAGGGTTGAGATCTTGCATCATATAGATCATTCTAGCATGTCTTATTCTAGGGCAATAGAATAGGATCAGTGTTATATTTCAGCTCTTCCTAGTCTTTAACACATCTAAGGCTAGGGTTTACTCATATTTTTCTCTATTCAAAGTTTAATTACCCAACTAGGGGCTTGAACAAGGAAAACCCCCCATTAGACAAACATTTTTAAGCTATTTTGTAGGAATTTTTTGAGATCCGAGATCGGGTATTCATCAAAAATTGTTGTACAGGTGTCAAGGTGCAGAACAAAATTTTGAAGTTGTAGAAATTCCAAGGTGGATTGATTCGCCATGCTTGGGGAATGAGTCCCTATTGAGGTGCAAAACTGAGTCAGATTCAGATCCAGGTTCCCGACTGTAAGAAAACAAATCCTGTGTAGAAAAGTCCTGATCTAGGATTGATTTGCCCAAGGTGGTGAATGAGTCCCAGTCAGCCTAAATTCAAGTTTCATATGTTTTCTATATTTTTTTCCAATCATCTATAGTTTTCCAAGTGCACACATTCTAAGAAACAACTTTCTGTTTAGGTTAATATGCATTTTTGTTCATTCTTTCATGCTTTTTGTATATCATAGCATGTTTTCGAACATAGTGTAAATCTTAGTTTTGCATTCATTTTCATTCATTCAAATTAGTCAATTGAATTTAGTTAACTTCATTTAGCTTAGACAAGATAACATATAACATTATTTGAATGAACCATTAGCATTTTTGCTCCTATCTCTCTCCTTTTAGGTGAAAAACCCTAGAAGAGTAAGAGTTCTTCATAGGAGCCAAAAATCAATGGTTCATTTTGGTGAACCTGACTCTTGAAGATAAAATCATTCTGATTTCCATTTCTAATTGCATCTTAGTTCTTCATTATTTCATAATCTTGCATTATTTTACATCTTTAGGTTTCTTAAATATTGCATTAGTGAAACCATAATTCTTTAGTTTTTATCATTACATTTCATTCTATTATTCCAACTTTCTACATTTGCACTTTGTATTTGCATTGTACAGACTTGAAATTTTACAAAAAATACAAAAAAATCATAAAAACCTTAAAAAAATTCATCTCCTGGGACTCATTCGCCACCTAGGATGAATTAGTCCCTCTACAATTTTGAATCAACATTTCTAGCTTTCAATTTATTGCATTGCATCTTTCTATTTTCTGTCATTATCATTATGTTATAGTTTAGTTATTTCTTAGCATAAAGTTCATTTCTTTTCATGGCATTCATGTCTAGTTTTAGATCTTTGAAAATTCCCTTTTCCGTTTTCATTCCTAGTTCTTTTAGATCAGATTCATCGATACATAACGATCCAAAACTGAAACAACGAACAATCCCTTCAAACAAATGATTCAAGTTAGGAACAACATCTCATCTAAGCCTCTTAGTAGTGATGATTTTACTAAGTTAGATGAGGTCCTTCAGGAGTTCCTCTCACTCACTTCATCCTCTAATGCTTCAAATGAGAAACCTAAACCCCTTAATGATAAACTCCCCCTAAAACCTTTTTCTTGTGATGACTTTGATTTGTTAGATGAAGCCCTCCAATAATTCATCTTGCATAATCCATCCATTAAGGTTTGTGGTGACCAACTCATGATAACAAACATTAACACCTCTAGTGTTTTTCTTGAACATCCTAAACCAATTGATGATCATTTAACCCTCAAACCCTTTAGTAGTGATGATTTGTATTTGCTAGATGCATCTCTTCAAGACTTCATCTCATCAAACTCATCCACTTTGGTTTGTTGTGAGACCTCTACAATCAAAGACATTAATATAATTCAACCTAAACTTATCCTTAACCCACCCTCACATCCACTTCACCCCTCTAACCAACCCTGGTACACCCTTTACCCACCTAACACCAATGTATTGCAGAAATCTAGTAACGATATTGTTGCTTAAACATATAACACCTGAAACAACCCACAACTACCGCAACCACCTCCATCTTCCTTACCTTTACCTAATCCACCTAGTGCTCCTTGCTATAACCCACACACCAAGGAGTATGATCTTGTTGAAAAATTAAAGAATACTCTTGCTAAAATTTCCCTTTGGGATTTTCTTCAAACCTCACCAAACTATAACAACATTCTTCAAACCACTCTAAAAAAAAATCACAATTCCTCCTGGTACCACTTCGAATGATGTGGCAACTCTCATCCAAAAGAACAACCTTGACATTAATTTTCACCACCATGAGCTCCCTCCTTTGGAGTTGTGCAAACAACATGATGCCTTTATGATAATTGCTCGATTCAATCGCATAGGTATCAAACACACTCTCATAGATAATGGTTCTACCCTTAATGTGTGTAATGTGAGTCTCCTTGATCGCTTAAAAGTTGATAGGTCACAAATAATACATGATTATGTCTCTATTTGAGGATTTGATAATACAACAAAGCAACCACTTGGGATAGTTACTTTACCTATTACGGTTGGGGTGGCTACTTTGCAAACTCCTATCCATGTCATGCCTTACGATCTTTCATATAATCTTCTTTTAGGTCGACCATGGATTTATGAGATGCATGCAGTTCCTTCAACCCTTCATTGTCTCATGAAATATGTCTACAACAATCACATTTATCAAATTGAAATAAATCGTAAGCCTAAGAGTTGCTTGCAGCTTGAAAAAGGGGTTACAAGTCCTTTGAAAACATTAATTCCATCGTCTAACATAGACCCTCTTGAAATTGAACATAACGATACAGAGATAGTATCTAAATTATTTGGTGATGATTGGGGATCCTTAGAATTGACACCTCTGTTTATGGGTGAATATATCCTCACGGAAAAGAAAGATGCAAAACAAGAACCAACAATTATGTCCACTCAAAACTCTGAACAATCATCTCAAGCATATATCTCCTACAATATGGATGACAATGCAACATACACAATGAATTTTGATGAGATAGATTACCAATCCCCACCTACCTTATGTGAAATGGAAAGACTTTATGGAAAAGGCTATAAATTTGTAAAGCAATTAGGCTATACTGGAAAAGGGTGTGGAAAACATGAAAAAGGTATTCATGTCCCTATTGAACCTAATACACAAGAAAAAAAACTGGATTGGGATATTCTTTTTCTAAAACAACCAATGCTACTCAACGACCATCTTTAAACATTAACATTATAACATGTCACCCGCAACACAAACTCACAATCAAACACCCCGATTTGCTTGATATAACCTTACCGCCTTCATGGATGCATGTTGATAGTGATGAGGCTCTGAAACAAATGTTTGGCATTTATGATACCCCATCCTTGCTTACTTCCATGAAACACATTTCTCGTGCTTTGAATGTTACTGAGCAAGAAGCCAGTGATATCACTAAAGACTTTTCTAAATCTAAAAGTCCTAAATTCAATGCACTCCCTTTAGGAGATACAATTGATGTGCTAATGAACATTCATGATAAAGATAAAGTAATTAAGATTAGGAAGTTCCTTGATGATGAGGAACAAGAAGATACAACCACTTTACTTCATGATTTTCCTAAAAAATTTGTTTGGAAATATTTTGATATGCCAGGAATTGACCTAAAAATTGTGATGCATAACATTGTCCTTGTTGAAAATGCTAAACCCGTATGTCAAAAGATTCTCAAAATGTACCCTAACATAGCCTTGCGTGTTAAAGAGGAACTCGAGATACTTCTTGATGTAGGCTTTATTAAACCTACTGATTATTCTCCTTGGATCTCAAACATTGTCATAGATGCAAAATCCGATAATCGTATTAGGATATGCATAGATTTTTGAGACTTGAATAAAGCCTCTTTAAAAGATGATTTTTCACTTCCTAATATAGACATGATCGTGGATTCAACTGTTGGACATGCTTTGTTTTCACTCATGGATGGATTTTTTGGTTATAATAAAATCCTTATTAATCCTCAAGATCAATAAAAACCACCTTTACAACTATTTGGGGAACATTTTGTTGGGTTGTGATGCCCTTCGGTTTAAAGAATGTCGGTGCAACTTATCAATGTGCAATGACATTATTATTTCACAATTATATTCACAAAATTTTAGAAGATTATGTTGATGATATCCTCGCTAAATTGTTAACATGACAAGACAATGTGAATGCCCATAAAATCTTTGAAGGCATAAAATGCTACAACATGCGATTAAATCCAAAAAAGTGTGTCTTTGGCGAAGATAGTGGTAAAATTCTAGGGTTTGTCATATCTCATAGAGGCATTGAGGTGGACACAAAGAAAATTGATGCAATCATTAACATGCCACCTCCTCAGAATATTTCTCAGTTGTGCACGTTACAAGGTCAAATTCAAGCTATCAGTCATTTCATTGCATTTTTAGCCAATTGCACATTACCTTTCATGCATCTCCTTAAAAAGGGTGTCCCTTTTGATTGGGATGAGGATTGTAAACATTCTTTTGAGAGTCTAAAGGAATATTTAGCCACTCCACCTGTTTTACAACTTGTTGTGCTGCATAGACTGTTTATCTTGTACATTGCCGCATCTTCCCATGCTCTTGCAACATTGTTGGCTCAAAACGACAATCATGGTAAAGAACACCTTGTTTATTACATTAGCCACACCTTAATTGATTATGAGACATGATATTAACCAATTGAAAAATAATGTTTAGCTCTTGTATTCGCTACTAGTAAGTTGCGACATTATTTACTAAATGTTGAAGTACAAGTTGTCACAAAATTTGATCCTCTTAGATATCTTTTCAACAAAACTGATCTTTCAAGATGCTTAGCTAAGTGGGTAATGTTGTTAACTAAGTTCGACCTTAAATTTTTTTCCCAAAAAGAAATCACAAGATAAGCCTTAACCGATCACTTAGTTGATGCTCCTTCACCTTTTGCTTTACCTACTCTTGATTCCTTTCCTGATGATCATGTCTTACTTGCTAACATTAAACCATGGGAGTTATTTTTTTGATGGATTTAAGTGTAGAAAAGGTTTCAGTGTTGGTGTGATACTAATTCCACCTGATGGAAAACCTATTCCCTTATGTTATTGATTAAATTTCCTATGCACAAATAATATAGTGGAGTATGAGGCATTGATCGCAGGTCTGCAAACGACTTTATCTCTACACGCTAAACATATTAAGATCTTTGGCGATTCACAATTGGTCCTCAAACAAATCAATGAAACATATCAAACTAAACATGAAAAATTATTAAAATACAAGGATCTTATAATGATACTATTATAAAAATTTGACTCGTTCACCATTGATAACATCCCACACAAAGATAAATGACATGCGGGTGCAATGGCGAGTGCAGCTTCTCTCATATCCCCACTCGATCCTTCCACCAATTTCACCTTTATTATCTATCCCATCACCAAACCTTTGATTGATACTCTGCTAGAAGACATTTTGGTGATAACTCATGATAATTCATGTGAATAGTATGCTACAATATACAACTACTTGAAAGACGGTACCATTTCCAAACCTACCACAATGAATACTCAAAAGCGCTTATGTAAACTTGCAACTAAATATGTCATCCTTGCCAATGCGTTGTATAGAAGATCTTTCAATGGCCTCCTATTACGTTGTCTTAAAGATTTTGAAATCCCTATAGCACTTGAACAGGCTCATGCTGGTGTTTGTGGAGGTCATTCGTTAGTGCAAAAACTTATTCATATGGGTTATTATTCGAAACATATGGAGAAGGATTGCTTCACCTATGTTAAATGATGTCACAAATGTCAAGAGCATAACAATTTGATTCACGCTCTTGTTGTTGAACTCCGTGCCAATGTTCCCATTTGGCCGATTTCAGTATGAGGGTTGGCTCTTATTGGAAGCATTTCATTGCCTTCTTTTGTTGGACATACATTTATTTTAACCGCAATAGATTATTTCACAAAATGAGTGGATTCTATTCCCCTTCATTCTACAACCGCTAAAGCAATTTGTCATTTCATCTTGGAACACATAATTGCTCACTTTGGGCTTCCTTCTGCAATCATTTAAGACAATGGAACACCATTTAAGAATAGTGAAGTTCAAAATTTTCTTGAAATATTTAATATTCAACTTCGTTTCTCTACAATATATTATTTGCAATCCAATGGACAAGTTGAGAATACTAATAAACTTCTCAAAAAAATCCTTAAGAAAACTATTAGGAACAATCTTAAATACTGGCATATGTAACTCTCTTACACACTTTGGGCTTATAGAACTAATGTTCGATCATCCTTAAGAAATACCCCTTATAGCCTTGTTTATGGTACTAATGCAATTATGCCCTTGGAGTTAGGAATTCCTACTTTGCAAGTTGCTCTTTGAGATCTTTTTGACACTGACAATTATAAAGAACAATGATTACATCAACTTGAGATGCTCGATGAACAGCGCCTTAACTCTCTCGAACATCTCCAAGATCACATTAAACAATTGCAATGCAAACACAACATTCATGTTATCCCTCGATTGTTTTCTAAGGGCGATTTTGTTCTTATTGAAAATCATTGAATTGCCAGTGATAACAATGAAGACAAAGATAAGTTCAACCCTAATTGGTTGGGACCTTACATTGTTGATACCAATTACGGGTTTGGTGCTTATCTCTTAATGCAACTTGATGGAACACCCCTTAGGGAACTGATGCATAGCTAGGAGAGGAAGAAACCACTTTCACAAACTCATTTAGTAAAACTTAAAGCAAACTCATTTGAGTCAACATTTGTTCACTTTACCTTCACAAAAATTTCAACTCAAATACCTAGATTTGCATTAAGAGTTCCCAATTCCTTAAAGGCTTTCAAAATACCTTGAAAATATTAAAAATAACTTATTACAATCAACTAAGTTCTTCATAACATCAACCAGAGGTTACTTCATTCCCAACTGTCTTAAATCTTTCATATGTCACCATTGTTTACAAACACAACTTCAACTCTTAAGGCACAACCATCAAACCATCATTTGATACAACTTAATTAGGAATAATTAAACATGTTCAAACTCATTCCAAGCCCCAAGAACAAAGATTTGATAATTTTAGGTGTGATTCCTTCTTTTCCCTATCCTCACTCTAGTAGGTCTACTACAGGTCTATTAGAGATTATCTCACAATTTACACCATGAAAACCCAAACAAATTATATTTTTAGTTACCCATTTTCCTTAATTAAAACATAGTGCAAGATGAGATATAGGTCTCTTGGAATGAATGCTTGAAAAACTACTTTCTTAGACTGTATTAGGTCTCATTAGGCCTTCTTGACAAACATGGGTTAATGAATATCCAACTTCCCAATATAAATTCATTGTACCAACACTTCAATCAGGTGTAAATGGACTAGTACAAGCTAATAAATGCTTCAAATGTTCATTCCCATGTATATTTTTGTAAACCCTTGATTAGGTTCCTTTCACAAACCCTATTATAGACTATTTTACACATAATTATAGACAAGTTCCAATCTTACACACCTTAATCATTATGCCCTTGACTCAAAACCAATAGAATAAGAATGAGTACGTATAGAAGACTCCAACTTCCCAATATAAATTCACTATACCAACACTTCAATCAGGTGTAAATGGACTAGTACAAGCTAATAAATGATTCACAACTTCATTCCCATGTATATTTTTGTAAACCCTAGATTAGGTTCCTTTCACAAACCCTATTACAGACTATTTTACACAAAATTACAAACAAGTTCTAATCTTACGCACCTTAATCATTATGCACTTGACTCAAAACCAATAGAATAAGAATGAGTACATATAGAAGACTATCTTCATCAAAAATTAGGAGATTCTACTGATTCTAAAAGGAGAAATGCAATTTTATCATTCCCTATTTACCTTAGGTCAGGGTATTAGCAGATTTCACAAAATTCACAATAACTAACTCAAAGTTGCATTAATTTGCATGAAACAAAATAGATTTGGAGGGTGATTGAATTGTCTCCCACTTACAACCAATTTTTCACCATTAAAAGTCTGTACAAGCCCGTACAATGGCTGGAAACAGTAGATTTTCTAGAAATGAACATAAAAATTAGAGTTTTTTTCATTATTTTCTTCAATGATTCAATCACCAACAAATAAAAAAGGATTTCAAGAGAATTTTTAAAGTAATTTACATAATTTCCTAACCTCCTAACTACTTCAACTGACCAAACCTTCATTAACTCCTTAATGTTACTTTTAGGCAACTTTTACACTATTTTGCAAATTTGACATTTTGTTGACAATTTTTACATTTTCTTTGTAATTACTCATCAAATGACTTTGAATGACCCCTACAAATGAAAAAATGGAATTATTTACAAAATAGAATCATGGTGATGTTAAGGTGCTCCTACACCAAACTCCCCACAAAAAATATTTCAAGTCCACTTGAAAGTGTTGTTGCCAACAAAATTGCATTCTTGAGATGCCCTGCCACTAATCTACTTCTTATCACCTTCATTTTCACCTTTGGTTTAAACTTTTCCATGAAAATTAGTTGTCTACCATGCTTCCACTCTAAAATTAGATTCTTCATTCCTTCATACACCTCAATATCATGCTTCTCCATTTCTCCTTCAACCTGCAAACAATCCTTTGTCCAAAGCATTAGTAACACAATGAAATAATATAATGTGACAATCATGATACCTCCATCATGCTACAACTCCTTGCAAACCTCTATGACCAATTTATCCATGATCATTCCCTTAACCAACTCAATGTCCTCAACCTCCATAATTAGGTATATGCTCTTGGTCCTCTCTTCATCTTCATGACTTGGAGTATCTGAAATTTCTTCTTCAACGAAGTATTCCTATGCATCTTCAAAGGATTTTTCCTCTTTTACCCTCTTTTGTCTTCTTCTCTTCTTGAGTATCTTCCGTATAGGCCATAAAACTTTATTATTCACCTTCAAGTGCCAAATTTTCATCTCTTCAATCATCTGCTCCATCTTCTTCATGGACTCTTGGAACTCTTCTTCAAGTCTTTTAAATTCTTGCTTCAACTCAACAATTTCTCTATCCATCTTTACTTATGTATTCTTATTTCTCTCTTCCTCTGCTTGCAAATGCTTCTTCAAGTTCTCCATCCTCGTAAGCAAGATTCCTCCTTGCTTCACATCACACTTACCTGCAAACAACCACCAAACACACAACTACAAACCACAAACCATAACCAACTTATCAGCCCATATCTTTCCTGGGCTCTTATACCAAACTGATGTAGAGCTAGGAGGGGAAGAAACCACTTTCACAAACTCATTTAGCAAAAATAAAAGCAAACTCATTTGAGTCAACATTTGTTCACTTTTCCATCACAAAAAATTCAACTCAAATACCTAAATTTGCATTAAGAGTTCCCAATTCCTTAAAGGCTTTCAAAATACCTTGAAAATATTAAAAATGACTTATTACAATCAACTAAGTTTTTCATAACATCAACCAGAGGTTACTTCATTCCCAACTGTCTTAAATATTTCATATGACACCATATTTTACAAATACAACTTCAAATCTTAAGGCACAACCATCAAAACATCATTTGATACAAATTAATTAGGAATAATTAAACATGTTGAAACTCATTCCAAGCCCCAAGAAAAAATATTTGATAATTTTAGGTGTGATTCCTTCTTTACCCTGTCCTCACTCTAGTAGGTCTACCACAGGTCTATCAGAGATTATCTCACAATTTACACCATGAAAACCCAAACAAATTATATTTTTAGTTACCCATTTTCCTTAATTAAAACATAGTGCAAGATGAGATATAGGTCTCTTGGAACGAATGCTTGGAAAACTACTTTCTCAGATTGTATTAGGTCTCATTAAGCCTTCTTGACAAACATGGGTTAATGAATATCCAACTTCCCAATATAAATTCACTGTACCAACACTTCAATTAGGTGTAAATGGACTAGTACAAGCTAATAAATGCTTCAAAAGTTCATTCCCTTGTATATTTTTGTAAACCCTAGATTAGGTTCCTTTCACAAACCCTATTATAGACTGTTTTACACAGAATTACAAACAAGTTCCAATCTTACACACCTTAATCATTATGCCCTTGAATCAAAACCAATAGAATAAGAATGAGTACATATAGAAGACTATCTTCACCAAAAATCAAGAGATTCTACTAATTCTAGGAGGAGAAATGCAATTTTATCATTCCATGTTTACCCTAGGTTAGGGTATTAGTAGATTTTACAAAATTCACAATAACTAACTCAAAGTTGCATTAATTCGCATGAAAAAAAATAGATTTGGAAGGCGATTGAATTGTCTCCCACTTACAACTAATTTTTCACCATTAAAAGTCCTTACAAGCCTGTACAGTGGCTAGAAATAGTGGATTTTCTGGAAATGAACATAAAAATTAGAGTTTTTTTTCATTATTTTCTTCAATGATTCAATCACCAACGAAGAAAAAAGGATTTCAAAATAATTTTTAAAGGAATTTGCATCATTTCCTAACCTCCTAACTTCCTCAACTGACCAAACCTTCATTAACTCCTTAATGTCGCTTTTAGGTAACATTTACACTTGTTTGCAAATTTGACATTTTGTTAACAATTTTTACATTTTCTTTGCAATTACTCATCAAATGACTTTGAATGACCCCTACAAATGGAAAAATGGAATCATTTACAAAATAGAATCATGATGATGTGAAGGTTCTCCTGCTCCAAGAACCTATTAATGTCGCGCATCTGCATTGGTATTATCCCTAATCCTCTTTGAATATTATGAGTGGTATAACAGTGTTGTTTAAAGTTATTTGATGTCATAACTTTCACATTGATCTGTTCTTGACAACTAAATTTATGTTTTTCTTGAACACTAAGGTAATTATTTAGGTTCATTTTATAATTTCTTTAGGCTTCATATTATTCACCCTCTTGTTGTGTTAAGTTTAATCCTTATTAGTGTATTTAGTTTAGCGTATTCTTTTTCCATTATCAATGTTGTATCTATGCTAAAATTGAAAAATGTTTTATGCTAGATCACATCATTCCTATTAAATCATGAAGCCATTAATTAAATAATTTTTACCATAAGTTATTTAATTAATCACATAGAATTTAACATTCACATACAAGAGATACATCATCATAAAATCAAAGTGTGCATGTCAATATATATATCAAAGTTTTATGTACATCTCAGAATCATATACAATGTCATAATGGTCTATGAGAGCTAAAACCCTTAGGATCTGGCACACGTGATCCAGTCCCTAATCATCGTGAGACGATCATGTGTGATTGTGATCGCAAACTGCCACAATGCATACTCCAAACCTTGTACTTGACCAATGGCTATAAGCCGCTCATTTGCCATCTAATCCCTCTCCGCTTGTGTCTGTGCTAGCTTTGCCTATAGCCTCTCTACCTCTGCTAAGGTTTGTGCTAACTGTAGTGGACTCTCATCCTGACGAAGTTGTCTCCTCGTGCTCTCATACACTACCTATAATCTCACAAAAGTTCTGAGTGTAGTTAGCACTCTCATCCTGATGAAGTTGTCTCCTCATGCTCTCATGCGCTACCTATAATCTCACAAAAGTTCTGAGTGTCTCCAGCTCCTCCTCCATGATCGATGGGGGCACATAGTGAGGATCCATCTCCTCCTCCTCGATGGATGCAGGCACTATCTCCATAGAAACCTGATGATAGAAATCTCACTAGTCTCTCGTCACTCCTGTAAGATAGGAAATGTACACAATCAGTAACACATCATCATGATATATATATACAAATAAAGAATAAATCACTAAAAGACATGCGTAAAATTAAATATCATCACCTATGTCTCTAGATGCATGAGGAATTCCAACCTCCTCATCTCTAGGGGGCATGGAGGATGTGCTAGCTTCTCTCTGACTATGATTGTTGATGTCTACTATAGCTACTACCCGTGATTTGGTCCTGTAAGTATGTGACAACTCTCCATGCTCGTACCAATCCTCAATAGCTACCTCATCACCCTCACTCAAGGGTGGCTCCTCATAATAATAATAATCCTCATTATCCTCATCCTCCTCTCCTCCATTGTGGTCCTCATAATCAAGATCGACCTTAGATTGGTACTCCTCATCGATAACATCTGTAAAAATGTCTACTGGCTTGTACTGTACCTCCTCTACTCTCACCTCTAGCTCATCACCCTCATCTACTACTAGCCCTACATCACCTAGAGGGAAATCCATGGGGAACACAAGAGTTGGTCATGCATATGATGACCACTCTTCGTGCTCATCTGTGCTATCAAAATCATCAGTGCTAGAGAATAGTGGCTAGTCGTGATCTAAATCATCATAATCACTCTCTTGCACATGATCTATTGTCAACCGAATAGTGTCACCTAGCCTCTGGGCACTCTGCACTAATCATCTAATGAAGGTGCATGCTCTCGGTGGTGTCTACACCTGTCCAAACTGTCGCATGACTCACCCATAATAGAATGGTCATATGATGAAGTAATGCCTCCCTGCTAGATACCTATCCATCTGCATCCTCCGTAATTGTCTGGTGGGGTCTGGCCACTGTTGAGTGAGTAGATAGGGCCTCCATAGGATCTCATCCTCCTCCAACCGGTTGAATCTCACCCTCCAAAATTGTAAATCACCATACTGCCATAATCGTCACAAAGGATAGCTGAATGCTCATGGGTATCCTAATGCTATAGTACAAGGGTATCCAACAGGCCTAGTACATGTGATATGCTCAAGGCACCACACCTGTAGAAGCATACAATGGACCACACTATCGATCTCTCAAAATACAAACTGACCAAGATCATAATATGAATGTGCTAGAATGCAACGGCTCTAGGCATAGGCTATCTTATGCTCGTACATCCTTTGTATTAGGTGTACCAATCCCCCATCCAAGTGTGTCGCTCGTCCATTTGGATTGAGAACCAGTGCCATTGTGTGCATCATAATCTGTCTAACCACAAGAGCTTGTGAATACAACAACATAGGTAGCTTGATCCGTGCTCTAACCCTCTCATCATGTACAGGTCCTTCTAAACAATATTGCATATCTCTCTTCTTCTCCTGGAATGACTAATCCCCCCAAAAATACACTTGCACTCCTCAAATGGGAACTCAAAGAATGTGGTGTACGTCCTTGAGTGTGATAGTCATTTCCTCGATGGGAAGATGAAAGGTACATGTATCCGCATCCCAACCCTCACACAAAGCCATCAACATGGCATCATGGTATCTCATGGGTGGCATAAGATATGCCCAATAGATACCCACTGACTGTAAATTCTCTACCTTTTCTATTGATAGTGTTGGCACATGATCTCTCAAAAATGTCAACTGTCTTCCCCCTAGCCGATGTCGTGACTGGGTGGGGACCTATCAAAATCATCACAAAATGTTCTAAATTTCATCTAATATCTTCAATTTTCATACTTTTCATCATGCAAGTGTGCTAAAGTTGATCTAGTGTGCTTCCCTAACGGCCCTAGACACTTTAGAACCTTTTTAGGACATTTCACAAAGAAACAGAGACACTTCACAAAGAAACGAGACACTTTGTGAATAAAAGGGACACTTTGCAAACAAATGGGGACACTTGGAGAACTTTTTCCCAAGAACCCTAAATTAACCTATCCATGCATAGAAATCATTAAATCATCATAAAATCACAAGGCGAAAGTTACAAAATTGGCTCACCTCATGATACAGATCGTTGTGTGCCACTTGCTCACGAAGATCATCCAGCTGTGAAGGTGTGTAATCCCATCTACTCGACATATTCTTCTCCCACTCGTCGCTTTCAAGCTACACGAAGGTAAAATGAATAGTAAGTGAAAAATTACTTTCTCCTCCTTCTTTAATCACTTTTAACCTCTTCTTACTTTTATGCATTACCATAGGGTTATTGTCTCTTAAAACATTCATAACATATATCTCCTTAAAATCATCATAGCAAGCACTAGGGTAATCTATTTTCGATGCCATTTGATGTGTTGGAATCGTGATTCTGCACCTGAAATCATCATTTTTCTATCATTGTGTGGCATGGTACTTGGAAATTCCCTATGATATGATGTTTCTTGTTCAACGTGGCTAGATTGCTACCTTGATTCCACCTCTGTAAAGCAAGCGGAATCAGGGGGCATACATCTACCCTCGAATTGGATTCCTAAGAGTTAGATAAAAGGATTTTTGAGCAATTAACAAATGTGTGTTGTAGGATTTAGTTCCTAATGTTGTGGTTGTGTAGATAACTACATTGGGGGCTTCATTCTCTCGTCTTTTTGAATATGTATCCTTTTATGTAGTAAGGTGCATCGTTTAGAGTCCTTTAGCTTACATATGAACATAGAGTCATATGGGCACTAAAGTGGGGGCTAAATGTGTCATAGAAAATTGGACCCTCTTGAGAAGAGAGACAATTCCATGCATAATTGGACCAACTTTTGAGTCCCTTCACATCATTTCCCTTCAAAACAACATTTATAGGCCCCTTAGTCCCATTAATTTTGATCTAGAGGCCCAATTCACCTGAGAAATCACATAAAACTTGACAAACAACATTTAATTTCATCATACCCTAACAAACCACCTTCAAATAGTAGTAGTGGGACCCATTCACCACCTTGGGCGAATGAGTCCCCTCTGGTGGGACCCATTCACCAAGGGTGGAAAATGAGTCCCCTTTGAGGGAAAATTCAAAATTAAGTAGGAATTTGACCAATTTAACTTTTATTTCTAGTAAATGTCGGCCTCTTAGGTCTAATTAATGGGAGAATAAGGTGTTGTTGCTTATAAATACTCATTTTAAGTCATTTCACACATCTTTTAGATCATCTTTTTATCATCTCTCAAGAGAAATTTTAAAGTTACATCTTCCACAACAAGTTTCATTAGCAAAAGTTAAAGTTTTAGGGCAACAAACTAGGGTTTTTGTAGGTCTTAAAGCTCACTTCTATTGTCAAGATTCAAAATTGAAAAGGTTTGATGATGGATGGCTATGGTGAATCATGAAGAAATCTAGGGTGAAGAGGTGCAACTAGCCACCAAATCATGCTTAAGGACTTGGTTTCCTATTGATTCCATCTTCCATTTTCACTCTATCTTTAGATTAAGGTTTGCATCTTGTTTGTTTATCATTTTCATGTCATTTCATCCCTATTTTGCATGTGTTGTAATGTTTCTATGGTTGAGATCTTGCATCATATAGATCATGGTTGCATGTCTTATTCTAGGGCAAGAGAATATGATCATTGTTATATTTCAGCTCTTCCTAGTCTTTAACACATCTAAGGCTAGGGTTTACTCATATTTTTATCTATTCAAGGTTTAATTACCCAACTAGGGGTTTGACCAAGGAAAACCCCCCATTAGACAAACATTTTTAAGCTGTTTTACATGAATTTTTTGAGATCTGAGATCAGGTATCCATCAGAAATTGCTATATAGGTGTTAAGGTGCAGAACAAAATTTTGAAGCTACAGAAATTCCAAGAATAATTCACCATGCTTGGTGAATGAGTCCCTCCTAAGGTGCAAAACTGAGTTAGATTTAGATCTAGGTTCTCGACTGTAAGAAAACAGATCCTATGTAGAAAAGTCCTGATCTAGGACTGATTCACCCAAGGTGGCGAATGAGTCCCAGTCAGCCAAATTTTTTTTTTTTTTTTACTGCAGGAATCGGGTAGCATGACCCCCTATAAACTGCAGTGCGCTTGGTAAACTTTTTAACGTGACCGGCGGCGATGGCACGACACACCCTCTGGTACCACGGGACGGGGGAGACTAGAACTCGTGACCAGCAAAGCCGCAACGGAATTACTTAGCCAACCGAGCTAGGGCCCCCGCCCCCCAGTCAGCCAAAATTCAAGTTTCATCAGTTTTCCAGATTCTTTTCTAGTCATCTATAGTTTTCTAGGTGCACACATTCTAAGAAATAACTTTTTGTTTAGGTTAATTTGCATTATTGTTCATTTTTTCATGCTTTTTGCATATCACATGTTTCAAACATAGTGTAAATCTTAGTTTTGCATTTGTTTTCATTCATTCAGATTAGTCAATTGAATTTAGTTAACTTCATTTAGGTTATAAAATATCACACATAACATTATTTGAATGAACCATTAGCATTTTTGCTCCTATCTCTCTCCTTTTAGGTGAAAAACCCTAGAAGAGCAAGAGTTGTTCATAGGAGCCAAAAATCAACGGTTCACTTCCCAATTTCATCCACTGGAGAATAATCCCCAATGAGAATTTGGAGCACAAAATAAGGCTCCAACAAAGAAAATGGTTCTTTAATAGAATCCATGAGATGTGATGCACCTAAGTCTAGAATCCACTATTGTGAAGAATAAAAAATAGCAATAAGTGCAATTGCTTTCTCTTTACTTGATTTTGAAGAAGGAGAAGAGGATTGTTGAGCAACAAAAGAAGGAAAATTAATGTTGTTATTTTTAAGAAGATATCTTAACTCATCCATTTGCTTCTTATGACAAGAATGTTCCTCGTAACTAGGATTTTTGTAGTAGCTACAAGTTGCTCTTTCCTTCTTTTGATAATTCCCCTTTGAAGAGGAGGAGTTGGAGTCAACTTTTGTTGTAAAAGATGATTGTTATTTATATTTATGTGAATTCTTCTTGAATTTCTTTTATTTTTGTCAGGTTTCCTGATTATTTTTGACACTTTGGTTGACCAGCCATCAAAGATTGTGAGTATGAAGGCTTAAGAGGACCCATGGAAAGAAGCTTTCCTTGTTCTTGCATTAACATTTCAGAAAAGGAAGCATAAGAAGGTGTAATGAATGCAAATCCTATTGTAAACCCATGAGTGCGAAAGCTACAAACAAAAGTTACATATTCACCTATCCAAGTTTGTTGAGAGTACTAGAGACAAGTTGAATGTCTTTCTTCTCTAAGCCACATGATTGACATTGTTCTCTAAGGTAATTGACCTTTGTTGCATAATCTTGGATGTTGTCAAAAGAATTTGGATCAAGACTCATTAGTTCATTGTCAATTTTATAACCATGAACTTCATCAATTATACCATAAAAAGTTGCATCATGTGAATCTTTACAACCCTCATTTTGAAACATAATATCAAGAGAAACTAAACTCCTTAGACAATCAAGAGCTTTTGTATGTTCAAACATCTAGAGTAATTTTTACTTATCATTTGTTGGTTTAATCACCTTCTTCTCAACATAAGGTGTATATCCTAGTTGCATTAAGTCATTCCATGCATTTTGATTTCATGTATTGTAGTTGTATGGTGTTAGCAATGGAAACTTAAATGTACCCATAGTGAAGGAAAAATAGAGCACAAAATAGAAGAGATGTACAAGCACAAAGACAACAAGATACCCCTATCTTCACTCAATCAAAGGAACCCTAGAGAAAAATGATTTGAGACTTTATATTTAGTGCAGTTACAAATTTGTGGACTTCAATGCTTTTATAAATCCTCAAGAAATGAGCATATGTTTAAAGCATAATTTTGGTACAATATCATATGAAATGAGCAGCATCAATGTGTAGTACACATAAAATCATGCACTTTCAAAAAAGAATCATCTCGATAAGAGGTCATATGCAAAGTTATGCAACTTTGAAGTTCTTAAAATGAGAAATATGAGGTGTTTTGTTTGAGAATCAACAATTTCTAAAAAAATTGTGTGCCAAAATATGAATTTGTCTTCACCAATGTGTAGAGCAAAAAACATTTCCCTAAATAAAAGAAATTGCACTGAATTTGGAAGTTTGGAGCCCGAGTTATGACTTTCAAAGTTGGTCTTCAAAAATCAACTTATCAACAAAGAGGGGGTATAAGAAAAAAATTTGCCAAATTTAGCAGAACTACCACAAAAGTTAATTATCCTTCAAATTTAGATATCTGTTAGATAATTTATTCCTCTGCCAAATTTAGCAAAGCTCTAGATAAAAATAGCTAGCCTCCAAATTTAGTAACCTGCTAGATTTAGCAGTGTCAGCAAAATGTTGGCGGATTTGAATATTTATATTATTTAATATTAAAAAATATTAAAAAATTAACAGAATTAAAATGTTTTAGATTTTTTAGTTCATAAACAAATATTAAAAAAATTTAAAAAAATTTAAAAAGGCCCAAAGACTAAGTGCTTATGTGTAGTACAGGGTCACGGTACCCTATACTTGGAATGCTAGCCAAAGGCAAGGGGTCACAAGTACTGTGGGTATTGTGTGGTACCCTCCTATTGTACAGGCCTATACAGGTCTGCGCAAGCAATACCTATGCAAGTATCAAGTGTAGTATTTTTATTTTTTATTTTTTAATTGATTTAAAATATCAAATTATTATTTTTTAAACAAAAACAAGTTTTGAATTTAAAACAAAAAAATAATTATTATTATTTGTTTTTTCTAAAGGTGCATTTAAAAAGAATATTTTTTTAAACTGGTATGTCCATGGGGGTCGTACGACTCCTTGGACAATTTTGTTTTGCGTCACCTGACAACTTTCTCTAAATTTGATGTTTTGATAATCAATTTTATGGTTTTTGGGCCTTCTAAGCATGATGGAAGGGTTGGATTTGACCCAAAATGCTCTGAAATGATGGTTCCTTGTTGGATCTGGTAATGAACCTCCTGCTTCAAATTATTGTAGATTTTACCTCTGATGTCCAATTCAAATGAAATAAAGGGAAAATTTGACTTTCTCAACTGCTCTAGACTCAATGGTGATCTCATAATTTATCTAGGAATCTTTAGAAAACCTACAATTGGAAAGTCAAATATTTGAACCCCCCTAGAAAATGATATTTTCTCTGCACTTTTTATGATTCTCCAAATCATCCAAGGATGCAAAAGAAGAGAATACTCATGTACTTTGAAAAAAAAGCTCTAAACTCCTAGATTTCCTAAAATATTTCTAACCCACAACTCATTCTTGCTCTGATACCATGTAATATTTTTATAAATAGCCTATTAAAGATGCAAATGAATGAAAGAAAGAAAATATAGAAATAAGAGATGAGAAAGAATAAATTATAATCCTCTCAAGTGAATGCAAAGATGCTATGAGCTTAAGAATTGAGATTACAAAGGAAATGCATTGGTTATATAGGCCAAGGGGAGAGATACTATGTGACAAAATTATGACAAGTATTTTCATCTGATGAGTTGTGACAAGTCAAGGTCATTAAGGCTCAACAACCTTATCCCTATGGTTAATTACATATTCTTATATCTTTTATGAATCTAAAATGTGTGTAATCATGCATATTGGATGAAATCCTACTACACATTCAACATGTCATACAAAAAAACTTTGTATATGTTAGTGTGAAAGGGGTGCTTTATCTAACTAGTTCATTTCCTAGCTAGTTATTTTCATAGATGGTTCATTCATGAAATCCATGTACTCAAGGCCTTTTCACTACCCTTAGAGGGATGCAACTATCTAACTTCTTATTCATGGATCTAACAATGCAATAAGGAATATAAGACTGGATATGGTACTCAATGTTTTTCACTCATGGGGAAAATAGAAATGTTGTAACACAACCAATATCTTGGTAACACTAAAGTGATAGTTGGTCTTGGAAAAGTATGCCTCCCATACGAACTTCTTTGTTAAGGTGGACCTCTAAGAACACAAAGATGTCTGAGGTTGTAGAGAAGCTTGTTAGATAAGTAGAATTTGATAGCTTATTTCCTTTTTTTTAGCATGGTGTAGGTCCATGTTAGGTCTATATCTACTAACTAGAGAGTCTACTAATTAGATACATTATAGCCATTCAATTATAACATTACAAAAAATGAGCCTATATAACAATAGTTTAATATAAGTTAATATATTACCTTACTGCATTTTCTCTTCTTATTCTTGATTACAAGATGAAACTATTACAAATATATTACCCACTTTATGTGGCACACATTCTCTACTTTTTTTTATCAAAACTAAAGTACATTATGATTAGAATGAATGATACTACCCCTATGTAGAATGTAGTTCAGTATCACTTCTTGAAAATTGAATGATGGCACACAAATCCCTCTTATAGACTAAGTAGAGCTAAACAATGTGACTAAATTTCTCTTAGAAATGATAGATAACTATATGCTATATTATGTGAAAATTGTGTTGAGTGCATAGTAAGACACACCATTATGAATCTCAAAGTCATGCTTGATGTCAAATATTTTCCAAATAGGTGTTGGTTCAATCCCTCAAATGAAAAATATTTAATTGCATACATAATAAGATTTTTTGGTGTACATGATTTGATAGAGAAACTAGGAAAGGAGTAAGAATTTGAGAATAAAATTTTAGCTCAAATTTGTGTCTCAAGAAATACATAATTTCATGATGTTGAACAAATTTTATTAGTCTTAGACCATTGTAACCTTTCTAGGGTCTTTGTGGATTATTGCATGATAAATTATGTAATCTACATACTATATTTGCATTCCATTAATGGTGCACATGTGGAAGATACACTATAACTTGTGTTGGCTCAAAGAGTCAAGGGTGGAAAATGTATACTCCTTCAAAGTCTTAGAAAGAGATGATTATTTCATCCAAGTAAACAATAATGAAGAATATTATGAAGGGTCATAAGACATTCATTACAAAAATGAACATTGATAGTGCATTTCACTAGGTTGAAATACATAACCATTCATTTGGATAATATTTTCCTAGTTTTGAGTGCTTTCTTCTAGACATCTTCAAGATGGAATAATACATGATGAAATACTGATTTTAGAATGACCTTGGTGAAGTATTGCACTTGGTGGAATTAGTTGAAGAGATTATTCATGCACAATCTGGATACATGTTCTTTGTATTTAACCCTTTGCTAAAAGTGGAGATTCACTATCTTGGTCATGATTGAAGAATAATGTGCCATGGTATTGGTAGAATGCCTCCACCAACCATTTTTATGATTTTTATGTGTCTTGGCTATCTCAAGGTAAATAGTTGAAATATAATAACATGTGCACCATCAAATAAGATACTTCAAATGAAGATCTAAAAATTTGTGGGGCCTCCCAATTTTGCAAGGAAATAATCATCCTTGAAGCCCCACCATTGATCCATGTTAGCTCCTTGAAACATTCTTATTGACACTATGTGATTTTCTTGGGTAGGTCCCACTTTTCCTTGCGACACATTATGGGAAGTTATTTAACAACCAACTTTGCATGTCACAATTCTACAATATTTCAAAATAAAAAATTCCTATTTATTTCCAAATTTACATGTATCATTTAGTTTTCCACTATAAATCAATCCAATGGCTCACAAGATGTGCAACCATTCTTACACAAGGCTCCTTAACAATGATCTAAATTGTATAATCATTAAATCCATGATATATCTATTACATACATATGATATTCTTTAAATCATTATCATTTTGGACATATATACTACCCTCCCAAAATTGAAATATTTTATATAAGGACTAATCCATCATTCAAAGATAGAAAACTCCTATCTTGTATAATGCATGAAAATGAAATTCCATCCACCTAATTCTCCAAGGTGTTGTACTACATGAAAAAGTTCAATAAAACTTGTACCAATTACCTAAGTAGTATACTCCGACCACTACTAGGAGAATTGATGCTATCAAATTTACAAAAAATACTATCTCTTAGATTGGACCACAAAACTCATCTTTAATTTAGATGTAGTTTCATATAGTTATGCTATTAAGATTAATTTATCAAAAAAATCTGAGATTAGATGATAGCTAGTCAAGATTTTGAGCTTGACACTTGATCCTAGCCTTCACTTCCTTGCAACTATATAGGGGAGTCTCTATGTATACTTGAAGAGGAGATTATATGCTATGTAGTTGTCAAGTGGTTGGTTAAATTAATATAATAAAATATTATTTTCAAGATTGAAATTCCTATCTTTGTTAACTTTTTGACTATTGCATGTACATATGTGTTTCTACTAATTATTGTAGCATGATCTATTAATCTCTACTTTGATTATGAGGATTATTTTTTGGCATGAGAGTTTTCCTTGCATTATTTGATTTCTACAATATCCTTCCCCTTTCCTTTTAATATTTTAATATTATCTAGAAAAGATAAGGATATAGTATTCTACTATTACATATTGACTTGCTAGTCATCTCCTACACTCTTTGGTCTTTCCAAGTGTTGATGGTCATTTTTGGAGCATTGATCTTGAATAAGACTGAAAACAATTTTTTTTTTTGGAATTCCTAGTGGGACTTGAACCCTTCAAGGATTTATCTTTTTCTTAAGGCATAAAATCACATGGAAAATATTAGGTGAATCCTAGGCCATTGAGTTTTATTTATCACCTAGTGACTCTATCTATGTAACTCACACTAAAAAATTGAGAATGCCTATGATCCCCTTTACTAATATAGTATCTAAAAAATGTTCTAAGATGTGTATTCCCCTTGTATCATCCCAATATATGAAGATATATAACCTTACAAAACTAAAAAATCAAACCAAATAATCTATCCTACAATGGTTTCTTAACAACCACCAAGGTTTTTTCTAGTATTGAATACTAGAAGTCCACGTGTTCCTACAATACCACCCATTTATGGTGATCCATCCCAAATATTATATTACACTCCCTTCCACACTTCACAATAAAAGACTCAATCACTCATATGGAATATTTTCATGATATTATAAATCATTGTATGGTTTACAATACTAAAGAGGAGAGCATGGAACTTATAAATTACTTACTACTTCATTCAAATGTTTAGATTACTTACTAGTTCATTCAAGGTAAGGTGATTAATAAGTAAAAATCTTTGGACCCATTGTCAATAGTTGATTGAGATTAGTCAACATAATCATTGCTAAAAAATTAAAGAAAAGGACGATGGCATCTCATTAATAAAATAAGTTATTACCATAAAGAGATCCCCAAAACAAATACAAGAGGATTTCAATAATGTATTTTAGAAAACTTAGTAGTGTATTTATCTAGAGGTGTATCTCCTATCAACTATTCAATACATTTATTATTTGAAGTAAATAGACCCTTAGATCACCATGATGGTCATATTAAAAGGTGGAAAGTTTATCCTTAATGCATATGATATTGCTATTGTTGCTAAAAATAACCTAGTTCAAATTGGAAGGTTTCCCCTACTCATCCATGCCATTATTTCCTAACATTTTATTTGTACCATCCTATGTATTATATTGACCAAAAAAAATCACCCCTACAAATCCTATCCCCACAAGATGATTGCTAGAGTACCAATTTTTTTGAGCCATAAAATCCTAGTGATCTTGATGAAATTAGAAATTTTCTTTGAAATATGTCTAATGAGACCATTTCCCTCAAGAGACAACAAAAAAATATGCATAGACTAGGTCACCATATCATAGTAGCCCATTCTTGTAAATTTAAAAAAAGGATAGTAATGACTATAGAGATTTTTAGATAACCAAAACTTCCAATAAAGGATAACCTATTAAATAAATAGGTCAATTGGTAAAATCCACAATTAGATAGTCCCAATTGAAACCCCTTCAATAAATACCATATAATCCTCCTAGAGAGTTAGTATGGCCACAATAAATACACACAATAAAAACCACTTGGTTCCATCCTTTCTCTACACCCCATAGTCCTACTGCATTGACTTGCTTTTATGTTCTCTCTTGCTGATTCAATTAAAATGGTAATGATGATTGTGGATTTTATTATTGGTCTATGGAATACTGATTCACCTCCCCCTCTTAGTATATCAGATGTTCAACAATTAGAACCCCTTGAAAACAACATTAAAAAAATAAAAAACTATTTTTTTACTCAAAAAAATGGCCAACATGGGGTTCGAGCGAACCCCCCTTCTATTGAACTCCCCTTCTAGTAAACCCATTAATGGGTTCTCTAAGCAAACCCCCCCTTCTAGCAAACCCCCCTGATTTTTTTAAGCATTCAAGCAATTTTTGTTTGTCAATGTAACTGTAACCCACTTATGTGTGATCACCCACCATAAACCCTGAATATTGTCCCTCAACCCTATACTTAAACCCTAAACCATACACACTCAACCCTTCAACCTATGCCTTATACCCTCAATCCATACCATAAACTCTAATCCCTATACCTTACACACTTAATCTTATACACTCAATGGGCTAAATATTATCCCTTAACTATAAACCCTCAACCTATTACTTCAACCCTAATCCCTCAACCCTCAACCCTGTACCTTAAACCCTAAACCCTACAATCTCAACCCTCATCCCTATACCCTATACCCTTACCTTTATATACCCTAAACTCAAAACCCTTATGTATATACATACAAGCATACATACATACATACATACATACATACATGCATACATATATACACACATACATAAATACAAGCATACATTCTGTAGACACGCAAAATTGGCATAATGCATTCGATTAGGTCATATTCATCCATTCAGCAAATAAATCAAGTTTATTTATCAATCTCCTAAAGTCATCAATCTAAATTAAATAAATCAACTTGATCCTAGCATCACCCTCCTTGATTAAATAATTAATCCTTTATTTAATTAAGTTTGAAATCACCTTTCATCCCTTTTTGATTTAAATAAATCAAAATATTCAAGTCAAAGGGGTCAAAGCATCTAATCATAATTAAGTTAATCTAATCATGATTAACCTAACCTAACCACCCATCACATCCTCTAGCTTTTCCCACTTGCACCAATAAATCAATTTATTGATTTATTAAAATCAACATTTTCCATAAACATGGCATCTTTGAGGAATATTCCCTCAAATTTGAATTCAAAAACAAGTGGACATGTACACCCAACAAAGCATTTATGAGCTCTTACATGGCTCTTACATGTCCCTTTGCAAAAGTCAAACTCAACATTTACTCTCAAATTCAAATTTGAAATCTCCCTCTCTTTGGCACATTGACCAAAATGTGCTCATTCCTCATCCTATCGCAAGTTGACAAGTGGCCTCATCTCATTAGCCAAATCTTTATCCCACATTGCTCTATTTTGAGCTCTCTTCCAATTTGAAAATCTATAAATAAGGGGCTTCATTCATCATCAAATCCTCCACAATCATTCATGCAAAGTCACTTTTTTCAAGAGAACTGATTTTTCCCATCTTAATCCATCTTCAAAGCATTTTATCATTTAGCTTATCTTAGCAAGGATTGGGAAAGGGCTTCTTTCCATAGAAGCACCAATCCACTATGGAATAGGGTTTGGTCATGATTTTATGTGCTTGCATTTAATTATCTTTGTTCTATTTAGCTTGCATATTTTAGTGTGATCAATTATTTCATAGGGATGCTCTATCTTATTTGCTTGATTCAACTAACAACTCATGTTTGTTTGTTTTTGAGCCAAAATTCAGATTTAGCATCCACACATTCATACATATATATTCAAGGACACAAACATGCATACATACAAGCATACATACAAATATATATACAAACATACATTTAACAAACTTGCACAAAAACAATTTCAATCCAGAAATAATGTGAGCCTGTTATAATGCGCTTTCATTATGCCTTCCTTTGGGAATCCAAAACATAAAGCAAGACAAAGCAAACATAAAGCAAGACATAATGTGAGCGTATTATAGCCTGCTTGTGATATGCCTTTCTTTGGGAATCCCCAATCCTTTGGCTTGGATTTTCTTTGGATTTCTAGCCTAAAGGTTTGGAGTGCCTTTCCAATGCCCATAAACATGTTTCCACATATTCTACAAAATTTCACATAATCTTGTTCGTGCTAACCATCAGGTTTGCACATGTTTCAAGGTCAAGTAAAACAAACACCTGGGTAATGTTAAGCTCTCTCTTAGCTATTTAATGATGTAATTTTTTTCGCATTTTGACTATGTTAAGGTTTTCATCTTTAATTTTTTTTGTTTGTGTGTCTATTTTTGTCAAAAACCAATGCTTGGTATTTCTTACTTTATTTTTTAACCGTTCATTGAAATCTCAAATAAATTACATTTTATAAACTAGACTCCATTCTGCACATTCAAAAAAAATTATTTTGATTAGTTTTCAAAAATTATAGGGGTAGCATGGCCAAATTTATATTTTTCAGGATGTGTCCACATTCAAAATTAGTAAAAAATCATATCTTCATTAAAAAATATCAAAAAAATCAAGCATAAACTACATGTTGTTAGCTAATTTATCACCAAAGCAATTTTAAAAATACTAAAAAAAAGTTATCCTTTTGAGGGAGCCACAACAAATGCTATGTTATGTTTTTTTGACAAAAACAACACCAATTTTTGTGGCTCCCTTTTTTGAACCCCTTAATCTCTACCATTTTCAAAAAATATTAATAGTTTAGAAAGTAGATTCAGAGCACTACGACCCTTGTTTTTTTTCATCTTAAAATTTTGAGCGTAACTATCATCAATTTCTCATCCAAGGTCAATATTTCTCGATTTCATTAAAAAAGTGGCCACTTAAGACCCCTTTTTGGCCCCTCATCTTTGTGCACTTACCCATATGTATATGAAACAATGAAAAATAGGATTTTGTTTTGATAAAGTGGGGTGAGCCAAATATGATGTAATGAGAGACCTATCTTCCTTTATTTCATTAGAACATGAGATCCACACAATGGATTGATTATCAACCCTTAGTTGAATCAAGTCAAAGTGAGAATCTTCAAATTTCCTTATGAATGAAGGATGGGGGTCAAGGTCAAACAACAATTTGGGGAGAAAAAATGAAAATAGAAAGTCAACACCAAAATGCAATCCAACACTTGAAACAACAATATTTTACTCAATACTAATAGAACCAGAAAATAGATCGTAGATTTGAGAAGGGAAGGAACATGTTTACCAGTCATCAAAAATGCTTTTCAGAAGCTAATCTAAGAGTCATTCACCCATGCCCAGTTAATGGATCCAAGTGTAAGGTTTTTTTGTAGCTTTTAAGAGCCTCTGATGTAGATATGAATCTTTCAATTTGTTTAGGTTTCACAATTGGGTTGTCGAAAATATCTTTGAGATCTTAGTTATTGTGAGATGACAATTTTGACAACTTTTGCAACTTTGAAAGCTTTTTAAATCTTGCACTTTAAAATATTTTCAAGTCTTCTTAAACCTAAATATGCAAACACACATACAAGAGAGAAAAATATTTGTTTTGGGTGAATAGGGGTTTTCCTTGGTCAAACCCCATTTTGGTAATCAAACCTTGAATTGAAATGAAATATGAAAGAGGGAATTAAGAATGAACAAAGCTTTGTTACCACTCAAAAAACCCTTGCATGAAACCTTGATAATGGGGATCTTAGGAGGTTTGCAACTTGCATGAGATAGCTGAATTGTATGTGGATCTTGACACTTGAATCTTGCTTGAAATTGTGCTTTGAATGCTTGACTTGATCATGAAACCTACATCACAATGTTAGCTCCAAAAACATGCATGATGCAAGAATACTTTGACATGATGAATAGATCTTGAATGCTGCAATAAAACTCTAATATATTTGCTCTTGAATGCCTTTAATTGCTCTTGAAAGTGCTCATGAAATCTCATAAAATTATGAGGTTGCTTCTCTTGAAAATTCTAAGTGAAACATAGTGAAATAACTTTGTATTTATAGGTATGTATCCTTAATTTCCAAAAATTCAAATATCACAAGCCGATATTGAATTATGGATTTAGAAATGTTAAAATACTACAAAAAACATAATTTAAATTTAGGTCCTAAGGTTTATGGAGAACCCATTCGCCCATGGGCGAATGGATCCCAGGTCCATAAATCTAGGACACACATTGTTCAATGTGAAGTGTTATGTTTAGGCATTAATTATTGTTGGGTTTCCCCTTCAGAAAATATAATTAAATAGGCTTGGAAATGAATTAAAGGGGTTAATTAAGACATAATTAAGCTCAATTAATTAAGAGGGCCCAAATAAGTGTGTAAATGTAAATAGGTAAATTTAACAACTCTAAATTAAGGCATTATTAAGTCCAAGTTAAATATAGGAGGGCCCAAAAAAATGATAAAATGTAAAGGGTTACATTTTTCTACACTATATATATACATGTGATATACCTTCTTAAATTAATATTGCATGCTAATTTATTGATGAAATTTCTATATTTGTATGATTAGTGAAGGTTGAATTCAGTTATATTCGCACTTTCTTGTATGCAAATAGATAAAATAATTGAGTTGGCAATACATTCATTTCATGTGCTAAGACTGTGTCTCATTATGTTGACCCAATGACATTAAATATGAATTGCTATGTTGCTTTACATGATTGATTTATGCATTTCAGGGAGTTACTTGTTGTGTTTAAAATTCCTATTATCATTAGATGGAATTTAAGTGTCATGCACCACAATTCCATTACCCCAATCAAATTTGCATAGCTAGTTTTCCTTGTGTTAGGCTGGGCATTCTTCTTCCAAGAATAATTTTGGGGAAGTGAATCACTTCATGGTAGGGTGGAAATGCACTCCAACAATGTTCTCACCCTTGATGTGGTCAGAGGAGCTTTTTGCCCAAATATTTTTATCAAGATGGTCCTTGTTTGATATATTATGTAATCTTGTTCTCAACCACGTGTTCTATTGTAAGGAATATGTTCCTTTATGTTTTTCCATAATATTAGCATATGTACTCTAAATTTCTTTGTCTTAATATGATTTCTTGCCTCTATTATTGAATAATGGATGTATGTGTCATTTTTATATGCTTGATTATGTGTAATATGTGTAATTTATTAATTTTAATTTAATGTGGGTGTTGCATTTGATGGGCAAGTCAATTTTTCTAGTATGTCTCCTCTTCATAAGGTGAAGCTTGGAGATTTACTCCACTCCACAACAAGGCAAGAGTTGCTACAACAATAGATGAAGAGTATAGAGGCATTGGAAGAGGAAATAAAGGTATTGGAAGAGAAATTTATATAAGAAAAAATGGATGCATCATTGCCCCCTACACAATAGATGAAGCCACTAATGAAGTCTTTTGAGACTTATTCATTCCATCTAGAGAAGCAAGAAGAACAAAATATTAATGAAAAGATATTGACAAATTCCTCCAAAAAATGTGTTAATACATTGGCCAAGTTGCAATCATGCACCAAGGACATTTAGAAGAGCTTGAAGGAAGCAAAAATATTAATGCTTTCTATCTAAAGTGGTCTGCTACCATAAATAACATAAAGGATCAGATTAGTGCTATTGAAGTGTAGATCACAAATGTGGTTGCAACTTATGATCCCTTGTAGCATAGTGATGGTGTCATAAAGGCACAAGAGAATTTGCACTCCCAAATTCAACTGCAAGATCAAAAGGAGTGGTTTAAGGCTCAGGTGAAGCAGTTAAGAGAGGTAGTGAGCCTAAGGTTGGCCTCACTTATTGGAATTTTGGTGGAAGAAAATGGTGTAACTCAAAATTACCTTGCACTATTTTCATTAGAGGCAACATAGAACACATAAGTGCAATTGATATGTCAAGTCCAGACCCTAGACACAACAAAGAAATAATGGGGAAAAAACTTGATCTAGCTCAAGACAATTCACTAGAAGATTCTTCCATCTAGAGCTGAGTTTGATTATATATATATATATATATATATATATAATGTTGTGTATATATGTGGAGTAGAACAATATGTAGATATGAAGATATTTTTGGTGAAGTAACCAGACATCATCCAAAGGGAGTAAAATATGTATAGAATACTTGGGGAAGCCTATAAAATTTTTATGTACAAAGAAAGATTAGTTACCCTTTTCCCTTGATGTCAAAGGGGGAGAGATGTGTATCAAAGGGGGGATTTTATGCACATTAGTTGGTTTTAGCTATCAATGAAAAAGGAGGATATTGTTGTAGCTTGATAAGCTTGATTTCCGTTGATGTCAAAAGTGTGCTTAAGGTTGTATATGCTTTGGAGATTTTTATTGTGCAAAGATATCACAACATATACTTTAAGTTAGAGACACAATATTGGTTTGTATCCTTCCAAGAAGCAACCTTTAGTCTTAAAATTTAGAAGTTAAGTTCATTGAGATGTGAATGTGTTAGATCGAAAGTTTCATGTCAATAATCCTTCTGTAGAGATAAGAGATGAAAAAGTATCAGATTGTGTTGTGGTAGTGCAAAGTGGTTTAGAAGACTTGTTGGAATGCTCTACATTCCACTGCATGTGAAATTATGGTCAAGCGGTTTTGAGGACATACTCAATGATGTCTAAAGTATGTTATTTTGAAGTTTCAAGTGATATGGTGCTCCACAAGTTCAATTTTCAAAATGTTAGAGTGATATAGTTGGTTCTAAATGATTAATCTTCATCAAAACAAGTGTTTGAATACTTGGGCCAATAAAAGGTTGTAAAGTTCAATTATATGAGTTTGTGTGGAAACTCCATGTTTCTCATAGTGTCCTATGAAGCACATGAAGATCTTTCTTGTTTCTAGTACTGCACAAGTATTTCAAGTCATTTTGTGAAGTTATGCTTTTTGCCAAGGCCGACTAAGGAATGTTGATGGTGTGCACAACTAATTCAAGATTTAGCAGAGTTTGAGTGATTGAAGATATTTTATGGGTCATGCCAACTCATTTGGAAGAAGCACAAATAATGTTTTATCACCCTTGTGTATTGAAAATGGATATGAAGGCCAACATGCTACAAGTCACATATTTTCTTTTTTGTGGTCAACTTAATTTGTATTTTCAAAGCATGCGGATGATATATATAGAAGATCAAAGATGAGAAGAGAAGAAAGTGTGTACCAGGATGTGTAAGTATATGGGAAGATTGAGATAAGCTCCACCATAGACCTAATAAGCAAAATTGATGACTATCAGTGGGTTGAAGCCATAAAGTTAGTCATATTCTAGTTATTTTAATTAGGAAGTTGTAGCTTCCTTGGATGTAACACTAAAACTATAATCAGGGAGTTATAGCTTCCTTGGGTTGTAGCCGTAAATCAAAGTTTTAACTATTGTTTATTTGTGAGGCTAGATTTGGACAATAGATCCAAGTAGCTTTTCTCATCATGTTTTTCCTCTTTAGGGTTTTCCACATATATTTGGTATCAACTGTGTTCTTGTGTGGATGCTTACCTTCTTTCATGTTTTGATTAAGTAGATGAATGCTTTAATGGTATAACTTAGCTTCAGCAATTAAGGATTGAGATTGAAATTGAAGTATACTGATTCAACCCCCTCTCAATAGTATGTGTTCCCAACATGTTGAAGGATGAAAATAAAATTATAGTTAAGGCACATGAAAAACCAAAAAATATAAAAAAATGAGAAAACAAGTGAAAATAAAAAGATTAATACAAAGAAAATTAACACAAATAAACCCCAAAAGAATGCTTTGGCATGCACTAAAAAACATACACAATAATCAATCAATCAATTAAATAAGTAAAGATCAATAGAAATGATAAATCAAAATTCTATTAACAAACTAAGAGAGGGATGAATCCCTACTTGATTAATGGTATAAGGACAACAAGCAACAATAAACTTTATAAAATAATGAGTAGCCAAAAGTCAACAAAACAAAAACACAATCTTAAGAAATAGGAGCTTCACACAAAAGCACAAACAAATCATTCATGAGGAGGTACAAATCTATAGAAATCATTAGAGCTCAAGGATGTGCAAACACATGAAAGAAAAGTGGAAAACATGACCTAGTTGGGAATAAAACTAAAGTACTTGTGCAAGAAAATCACCATTAATGTAGAGCTGAGTATATGCTGGGGTGAGGTCATATCCCATGCCAAGCATTTAAGAGTTTTAGATATTCCTTTATAGTAATGCTAGAATGACCAACTTTGAAAGTCCAATATTGGAGAAACATCGATGTCCCCGCTTGTATGCTAGTTTACAAGAAATGTTGAAGTTCTAGGGATTCCTTTATTATTATGCCACGATGTTAAACTCTAAAAGTCCAACAAGAGATAAAATATTTAAAATAAAATACAAAGCAAGGACAAATTCATAACCAAAATCTTAAAATAAAAGAAAGGGAGACCCCCATTTTGCTAAGGAAAAGTGGTGCATTTGTACAAGGAACAATAGGGGAGTGGTAGAATGAGATGGGAAAACCTATTATTCTATTCCCTATTGAAGAAATGGGGGAAAGCCAATCCCTAGCCATAGCCATACTTATATAGCTAGGGATCCTACCCTTTCCTTAAACAAATTCATTTCATATACCACCCCCTACCTATATAAATATGGCATGTCGACTTTATCAAGTAATACTAGAAGTTCATATATGTGATTGAGACCACTAGTTGGTAGAACATTGGTGGCTATTGAAGATTAGATGAAAGTGGGTTTAATTCTATACCCACAAATATGAACCGAGGTCACAAATGAAAGATGTAGAGATTATAACCGATTAGAATAAGGTCTTTGGCTAAGTTCAATGCTAGAATATGCCACTGTATACCTTGGAATTCCTACTGCTCTAGATGTGCAAAATAACTAAGAAATATGAATAACAAAATGCCAAGGACACCTCAAGATTAGCCAAAAGAGTGGTTCAACGAAAAGGAATGCAAATAAAATGAAACACAAACATTTTTACCTCCCTTGTTGAAACTTCTTTGATTGGCCCTTGCTTGGATTGGTTGTGTGCTCCTTAGATGATTGATTGAATGACTAAAATGCAAGCTTCAATATGCAAAATGATGGACAAAGATGGTTGAATGATTGAAAAAGGCTTGGACAACATGTAGTTATGAGAGTGCAAAGTGTTGAGAATGCAAAATGACAGCATAAGGGTGCAAGATAGCTAAGTGTTGTAAATGCCCTTGAGGAGGGGGTATTTATAGAAGAATTTGAATTCTCTAGAGAATTCAAGGGTCAAGATTGATCCAACAAGGCCAAGATGAAGGGCTATGGTGGGTTGAGAACCCACAAGCCCTCACATCTTGACATGTGGAGAAGTGGACAATGAGGAGGTACATGAGGTGGAGGATGGGAGCAAGTGGGAGTCCGACGCCATGGATGATCAAGGTGGGAGGTGGGACTTGGTCACATGTGGAGATTGTGACAAGTCCAAGGTTCTAGAAGCCTTGGGAGAATGGAATGTGAATTAAAAATTCACATTTAAAGGAGGGGAGTCTAGAGCAAATAAATGTGAATTAAAAATTCACACATCAAAAAAGGAAGAAGTGCCAAATATTGGATTAGGTGTTGGAGGATGTGACAAGGACAGAGAAAGTGAGGAATTTTAAATTGATTTTTAAATCAAAAAGAGGCAGAATGACTAAATTAAATAAATTAGTGTATTTATTTAATTTAGAGAGGAATAAGGGAAAAGACAGTATTAATTATTAAATTAAATACTTTATGGGACAAAGGGTGTAATATTAATTTAATAAACTAATATTAATATGATAGACATGAATGCAACAAATTTAATCATATGGAAGTGATTAAATTTAGGTGTCTACATTTTGCCCCTCTTCGAAATATTGTTGAAATAACAATGTTTCAAAGAAAAGTGAATGTCGAGGATGAAGAAAGAAATGAGGATTGATGCCCCGGCCTGATGAAGAAGAAAGAGGATGCCCCAGTGTCTGGTTTGAAATGGAAGGAAGTGGTAGGGTATGCCCCCTCGAGAGGGCGGTTGGGGAAGAAATAAGGGGCCCCGAATGACATCTTGATAAAGGGAAATGGAGGGGACCGTTGGATAGAGGGCGAAAAATTAAGCAAGTTTTCCTTTGGAACGGAGTGGATCGGACGTACGGTTTGCGAATGGCGGCCCCGGGAAGTTTGGAATTAGTTGGCGGAATAAAAAGGTAAATAAAAGGTAAAAAATACCTTTTTTGGGAGGGAGGGGTTAAAAGGTAATTTGAAAAAATTACCTGGCTCACTTGCACTGTAGCAGCTGAGCGGAAGAGTGGAGAGGAGAGAAAAACGAGGGAGACGATGCCGACAGACAACGACACCGCGATCGTGCACCGGGCGGATGGAGTACGGGCAATGTACCGCGAGGGCACAGGCGGACAGCAGGTGAGTTAAAAACAAAAACCCCCCTTTTGTGATTTACGCAATTTTTGACGTAAAAAATAAATTTAAAAATGCGGGTTTTGTCGGGGACGGGCAAAAATAAAACGGGTTTGTCTTTTTAAAAATTTAAATTTAATTAATATTTTATTTTGGGGAGACCCAAGAAGTGGCCATGTGAGGAGGCCAGAACGCCCGCCTCTTGTGTGTGGCTAGCAGGGCTGCTTGGGAGTAAGCATCCTTGTGTGTAGTGCTGATCCTTGGCTATATGGTATGCATAGCTGGCTACCCAGGCGTTACCTTGCATCTCTGTAGAGACTTGTGTGAGAAGGAGAAGGAAGGAGGGAGGCCCGGGGAGAGGGAGGGGAAGGAAGGGTGGGGGAGGGTGGTTAGAAGAATTAGGGGGTAGGGTTAGGGGGTGGGGTTAGGGGGTGGGTAGAAATTAGGGGTAGGGTTGGGGTAGGGTTAGGGGTGGGTAGAAATTAGGGGGTAGGGTTAGGGTAGAGGTTAGGGGGTGGAGTTAGGGGAGGGTTAGGGTAGGGTTAGGGGTGGGTAGAAGTGGGGTGGGGTTAGGGTAGGGTTAGGGGGTGGGTAGAAATTAGGGGTGGGGTTAGGGTAGGGTTAGGGGTTGGGTAGAAATTAGGGGTTAGGGGGTGGGTAGAAATTAGGGGTTAGGGTTAGGGTAGGGTTAGGGGGTGGGTAGAAATTAGGGGGTGCGGTTAGGGTAGGGTTAGGGGGTGGGTAGAAATTAGGGGTGGGGTTAGGGTAGGGGTTAGGGGGTGTGTAGAAATTAGGGGGTAGGGTTAGGGTAGGAAAAAAGAGTAAAATGAAAATAAAGGGAATGGAGGAAAACAAAGGGCTAATGGTAAGATGTGCGTCGATGTAGAGATTTGAGCGACTACGAGTGCACGAGCGGCGGTCGGAGGTGTTGGCCGTGACGAGAGCGGCGATGAACGGGGAGGACCTGGCGGCGTTAGATCACGCAGGATTGGGACATTGTGTGCAGTTTCCAGTAGTGAGAGCTCATCCAGTGATGCTGACAGCACTGGTAGAGAGATGGAGCTCGGAGACATCGACGTTCCATCTTCCGACAGGAGAGATGACCGTGACCTTGGAGGACGTGTGGCGGATTCTGAGACTACCGATTGCGGGCCGGTTAGTGAGTGAGGTGGTGTCCACAGGGGCAGCGTTAGACGAGACGTTGAGGGTTTTATTTGGTGATGTGAGGTTGCCCCTGGTGAAGGGGAATTTGGACTTGGATGAGTGTTTGACGATAGGGGTGCCAGCCTTACCATTGTTCCTGTGTGGATTGATTAGTGGGATACTGCTACCAGACCGGGGTGGACGGACATGTAGCATGCGGTATATGGAGGTGATCCGCCACATTATTGAGTGGCGGGGGGGGCCGTTTTCGTGGGGCTCCTGTGTATTGGCGCAGTTATACAGGGATATGCATGGGATCTGTTATCGGGAGATCTCGAGTATTACACATGGGACATTATTGCAGATTTGGGCGTGGGAGCATATCGCCGTGACCAGGCCAGTAGTGGTGAGAGAGGGGATAGTGGATGATCGTGAGCCTGTGGCTTGGGAGTATGGGGAGGAGAGAGGGTGGATTTTCCGCTATGAGACGCTGGGTGATATGGAGGGATGGAGGAGGGCATTTGATGATTTGCGTTCAGGGGATATAGAGTGGCGGCCATATAGGTTACGTCAGTTCAGGGGATGGTCAGATACAGGGAGGCATGAGGGATATTTTCTGAGCCAGTGTTTCATTATTGGGACTCTACCACGTATAGTAGAGTATCATCGACCGGACAGAGTGTTCAGGCAGTTTGGGAGGATACAGGATATCCCGGCGGCACCGATTTTGTTTCGGCGATATAGCAGAGAGGTGCCATGGGGGGGTTTCATATCACCAGCGACGGCCAGGGCATCATGGATGGCAGCAGGACAGGAGACTTATCCAGGGAGGACAGGGGGAGAGCAGATACCAGTGGTGACAGAGCGGTATCATAGATGGGTCCAGAACAAGGTATGGGAGAGGATCACACCTGGGCATCCGACGCCGAGGGTAGCGGGCGTGATATTGGGAGGCGAGGGGGGACAGGAGGAGCCCGAGGGGGATGAGCGAGAGCCGACAGGTAGAGCTGGGAGGAGGAGGAGGAGGCATCAGAGGCGAGACCGGCAGCGAGAGAGAGGGCAGCCACAGAGCGCCCAGGAGCAGAGGGCAGACAGAGAGGGTCAGCAGCAGGAGCCGGGGCAGCCACAGAGAGCCCAGAGGCAGAGGGCAGACATAGAGGGGCAGCAGCGGGAGAGGGGGCAGTCCCAGAGAGCCCAGAGACAGAGGGTGGGCAGAGATAGTCAGCGGCAGGAGAGGAGGCAGCCACAGGAGGAGCAGAGGGTGGAGGTCCTGGAGGTGGATGATATGGAGGAGGTAGAGGTGGTGGGTGCGAGGGGTGCGGCAGAGGGGGGGATGAGACAGTATGTGGTCGGGCGGCATGGGCAGCCCCGGCGGTTGCGGGTTCGACCGTCGATAGAGAGTCAGGAGGGGCAGCAGGGGCCGGAGAGCAGAGAGGAGGAGGAGGTGGGGGTAGCACCAGGAGAGGAGAGGAGGTCACCTCGTCAGCGATTTGTGGTCGAGAGACAGGGAGAGGCGAGGCGATTTCGGGTACGCCGGATTGTAGAGGGCCAGGAGGAGCGACAGGAGGAGAGGGTGGAGTCAGCAGGTGGGGAGGAGGGGGATGCGCAGGTGGTTGGGGAGGAGGGTGTGGAGGATGATGGGGATGATGGGATAGAGGAGACAGGTGGGGAGGATGATGATGGGAGAGAGGAGACAGTTGGGGAGGATGATGTGATGGATGATGGGAGAGAGGAGATAGTTGGGGAGGATGATGTGATGGACGTGGACAGAGATGCAGGGACAGAGGATGTTGCGGCAGCTGATGTATTAGCGTTAGTTCCTTATGTTCGAGAGGATCCTGTTGTTCAGACGAGAGGGGCGGAGGCGAGAGTGCAGATGGCAGAGCAGAGAGTGAGGGTTCTGGAGGCTGAGCTAGCCAGAGTAGAGCGGGAGGCATTGATAGATTATGATGCTATTACTTTCCAGTTAGCAGGGGCATTGAGGGAGAGGGATAGGGTACAGGGAGAGGTGCAGAGGCTACAGAGCGAGCTGACTAGTGTGACATGGGACCGCGACAGGTTACAGGCGGCGGTCGTGGTTCGACAGGCTAGAGGAGAGTCTGAGGAGAGGTCAGAGCAGGGAGGAGATCAGGGGACAGGGTGTACCAGTCAGCCGTCAGGAGATTCTCAGCGAGACTGGGACGAGCTACAGGACAGGGTTCATTGCCTTGAGCAGGCACTCGGAGATATGGGGTTGATGCAGGAGAGAGAGGCAGTGGCAGTAGAGCAGGCACGGGTTTTGCGGGTTGAGAGGGATGCAGCGCAGGCTCAGGTGCAGGTGATGGAGAGCGAGAGGGATGCGGCACAGGCGCTTGTTCAGAGGGAGAGGGCGGTAGCAGAGGCGGAGATATAGGCATTGCAGAGGGGGAGAGACGAGGCATTGGCGGAGGTAGCTACTCTCCGTAGAGAGAGGGATTTAGCAGAGTTACGGGCACAGGCTCTCCAGAGAGATAGAGACGCAGCAGAGATGCGGGTGCAGGCTCTACAGGCTGAGGTGGATGCAGCGAGGACATGTGTTCCGACAGGTCATGGTGTGAGTGGGATGCCAGGGGCGGATGTGCAGGTTGTGGCAGGAGAGAGAGATCGTCTGCAGGCAGAGCTGCACAGAGTCGGTTAGCTCAGGAGGCGTGGGAGCTGGAGAGGAGGGCTATCACCAGGGACCGAGACAGGTATCGACATGAGCGGAATGCCGCTCGGGTCCAGGCGGCAGAGAGGGAGGATAGCACGAGAGAGGCAGGTTTCTGGATGGCAGCGTATTATGATGCGGTTCCCGATCCAGCACAGCGGAGATTCCGTTATACCAGGTCGGCACCTCAGATGCCAGCTCCATCCCAGTCATTGGGGACACGGACTCGCGGTTACAGTGAGTCACCAGGTTTTTCACCCGGCAGAGGGGCAGGACCTGAGTCTCCACAGAGATCAGACGTGGGGAGTTCATTCGGGAGGTGACAGGGTACTATATTTTTGACAGATGCAGGATGGATTATGTCGGATGGATATCAGGGATGTTCTATATCCCTAGATTTTGTACTTTGGATATATGTATGATGGATATGTGACAGTTCTTATTAGCACCATGTAGTATATTTATATTTATGATGGAGGACTATATGCATATGTGTGGATCATTATGTGTTTTGTGGATGGATATAGTGACTTATTTATGCTCATGTGTTGGTTTATTTATGTTTATATTCATGAAATGTTGATCTAGATGTTGGAATATTAATGATCATGCTTATATTCATTTATGCTATGTGTATGAATGATTGGAGATATGTGCTTATTGTATGGATGTATGGTAATGGTGATATGTTATGTGTACCTATTGGAATTTATGATGGTTTAGATATATGGATGCCTAATTGATAGATGTGTTGTGTATGTATATGTGTGAGATGGATTTTGTATGAACAGTTTATATATGCAGGATATGATGTACTATGTGTCTAACAGTTTGTGATGCAGGTAGTGATGGAGATATGGACCTAACATGTGGGAATGCAGGTAGCAATGGATGCATGGACAGTATGCGGCTATAGGTGCCAATAAGAACTGGTAGGGTGAGTGGAGGGGAGGCAGATACGTGATGATGGATGTAGTTTGGCATCTGTCAAAAGGTATTAGTATCCTGAGAAGAATGGAAGAGAATGAGGGCTTGTATTTGCACAACCAAAACCATAGGGTGAGTGTGAATGCAATGATTATGAAAAATGCAATCCTAATTCAATTTATCATCTTTGGAGCACTGGTTTTTTCTATAGCATAAGACACAACACACCAAGGTATAGAGGACCGAGGTAAATCAGTGTCTAATGCATGAGACCAACACGCCAGACAAGAAGGCTATCCCAATACCCCAAAGTCTCGAAAGAAAGACTTTAGTCGGGCCCAGTATTGGGATAACCGTAAAGACAGAAGGATGCCCCAACATAACACAAGACCTCAGGGATCTTGGTGGATACTATGTGAGACAACCAAGAAGGCACAAACAAAGAAAAGATCAAGATATGCCCCTATGTGGACTAGTCAAAACGCGCCATAATATGATGGATCATGGTGGCCTTGACAAGTGATTAGAGGGAGCTCAAATGATAAACGAAAACCAAAAGTATCAAAAGATAACAATCAATTTCAAATGTCCATTGCCATAGGATCAAGGGGATGGATGGGATTGATGAGGTCTTGTTAGGAAGGATGTATCCTGTTAAGACCTATGCTGGATGCTAA
>VDFB02379711.1:201781321-201822631 GCA_007258455.2 Sequoia sempervirens | reverse complement strand
TGCAAACTTTCAGTTTTGCAAAGTAGCCTCCTATTTGAGCTTGCATTTTGCAACCAGATGACTATCAAATCAAAGTGAATGTTGTTCTGCATTCTCCATGCCGAGATGAACTCCCATGCCAGTTTTCAGACCTTCATGAGTTGATTTTCTATTTTTAACAGGTCAAAACCAGATGAAATCTATTCAGTTTTGCACCTGCATTTCCAGAAACCTTTCTGAGAGGTCAAGTTTGACTGTCAATATATTTTCATGGGAGATGATTGAAGCTAATCCCCTTCCACACACATGTTCTCTACACAAAAATGATCTAGTGTATCCAGTGGCAACCCACCAGGAGTTGATTTGATATTTTTCCAATGAGGTGATTGGGTGAGTTTTAATTGGTTCAGAATAGGTTGTTGTTGCAGAAAGTTCAAGTAAGAAAATTTGATAGTGAATAACTTTCACCTCGAAATCTCTTTTTCCAAACCATTTTTTGCATTCAATTATCTGGTCTGATGTCTACAAGCCTGCAAGTTTTCATTGCTTCACAAGGTCGTTTGCCTAGTTTTCAAAAGTGATTTCGGAGCTCACTTAGCCAGTTTTGTACATTTTGCAAATGAGCTAGAAAGCAAGTTCTGATGGAAACCCATTTCATGTTTTCACTCTAGATGCCTCCAAAATTTGTCTCAGATCAATTCCTGGTAAAAGTTGTTTGAAAACAAAAAAAAATTAGCCAGTCCCACATGGGGACCTGGCATGATTTGCACCATTGTGAAATTGTTTTCCTTCAAGATTTGAAATACAAAGTGAGATCTATCTTTGAAATGTGAAATTGAAAATCATACCATCATGAGGAAAAATAAAATACAATACATACTATGGGGAGCATTGGAGCATAATACAAACAACTATCAATACTTGTAAGTGCCTTGTTTGACATGCATATAAATATGGAAGTAATGACATATTGAGAATGTTTAACATGGAACCTCAGTGAAATGTCATCTCATTGAAAGATAAAAAAACATGGAACATACACCAAGTACAAAGGTGGAAACAAAGGAAGTGACATGAATTTGATAATTCAACACCCTTCAATCATCCCAAACAGTGTCAATGCAACTCCTTGACATAGTGTCTGAGCTGGCCACGTGATTTTTTTCCTTTGCTAAAAAAAAACTCAAAGTGGGTAAGCTATTGAATGAAAACTCATTGTGTCAAGAGTTTAATGTAGATGAATGCTACACAAGTGATAACTGACTAAGGCAAATAATCCAACTATCACTTTTTGGCATGTGTGGGGTGGTCCATCTGGGATTGTTTCTCCAAAGTTTCTTGAGAATTATTTCCTTAGCCTCTGATGGGGATTGAGAAATTTGAATGTGGCAAGGAGGTGACATACAAGAGACAATGTTGTAAAGGGAATAACTAGCCATCAAAGGAATGAGGAGGGCATTGACTGCAACGATAGGCGCACAAAGTAAACTATTGAAAAGGTTTTAGAAACTCATAGAAGATGCAATTAGCTGCATTCAAAGCGATCTTGGCATGGGTATGGACTCCTGTCAGAGCACAAACGACAGAGGGTTTTTTCTCAAACCAAATCGGACAATGTATAAAGCATAATCATTGAAAGGTTTTTAGTAACTTTTTAGCAAATGCATTAGTTGCTCGCCAACAAATTAAAAATGGATTGTTGAATAAACATAGAAACCCCAATCAAAATGCAATAAACAAGAGGACACACACCATCAAGGAAAATGCCACAACCAATGCGCACATCAATGAGTGCGTGGAAAATGCTAAGAAAAACTTTCAAACAAATATTAAATGGAGTTGCTGAAAGTGCTTTGGAAATTTTATAGCAAATATAAGTCAACAAAGCTATGAATAGAGGGCCACGATGGAAGGTTTAAAAATATAGAATGCTAGCACAAACAATGTGTGTGACTGTGTCACACAACCCTTTCTAAATGTGATTGCATAGTTCATGCACTTCCAGCTTGTGCACAAAAAATAGAAAAAAGCAACAAAGGAAGGCATGTATCCATTGAAGTATGGAGAAAGTACAATGACATAAAGTCCTAGATGTAGGTGGAAAATGCCATGAATGCCTGTAAGAAACCCCAGTTGCAAAGTGATCAAATGAGCAAACGAGGATTAGGGAAAATGAAATGGAGCAAAAAGATCAACGGTGGAGAGAAAAAAGATAAGCTCCAACTAAATATGGACCCTACCCCACCAGCTTGCCCAAATAAGTTTATCGAGCTTTAATTCCTGTGAGACAACGGAATTGTGCCACGTGGACAAGGTAGGCCAAGAGAAAGTCTTTAAAAATTTTCCAAAAGTTTAGCAGTGGGCTAAAATATGAAGTTCGTGTATAAAAACTGTCTTCATCGTATGGGGGCTTGATATTTAATTTATTAAAGTCCTCCTAAGCTTTAAAAGTGTGAGGTGAAGATATAAAGCGAGGTAAGAAAAGGCCGACACCAATATTTTAAACATTGGCAAATATTTTTTATTATAAGGTGAAATTTTAAGGGGAAAATTAAAATAAAGCTTTCTAACATTGACTGTGAGTAAAATCAAGGATTCACGGCAATGATTTTTTGAAAGCCTAGAGGAAAAATGTTCAAGGTTGTTGGGGTGAAAATGCAAAAATAATGTGGAGTGGATAAAATATTTTACCCCAAATAAATGTTAAGTGCCTCCACTATTGGTATTCATGGGTGAAGTGAATCTATTTACCTTGTAATCAAATATTTTATTGGCTGGGCATGTAAAACATAAATGAAAGCATGTGGGTATTGTTTAAAGTGAGTTTATTCACTTTTTAAACAAATATATGTGTTGAGCAATATAAAGTGAATATGCAAATATTTGCAGCCACAACAAAAGAACAGGAAAATGAAGTTTTTCACGGGTAGGGAGATGTTTTTCACACAACAGAGTAAAATCGTAAATTTCTCCACATGAGAATTTTTTCAGTTGCTTGGCAACTTGGTGCAAAGATAATTTGGAGGTAAAATTGGTTGCTGAAGAGAGATGAGAGAAGCTTTTCTTGTTGCTGATGAGCGAGAAATGAAGCTGCCAGATGTCATCAACAGATCCGTTTTAGGGCTGCTTTTGTTTTCTATATCTTCTCTTTTCTTCTCATTTGTAAAGGGTTTTGAGGTTGAGTTTTGAGAGAGTTCAAGTTTTCTGAATTCTTGTATGGGGCAAGGTAGATAGAAAATGTCAAATTCTAAGTTATAATGAGTCTGTAAGATGTTAATGTTGATTTCATGAGTAAATATCAACCAATTTGTGTAAATAAATCACGAAAGTCATGGATGTCATCAAATTGTCTCCATATTTGTACATTTCAGTCATTTGAATTCAATAATACCAAGTATCTTTGAGTTTGACATCTCAATTTTCATGAGATTGTTTTATCTGTTCATGGGTCTATTTAAATGAAATGGTTAAAAACTTTGAACAGATAATTGTGATTTCAAATGTGCAAATTGGATTTGGTAAGAAGAGTTTGATTGACAATGGGAGTGGGATTGGTGGTGTAAGAAACTAACAGTTGATGCAAAGTGTTAACAAGTTAAGATCCACTGGTTGAAGCCTGTTTGGTGATGAATTCATTTTATGTGTTTGGCTCCATGGCCTAGAATTAGGCACTAGTCTATCATTTAGCTTTATGCATCTCAGAAACAAGTTTAAATTCAAAATAATTTTTTAAATCATGTTGTTGGTTGTGGTTAGTGTTGAGTTTTTCTTCCCAATTGCTGAGTGAGTGTTGAGTTACTGAGAATGTAGCCAGATTTGAGGTTGTCAATGCTTTCCTTAGTGTATTTTCATTAGGAATTATTTGCTATAAAAAGCAATGTCAGTGTGTATGAGTGAATTAAGTTTTAGGCATTGTATAGGTTGACCCACCTTGGTCCGACAAAGCCAAAAGTGCAAAAGATCTTAGTATTTGACTGAATCTTGTCAATTGGCCAAATCCCCCTTTGAGTTTGAGCATAGGATAGTGGCTAAGTCTTTAGGATTCATTGGTATGGTTCAATTTGGAGCACCAACAAAATGGCGACTCTGTTGGGGATAAATTTGAATCTCCAAGTGAAAAATGCTTAGTTACAGAGTCATATTATTGTTTTCCATTCTGAATTTATTTACAATTCGGAAGTGTTTCAAGCCTGGAGAAAGATTTGTTGCAATGAACCTGAAGATTTCATGATCTATGGTATTTTACTGGTGAAGGAACTCATAAATGAATTTATGTATGAAAGAACTTCATGTTTTTGAAGCTCAGTCCCCTAAGAAGAGAGGTGGCGACTCTGTCAAGAAGAACCTATTGAAGAGGTGAATACAGTTCCAAATCTACAATATTTCTAGAACAATTTGCAGTAGCTGCAATGTTTCCAGGTATTCCTCATTCTTGGTTTTCAAGAAATTTCTGTATGAAAGCCATATTTGAACATCTTAGGAAAAAATTTGGTTCCCTATTGAGTGATTAGCACTAAGAAAGGGAAGGGACAAAAATAAGTTTGCATACTTTTGAATTGTAATTTGTAGCTTATGTATTATGTTGAAAGTATGCTTGTTCTTGAAATTTTCCCACTAAATAGATCTTAGGCTTAGTTGTATTTGAATTATGCAATGTAATATTCTGAGATCATGATGAGAGATATAAATAGGGAAAATGAATGATCAACTATAGAGTTGATATGTACGTTTTGAAAGAGGCATGTTAAATTGCTTCAATATATGCATCTGGGTATGGTTCCTAGTGCAACCATGGTTTGTGATCAGTCCTAGCCAGATTGTCAAAGAAGTTTCAGCATTGGAAGGCACAAAGCCATCAATTTTAGTGGCATTAGTGGTTACCCTAATGACATTCAAGCTAAAGTTAGAAATAAGTTACCAAGATTTATTGGTGATAGGTATGAATCAGCAAATAGACATCTCCAAGAATTCAGTAATGTGATAGATGATTATGAGATTGACCACGAGGATGTGATCATTAGACTATTTGTTCAATCATTGAGAGGAGATGCAAGAGAATGGTTCTCTTATTTACCAATATCTTCCATTCATTCATGGGAAGAGTTTAAGACAGTGTTCATGGAGCGATTTGGAGAAAGGATTGACCCTGCTTTGATAAGAAAGAAGTTCATGAACATGGAGAAAGGAAAAGATGAGTTAGTCCCATCTATTAATCTCAGATTTTCAAAGATCATAAGAGAGATTCCTGAGAACATAAGGCCAAATGATTCTAAATGTTTGGTCGTTTATTTAGGAGCATTTGACAAAAATATGAGTTATCTGTTGAGGGATAAAGAGCCTACAACCCTGCACCAAGCATAGCAAATGGCTATGGATATTGAGCATAATTTTAGATATTCAATGATGAAAGGACATAGGGTTGTGAGTGTTGGTCACCCTAACACACCTCATGCAGGTAGATGTCATGGATCAAATAATAGAAGTGCTTGTCATAATGGTAATGTTGCTGGTCTGATTTCCCCATCATCACAATCTGTAGATCATAATGAGCTTCATGTTAAATGTCACCAAGATTTGGGCAATGTTGATCAATCATCTACTGTTCAAGGATTGTCTCAAATGAAAATACTCAAAGGAGAATCACTACATGATTTATTTTCAAGGTTTTTGAATGCTTTGTTGAAAATCCCAATAAATTTCAGACCTAAGGATTTAGTGTGCATTGATTTGTTTTTTGGAATTTGTGAGTCTGGGCTGAGTACTTTTCCAAAGAGGTTGAAGCCTCGCAACTTGAATCAATTACTTGATTGGATAAAGGTTATTGAGGGAGCCTGACTTAATCATGCACAAAAAGTGAGGTCTCAAAATGAAGATAGCAACTATCTTATTGAAGAAAATCAGAATATGATACATATGAATGAAAAGAGTGTATCAAGAAATGAAAATATGTGTTGTATGATTGAGAATGTTGATTGTAATCAACTCAAAATCAGCACATGTGTAGATCCTTGCAGCAGTGATGAAGATGAAGATAATGCAATTGCTGATGACATCTCATCACAAATCAGTGATCAAGACACTGAAGATGAAAGTCCAAGCACTCCTTCTATAGAATCTGAGCATGATTTTTATAGTGATGAGTCTTCTTGTGATGGGGATGCTGATGACAGCCAAACTAATTGCTCTTCTGATGATTATGAATGCTCTCATAAGGATGATATAGAGATACTTTCTTCACATGAAGAATGCAATGACATGAATGCTCATGAAATGACTTGTCCACAAGTGAATGATCTAATTGTATTTGATGCAAATTTGGAATGTGAGTCGGGTTTGACATCAAAGGAGCATGTCAATTCAGTGATTGATGAAGAATGTGGAGATAATCATGTGTATATTCAATTTGTTGATTATGAACATAGTGATGGGAATGGTGAAGAAGGTGATGAACCTGTTTATGTCTTTGTTGATCAAGACTGTTTATATGAAGCCGAGATGGAAATATCAGTTGTACATGAGAAGGATGATGAGGTGCACACTAATGCAGGAAGGAATTCAGTTTTGAATGATCAAGTTGTGTATAGTGACAATCACATGGATCTAGAATCAACATTATCATCCATAGATAATGTGAAATAATTTGATGGGTTTGCAGATTGTGTTGATATTGCAAAACCTTTTGATCAATGTGTGGAGCAGCCATATGATGCAAATGATAATGGATGTGATGTCAGTCAATATGATATTGAGTATGAGTCTTTCTTTGATGATCTCTCTTGTCTTCAAGGTGTGCAAGTGGATATGTTTGCTTGGAGTGAGGAATGCTTTAATGTGCAAGAGAATGAAAGTTCTAGCTTCATTGCTAATGAACAATTTTCAGATAACAGTGAATCTTTGGCACATGGATCAATATGTCTATCAGCTGAAAGTGCACATGAGGTTGCTAGTACACATGAAGGTTTCTTTGTTGACCCTGTTAATCCTGAAAGTGATAGCATTCAAAATGATGCAGACATTGAACATGTTGTGGAGAATCAATGTGAAGATTTGGTTTAGGCTCAAATTTTGAATTTTTTGAATCTTTGTTTGAAACATTCCATATGGACTTGCATAGTGCTTTGAAGGGTGAAACTGACATCATGTGTGAACTTCAGATAGAGAACACTATTCATGCATCAAATGCTGATATTTTTGTTGAATGTCATGATTTGAATGAAGATGAAAGAACTTTTGGTGTTGATAAATCTGATTTTCAGAATCTTGAAACACATGAAAAATGTGTTTGGGTTGTGGTGTCTAAATGAAGAAAAATTGACCTATGATGCACTTCAACTAGAGGAGTTACAAATGAAAGAGCAATCTTTTCTCAATCTACAAAAGGATTGCATATTATCTTTTAGTCATGATATCTCCTTTGTGCATGATCATTATGAGGGGGTTAGTGAATGTGGTCTTGAGCACTATCTCCAAATGTTGCCACTTGATATAAAATCAAACAATGAAGAGAGTGGTATTGAAACCTATTTGATTTGGTTGCCATGTAACAAAGCTGAATGGAGCAAGTTTTCACTTGCATAAAGGTAGCCTGATGCTTGTGTTTGCAATGGTGCATTCATTCAAGTTGTTATGGTTTGATAGAGGTAAACATGAGTTGAGGGAGATCAACTCTTTTATTAGAATTGTATTTGATAGAGGAAAGTACTGATTTCCATTTTTCATTTGGTGGCCTGGTGTCACCAGATGAAGTTGAAAAAGAAGTGAATAAAGGAGCAGTTTGAGAACACCCAATGGACTCAGAATTTGGTCTACTCCCCAGAGATCTGGATTCTTGCTATGCCCACAGGGGGCATACATCCCCAGTCGGAGCCACTGTTGGCACTCTAAAATTTTGCAAATTTGAGATGCTCATTTCAAAAAAATTGCCTTTGTACTTTTAGAAGTGCACCTAAAAAATTTGCCTAAGTGACCTACTTTGGAAGGTCGTAATTTGATGCCTATTGATTTTCAAGAAAAATCCCTTTGCAAGCTCACTCATGTGTCCTATGTGAGTATGTACGTCAATTTTTAGCTTCCTAAAATGAGTTTTGATAGGGTTTTGAAAAGCGAAGCTAGAGAGTTTTGGCACTTTTCTGTTGTTTGCAAACTTTCAGTTTTGCAAAGTAGCCTCCTATTTGAACTTGCATTTTGCAACCAAATGACTGTCAAGTCAAAGTGAATGTTGTTCTACATTCTCCATGACAAGATGAACTCTCGTGTCAGTTTTCAGAGCTTCATGAGTTGATTTACTATTTTTAGCAAGTCAAAACCAGATGCAATCTATTCAATTTTTTACCTACATTTCCATAAACCTTTCTGAGAGGTCAATTTTGACCGTCAATATCTTTTGATGGGAGATGATTGAAGGTAATCCCCTTTTGCACAGGTGTTCTCTGCACCAAAATGATCTAGTGTCTCCAGTGGCAGCCCGCGATGAGTTGATTTGATATTTTTCCAATGAGGTGATTGGGTGAGTTTTAATTGGTTCAAAACAAGGTATTGTTGTAGAAAGTTCAAGTAAGCAACTTTGAAATCGAATAACTTTCACCTCGGGATCTCTTTTTTCAAGCCATTTTTTGCATTCAATTCTCTGGTTTGATGTCTACAAACCTGCAAGTTTTCATTGCTTCATGAGGTCATTTGCCTAGTTTTGAAAAGTGATTCTGGAGCTCACTTGGCCAGTTTTGTACATTTTGCAAATGAGCCAGAAAGCAAGTTTTGATGGAAATCCATTTCATGTTTTCACTCCAAATGCCTCCAAAAGCTGTCTCAGTCAATTCCAGGTAAAACAATTTTGAAAATAATTTTTTTTTAGCCGGGCCCACATGGGGACCCGACATGCTTTGCACCATTGTGAAATTGTTTTCCTTCAAGATTTGAAATACAAAGTGAGATCTATCTTTAAAATGTGAAATTGAAAATCATACCATCATGAGGAAAAGGAAAATACAATACATACTATGGGGAGCATTGGAGCAGAATACAAACAACTATCAATACTTGTAAGTGCCTTGTTTGACATGCATATAAATATGGAAGTAATGACATATTGGGAATTTTTATCATGGAACCTCAATGAAATGTCATCTCATTGAAAGATGAAAACGCATGGAACATACACCAAGTAGAGAGGTGGAAACAAAGGAAGTGACATGAATTTGATAATTCAACACCTTCAATCATCCCAAACAGTGTCAATGCAACTCCTTGACATAGTGTCTGAGCTGGCCACGTGATTTTTGTCCTTTGCTAAAAAAAAACTCAAATCAAAGTGGGTAAGCTATTGAATGAAAACTTATTGTGTCGAGAGTTTAATGTAGATGAATGCTACACAAGTGATAACTGACTAAGGAAAATAATCCAACTATCACTTTTTGGCATGTGTGGGGCGGTCCATCTAGGATTATTTCTCCAAAGTTTCTTGAGAATTATTTCCTCTACCTCTAATGGGGATTGAGAAATTTGAATGGGGCAAGGAGGTGGCATAGAAGAGACAATGTTGTAAAAAGGAATAACCAACCATCAAAGCAATAAGGAGGTTACTGACTGCAGTGACAGGTGCACAAAGTAAACTATTGAAAAGGTTTTAGAAACTCATAGCCAATGCAATTAGTTGCATTCAAAGCTCACTTGGCATGGGTATGGACTCCCATCAAAGTACAAACGATAGAGGGGTTTTTCTCAAATGAAATAGGACAGCGTATAAAGCATAATCATTGAAAGGTCTTTAGTAACTTTTCAGCATCTGCATTAGTTGTTGGCCAATGCATTAAAAATGGATTGTTGAATAAAATTAGAAACCCCAATCAAAATGCAATAAACAAGAGGCTGCACACCATCAGGGAGAATGCCACAGGAAATGCACACATCAATGACTGTGTGGAAAATGCTGAGAAAAAATTTCAAAAAAATATGAAATGGAGTTGTTGAAAGTGCTTTGGAAATTTTATAGCAAATATAAGTCAACACAGCTATGAACAGAGGGCCACGATGGAAGGTTTAAAAAGATAGAATTCCATCACTAACAATGTGTGTGACTCTGTCACACAACCATTTCTAAATGTGATTGTGTAGAATGCACTTCTAGCTTGTGCACAAAAATTAGATTTGTTGAAAAAGCAACAAAGGAAGGTGCATATCCATTGAAGTATGGAAAAATGACAACAAAATAAAGTCCTATATGTAGGTGGAAAATTCCATGAATGCCTCTAAGAAACCCCAGTTGCAGAGCGATCAAATGAGAAAACGAGGATTAGGGAAAATGAAATGGAGAAAAAAGATCAACGGTGGAGAGAAAAAGATAAGCTCTAGCTAAATCTGGACCCTACCTTGCTAGCTCACCCAGATAAGCTACTTGAGCTTTAATTCCCACAAGACAATGAAATTGTACCACGTGGATAGGGCGGGTCCAGAGAAAGTCTTTAAAACTTTTCCAAAAGTTTAGCGGTGGGCTAAAATATGAAGTCTGTGTATAAAAATTGTCTTCATCGTATGGGGGCTTGATATTTAATTTATTAAAGTCCTCCTAAACTTTAAAAGTGTGAGGTGAAGATATAAAGCTAGGTAAGGAAAAGGCCGACACCAATATTTTAAACATTGGAAAATATTTTTGATTATAACGTGAAATTTTAAGGGTAATATTAAAATAAAGCTTTCTAACATTAACTGTGAGTAAAATCAAGGACTCATGGTAAGAATTTTTTGAAAGCCTAGAGGAAAAATGTTCAAGGCTATTGGGGTGAAAATGCAAAAACAATCTGGAGTGGATAAAATATTTTACCCCAAATAAATGTTAAGTGCCTCCACTATTGGTATTCACGGGTGAAGTGAATCTATTTACCTTGTAATCAAATATTTTATTGGCTGGGCATGTAAAACATAAATGAAAGCATGTGGGTATTGTTTAAAGTGAGTTTATTCACTTTTTAAACAAATATATGTGCTGAGCAATATAAAGTGAATATGCAAATATTTGCAGCCACAACAAAGAACAAGAAAATGAAGTTTTTCATGGGCAGGGAGATATTTTTCACACAACAGAGTAAAATGGTAAATTTCTCCACATGAGAATTTTTTCAGTTGCTTGGCAACTTGGTGCAAAGACAATTTGGAGGTAAAATTGATTGCTAAAGAGAGATGAGAGAATCTTTGCTTGTTGCTAATGAGCAAGAAATGAAGCTGCCAGATGTCATCAATGGATCAATTTTAGGGTTCCTTCTGTTTCTATATCTTCTCTTTTCTTCTCATTTGTAAGGGGTTCTGAGGTTGAGTTATGAGAGAGTTCAAGTTTTCTGAATTCTTGTATGGGTTTGGGTAGATAGAAAATGTCAAATTTTGAGTTATAATCTGAGTCTGTAAACTATTAATGTTGATTTCATGAGTAAATATTAGCCAGTTTGTGCAAATAAATCATGAAAGTCATGAATGTCATCAAATTGTCTCCATATTTGTACATTTTAGTCATTTGAATTCAATAATACCTAGTATATTTGAGTTTGACATCTCAATTTTCATGAGATTATTTTATCTATTTATGGGTTTGTTTAATGAAATGGTTAAAAACTTTGAACAGATAATTGTGATTTCAAATGTGCAGGTTGGATTTGGTAAGAAGAGTTTGATTGACAACAAGAGTGGGATTGTTGGTGTAAGACACTAACAGTTGATGCAAAGTATTAACAAGTTAAGATCCAATGGTTGAAGCATGTTTGCTGATGAATTCATTTTATGTGTTTGACTCCATGGCCCAAAATTAGGCACTAGTCAGTCATTTAGCTTTATGCATCTTAGAAACAAGTTTAAATTCAAAATCATTTTAAATCATGTTGTTGGTTGTGGTTAGTGTTGAGTTTTGCTTCCCAATTGCTGAGTGAGTGTTGAGTTACTGAGAATGTAGCTAGATTTGAGGTTGTCAATGCTTTCCTTAGTGTATTTTCATTGGAAATTATCTGCTATAAAAAGCAATGTTAGTGTGTATGAGTGAATTAAGTTTTAGGCATTGTATAGGGTGACCCACCTTGGTCTTCCAGAGCCAGAAGTGTGGAAGATCTCAGTCTTTGACTGAATCTTGTCAGTTGGTCGGATCCCCCTTTGAGTATGAGCATAGGACAGTGGCTAAATCTTTAGGATTCATTGGTCTGGTTTGATTTGGAGCACCAATAGGGCCCATTCGCCAACGGTGGTGAATGAGTCCCCTTTGAGGGAAAATTCAAAATTAAGCGGGAATGTAATCAATTTAACTTTTATTTCCAGTAAATATCGGCCTCTTAGGTCTAATTAATGAGAAAATAAGGTGTTGTTACTTATAAATACTCATTTTAAGTCATTTCACACATCTTTTATCATCTTTTTATCATCTCTCAAGAGAAATTTAGAGTTAAGTCTTCCACAACAAGTTTCATTAGTAAAAGTTGAAGTTTTAGGGTAGCGAACTAGGGTTTTTGCCGGTCTTGAAGCTCACTTATATTGTCAAGATTCAACATTGCAAAGGGTTGATGATGGATTCCTATGGTGAATCATGAAGAAATCTAGGGTGAAGAGGTGCAACTAGCCACCAAATCATGCCTAAGGACTTGGTTTCCTATTGATTCCATCTTCCATTTTCACTCTATCTTCAAATTAAGGTTTGCATCTTGTTTGTTTATCATTTTCATGTCATTTCGTCCCCATTTTGCATGTGTTTTAAGGTTTCTAGGGTTGAGATCTTGCATCATATAGATCATGCTTGCATATCTTATTCTAGGGAAATAGAATAGGATCATTGTTATATTTCAGCTCTTCCTAGTCTTTAACACATCTAAGGCTAGGGTTTACTCATATTTTTATCCATTCAAAGTTTAATTACCCAACTAGGGATTTGAACAAGGAAAACCCCCCATTAGACAAACATTTTTAAGCTATTTTGCAGGAATTTTTTGAGATTCAAGATCGGGTATTCGTCATAAATTATTGTACAGGTGTCAAGGTGTAGAACAAAATTTTGAAGTTTTAGAAATTCCAAGGTGGATTGATTCACCATGCTTGGAAAATGTGTCCCTCATGAGGTGAAAAACTGAGTCAGATTCAGATCTAGGTTCCCGACTGTAAGAAAATAGATCTTGTGTAGAAAAGTCCTGATCTGGGATTGATTTGCCCAAGGTGGTGAATGAGTCCCAGTCAGCCTAAATTCAAGTTTCATATGTTTTCTATATTTTTTTCCAATGATCTATAGTTTTCCAGGTGCACACATTATGAGAAACAACTTTTTGTTTGGGTTAATATGCATTTTTGTTCATTCTTTCATGCTTTTTGCATATCATAGTGTGTTTTCAAACATAGTGTAAATCTTAGTTTTGCATTCGTTTTCATTCATTCAGATTAGTCAATTGCATTTAGTTAACTTCATTTAGGTTTGAAAACATAACACATAACATTATTTGAATGAACCATTAGCATTTTTGCTCCTATCTCTCTCCTTTTAGGTGAAAAACCCTAGAAGAGCAAGAGTTGCTCATAGGAGCTAAAAATCAATGGTTCATTTTGGTGAACCCGACTCTTGAACATAACATCATTATGATTTCCATTTCTAATTGCATCTTAGTTCTTCATTATTTCATAATCTTGCATTATTTTACATCTTTAGGTTTCTTAAATATTGCATTAGTGAAAACATTCTTTAGTTTTAATCATTGCATTTCATTTAGTTATTCCAACTTTCTACATCTGCACTTTGTATTTGCATTGTACAGACTTGAAATTTTACAAAAAATACAAAAAAATCAGAAAACCTTAAAAAAATTCATCTCCTGGGACTCATTCACCACCTAGGGCGAATTAGTCCCTCTACAATTTTGAATCAGCATTTCCAGCTTTCAATTTTCTGCATTGCATCTTTCTATTTTCTGTCATTATCATTCTATTATAGTTTAGTTATTTCTTAGCATAAAGTTCATTTATTTTCATGGCATTCATGGCTAGTTTTAGATCTTTGAGAATTTCCTTTTCCGTTTTCATTCCTAGTTCTTTTAGATCAGATTCATTGATACATAACAACACCAAAACTGAAACAACGAACAATCCCTTCAAACAAATGATTCAAGTTAGGAACAACATCTCATCTAAGACTCTTAGTAGTGATGATGTTGCTAAGTTAGATGAGGTCCTTCAGGAGTTCCTCTCACTCACTTCATCCTCTAATGCTTCAAATGAGAAACCTAAACCCCTTAATGATAAACTCCCCCTAAAAACTTTTGCTTGTGATGACTTTGATTTGTTAGATGAAGCCCTCCAAGACTTCATCTCGCATAAGCCATCCACTAAGGTTTGAGGTGACCAACTCACGATAACAAACATTAACACCTCTAGTGTTTTTCTTGAACATCCTAAACCAATTGACTATCATTTACCCCTCAAACCCTTTAGTAGTGATTATTTTCATTTGCTAGATGAGTCTCTTCAAGACTTCATCTTATCAAACTCATCCACTTTGGTTTGTTGCGAGACCTCTACAATCAAAGACATTAATGTAATTCAACCTAAACTTATCCTTTACCCACCCTCACATCCGCTTCACCCCTCTAACCGACCCCGATACACCCTTTACCCACCTAACACCAATGTATTGCAAAAATCTAGTAACGATACTGTTGCTCAAACATATAACACCCGAAACAACCCACAACTGCTGCAACCACCTCCATCTTCCTTACCTTTACCTAATCCGCCTAGTGCTCCTTGCTATAACCCACACACCAAGGAGTATGATCTTGTTGAACAATTAAAGAATACTCCTACCAAAATTTCCCTTTGGGATTTGCTTCAAACCTCACCAAACTATAACAACATTCTTCAAACCAGTCTAAAACAAATCACAATTCCTCTTGGTACCACTTCGAATGATGTGGCAAATCTCATCCTAAAGAATAATCTTGACATTACTTTTCACCACCATGAGCTCCCTCCTTTGGAGTTGCACAAACAACATGATTCCTTTATGATAATTGCTCATTTCAATCGCATAGGTATCAAACACACTCTGATAGATAATGGTTCTACCCTTAATGTGTGTAGTGCGAGTCTCCTTGATCGCTTAAAATTTGATAGGTCACAAATAATACCTAATTCTATCTCTATTTGAGGATTTGATAATACAACAAAGCAACCGCTTGGGATAATTACTTTACCTATTACGGTTGGGGTGGCTACTTTGCAAACTCCTATCCATGTCATGCCTTACAATCTTTCATATAATCTTCTTTTAGGCCAACCATGGATTCATGAGATGCATGCAGTTCCTTCAACCCTCCATTGTCTCATGAAATATGTCTACAACAATCACATTTATCAAATTGAAATAAATCCTAAGCCTGAAAGTTGCTTGTAGCTTGAAAAAGGGGTTACAAGTCCTTTGAAAACATTAATTCCATCCTCTAACATAGAACATCTTGAAATTGAACATAATAATACAAAGATAGTATCTAAATTATTTGGTGATGATTGGGGATCCTTAGAATTGACACCCTCGTTTATGGGTGAATATATCCTCACGAAAAAGAAAGATGTGAAACAAGAACAACCAACAATTATGTCCACTCAAAACTTTGAACAATCGTCTCAAGCATATATCTCCTACAATATGGATGACAATGCAACATACACAATGAATTTTGATGAGATAGATTACCAATCCCCGCATACCCTACGTGAAATGGAAAGACTTTATGGAAAAGGCTATAAATTTGTAAAACAAATAGGCTATACTAGAAAAGGGTGTGGAAAACATGAAAAAGGTATTCATGTCCCTATTGAACCTAATACACAATAAACAAAAACCGCATTGGGATATTCTTTTTCTAAAACAACCAACGCTACTCAATGACCATCTTTAAACATTAATGTTATAACCTGTCACCCGCAACACAAACTCACAATCAAACACCCTGATTTTCTTGATATAACCTTACCACCTTCATGGATGTATGCTAATAGTGATGAGGCTTTGAAAAAAATGTTTGGCATTTATGATACCCCATCCTTGCTTACTTCCATGAAACACATTTCTCATGCTTTGAACGTTACCGAGCAAGAAGCCCGTGATATCACTAAAGACTTTTCTAAATCTAAAAGTCCTAAATTCAATGCACTCCCTTTAGGAGATACAATTGATGTGCTAATGAACATTTATGATACTTTAGATAAAGTAATTAAGATTAGGAAGTTCCTTGATGATGAGGAACAAGAAGATACAACCACTTTACTTCATGATTTTACTAAAAATTTTGTTTGGAAATATTTTGATATGCCAGGAATTGACCTGAAAATTGTGATGCATAACATTGTCCTTGTTGCAAATGCTAAACTTGTCTATCAAAAGATTCACAAAATGTACCCTAACATAGCCTTGAGTGTTAAAGAGGAACTCGAGATACTTCTTGATGCAATCTTTATTAAACCTATTGATTATTCTCCTTGGATCTCAAACATTGTCACAGTTGCAAAACCCGATAATCGTATTAGGATATGCACAGATTTTTGAGACTTGAATAATGCCTCTTTAAAAGATTATTTTCCACTTCCTAATATAGACATGATCATGGTTTCAACTGTTGGACATGCTTTGTTGTCATTCATGGATGGATTTTTTGGTTATAATCAAATCCTTATTAATCCTCAAGATCAATACAAACCACCTTTACAACTGTTTGGGGAACATTTTGTTGGGTTGTGATGCCCTTCGGTTTAAAGAATGTCGGTGCAACTTATCAACATGCAATGACATTATTATTTCACAATTATATTCAAAAAATTTTAGAAGATTATGTTGATGATATCCTCACTAAATCGTTAACACAACAAGACAATGTGAATGTCCATAAAATCTTTGAACGCATAAAATGCTACAACATGCGATTAAATCCAAAAAAGTGTCTTTGGCGAAGATAGTGGTAAACTTCTGCGGTTTGTCATATCTCATAGAGGAATTGAGGTGGAAACAAAGACAATTGATGCAATCATTAACATGCCACCTCCTCAGAATATTTCTCAGTTGCGCACGTTACAAGGTCAAATTCAAGCTATCTGTCATTTCATTGCATTTTTAGCCAATCACACATTACCTTTCATGCATCTCCTTAAAAAGAGTGTCCCTTTTGATTGGGATGAGGATTGTAAACATGCTTTTGAGATTCTAAAGGAATATTTAGCCACTCCACCTGTTTTACAACTTGTTGTACCGCATAGACCGTTTATCTTGTACATTACCGCATCTTCCCATGCTCTTGCAACATTGTTGGCTCAAAACGACAATCATGGTAAAGAACACCTTGTTTATTACATTAGCCACACCTTAATTGATTATGAGTCATGATATTAACCAATTGAAAAAAAATGTTTGGCTCTTGTATTTGCTACTAGTAAGTTGCGACATTATTTACTAAATGTTGAAGTACAAGTTGTCACAAAATTTGATCCTCTTAGATATCTTTTCAACAAAACTGATCTTTCAAGATTCTTAGCTAAGTGGGTAATGTTGTTAACTGAGTTTGACCTTAAATTTGTTTCCCAAAAAGCAATCAAAGGATAAGCCTTAACCGATCACTTAGTTGATGCTCCTTCACCTTCTGCTTTACCTACTCTTGATTCCTTTCCTGATGATCATGTCTTACTTGCTGACATTAAACCATGGGAGTTATTTTTTGATGGATTTAAGTGTAGAAAAGGTTTCAGTGTTGGTGTGATACTAATTCCACCCGATGGCAAACCTATTCCCTTATCTTATTGATTAAATTTCCTATGCACAAATAATACAGTGGAGTATGAGGCATTGATTGCAGGTTTGCAAACAGCTTTATCTCTACATGCTAAACATATTAAGATCTTTGGCGATTCACAATTGGTCATCAAACAAATCAATGGAACATATCAAACTAAACATGAAAAATTATTAAAATACAAGGATCTTATAATGAGACTATTATAAAAATTTGACTCATTCACCATTGATAACATCCCACGCAAAGATAACCGACATGCGAATGCAATGATGAGTGCAACTTCTCTCATATCCCCACTCGATCCTTCCACCAATTTCACCTTTATTATCCATCCCATCACCAAACCTTCGATTGATACTCCATTAGAAGACATTTTGGTGATAACTCATGATAATCCATGTGAATGGTACGATACAATATACAACTACTTGAAAGATGGTACCATTTCTGAACCTACCACAATGAATACTCGAAAGTGCTTACGTAAACTCACAACTAAATATGTCATTCTTGCCAATGCGTTGTATAGAAGATCTTTCAATGGTCTCCTATTACATTGTCTTAAAGATTCTAAAATCCCTATAGTGCTTGAACAGGCTCATGCTGGTGCTTGTGGAGGTCATTCATTAGTGCAAAAACTTATTCATATGGGTTATTATTGGAGACATATGGAGAAGGATTGCTTCACCTATGTTAAATGATGTCACAAATGTCAAGAGCATAACAATTTGATTCACGCTCCTGCTGTTGAGCTTTGTGCCAATGTTCCCATTTGGTCGATTTTAGTATGGGGGTTGGATCTTATTGGAAACATTTCACTTCCTTCTTCTGTTGGACATACATTTATTATAACCACAACAGATTATTTCATGAAATGGGTGGAATCTATTCCCCTTCGTTCTACAACCGCTAAAGCAATTTGTCATTTCATCTCGGAACACATAATTGCTCACTTTGGGATTCCTTCTACAATCATTTCAAAAAATGGAATGCCATTTAAGAATAGTGAAGTTCAAAAGTTTCTTTAAATATTTAATATTCAACTTCATTTCTCTACACTATATTATCTACAATCCAATGGACAAGCTGAGAATACTTATAAACTTCTCGAACAAATCCTTAAGAAAACTATTAGAAACAATCTTAAAGACTGGCATATGCAACTCTCTTATGTGCTTTGGGCTTATAGAACTAATGTTCGATCATCCACAAGAAATACCCCTTATAGCCTTGTTTATGGTACTGATGCGATTATGCCTTTGGAGTTAGAGATTCCTACTTTGCAAGTTGCTCTTTGAGATCTTTTTGACGCTGACACTTATAAAGAACAATGATTACACCAACTTGAGATGCTCGATGAACAACACATTAAATTTCTCAAACATCTCCAAGTTCACATTAAACAACTACAATGCAAACACAAAATTCATATTATCCCTTGATTGTTTTCTAAGGGTGATTTTGTTCTTATTGAAAATCAATGAATTGCCAGTGTTGACAATGAAGACAAAGATAAGTTCAGCCCTAATTGGTTGGGACCTTACGTCGTTGATACCAATTACGGGTTTGGTGCTTATCTCTTAATGCAGCTTGATGGAACACCCCTTAGGGAACTGATGCATAGCTAGGAGAGGAAGAAACCACTTTCACAAACTCATTTAGCAAAACTTAAAGCAAACTCATTTGAGTCAACATTTGTTCACTTTACCTTCACAAAAAATTCAACTCAAATACCCAAATTTGCATTAAGAGTTCCCAATTCCTTAAAAGGTTTCAAAATACCTTGAAAATCTTAAAAATGAATTATTACAATCAACTAAGTTCTTCATAACATCAACCAGAGGTTACTTCATTCCCAACTATCTTAAATCTTTCATATGGCACCATTGTTTACAAACACAACTTCAACTCTTAAGGCACAACCATCAAACCATCATTTGATACAACTTAATTAGGAATAATTAAACATGTTCAAACTCATCCCAAGCCCCAAGAACAAATATTTGATAGTTTTAGGTGTGATTCCTTCTTTACCCCATCCTCACTCTAGTAGGTCTGCCACAGGTTTGTCAGAGATTATCTCACAATTTACACCATGAAAACCCAAACAAATTATATTTTTAGTTACCCATTTTCCTTAATTAAAACATAGTGCAAGATGAGATATAGGTCTCTTGGAACGAATGCTTGAAAAACTACTTTCTCAGACAGTATTAGGTCTCATTAGGCCTTCTTGACAAATAGGGGTTAATGAATATCCAACTTCCCAATATAAATTCACTGTACCAACACTTCAATCAGGTGTAAATGGACTAGTACAAGCTACTAAATGCTTCACAAGTTCATTACCATGTATATTTTTGTAAAACCTAGATTAGGTTCCTTTCAAAAACCCTATTATAGACTATTTTACATAGAATTACAGACAAGTTCCAATCTTACACCTTAATCATTATGCTCTTGACTCAAAACCAATAGAATAAGAATGAGTACGTATAGAAGACTCCAAATTCCCAATATAAATTCACTGTACCAACACTTCAATCAGGTGTAAATGGACTAGTACAAGCTAATAAATGCTTCACAAGTTCATTCCCATGTATATTTTTGTAAACCCTAGATGAGGTTCCTTTCACAAACCCTATTACAGACCGTTTTACACAAAATTACAAACAAGTTCCAATCTTACGCACCTTAATCATTATGCCCTTGACTCAAAACCAATAGAATAAGAATGAATACATATAGAAGACTATCTTCACCAAAAATCAGGAGATTCTACCAATTCTAAAAGGAGAAATGCAATTTTATCATTCCCTGTTTACCCTAGGTTAGGGTATTAGCAGATTTCACAAAATTCACAATAACTAACTCAAAGTTGCATTAATTCGCATGAAAAAAAAATATTTGGAAGGTGATTGAATTTTCTCCCACTTACAACCAATTTTGCACCATTAAAAGTCTGTACAAGCCCGTACAGTGGCTAGAAACAGTGGATTTTCTAGAAATGAACATAAAAATCAGAGTTTTTTTCATTATTTTCTTCAATGATTCAATCACCAACGAAGACAAAAGGATTTCAAAATAATTTTTAAAGGAATTTACATCATTTCCAAACCTCCTAATTGCCTCAACTGACCAAACCTTCATTAACTCCTTAATGTTACTTTCAGGCAACTTTTACACTATTTTGCAAATTTGACATTTTGTTGACAATTTTTACATTTTCTTTGCAATTACTCATCAAATGACTTTGAATGACCCCTACAAATGGAAAAATGGAATCATTTACAAAATAGAATCATGGTGATGTGAAGGTGCTCCTGCACCAAACTCCCCACCAAAAATATTTCAAGTCCACTTGAAAGTGTTGTTGCCAACAAAATTGCCTTCTTGAGATGCCCTGCCACTAATCTGCTTCTTATCACCTTCATTTTCACCTCTGGTTTAAACTTGTCCATGAAAATTAGTTGTCTACCATGCTTCCCCTCTGAAATCAGATTCTTCATTCCTTCATACACCTCAATATCATGCTTCTCCATTTCTCCTTCAACCTACAAACAATCCTTTGTCCAAAGCATTAGTAACACAATGAAATAATATAATGTGACAATCATGATACCTCCATCATGCTGCAACTCCTTGCAAACCTCTATGACCAATTCATCCATGATCATTCCCTTAACCAACTCAATGTCCTCAACCTCCAGAATCAGGTATATGCTCTTGGTCCTCTCTTCATCATGACTTGGAGTATCTGCAATTTCTTCTTCAACGAAGTATTCCTATGCATCTTCAAAGGATTTTTCCTCTTTTACCCTCTTTTGTCTTCTTCTCTTCTTGAGTATCTTTTGTACAGGCCATAAAAATTTCTTATTCACCTTCAAGTTCCAAATTTTCATCTCTTCAATCATCTGCTCCATCTTCTTCATGGACTCTTGGAACTCTTCTTCAAGTCTTTTCAATTCTTGCTTCAACTCAACAATTTCTCTATCCATCTTTGCTTATGTATTCTTCTTCTTTCTCTCTTCCTTTGCTTGCAAATGCTTCTTCAAGTTCTCCATCCTCTTAAAAGCAAGATTCCTCCTTGCTTCAAACACACTTACCTACAAACAACCACCAAACACACAACTACAAACCACAAACCACAACCAACTTATCAACCCATATCTTTCCTAGGCTCTAATACCAAACTGATGTAGAGCTAGGAGAGGAAGAAACCACTTTCACAAACTCATTTAGCAAAACTCAAAGAAAACTCATTTGAGTCAACATTTGTTCACTTTTCCTTCACAAAAAATTCAACTCAAATACCCAAATTTGCATTAAGAGAACTCCCAATTCCTTAAAGGCTTTCAAAATACCTTTAAAATATTAAAAATGACTGATTACAATCAACTAAGTTCTTCATAACATCAACCAGAGGTTACTTCATTCCCAACTGTCTTAAATCTTTCATATGGCACCATTGTTTACAAACACAACTTCAACTCTTAAGGCACAACCATCAAACCATCATTTGATACAACTTAATTAGGAATAATTAAACATGTTCAAACTCATTCCAAGCCCCAAGAATAGAGATTTGATAATTTTAGGTGTGATTCCTTCTTTACCCTGTCCTCACTCTAGTAGGTCTACCACAAGTCTGTTAGAGATTATCTCACAATTTACACCATGAAAACCCAAACAGATTATATTTTTAGTTACCCATTTTCCTTAATTAAAACATAGTGCAAGATGAGATATAGGTCTCTTGGAATGAATCCTTGAAAAACTACTTTCTCAGACTATATTAGGTCTCATTAGGCCTTCTTGACAAACAGGGGTTAATGAATATCCAACTTCCCAATATAAATTCACTATACCAACACTTCAATCAGGTGTAAATGGACTAGTACAAGCTAATAAATGCTTCAAAAGTTCATTCCCATGTATATTTTTGTAAACCCTAGATTAGGTTCCTTTCACAAACCCTATTACAGACTATTTTACACAGAATTACAAACAAGTTCCAATCTTACACACCTTAATCATTATGCCCTTGACTCAAAACCAATAGAATAAGAATGAGTACATATAGAAGACTATCTTCACCAAAAATCAAGAGATTCTACTAATTCTAAAAGGAGAAATGCAATTTTATCATTCCCTGTTTACCCTAGGTCAGGGTATTAGCAGATTTCACAAAATTCACAATAACTAACTCAAAGTTGCATTAATTCACATGAAACAAAATAGATTTGGAGGGTGATTGACTTTTCTCCCACTTACAACCAATTTTTCACCATTAAAATTCTGTACAAGCCCGTACAGTGGCTGGAAACAGTGATTTTTTTGGAAATGAACATAAAAATTAGAGTATTTTTCATTATTTTCTTCAATGATTCAATCACCAACGAAGAAAAAAGGATTTCAAAATCCTTTTTAAATGAATTTTCATCATTTCCTAACCTCCTAACTTCCTCAACTGACCAAACCTTCATTAACTCCCTAATGTCACTTTTAGGGAACTTTTACACTTGTTTGCAAATTTGACATTTTGTTAACAATTTTTACATTTTCTTTGCAATTACTCATCAAATGACTTTGAATGACCCATACAAATGGAAAAATGGAATCATTTACAAAATAGAATCATGGTGATGTGAAGGTGCTCCTGCACCAGGAACCTATTAATGTCATGCATCTATGTCAGTATTATCTCTAATCCTCTTTGAATAGTATGAGTGGTATAGCAGTTTTGTTTAAAGTTATTTGATGTCATAACTTTCACATTGCTCTGTTCTTGACAACAAAATTTATGTTTTTATTGAACACTAAGGTAATTATTTAGGTTCATTTTATAATTTATTTAGGCTTCATATTATTTACCCTCCTGTTGTGTTAAGTTAAATCCTTATTAGTGTATTTAGTTTAGCATATTCTTTTTCCATTATCAATGTTGTATCTATGCTAAAATTGATTTTTTTTTTATGCTAGATCACATCATTCCTATTAAATCATGAATCCATTAATTAAATATTTTTTACCATAATTCATTTAATTAATCACATAGCATTTAACATTCACATACAAGAGATACATCATCATAAAATCAAAGTGTGCATGTCAATATATATATCAAAGTTTTATGTACATCTCAGAATCATATACAATGTCATAGTGGTCTGTGAGAGCTAGACCCCTCAAGATCTGGCACTCATGATTTAGTCCTTGGTCATCGCGAGAAAATCGTGTGTGATTGTGATCGTGAACTATCGAGTATCAATACATACTCCAAACCCTGTACTCGACCAATGACTATAAGCCGCTCATCTGCCATTTGATCCCTCTCTGCTCATGTCTATGCCAACTCTGCCAATAGCTTCTCTACCTCTACTGAGGTTTGTGCTAACTGTAGTGCACTCTCAGCCTGACAAAGTCATCTCCTCATGCTCTCATTTGCTACCTGTAATCTCACAAAAGTTTTGAGTGTCTCCAGCTCCTCCTCCTCCTCGATGGACGCGGGTACTCTCTCCATAGCAACCTGATGATAGAAATCTCGCTAGTCTCCTATCACTCCTGTAAGATAGGAAATGTACACAATCAGTAACACATCATCATGATATATATATACAAATAAAGAATAAATCACTAAAAGACATGCACAAAATTAAATATCATCACCTATGTCTCTAGATGCATGAGGAATGCCAACCTCCTCATCTCTAGGGGGCATGAAGGATGTGCTAGCCTCTTTCTGACTATGATTGCTGATGTCTGCTATAGCTACTGCCTGTGATTTGGTCCTGTAAGTATGTGACGACTCTCCATGCTCGTACTCAATCCAATCCTCAATAGCTACCTCATCACCCTCACTCAGGGGTGGCTCCTCCTCATAATAATAATCATCCTCATAATCCTCATCCTCCTCTCCTCCATCCTGGTTCTCATAATCAGGATCGACCTCAGATTGGTACTCCTCATTGATAACATCTGTAAAAATGTCTACTGGCCTGTACCGTACCTCCTCTGCTCTCACCTTTGGCTCATCACCCTCATCTGCTGCTAGCCCTGCATCACCTAGAGGGAAATCCATGGGGAGCACAGGAGTTGGGCATGCATATCACCACCACTCCTCATGCTCATCTGTGCTACCTACATCAGTGTCGGAGACTGGTGGCTGGTCGTGATCTGAATCATCATAATCACTCTCTCGCACATGATCTATCGTCAGCCGAATAGTGCCATCTAGCCTCTGGGCACTCTGCACTAATCGTCTAATGAAGGGGCATGCTCTTGGTGGTGTCTACACCTATCCAAACTATCGCATGACTCACCCATAATAGAATGGTCATATGATGAAGTCATGCCTCCCTGCTAGATACCTATCCATCTGCATCCTTCGTAATTGTCTAGTGGGGTTTGGCCACTGTTGAGTAAGTAGATAGGACCTCCATAGGATCTCATCCTCCTCCAACCGGTTGAATCTCACCCTCCAAAAGTGTAAATCACCATACTGCCATAATCGTCACAAAGGATAGTCGAATGCTCGTGGGTATCCTACTGCTATAGTACAAGGGTATCCGACAGGCCTGGTACATGTGATATGCTCAAGGCACCACACCTGTAGAAGCATACAATGGACCACACTATCGATCTCTTGAAATACAAACTAACCAAGATCATAATACAAATGTGTTAGAATGCAGCGACCCCAGACATAGACTGTCTTATGCTCGTACATCCTTCGTATCAGGTGTACCAGTCCCCCATCCAAGTGTGTCGCTCATCCATTTGGATTGAGAACCAGTGCCACTGTGTGCATCATAATCCATCTAACCAAAAGAGCTTGTGAATACAACAACATAGGAAGCTCGATCTGCGCTCTAACCCTCTCATCATGTATAAGTCCATCTAAACAATATTGCACATCTCTCTTCTTCTCCCAAAATGACCGATCCCCCCAAAAATACACATGTGCTCCTCGAATGGGAACTAAAAGAATGTGGTGTACGTCCTCAAGTGTGATAGGAATTTCCTTGATGGGAAGATGAAAGGTACATGTATCTGCATCCCAACGCTCACATAGAGCCATCAACATGGTGTCATGGCATCTCATGGGTGGCATAAGATATGCCCAATAGATACCCACTAACTATAAATGCTCTAAATTTTTTATTGATAGCACTGGAACATGATCTCTAAAAAATTTCAACTGTCTTCCCCCTAGCTGATGTCGTGACTGGGTGGGGACCTATCAAAATCATCACAAAATGTTCTAAATTTCATCTAATATCTTCAATTTTCATAATTTTCATCATGCAAGTGTGCTAAAGTTGATCTACTGTGCTTCTCTAATGGCCCTAGACTCTTTAGAACCTTTTTAGGACATTTCAAAAAGAAACAGGGACACTTCGCAAAGAAACGAGACATTTTGTGAATAAAAGGGACACTTTGCGAACAAATGGGGACACTTGGAGAAAATTTTCCCAAGAACCCGAAATTAACCTATCCATGCATAAAAATCATTAAATCATCATAAAATCACAGGGCGAGAATTACATAATCAGCTCACCTCATGATACAGATCGATGTGTGCCACTTGGTCATGAAGATCATCCAGCCGTGAAGGTGTGTAATCCGACATATTCTTCTCTCACTCGTCACTTTCAAGCTACATGAAGGTAAAATGAATAGTAAGTGAAAAATTACTTTCTCCTCCTTCCTTAATCACTTTTAACCTCTTCTTACTTTTATGCATTACCATAGGGTTATTGTCTCTTAAAACATTCATAACGTATATCTCCTTAAAATCATCATAACAAGCACTAGGGTAATCCATTTTCGATGCCATTTGATGAGTTGGAATCGTGATTCTGCACCCAAAATCATCATTTTTCTATCATTGTGTGGCATGGTACTTGGAAATTCCCTACGATATGATGTTTCTTGTTCGACGTGGCTAGATTTCTACCTTGATTCCACCTCTATAAAGCAAGTGGAATCAGGGGGGCATACATCTACCCTCAAATTGGATTCCTAAGAGTTAGATAAAAGGATTTTTGAGCAATTAACAAATGTGTGTTGTAGGATTTAGTTCCTAATGTTGTGGTTATGCAGATAACTACACTGGGTGTTTCGTTCTCCTGTCTTTTTGAATATGTATCCTTTTATTTAGTAAGGTGCATCGTTTAGAGTCCTTTAGCTTACATATGCACATAGAGTTATATGGGCGCTAAAGTAGGGGCTAAATGTGTCATATAAAATTTGACCCTCTTGAGAAGAGAGATAATTTTAGGCATAATTGGACCCACTTTTGAGTCCCTTCACATCATTTCCCTTCAAAACAACATTTATAGGCCCCTTAGACCCATTAATTTTGATCTAGAGGCTCGATTCACCTGAGAAATCACATAAAACCCAACAAACAACATTTAATTGCATCATACCCTAGCAAACCACCTTCAAACAGTAGTAGTGGGACCCATTCGCCACCTTGGGCGAATTAGTCCCCTCTGGTTCGCCAACAGTGGTGAATGAGTCCCCTTTGAGGGAAAATTCAAAATTAAGCGGGAATTTGACCAATTTAACTTTTATTTCCAGTAAATGTCAGCATCTTAGGTCTAATTAATGGGAGAATAAGGTGTTTTTGCTTATAAATACTCATTTTAAGTCATTTCACACATCTTTTAGATCATCTTTTTATCATCTCTCAAGAGAAATTTTAGAGTTACATCTTCCACAACAAGTTTCATTAGCAAAAGTTGAAGTTTTAGGGCAACAAACTAGGGTTTATGTAGGTCTTGAAAGCTCACTTCTATTGCCAAGATTCCAAATTGAAAAGGGTTGATGATGGATGCCTATGGCGAATCATGAAGAAATCTAGGGTGAAGAGGTGCAACTAGCCACCAAATCATGCCCTAAGGACTTGGTTTCCTATTGATTCCATCTTCCATTTTCACTCTATCTTTAGATTAAGGTTTGCATCTTGTTTTTTTATCATTTGCATGACATTTCATTCATATTTTTCATGTGTTGTAAGGTTTCTAGGGTTGAGATCTTGCATCATATAGATCATGCTTGCATGTCTTATTCTAGGGAAAGAGAATAGGATCATTGTTATATTTCAACTCTTCCTAGTCTTTAACACATCTAAGGCTAGGGTTTACTCATATTTTTCTCTATTCAAGGTTTAATTACCCAACTATGGGTTTGACCAAGGAAAACCCCCCATTAGACAAACAGTTTTAAGCTGTTTTGCAGGAATTTTTTGAGATCCGAGATCGGGTATCCGTCAGAAATTGTTGTATAGGTGTTAAGGTGTAGAACAAAATTTTGAAGCTACAGAAATTCCAAGGAAGAATAATTCACCATGCTTGGTGAATGAGTCCCTCTTGAGGTGAAAAAATGAGTTAGATTCAGGTCCAGGTTCTCGACTGTAAGAAAATAGATCCTGTGTACAAAAGTCTTGATCTAGGACTGACTCACCCAAGGTGGCGAATGAGTCCCAGTCAGCCTAAATTCAAGTTTCATCAGTTTTCTAGATTGTTTTCCAGTCATCTATAGTTTGAATCCAGGTGCACACATTTTAAGAAACAACTTTATGTTTAGGTTAATTTGCATTTTTGTTCATTTTTTCATGCTTTTTGCATATCACAACGTGTTTTCAAATATAGTGTAAATCTTAGTTTTTCATTTGTTTTCATTCATTCAGATTAGTCAATTGCATTTAGTTAACTTCATTTAGGTTAGACAACATCACACAACATTATTTGAATGAACTATTAGCATTTTTGCTCCTATCTCTCTCCTTTTAGGTGAAAAACCCTAGAAGAGCAAGAGTTGTTCATAGGAGCCAAAAATCAATGTTCACTTCCCAATTGCATCCATTGGAGAATCATCCTGAATGAGAATTTGGGGCACAAAATAAGGTTCCAAAAAATAAAATGGTTCTTTAATAGAATCCATGAGATGTGATGCGCCCGAGTCTAGAATCCACTATTGTGAAGAATAAAAAATAGCAATAAGTGCAATTGCTTTCTCTTTACTTGATTTTGAAGAAGGAGAAGAGGATTGTTGATCAACAAAAGAAGGAAAATTAATGTTGTTCTTTTTAATAAGATATTTTAACTCATCCATGATTTGCTTCTTATGACAAGAATGTTCCTCATGACTAGGATTTTTGTAGTAGCTACAAGTTGCTATTTCCTTCTTTTGATAATTCCCCTTTGAAGAGGAGGAGTTGGAGTCAAATTTTGTTGTAAAAGATGATTGTTCTTTATATTTATGTGAATTCTTCTTGAATTTCTTTTATTTTTTTTCAGGTTTCCTGATTATTTTTGACACTTTGGTTGACCAACCATCAAAGATTGTGAGTATGAAGGCTTAAGAGGACCCATGGAAAGAAGCTTTCCTTGTTCTTGCATTAACATTTCAGAAAAGGAAGCATAAGAAGGTGTAATGAATGAAAATCATATTGTAAATCCATGAGTGCGAAAGCTACAAACAAAAGTTGCATATTCACCTATCCAAGTTTGTTGAGAGTACTAGAGACAAGTTGAATGTCTTTCTTCTCTAAGCCACATGATTGACATTGTTCTCTAAGGTAATTGACCTTTGTTACATAATCTTGGATTTTTTCAAAAGAATTTGGATCAACACTCATTAGTTCATTGTCAATTTGATAACCATGAACTTCATCAATTATACCATACAAAGTTGCATCATGTGAATCTTTACAAACCTCATTTTGTAACATAATATCAAGAGAAACTAAACTCCTTAGACAATCAAGAGCTTTTGTATGTTCAAACATCTAGAGTAATTTTTACTTATCACTTGTTGGTTTAGTCACCTTCTTCTCAACATAAGGTGTATATCCTAGTTGCATTAAGTCATTACATGCATTTTGATTTCATGTATTGTAGTTGTATGGTGTTAGCAATGGAGACTTCAATGTACCCATAGTGAAGGAAAAATAAAGCACAAAATAGAAGAGATGTACAAGCACAAAGACAACAAGAGACCCCTATCTTCACTCAATCAAAGGAACCCTAGAGAAAAATGATTTGACACTTTATATTTAGTGCGGTTACAAATTTGTGGACTTCAATGCTTTTATAAATCCTCAAGAAATGAGCATATGTTTAAAGCATAATTTTGGTACAATATCATATGAAATGAGCAGCATCAATGTGTAGTACACAGAAAATCATGCACTTTCAAAAAAGAATCATCTCGATAAGAGGTCATATGCAAAGTTATACAACTTTGAAGTTCTTAAAATGAGAAATATGAGGTGTTTTGTTTGAGAATCAACAATTTCTAAGAAAATTGTGTGCCAAAATATGAAGTTGTCTTCACCAATCTGTAGAGCACAAAAAATTACCCCAAATAAAAAAATTTGCACTGAATTTGGAGGTTTGGAGCCTGAGTTATGACTTTCAAAGTTGGTCTTCAAAAACCAACTTATCAACAAAGAGGGTATAAGAAAAAATTTCGCTAAATTTAGTGGAGCTACCACAAAAGTTAATTATCCTTCAAATTTAGATATTCGTTAGATAATTTATTCCTCTTCCAAATTTAGCAAATCTCTAGATAAAAATACCTAGCCTCCAAATTTAGTAACCCACTAGATTTAGCAGTGCCAACAAAATGTTGGCAGATTTGAATATTTATATTATTTAATATTAAAAAATATTAAAAAGTTAACAGAATTAAAATGTTTTAGATTTTTTAGTTCATAAACAAATATTAAAAAATAAAAATAAAAAATAAAAAAGGCCCAAAGATTGAGTGCTTATGTGTAGTACAGGGTCACGGTACCCTATACTTGGCATGCTAGCCAAAGGTAGGGGGTCACAAGTACTGTGGGTACTATGTGGTACCTTCCTGCTGTATAGGCCTGTACAGGTCTGCGCAAGCAATACCTATGCAAGTATCAAGTGTAGTATTTTTATTTTTATTTTTTAATTGATTTAAAATATCAAATTATTATTTTTTAAACAAAAAAAAAGTTTTGAATTTAAAACAAAAAAATAATAATATTTATTTGTTTTTTTTTAAAGGTGCATTTAAAAAGAATATTTTTTTAAACTGGTACGTCCATGGGGGTTGTACGACTCCTTGGACAATTTTGTTTTGCCTCACCTGACAACTTTCTCTAAATTTGATGTTGTGATAATCAATTTTATGGTTTTTGGGCCTTCTAAGCACGATGGAAGGGTTGGATTTGACCCAAAATGCTCTGAAATGATGGTTCCTTGTTGGATCTGGTAATGAACCTCTCGCTTCAAATTATTGTAGATTTGGCCTCCGGTGTCCAATTCAAACGAAATAAAGGGCGGATTTGACTTTCTCAACTGCTCTAGACTCAATGGTGATCTCATAATTTATCTAGGAATCTTCAAAAAACCTACAATTGGAAAGTCAAATATTTGAACCCCCCTAGAAAATGATATTTTCTCCACACTTTTTCTAATTCTCCAAATCATCCAAGGATGCAAAAGAAGATAATACTCATGTACTTTGAAAAAAATAGCTCTAAACTCCTAGATTTCCTAAAATATTTCTAACCCACAACTCATTCTTGCTCTGATACCATGCAATATTTTTCTAAATAGCCTACTAAAGATGCAAATGAATGAAAAAAAGAAAATATAGAAATAAGAGATGAGAAAGAATAAATTATAATCCTCTCAAGTGAATGCAAAGATGCTATGAGCTTAAGAATTGAGATTACAAAGGAAATGCATTGGTTATATAGGCCAAGGGGAGAGATACTATGTGACAAAATTATGACAAGTGTTTTCATCTGATGAGGTGTGACAAGTCAAGGTCATTAAGGCTCAACAACCTTATCCCTATGTAAACTTAAGCTAGTGTAAAGAGGACCTAAGTGGAGAACTAGCTAGGAAATGAACTAGTTAGATAAAGCATCCCTTTCACACTAACATATACAAAGTGTTTTTGTATGACATGTTGAATGTGTAGTAGGATTTCATCCAATATGCATGGTTACACACATTTTAGATTCATAAAAGATATAAGAATATGTCATTAACCACCTCTTTTTGGTTATTTATAAATAAAAAGTTGTTGATTGATCCAATTGTATATCTAATATTTCCAACAATCATTATAAAAATGTTGACAAACCTATCATCATGGCTAGAAATAAAGTATATATCAATAGCCCAAAATAAACTTAAACATGATTGAACAAAATACATGTAGTCTCTTTAGAGTTATGTTTTTCTTACACAAAACCATGACAAGCATCTAAAAAAAATTCTACCAAAATATATGTAGATAGAATCCTAGTTATTTTCATAGATGGTTCATCCATGAAATCCATGTACTCAAGGCATTTTCACTACCCTTAGAGGGATGCAACTATCTAACTTCTTGTTCATGGATCTAACAATGCAACAAGGAATATAAGACTTGATATGGTACTCAATGTTTTTCACTCATGGGGCAAATAGAAATGTTGTAACACAACCAATATCTTGGTAACACTAAAGTGATAGTTGGTCTTGGAAAATTATGCCTCCCATATGAACTTCTTTGGTAAGGTGGACCTCTAAGAACACAAAGATGTCTGAGGTTGTAGAGAAGCTTGTTAGATAAGTAGAATTTGATAGATTATTTCCTTTTTTTTAGCATGGTGTAGGTCCATGTTAGGTCTATATCTACTAACTAGAGAGTCTACTAATTAGATACATTATAGCCATTCAATTATAACATTGCAAACAATGAGCCTATATAACAATAGTTTAATATAAGTTAATATATTACCTTATTGTCTTTTCTCTTCTTATGCTTGATTACAAGATGAAACTATTACAAATATATTATCCACTTTATGTGGCACACATTCTCTACTTTTTTTTATCAAAACTAAAGTACATTATGATTAGAATGAATGATACTACCCCTATGTAGAATGTAGTTCAGTATCACTTCTTGAAAATTGAATGATGGCATACAAATCCCTCTTATAGACTGAGTAGAGCTAAACAATGTGACTAAATTTCTCTAAATGATAGATAACTATATGCTATATTGTGTGAAAATTGTGTTGAGTGAATAGTAAGACACACCAATATGAATCTCAAAGTCATGCTTGATGTCAAATGTTTTCCAAATAGGTGTTGGTTCAATCCCTCAAATGAACAATATTTTATTGCGTACATAATAAGATTTTTTGGTGTACATGATTTGATAGAGAAACTAGGAAAGGAGTAAGAATTTGAGAATAAAATTTTAGCTCAAATTTGTGTCTCAAGAAATACATAATTTCATGATGTTGAACAAATTTTATTAGTCTTAGACCATTGTAACCTTTCTAGGGTCTTTGTGGATTATTGCATAATAAATTATGTAACCTACATACTATATTTGCATGCCATTAATGGTGCACATGTGGAAGATACACTATAACTTGTGTTGGCTCAAAGAGTCAAGGATGGAAAATGTATACTCCTTCAAAGTCTTAGAAAGAGATGATTATTTCATCCAACAATGATGAAGAATATTATGAAGGGTCATAAGACATTCATTACAAAAATGAACATTGATAGTGCATTTCACTAGGTTGAAATACATAACCATTCATTTGGATAATATTTTCCTAGTTTTGAGTGCTTTCTTCTAGACATCTTCAAGATTGAATAATACATGATGAAATATTGATTTTAGAATGACCTTGGTGAAGTATTGTACTTGGTGGAATTAGTTGAAGAGATTATTCATGCACAATCTGGATACATGTTCTTTGTATTTAACCCTTTGCTAAAAGTGGAGATTCACTATCTTGGTCATGATTGAAGAATAATGTGCCATTGTATTGGTAAAATGCCTCCACCAACCATTTTTATGATTTTTTATGTGTCTTGGCTATCTTGGTAAATAGTTGAAATATAATAACATGTGCACCATCAAATAAGATACTTCAAATGAAGATCTAAAAATTTGTGGGGCCTCCCAATTTTGCAAGGAAATACTCATCCTTGAAGCCCCACCATTGATCCATGTTAGCTCCTTGACACATTCTTATTGACACTATGTGATTTTCTTGGGTAGGTCCCACTTTTCCTTGCAACACATTATGGGAAGTTATTTAACAACCAACTTTGCATGTCACAATTCTACAATATTTCAAAATAAAAAATTCCTATTTATTTCCAAATTTACATGTATCATTTAGTTTTCCACCATAAATCAATCCAATGGCTCACAAGATGTGCAACCATTCTTTCACAAGGCTCCTTAACAATGATCTAAAATTATATAATCATTAAATCCATGATATACCTATTGTATACATATGATATTCTTTAAATCGTTATCATTTTGGAGAGATATACTACCCTCCCAAACTTGAAATATTTTATATAAGGACTACTTGCCATCATTCAAAGATAGAAAACTCCTATCTTGTATAATGCATGAAAATGAAATTCCATCCACCTAATTCTCCAAGGTGTTGTACTACATGAGAAAGTTCAATAAAACTTGTACCAATTACCTAAGTAGTATACTCCGACCACTACTAGGAGAATTGATGCTATCAAATTTACAAAAATACTATCTCTTAGATTGGACCACAAAACTCATCTTTAATTTAGATGTAGTTTCATATAGTTATGCTATTAAGATTAATTTATCAACAAAATCTTAGATTAGATGATAGCTAGTTAATATTTTGAGCTTGACACTTGATCCTAGCCTTGACTTCCTTGCAACTATATATGGAAGTCTCTATGTATACTTGAAGAGGAGATTATATGCTATGTAGTTGTCAAATGGTTGGTTAAATTAATATAATAAAATTTTATTTTCAAGATTGAAATTCCTATCTTTGTTAACTTTTTGACTATTATATGTACATATGTGTTTCTACTAATTATTGTAGCATGATCTATTAATCTCTACTTTGATTATGAGGATTATTTTTTGGCATGAGATTTTTCCTTGCATTATTTTATTTCTACAATATCCTTCCCCTTTCCTTTTACTATTTTAATATTATCTTAGAAAAGATAAGGATATAGTATTCTACTATTACATATTGACTTGCTAGTCATCTCCTACACTCTTTGGTCTTTCCAAGTGTTGATGGTCATTTTTGGAGCATTGATCTTGAATAGGACTGAAAACAATTTTTTTTTTTGGAATTCCTAGTGGGACTTGACCCCTTCAAGGATTTATCTTTTTCTTAAGGCATAAAATCACATGGGAAATATTAGGTGAATCCTAGGCCATTGAGTTTTATTTATCACCTAGTGACTCTATCTATGTAACTCACACTAAAAAACTGAGAATGCCTATGATCCCCATTACTAATATAGTATCTAAAAAATAATCTAAGATGTGTATCCCCTTGTATCATCCCAATATATGAAGATATATAACCTCACAAAACTAAAAAATCAAACCAAATAATCTAATCCTACAATGGTTTCTTAACAACCACCAAGGTTTTTTCTAGTATTGAATACCAGAGGTCCACGTGTTCCTACAATACCACCCATTTATGGTGATCCATCCCAAATATTATATTACACTACCTTCCACACTTCACAATAAAATACTCAATCACTCATATGGAATATTTTTGTGATATTATAATCATTGTATGGTTTACAATACTAAAGAGGAGAGAATGGAACTTATAAATTACTTACTACTTCATTCAAATGTTTAGATTACTTACTAGTTTGAATTCAAGGTAAGGTGATTAATAAGTACAAATCTTTGGACCCATTGTCAATAGTTGATTGAGATTAGTCAACATAATCATTGCTAAAAAATTAAAGAAAAGGACGATGGCACCTCATTAATAAAATAAGTTATTACCATAAAGAGATCTCCAAAACAAATACAAGAGGATTTCAATAATGTATTTTAGAAAACTTAGTAGTGTATTTATCTAGAGGTGTATCTCCTATAAACTATTCAATACATTTATTATTTGAAGGAAATAGACTCTTAGATCACCATGATGGTCATATTAAAAGGTGGAAAGTTTATCCTTGATGCATATGATATTGCTATTGTTGCTAAAAATAACCTAGTTCAAATTGGAAGGTTTCCCCTACTCATCCATGTCATTATTTCCTAACATTTTCTTTGTACCATCCTATGTATTATATTGACTAAAAAAAATCACCCCTACAAATCCTATCCCCACAAGACAATTGCTAGAGTACCAATTTTTTTGAGCCATAAAATCCTAGTGATCTTGATGAAATTATAAATTTTCTTTGAAATGTGTCAAATGAGACCATTTCCCTCAAGAGACAACAAAAAAATATGCATAGACCACCATATAATAGTAGCCCATTCTTGTAAATTTAAAAAAAGGATAGTAATGACTATAGAGCTTTTTAGATAACCAAAACTTCTAATAAAGGATAGCCTATTAAATAAATAGGTCAATTGGTAAAACCCACAATTAGATAGTCCCAATTGAAAAAACCCTTCAATAAATACCATATAATCCTACTAGAGATTTAGTATGGCCACAATAAATACACACAATAAAAACCACTTGGTTCCATCCTTTCTCTATGCCCCATAGTCCTGCTGCATTGACTTGCTTTTATGTTCTCTCTTGTTGATTCAGTTAAAATGGTAATGATGATTAAGTGGATTTTATTATTGGTCTATGGAATACTGATTCACCTCCCCCTCTTAGTATTCCAGATGTTCAACAACTAGAACCCCTTGAAAACAACATTAAAAAATTAAAAAACATTTTTTTATTCAAAAAAATGGCTGACATGGGGTTCAAGCGAACCCCCCTTCTATTGAACCCCCCTTCTAGTAAACCCATTAATGGGTTCTCTAAGCGAACCCCCCCTTCTAGCAAACCCCCCCAATTTTTTTGAGCACTCAAGCAATTTTTGTTTGTCAATGTAATTGTAACCCACTTATGTGTGATCACCCACCCTAAACCCTAAATATTGTCCCTCAACCCTATGTAAAACCTAAACCATACACACTCAACCCTTCACCTATGCCTTATACTCTCAATCATACCCGTGAAGCTCCAATCCTATACCTTACACTTGATCTTATGCACTCAGCGGAGCTGGATGTTATCCCTTCGGCAACACAAACCACTCAGTCTAATACTTTATTACAATCCCTCGGCCCTCAGCCTGTGCCAAACCATGGACCTGCAGTCCTCGGCCTCGTCCACTGCCGCATGCTGGCTTTATGTAACCCTCGTACTCAAAGGCCATATATATATATGCACCTTACGGCACAGCCTGGAGCAGCGCATGCATACATTACGTGCATCATGCATACACATGCATAAATACCAGGCATGCGTTCATACGCGTATATATTCGGGACGCAGGCATGCGTACATGCAGGCATGCATACCAGGTATGTATTACCAGGCGTACGTTTGACAAGCTTGCGCAAAGAGCAGTTTCAGTCAGACATGTTGATTTTTCATTATGATGCGCTGCATTATGGCTTTAGCTGGGGAATCAAAACATAAAGAAGCAGAGACAAAGAGCCATAAACGGAAACATAGCGAAAACGTAAACAAGACATACCGCGAAGGCGTGTTATAGCACGCTTTGATGTAATGCCTTTCTTTGGGAATCCCTGAAATAGCACGGCAGCGAGTTTGGATTTCACAGCAGCCTAAAAGGTTTGGGTTAACCAGTACCCATAAACATGTTTCCACATTCTAAAAATTTCCATACCTAATCCCTAGTTAGGTACTTCAACCAACCATCGAGGTTTACACATCGGCTCAACCACACAGGTAATGTTAAAGCTCATATATTTTAATGATGTAATTTTTTGCATTTTGACTATGTTAAGGTTTTCATCTTTAATTTTTTTGTTCGTCTGTTTTTGTCAAAAACCAATGCTTGGTATTTCTTACTTTATTTTTTAACTGTTCATTGAAATCTCAAATAAATTACATTTTTATAAACTAGACTCCATTCTGCACATTCAAAAAAAATTATTTTGATTAGTTTTCAAAAATTATAGGGGTAGCATGGCCAAATTTATATTTTTCAGGATGTGTCCACATTCAAAATTAGTAAAAAAATCATATCTTCATTAAAAAATATCAAAAAAATCAAGCATAAACTACATGTTGTTAGCTAATTTATCACCAAAGCAATTTTAAAAATACTAAAAAAAAGTTATCCTTTTGAGGGAGCCACAACAAATGCTATGTTATGTTTTTTTGACAAAAACAACACCAATTTTTGTGGCTCCCTTTTTTGAACCCCTTAATCTCTACCATTTTCAAAAAATATTAATAGTTTAGAAAGTATACTCAGAGCACTACGACCCTTGTTTTTTTTCATCTTAAAATTTTGAGTGTAACTATCATCAATTTCTCATCCAAGGTCAGTATTTCCTGATTTCATAAAAAAGGTGGCCACTTAAGACCCCTTTTTGGCCCCTCATCTTTGTGCACTTACCCATATGTATATGAAACAATGAAAAATAGGATTTTTTTTTTATAAAGTGGGGTGAGCCAAATATGATGTAATGAGAGACCAATGTTCCTTTATTTCATTAGAAAATGAGATCCACACAATGGATTGATTATCAACCCTTAGTTGAATCAAGTCAAAGTGAGAATCTTCAGATTTCCTTATGAATGAAGGATGGGGGTCAAGGTCAAACAACACTTTGGGGAGAAAAAATGAAAATAGAAAATCAACACCAAAATGCAATCCAACACTTGAAACAACAATATTTTTCTCTACTAATAGAACCAAAAAATAGATTACATATTTGAGAAGGGAAGGACATGTTTACTAGTCATCAAAAGTGCTTTTCAGAAGCTAATCTAAGAGTCATTCACCCATGGGTTAATGGATCCAAGTGTAAGGTTTTTTTGTAGCTTTTAAGAGCCTCTGATGTAGATATGAATCTTTCAATTTGTCTAGGTTTCATAGTTGGGTTGTTGAAAATGACTTTGAGATCTTAGTTATTGTGAGATGACAATTTTGACAACTTTTGCAACTTTGAAAGCTTTTTAAATCTTGCACTTTAAAATATTTTCAAGTATTCTTCAACCTAAATATGCAAACACACATACAAGAGAGAAAAATATTTGTTTTGGGTGAATAGGGGTTTTCTTTGGTCAAACCCCATTTTGGTAATCAAACCTTGAATTGAAATGAAATATGAAAGAGGGAATTAAGAATGAACAAAGCTATGTTACCACTCAACAAACCGTTGCATGAAACCTTGATAATGGGGATCTTAGGAGGTTTGCAACTTGCATGAGATGGCTAAATTGGATGTGGATCTTGACACTGGAATCTTGCTTGGAATTGTGCTTTGAATGCTTGACTTGATCATGAAACCTACATCACAATGTTAGCTCCAAAAACATGCATGATGCAAGAATACTTTGACATGATGAATAGATCTTGAATGCTGCAATAAAAATCCAATATATATACTCTTGAATGCCTTTAATTTCTCTTGAAAGTGCTCATGAAATCTCATAAAATTGTGAGGTTTCTTCTCTTGAAATTCTCGGTGAAACATAGTGAAATAACTTCGTATTTATAGGTATGTATCCTTAATTTCCAAAAATTCAAATATCACAAGCCGATATTGAATTATGGATTTAGAAATGTTAAAATACTACAAAAATAATAATTTAAATTTAGGTCCTAAGGTTTACGGAGGACCCATTCGCCCATGGGCGAATGGGTCCCAGGTCCATAAACCTAGGACACACATTGTTCAATGTGAAGTGTTATGTTTAGGAATTAATTATTGTTGGGTTTCCCCTTCGTAAAATATAATTAAATAGGCTTGGAAATGAATTAAAGGGGTTAATTAAGACATAATTAAGCCCAATTAATTAAGAGGGCCCAAATAAGTGTGTAAATGTAAATAGGTAAATTTAACAACACTAAATTAAGGCATTATTAAGTCCAAGTTAAATATCAGAGGGCCCAAAAAAATGATAAAATGTAAAGGGTTACATTTTGCTACACTATATATACATGTGATATACCTTCTTAAATTAATATTGCATGTTGATTTATTGATGAAATTTCTATATTTGTATGATTAGTGAAACTCGAATTCAATTATATTCGCACTTTCTTGTATGAAAATAGATAAAATAATTGAGTTGGAAATACATTCATTTCATGCGCTAAGACTGTGTCTCATTATGTTGACCCAATGACATTAAATATGAATTGCTATGTTGCTTTACATGATTGATTTATGCATTTCAGGGAGTTACTTGTTGTGTTTAAAATTTCTATTATCAGTAGATGGAAAAGTGTCATGCACCACAATTCCATTACCCCAATCAAATTTGCATAGCTAATTTTCCTCGTGTTAGGTTGGGTATTCTTCTTCCAAGAAGAATTTTGGGGAAGTGAATCACTTTGTTGTAGGGTGGAAATGCACTCCAACAATGTTCTCACCCTTGATGTGGTCAGAGGAGCTTTTTGTCCAAATAATTTTATCAAGATGGTCCTTGTTTGATATATTATGTAATCTTGTTCTCGACCATGTGTTCTATTGTAAGGAATATGTTCCTTTATGTTTTTCCATAATATTAGCATATGTACTATAAATTTTTTTGTCTTAATATAATTTCTTGCCTCTATTATTGAATAATGGACATGTGTCATTTTTATATGCTTGATTATGTGTAATATGTGTAATTTATTAATTTTAATTTAATGTGGGTGTTTACATTTGATGGGAAAGTCATTTTTTCTAGTATGTCTCCTCTTCATAAGGTGAAGGTTGGAGATTTACTCCACTCCACAACAAGGCAAGAGTTGCTACAACAATAGATGGAGAGTATAGAGGCATTGGAAGAGGCAATAAAGGTATTGGAAGAAAAATTTCTATAAGAAAAAATGGATGCATCACTGCCCCCTACACAATAGATGAAGCCACTGATGAAGTCTTTTGAGACTTATTCATTCCATCTAGAGAAGCAAGAAGAACAAAATATTAATGAAAAGATATTGAAAAATGCCTCCAAAAAATGTGTTAATACATTGGCCAAGTTGCAATCATGCACCAAGGACATTTAGAAGAGCTTGAAGGAAGCAAAAATATTAATGCTTTCTATCTAAAGTGGTATGCTACCATAAAAAACATAAAGGATCAGATTAGTGCTATTGAAGTGCAGATCACAAATGTGGTTGCAACTTATGATCCCTTGTAGGATAGTGATGGTGTCATAAAGGCACAAGACAATTTGCACTCCCAGATTCAACTGCAAGATCAAATAGAGCAGTTTAAGGCTCAGGTGAAGTAGTTAAGAGAGGTAGTGAGCCTAAGGTTGGCCTCACTTATTGGAATTTTAGCGAAAGCAAATGGTGTAACTCAAAATTACCTTGCACCATTTTCATTAGAGGTAGCATAAAACACATATGTGCAATTGATATGTCAAGTCTAGACCCTGGACACAACAAAGAAATAATGGGACAACAACTTGATCTAGCTCAAGACAATTCACCAGAAGATTCTTCCATCTAGAGCTAAGTTTGATTTTTGATATAAGATATATATA
>VDFB02379711.1:201727382-201781221 GCA_007258455.2 Sequoia sempervirens | reverse complement strand
TCCAAGAGATCTGAAACCACTCTCAAACATCTTGAAACTATATACATGAAATATAACCTAAAGTATAAGAAAGTAAATGTCCATATGTAAATGTTTATTTCATGTATATAGTTTCCTTGGAAGAGAGAAAAAGAAAGAGTTCACAAAAATGCATTGCAAAAATTCATGTTTCATGTATTTGGTGAGTTCCAAATTTGGTGCTAGCCAAATGGAGAACTTCATTTGGTGAGTTCCAAATTTGGCACTCTCCAAATGATGAATTTTATTTGGCTAGCACCAAATTTGGCGCTAGCTAAATGAAGGGCACCAAAATTATTTTAATTTTGAAATACTAAGCCTTAGGTCGGTCATCCGAGCCATTTGGCAAGCACCAAATTTGGTGCTCGCTAATTGGTCATTTTGGGTAAAAAACAAAAGTGGCACCTTTTTTGTGTCACAACTTGGTGCACTTACCGTACTTAGAACTCTTCCTAAAGCTTATATTCATAAAGTTTCTGCTATTGAAGAATCACAAAAAGATGAATCAATATACCAGAGATCAGTTGTATGGTTCTTTAACTGCTTTTGAAAGGAGAGAATTTTGTACAAGTGGTGCAAAATTTGAGAGTGATTTTAAGGCTATCAAATTAGAGAATATTGTGAAATAAAATTGAGAGGATCTTGATGATGTGGAAGCTAAATTTGTGAGAAGAATGAAAGGGGTACTAGAAAATACAGTGGTAAGTTTTCTTTCAAATGTTTCAGTTGTGGAAATATAGGTCATTATGCTTCTAAATTTTTCTCCTCTTGCTCTCTACTACCATCTTGATGATGGATCATGTAGGGTGATCTAAAATGTATTGATGAAAAAATCTTAAACACAATCAAATCCAAAAACAAACTATATAGAGCTTTGAATAACAAAATTAGGGAGAACAAAGGTAAAATAGTTAATAAAAGTTATTATGTTAGAGAAGATGCAAGTATATCTGATGATGAATTTGATTATAGAGATGATTAGGATGGTGAATTCTTGTTCATGGCTTTAAAATATGAAACTAATTCAGCTAACTATGAGAGATGTGTGAAGGAAAGGGCTCTGAAAGCAAGTGCTAAAATTAAAGGTACCTTGGTGTCTTCTTTTCATGCTAGATAGGAGAAGAACTACTAGATCATTGATAGTGGATGCTCTAATCATATGAATGGTAACAAGAGAAAGTTTGTTAAAATTGAGAAATATGGAGGACTTGTTAGGTTTGGTGATGATATATTTTCTAAGATGTGTGGAAAAGGTTCAATCAATTTTGATTTCAAGCATAATACTGATGATGTTCTTTATGTTAAGGGTTTAAGACATAACCTTTTGATTATTGGACAAATGTGTAGCAAGGGATACAATCTTATGTTTTAGGATGATGGTTGTGAGATCATAGAAGGATCTGGAACTATAATTGTTTTTGGAAGGACAAATGGAAATGTCTATCAGCCCAAAGGTGTTGATGGTTATTGTTTCATAACTTAGATCAATGAGAGTTGGCTATGGCATAGAAGAATGTGGCACATCAATTTTGATAGCCTAGTGAGAATAAGTTCAGTTCAAGTTGTGAGAGATCTATCAAAGATTACAAAGCCTATTAAGGTTGTCTATAAGGAATGTCATGTTGGAAAGCAAGAAAGAATAAGTTTCAAAGTCAAAGAAAAATATTCTACCAGACTATTGAAATTTGTGAATATAGATCTTTGTGGTCCTACCATATCAAGAAGTCTTTAAGGTGATAGGTATTTCATGCTATTGATTGATGATTATTCTAGAATGACATGGGTTACTTTTTTCAAAAAAACAAAAATAGAAGCCCTAGACAAGTTTTAAGCATTCAAAGTTATGGTTGATAATGAAATGGATATGAAAATCAAATGTTTGAGATCTAACAGAGGTGGAGAGTTCACCTCCAATGAGTTTAACATATTTTGTGAGAATCATGGAAAAAAGAGGCGTTTATCTTCCCCTAGGACTCCTCAGTAGAATGGATTGGTTGAAAGAAAGAATAGGATATTTCAAGAAGTTGCAAGTACAATGATGAAAGAAGCAACTCTACTGGAAGTTTATTGGAGAGAAGCAATTCATACTATTGCTTATATACTTAATAGAGTGCAAGAAAGAGAAAAAAACACAGACTCCTTATGAGCTATGTTATGGAATGATTCCTACTATCAAATACTTGAGAGTGTTTGGAAGAAAATGCTATATCAAAGGGGATGAAGAAAACTTAGGAAATTTTGATGCAAGGTCTGATGAAGGTATCTTCCTTGTATATTCTACTAAATACAAAGTTTACTGGTGCTACAACAAGATGCTAATAAAGATTGTTGAGAGTGAAAATGTCAAGGTTGATGAAGACCTACAAAATAATTCAGTGGTAATTGATGTATATGAATCAAACGAATCTACTTGCAAAAAAGAAGAAAAAGCTAAGGAAAAAGAAGTGCAAATTGAAGAGGAAGAAGCTCTGGAAAAGGTTCCTAAAACTCCTAAGTATGTGTCAACATAGAAGAATCATTTTGAAGTTCACATATCATTGGTGATAAGAACAAAGGTGTACTGACAAGAAGGAAATTTGTTGAAGAAAAGGTAAATATGTGTGTTACTTTTTGAAGTTGAACCCAAAACAATGATTGAAGCATGCAAGGATGAGCATTGGATCAAGGCTATGGAAGAACTAATGCAGATTGAAAATAATTAGACTTGGGAACTTGTATCAAGACCAACAAAAAATAATTTAATTGGAACTAAGTGGGTATTTAGAAACAAATTAAATGAGAGTGGAGAAGTGGTAAGAAATAAGGCAAGGCTTGTATGTAAAGGTTACTCACAAGTAGAAGGATTAGACTTTGAGGAGGCATTTGCTCCGATGGCAAGAATGGAAGTTATCAAAAAAAATTTGGATTTTGTAACACATAAATATTTCAAAGTTTATCAAATGGATGTGAAGTATGTTTTCTTTAATGGTGAATTGGAAGAAGAAGTATACATAGAACAACCAAAAGGATTTTAGTTATTAGATAAACTGGATATGGTCTACAAATTGAAGAAGACATTATATTGATTGAAGGAAGCTCCTAGAGCTTGGTGCAAGGTTATATAGGTACTTGTTACAACAAGGATTCAATAAAGGTACCACAAATAGCAATCTATACTTCAAAGTTGAAAATGATCAAATCTTGATTGTGGTTGTATATGTTGATGACATAATTTTTGGAGGAAATTAAGCTGTGTAAGAAATTTATAGAACATATGCAGAAAAAATTTGAAATGTCAATGTTTGGGGAGATGAATTTATTCCTTGTGCTACAAATCAATTAGATGTAAACAAAGGCATTTTCATTTCACAAACAAATTATGTCAATGAAATGTTAAAGAATTTTGGGATGGAAGATTCTAAACCAATATGTACCCCAATGGTTACTAGTTGCAAGTTGAGCAAGTATAGATCAATGATTGGAGTATTTCTATATCTAATTGCTACTAGACCAGATATCATCCATGTAGTTTTTCTTGTGGCTAGATTTCAAGAAGATCCTAGAGAGTCACATGTTATAGCAGTGAAGAGGATATTTAGATACTTGAAGGATACTCCAGATCATGGCATGGGGTATCTAAAGGATAGTGACTTTACTCTAAATTCTTACATAGATGTAGATTGGGTTGCTTACATATAGATGAAAGAAAAAGTACATGTGGTGGTGCATACTTTCTTGGATGTAGATTGGTTTCATGGCTAAGTAAGAAACAAGATTCAATTTCTTTATCTATTGAAGAAGTAGAATACATTGCATTTGCATCTTACTACACAATTTTTTTGTGGATGAGGCAAACATTAAAGGATATCAGGGTGGTATATGATGAACCAATTTCTATCTTTTGTGATAATACAAGTGCTATCAATATTTCAAAGAATCTGGTAATGGATTTTGTAATCAGGAATTTAAGATTTAAGATTAAGATATTAAGATCATTAAACACAAAAACTCCAATCAACTATGAAGAATAAAGGAAACATAAATGTAAATAAAATGAAACAATGTTACCAAGTTCATGCATCCATTGGCTGACCTTCGTAGCCCTTCTCCATTCTACTATAAATAATTAATGCCCTCATATTATAGGTATGCACTAACAAGCCTATGACCAAGACAAAGCACAATATCAAAGTTTATTCTCAATAACATAAAATATATATTCTAGATTCTAAAAATGATAGTGACAACATCCTTTTATAGAGAGTCGAATGTGAAATAGACGATTGAGATTAAATGATTTTTATTTTGATCAATGGATGAAATTATATGAGACGAGATAAGATACAAACGAGATTGGCAGAAGAATGACAAAATTGACTAATTTTTACAAAAATCACTTCAGTTTGAGAGAGAAATTGCATTTTCAAATAATGGAAACATTATTTAAATTCAAAAGAAAAACACAAATTAAATTTTTGATTAAATAGAAATTGCATTCAAAAAGTGAGAGAAAAGAGGAGTCATTTAATTTAATTAAATTTAATGAACTTGTGATAGAAAAAGCTAAAAGTGAATAATTAACATAATTAACATAATTATTTAATTATAGTGGAAAGTGATAAGTAATTAAATAAATATAAATTTATTTAATTATAGAAGTCAAAGATATTAGTGACACAATTAAATAAATAACAATTTATTTAATTAATCAAAAGAGGACATAGAAGGGTAAAATGAATTATTAAATAATTTAGATTATTTAATTAATAGAAGACTTTACAACATTAGATAATAATTAAATAATTAAGATTATTTAATTATCAAGGATGAAAAGGGGGTTTTAATAAAGTCATAGGCCTAGTGATAATTTTCAATGTCTACACATTCAAGGGAAAAGCATATCTCAATCCGGTATCACTTCTTGAGAGAGAAGGTTGTAGAGAATGAAGTGAAGCTTGAATATGTTCCTACAAAGCATCAGGTTGCTGACATATTTACTAAGGCTCTTTCTAAGGATACTTTTAAGTATCTCCAGGAGAAGTTGGGGGTTATTGCCCCTCCTTCTTTGAACTAAATGCATAAGGAGATGCATCATTCCAGTGAATCTCAAGATTCATTCTTTGGTCTAGATTGATGTTGGTCTAGAAGATGCATTATTTTCTTTAGCATGTGTAATATGATGAGCAGGTTCAGTATAATCATCCTTGGAAGCTCTCCAAACATCATAACCTAGAGAGGAGAGATAGGCATCCATCCTCACACTCTAGAAGGTGTAGTTATTTCCATTAAAAAATGGTGCTTTAGAGGACTCTTTCTGATTCATGTGTTCTAAACCAAGATCTACCTTCAGTTGTTAGGCTACACCAAGGAACTTAGCTTTGATACCAATTTTTAGAACACAAAGATACACATGCATACAAAACACCAACAACCAACATGTTGAGGAACCTCATCTCAAAACATATAGGTGGTCCAAACACACGAAACAAACAAAGAACATAAGCCATAATGAAAATAATGAAAAACCATTGAATAACATCCCAAGCAACAAGCACAAACATGGCCTATGCATCCCCTAATACATATTTGAAAATAAATGTTGAGATCTAAACATCTCAAGGCCATAGATATGAAGGGCATTACATGTTATTAGGCCACTAATAATTTCACCATAATTTTATTGCTCATACTAGCTCAGTAGTATATTCTTATTCACTGATGCCATCTCTAACCCATGTGCTTACACAATGCATTCTTTATAGTGATTGTTATATTTTGACATTATTTCAACATTATATGTTTACATGATTATATTTTGTTTACATGATTAGATTCCATTTAATTTTTAAGTAATATTTTCCCCTCATTTGATAATTTGTTCTATCCTATGGATACAGTGAGTTGTTTTGGGGGTGAGGGGAAGTGGAATGGGGAATTATCTTATCACTAATGTTCTTATGTTTAGATATGCATATAGTTACAAGTGTTCAAAAAGGCTCATATTATGTAGAACACATACACAAAAGGTGAACACACATGATCAAATCCTTACATAGTCCATTATCTTATATGGACCATATGGTGATATGCTTTGAGCATTAGAATATCTTCTTTATATGCACATGTTTGCGAGTGAAACATACTTTGAAATAGATTATCATTCTAGGTTTCATGTGCACCTTAAAGCAAGGAAAAATGTAATGGTGAAGTTTTCATAACCATGTCATTTCCCATTTAATTATGTGCCTATTTTGAGGGGAGTATAATATGATACAAATTCATAATTAGAAATGATGCAATCTTGTGCAAAGTTGGGTCCCTTGCCCCATGTTATCTACCTACCATTTATACATTTTTTTATACCTTTTATACACCTACCACTTATTCCCTTTCTCATGTTCACAAACCCATAAACATTCCTCCTATCTACCTATTTATTTCCTCTATGCTCACACTTACTCCCATACAAATTCTATCTACTATGATCTAGCTCCTTTCCTTTTTGTCTCAAACATAGTTCATGGTTGTGAGGTCATCTTCACAATCACAGACTTGTCCCACCCAAATTCAAATTTGATTGACTTTCCACCTCTACTACTCCCACCTAGATGCAACTAAACACAAGTCTGTGTGGTATTTTGTTGTGTTCTTATATTTGAAGGTACTCAATGCATCCATTATGATCATTAAGAAATCAAAGAAGGAAAAAAGAATTCATGCTTCTCTACACATATTCTAAAAAAATCTAACTCTGTACAATCAATCTATAGACATTTGTATGACTTCAAATTGTTATTTTTAATATTATTCGAAGTTCAGAAGACTAATCAAGATATAGAACCCTCACAATTGTATGACAACCTAACAAAGATCTTAGATACCAATAAAGTAAAAGGAAATGATCTGCAAAATACACAGGCCAAGTTTGCAGGTGAGAGACAAAGATCGTGATTGCAGATTAGTTTTAGAAATATGCCTTCTAATGTGGCATCCAATCTAATATTAATTGTTCCCGATTTCGAGAATTACCTTGTAGATACCTGAAATTTAAAAAGCAGAGCAGGGTACAGAACAATAGTCCACAAAACACAGTAAAGAACAGGGGAAAACTCAATTTTCTTTATTTTAAGATGTTTAGCATCACAACAACAACGTGGCATTTATACAGCAGGTTAAGATATTCTTGGAAGATAATCATGGAGAACTAATTTGTTTCTGACACCTGATTTGCCAGGAACCCAATGTAGTTAGGACAAAAGATTTTTCATATGAAATTGTAGTACAATGCGAATAAACTTGTACTACTATTAGACATTAAAAGAAAGTTAATTACAAATTTATATTTTTAAGATAATATCTTAGAGTTATTAGACATTTTTAGCAAATGACATGTCAGATTTTTGTCGTGTTGAATCTATAAATCAATCTAATAGTTCATAATTTGTATCTTTTGATTCATTTATATTTCGATGATGGATCATGAAGAGTGATCTAAAACATCATTACAAAAACTATAACATAATTTAATTTAGAAACAATAAATTATCCAAAGGTTTCCCACAGATGTCTATGTGCATGATATAACAAAGTTCAAAACTTTGGGTATCTATGCAGCTCAATACCCTGAACCCCCAGTTTCCTAGCTACAGTATACTAACAAGCTAAGCTAAGTGATACTGGTCAGTGAAACTATTAAGAATGGACTGGAATTCTTATGATGGAATATCTGATTAATAAAATAGACTGCATCATTGAATGCATACTTTACAACACTTCATTAAAATTTGAAAGAGCTTACAAAACTATATTTCTTGCCAAAATCAAGCTATTGTGGCACCACCCACATGGCAATGTCTTGCTGATGATTTTATAAATTTAGGCAGGCTATTCAGCTGATATTGTCCTGTTCATAACCAGCGGTGACCTGCAGCTTGGCTTAGCATTACCACCGTTAAACATCTTATCATCCATCATTCTCGAACATGGTGAGAAGCTCCGCATCTCTTTGCAAGGACTCTTCATTTCCTTTCCAATATAATGTTATTTTTCCTTTATTTTGACCACCTGGTTATGAAGACCTGACCTTACATTACCACAACTTAAATACAAACCATCCATACTTAAACAAAATTGAGGCTTAAGTTGAGGAAAACAAGAAGAAACAGTGCTTGAAATATAATGCAGCAGAAGTGAAGTGATGTAATGAGAACCAGAGCAGAGTGCCGAACAGTGGTGAAAAAAGGGGATATTTAATCATGGATTGGTGGTAGGAAGCCATTTTATGCTAAAACTCAAAATTTTCCCTTTTAAAAATATTTTGACATTATAGCAACAACGTAACATTTATAGTAGAGTAGGTTAAGATATTTCAGGAGAACTAATTTTGTTTTCGACACCTACTGTCCACCTGAGAATCCTAATGTTGTTAGGAAACAAGGGTTTAATGGTTATGTCTAATAATATTTTTAGATTTCTTAAAAGTAATAAAATACTTTATTATTTTTTACAAAGAAAAAATTTATGTATAAAAATTAAATATTAAGAATTTTATGTGATCCACAAGATCTATATAGTGTTGAGTCCTTGTATTCAACAAGACTTAATTCTTGGTGAGTTCATTTATAATCATTCAACTTCACCAACAATTCAAGAGCACATTGACAAATATATGCATAATAGTGAAATAATTGTAACTCATTATGTTTGATTAGTTCTAATGAAGGACTGGTTGTATTCATTTGATTGGTAGTAGTAATTGTTTGACTTATCATTGGTTGTGAATGTTTGACTAGCTCCAATGAATGACTGGTTACATCAATACTAGAGGTAATGCATTCTTATTCATTAATACTATCTCTTATCTGTGTGCTTACACAATGCATTCTTTATAGTGATTGTTATATGCTTACATTGTTTTATGATTAGATGCTTACATACCTACATAATTATATTGTGTTAAAATGTTTACATTAAATTTAATTTTCATGTATTGTTTTTCCATCATTTGATAATTCATTCTATCCTATGATTATATTGAATTGTTTTAGGGGTGAGGGGAAGAGGAATGCAAATTATCTTATCGTTAATGTTCTTTTGTTTAGATATGCATTTAGTTACAAGAGTTCATAAAGACTCATATTATGCAGAATGCATACACAAAAGGTGAACACTCATGATCAAATCCTCATATAGTTCATTACTTTATATGGATCATATGGTGATATCCTTTGAGTGTTAGAATATTTTCCTTCAATGCACATGTTTGTGAGTGGTACATATTTTTAACATGCATTATCATTCTAGGATTCATATGCACCTCAAAGTGGGGGCAAACTGTAATGGTGAAATTCACATACCTATGCCATTTCACATTTAATTTTGTGTTTATTTTAAAGGAATGACATTTGATACATAAACATATTTAGAAATGATGCAATCTTGTGCAAAGTTGGGCCCCTTGCCTCATGTTATCAACCTACCATTTATGTATTTTCTTATACCTTTTATACAACTACCACTTATGCCTTTTCCCATGTTCACAAACCTATAAACATTCCTCTTATCCACTTGTTTATTGTTCTTATGCTCATACATATTCTCATGCACATGCTATCTACTATGATCTAGCTCCTTTCTTTTTTTTGTCTCGAGTGTAGTTCATGATTGTGGACCCAATCTCGCAATCATGGACTTGTCCTAACCAAATTAAAAAATTAAATTCAAATTTGATTGATTTTTCACCTTTACCATTTCCACCTAGGTTACAACTAAACACAAGTTTGTGAGGTATGTTGTGTCCTTTTATTTAAAGACATTCAATGCATTCATTCTAATCATTCTAATCATCAATAGATCAAGGAAGGAAAATAGAAAACGTGCACATCTACACACTTCAAATGATGCTCTAGAAAGAATCCAGCTCTCTATGATCTATGTAAGAGATATTTGAGGATTGTTTTCAACATTGTTCAATTTCAAGGGTTAATACAAGTATAGAGCCCTCACAACTTGATCCTATGATAACCCAACAAAGATATTTATTAAGACCTTGGACAAAGTAGAAAGAAATGACCGAGTTTGCAGATTAGTTTAAGACAATTAGACCCACCCTTGTATAAAATTGGCATAAAATTATCATTCCAATGTGATTACAAATCTAATATTGATTGTTTCTGATTTCCAGAGTTACCTTGTAGACACCAAAAATTCAAAAGGTGGAGCAGGATGCAGAACAATGGTGCACAAAAGGCGGAGTAAAGAACAGGGGAAGTCATTTTAAGCAAAAACACAATTTCTTTAGTTTAAGATGTTTAGCATCACAGCAACATGGCATTTATGGAGTCGGTAGGGTTAGGTTAAGATATTCATGGAGAACTAATTTGTTTCTGACAGTTACTTTCCACCTGATTTGACAGGAATTCCAATGTAGTTATGACACAACATATTTCATATGAGATTGTGATATGATGTGAATAAACATAAATATCACAGAGTTATGAGTTTGTTTTTTCCTTGACCTTTTTGCTTTATTTTGATGATAGAGTGTGATCCGAAACGTTGATGAAAAAACTATTAATTCAAAGAAAATTAACATTATGAATTGAGGAAACTTGATATCTTTAAAAGAATAATTACAAATTTACATTTAAAAGATCTTCTATCAGGCTCTCATTATTTTGAGTGTGTAAAACCAATCTAATAGCTAATAACTTTCTAAGGTCTCCTCTGTGCATGATATTACAAAGTTCAAAGCTCTGGGTATCTATGGAGCTCAATACCCAGAACCCCGCTTTTTCTAGCTACAGTGTACTAACAAGCTAAGCTAAGGGACTGCTCCATTAAACCATTAAGGCTGGACTAGAATCCCTATATTGTAATATCTGATTGATAAAATAGAGTGGCATCATTGAATGCGGGACTTCACAACACTTCATTAAACTTTAAAAGAGCTTACAAAACTGTATTTCTTTCCAAAATCAAGCTATTACCGCCCACATGGTAATCTCTTGCTGATAAATTTAGGCAGGCTATTCAGCTGATATTGTCCTGTTCATACCCAGCGGTGACCTGCAACTTGGCTTAGCATTACCACTGGTAAACATCGTATCATCCATCATTCTCGAACATGGTGAGAAGCTCCGAATCTCTTTGCAAGGACTCCTCACTTCCTCTGCAATCTGATGTTCTTCTTCCTTTATTTTTACCACCTGGTTATGAAGACCTGGCCTTGCATTACCACAACTTAAATACAAACCATCCATACTTGAGGCTTTTGTATGATAAATTGGGGGAAACAACAAGAAACGGTGCTTGAAATACTATGCACAAGAGGTAATGAGAAGCAGAGCAGAGTGCCGAACAATGGGGAATAAAGGGAATATTTAAGGATGGATTGGCGGTAGGAAGCCATTTTACGGTACAACTCAAAATTTTCCTTTTCAACGATATTTTGACATTACAGCAACGACGTGGCATGTCTAGTAGAGTAGGTTAAGATATTCTAGGCAGATATTCACGAGAACTAATTTGTTTCCGACACTTCCATTCCACCTGAGAATCCTTATGTTGTTAGGACACGACAAGAAATTAAAACGGTTTAATGGATAAACACCTAATAATAATTTTATATTTCCTAAGAAAAATAAATTATTTTATTTTATTATTTGTATAAACAAAAAAAACTATAAATATTAAATAGCTTGAAATGTAAAGATAGTACATAAAATGATTTTAATAGTGAAAAAGCTGTAAGTTATTATATTTCATTGATTTTAATGAAGAATTTGTTGTATTGATTTGATTGGTAGTAGAATTTTTTTGATTTATTCATAGTTGTGAATGCTTGACAGATGTCAATTTTGACTAGTAATAGTGTAGTTTGTTTCATTATAGTCACAAACAAACTAATCACTAATGATTATGTGGGTTGATTGCAACTAGTTGTGAATAACTGACTATCTCGATTTATTGAATCCTTTTACATTAGGAGTAACACTTAAACAACTTATTTAAAACAGATCATTCACTTATAATAAATAATTATAAGACCTTATATTATCAAATTTTAATTATTAAAAACAAATAATCAATAACAATTCTCCACCTTATCTAATGGTAATAATACTAAATTTTAAAAAAATCAAATAACCAGATTTCCAAATGACTGTAGTACTATTACCATGGTCCATATGTAGTGGAAAGCATTTTTTAGGGACATGCACAATGAAAATTCCGTGGCAAAACCTCATTCAAAAGTGGTGCGTAACACGTAAAGCCACGTGTAAGGACTAGAAAATCTAGATTATGAGCACGTGTTAGGGAGCGTAACGTGTTACGCTCAGGTTGTTGTGGAAGCGACATGTGCATCATACAGTCAACAGTAAATATGTTGACTATTTGAGAAATTGGGCCTTTGTTTTTATGACATGTAATGATTGGACAGATTTGCTTTTTGTTTTTACTGTGAAGAGAAGTCGAGTCATCGTGAAGTTCGTCGAATGACGTATATATTACGTTTCCTTCATTCAAACGCGAATAGTGAAATTGTTGGCCTTATCACGTCGGTTGTTTTCATGTCAAATCAACGGTTCGAAATATTGCCGACTTTCTTCAAGCGAAGTGATGAATGAAGAGCGTGCTTAATCATTGTGCTAATGGTTAGCTCTAGTTATAACTTATTTTCCATGTGAGTTTAGGGGTTGAGTAGAATTTGGACCCGTCTCAATTAGTGCCTAAATATACCTAGCTTGTTAGTTCAAGTTGAATAAGCTTCTTTTGGTTATTGTTTTTAGTTAGGATACAAGTTATTTTTTAATTTGATTTTTTAATGTACAATTAAATTTGTGATCTTGTATTTTCTTCTTTTGATAATTTTCTATAAGCTTTACTTTTAATAAATCGTTTATGACATGTTTTCAAATTTATGAGTTTTTTAATTTATCTTCATCTTCTTACCCTTGTCAAATTTTCATCTTATGACCATTTTTTTTATTGAGAAATTATGATGGTTGATGAGTGGAGTTTGGTCAAAAAATGCAAGGAGCATACTACTTCCCTTCTAACTCTCATATCCTCTACTCTTCTTGTTCCTTAAAATTTAATCTATCTCCTCTACAAGTGCCTCTTATTCTTCTTCCTTTCCCTTTCCCAACCCCAACCAACATTCCCTCTTCCATTGGATAACAATGGAGACTCTAACTTGACAATCGTATTTTTCAATAGCTACATATCTCTCACTTTAGATAGAAAATTTGAAAACCATTTTCCCCATGAATTACACCATTCATTCATTTAATGTGTGAGGATTAACTCAGTAAGAAAATAGTGCGAAGAGTACCTTGGTTAGTTGGAATCATGTTGTAACCTTCCTTGAGGAAGTCAAACTAAGCAATGCATTGCTAGAGTGTGCCTTGAAAGTTATTTTTAGAAAGATGTCATTTTCTCCAAGCATCTCATATAGTAGATATGGTAAGGAGGGGGTTAAGGATCAAGCTAATTCTTGGGCATGCTCAACCATTAACTTATCACATCAGTGTTAAATGCAAGACTTTTCTTCTTGTTATGCATGCTCTACAATATTTATCCATGGAAATAATAGTCTTTTGTACTAAATATGCCCTTAATGACTCTAAGAGTTATGTGTCTCTTTGGGAGGGGATGAACTTGAATCTCCTTATAGATGATAAGGATTCTAGGAGGGGTCTTCAATCTAATAGAACAATGCAAGGACTATAGGTGACTTAGTCAATCCAAATTATCTCAAGAAGAGTTTGACTTCGCGTTCCTTTGTCATAGTTCTTGTGGTTTGGTAGATCCTTTATGTGGTAAATTTCTTACCTACCAAGAACATTGGTTTACTTGGTCAAATTACAAAACCAGTATGCACATCAAATGAATAGACTAGACCTCTTTTATATTTTTCCTAATCTAGACCTCTATACCCTAGGGATTAGAGCCTAATACTCTAGATTGATTGTTCCAAGTTACTATCTTAGATCACTATCACATGCTTACCCCACTATCACTCATTGATTCTATTTCCCTTCCCACCAATATCTCATAAAATTGATATCTTTCACCTTTAAGACCCTAAATGCATTGCTTTTTTGCTACAATTTAGTACTCCATTCCTAAGCATTAATGTGGGGAGATTCATGGATTGATTAGAGGAATGCTATGTCATTTTAATTAACTAAATTCCTCTGGTCCTTTGGTAGAACATTGGCTTGGAAATATAAGCATATAAAAAAACAACTCTTTAAGGACAACTTGATAAAAGAGAGAAGAATTGTTGAACTTTGATACCTCTAGTTGTTGGAGACTTGAGTTGTTAAGGGAGATTGTTGGCAACATGAGCATGATGATGTATAGTTGGATATTGATGAGCATGACAATGTATAGCGTTCTCATTGATGGAAAACCATGGTAGAGATGCAAAAGTGTTGATCTAGAGAAGACCAAGTATTTTGGAGATTTGCTTGTCCTAGTTTACAGTTCAGTGTTCAGTGAACTAGTCTTGTGGTTTGCATTGCTTTGCTATGTAGAATCTTGTCATGTGGTTTTGAGGTAATATTGGTGCATGTTGAAGGAGTTTATATCCAAAGTTTCAAGGATTGATGTCTTTTGTAGTTGAAGATAATGTTGATAGAGTATCGAATTGGTAATGATAGAGTTGCAGATTGCATAGTACATGTTGGAATGCCATGCATTCCACTGCAGATGAATATTATGCTATGTAGTTTTGAGGGAGTATTGGTAGATGTTAGAAGCATGTGTGTTCCAAGTTTCAAGCGATGTGATGGTCTATGTGTCAAGTTGTGAATGAATAGTTGGTTCATTCATTATTACTTCACCAATTTTGCTTTGTGGTGCTAGCCTAAAGGATTTTGGGGTTGTGTGGAGTTGATGTAAGGACCAGATTTATGGGAGTGATTATGGGTCATGTTGGCCTATTTCGATGGTGTACATGTTTTGGTTTTTTTCCGTAAGGCATGTGTGTGTTGGTGTTTTTGGCCAATAAGTTATGGGATGCACATTTCATCTAATTAGGCTGACCTAATTGATGTCTTGGATGGTTGTGGTACATATACAAGGTTAATTCCTTGTGTGGAGATATGCATGTGAGGTGATTAAGTGTGTGTGTGAGATCTGGTGCAGATAGAAGTGTGAATTATAATTGTGGTGAAGTATGAAGTGTGTTAAGATGATTTTGAGGGCTTAATTAGAACTATGTATTCAACATATGTTAGATACACTATTAGAAATTCATCCTTGAAAGTGAGCCATCCTCTCTTTTATCTTTTCTACTCTGGGTAGTGAGCCCTTGGCAGTGAGCCATCGGTAGTGAGTCATTCTCTTTATTTGGATAGTGAGTCCACCATTTTGTAACAAACATTGTAATCAGTTATATAATATATTATGAGTTAATCCTCATCGTGGTTTTTCCCTTTCAAGGGTTTTCCACATTATAAATATGGTGTTCTCTTTTTCTTTGATGTGATTCTTGATTTATATGTTCCTTTCGTTTATTGCAATTTTAATGTGATGCATTGAATGAATGTTTAAGTTGATAAAGTGAATAAATTTTAGTGAATACTAATTCACCCCCCTCTCAGTATTCTAGGTGTTTAAAAATTGGTATCAGAGCTTGGTTCCTTCAATTGGATTGATCATTGAGGTAGATCTTGGAGGTTAAACATATGGTTACAAGGAAGTATCTTACTCCTCCAAAAGAGATTATCCCTATAGGGTTTACTGAAGAAGATTGTGAAGTTGATTTGGAAGGAGAACTCAAATCAGACCTTGATGATTTGTACAAAGCAGAATATGAAAATAGAGATCTCAAAGAGAATCTTAAGGATGCAAATGAGTGTATCAAGAAGTTGAGAGAGAAACTCAAGAAAGCTACAAAAATATTCAAGGAAACAAATGAGCAGATCAAGCAATCAAATGAGATAATCACTAGTCTGAAAGTACAAGTTGAAGAAAGAAAAAGAGTTGAATACTACCTGAATGCAAAATTGAAAGATAAATATGAAGAATGTTCAAAGCTTGAACAAGAGATTGTAACTTTGAGATCAGTTCTAGAGAAAGAAAAGATTCAAGAAGATAAATTCATGAAGAGCTCCACTTTTCTTGATGAAATGATTGCAAGCTAGAAGGCTTCTAAAGACAAAGAAGGATTAAGGTTTGAGAAAGGAGAAATTTCAAAGAATCCAAGAAATGTTGTAAAGAAGAATGATATAAGAAGAACAATGTGAGACAAGTCTGAAACTAGAAGAAAGATTTCAAAAGACCTCCTTTTAGACAACATGTTGCACAAAGGTATTCATATTTTAATGTTTACTATTATTCCTGTAATAAGTTTGGACAAAAAGCTATAGAGTGCAGAAGTAGAATGAATCAGAATAGTCAATCCTTTCCAAGTCAATTTTTTACATGCAATAGATTTGGACATAGAGCTAGTGAATGCAAAAGTCAGATGACGAATGGTTACAATAATGGTATGAAGTTTCAATCTTTCAATGGTTACTATTATACATGCAATAGATTTGGGCATAAGGCTTTTGAATGCAGATCTAAAATGGCAAGAAGCAATTTTATTCAACACAAAGGTGTCACATGTCACAAATGTAGCAAACCAAGACACATGGCTAAGTTTTGTACAAGAAAGAATGTGAAACCCTCTATTTCACAAAAGAAGAAGATTGATCCAGTGAAAATGGTTGATCCAGTTGAAATGAAGAAGGAAATGAACAAGATCTAGAAGAAGAAAGAAGAGAGTGAGGTGAAAAGTTTATCTGTGCCACTTGACCCCTAGTGTAGATGTTTACTCTAGAAACTAGATGAAGAGATTTGGATCAGAGGTATTTTTAGTAGAAAATCTTCAAGTCACTGCCAAAGATGTGGTGTTGATGCTTTCAGCACACTGGTACATGTGTAGATCAATATGGTTGATCAATTGGTGGTATCTTTGGTATGAAATTTCTTGTTACAAAAATTTGTCGAGTGATTGAAGATGCCTGTGATGACATAGTGAAGGTTTACTAGCTTTTCAACCTAACTTTATCTACTACAATCAATCCATTTTAGGTCACCAGAAAAGTGTTCATATGTGATTTCACATATGACTAAGTCATTTTTTATCAAGTATTTGAAGAGTGAAGAGCAGGGTAGAGGTGATTTGAAGAGATTCCAACTTGCATTATGTGAAACCCTACCGATGACTTGAGTTATAAAGTATTTACTAATTTCTTGTAAAACCCTAGTTTTAAAGAGAAGATTGAAAATGTTTACTCCTCAAGTAATTGTTTTTTTGGGGTGGCCAAGACCCAAATTTAAGAAGCATTTGTATAAATCCATGGAGACGAACCCTGAAGATGCATTTTCAAGGCTTCCATATGGTGTGATGCACATAGAGGATGTGTAGATCTATATATCTAGAAAAAATGGAAGAATATGATCATACAAAGATGACAAAATACTAGGTGAATGAGCTAACTAGAGATGATTTTGAACTAAAACCTAAATTTGAGAGTTTGATAGAGAAGAAGCTGGATGTATGGAACGAGTTTCCAAATTTTTCTATGAGGATGAGTGGGTCAAATATGTGTTTAGAAAAGTTTATGATAAGTTCATGTGGTTAGATATGCCGCATATGATTAACAAGCAAGCAATCAAGATAGTTTTAGGTTTGTGCTTAGAAGGACCCATTTCGACACTGAAGAACATGAAGAATGAAATGGTAATGAAGCTCACTAGTGCAAAATTTTACAAATTTTCCCTAATAATGAAGGATATTGAAGATCCAACAATGAAGTATGCATCAATGATGATTGGATATAAGATATTTTATACAAACATAGGGAACTTTGTGTCAGCTACCACTATTCACATAGCTCACCAAATGGCGAAAGAAGGTCTGGACATAGATTAGTGTGAACTCCTAAGATGACTATTGATGGAGAACCTACAGAAGACCAAGGAATCAAGGCACCCCTTTCGATATGGTACCCTAATTATCAGTTCATTGTTTTATTTTCTTAGGGAAGTGCCTGGTATAAAGAACATTGTGTGGTTGGATAATATTCTAGTTTCTATTTAGATTAGAGACCATTTGAGAAGGTTAAGGAATCTAGAAACCTAGAAAACTATGTTATGGGGTTTCTTCAATAATTTTCAAGGAAGAATACAAGAAAGAGAAAAGATACTGGAAAAAATTGTTAAAAAATATAAAAAATGACATAACTTTCATGGTCAGCAGAGATAACTACGTTATGGAAGCAGTTGAACCCAAAATTGTGTGGGTTTTATAGCTAGGTTATGAGGTTACTGGAGAAGATATTACCAATCTTGCAGAAGTTATGTTGAGTAATCCAAGAGATCCATCTATGGACATATTTGGAACTTATGAAAAAAAATCCAATCAAGTGAATCTAGAAATGAAGAAAGATATTGAGAAGAATGTTGAGAAGTTAAAAACTAAGTTGGAGGAGATGGTGAACCCACCTAAGAGTTCTACGAAGAAACCAAAGGTCACATATATTTCTCTACAAGGTAATCCAAGCACAAAAAGGTTAGTCATGACCTTTTCCCCCTCTCATACTGTTCTAAAGTACTTTAGAACTATGCTTGCAAGAAGTCAAAAGAAGAAGGATACATCCAATGCCTTTGAGACTCAACAGACTCTTAAGAGGAGAAGGAAAGAAAAAACTACTAGGGAGAGATACATTATTCATGAAGATGAAGAAGAAGGACCCAAATTGGTATGGAAGAAGAAGTCTTAAGCCTCTGTGGAAGAGACTAGTGTCAAGAGAACAAAGGTCGATACTGTAGATATTGAGAGTGAAGAGGAAGTGTAGAAAGAAAAGAAAGCCTTTATATTAAGAAAAGAGAAAAGAATTCAGAAGAAGCAGAAAAATTAGCTAAAGGAAAGGGAAAGAAGAAATAAAAGACCCCTCCAGTAAGGGAACACGACCCTTTGAAATTAGATGCTTGTTTAATAACATTGCAAAATTTGGTCTCTTGGAAGAGACAACCAAAATGTATCTAGAAGAGAATGATGAAAATAAGGCTACAATTGAAGAATCCATTATAAATATATGGTTACATTCAATACAAACTTGAGTGAGATAAAAGATAAATTATTTGATGATCTGAAAAGTGTTTTGAGTTCTAGAAGGTAGGAAGACTTTGATGAAGATGCAAGAATTAGGAAATTTTCCTTGGAGAAGGTTGGTTCTTCTCTCATTGATAAAGATAGAGCAGAGTTGTCTAAGATGTACGATTAGAAGTTCAAGACAAAGAAGAGAGTTGGTACTGATGAGTAGAGACAAAGAAGATATAGAAAGGCTCATGAATGAGACACTACAAAATGATATAGATCTAGCAAAAGAGCTGGGAATATCTCTGGAGAACGAAGCTCAAATACAACATGAGACATCTATCTTGGAAAATAATGATCCTGTAATTGAACAACATGAGCATGTACCTATGGATGAGAATGTGCAAGAAGACATGGTCATAGATAATACCCCTCCTATGGTGGAGAATTTTGAAGAGAATAAAGATGAGAGGTAGGATTCCCTAGAGAAGGAGGAAACACAAGTAAAACAAAATTTGCCTCCTCCAAATGTGGAGAAAGATAATATTTGAGTAGAAAGAAGAAGTCTTGGAGAAAAAAAGGCACAGAAAGAAGAAAAATCTCCTCCTTCAGATGACGAGAAGCTTGTTGAAAAAGAGAAGAATGCAAAAGAATGCTCCAACAATGGAGAAAAGGAGAAAGATAAGGAAGAAGAAAGTTCTACAACCATTGGTGAATCCTCTAGAGCCTTTGGAGGTTAACTGAAGGATCTAATAGATATGAAGTTACAATTTGAACCAATAATATTTACATAGCTCCTGTAGATTCCAATACAACAAGGTCAGGTAGATATGAGCAAGATTTCTCCCTTGCACAAGCTACAACTTGGTGATGGTTTTCATTCCTTCACAAGGAAGGAAATACTGCAAACACACCAAAAGAGTGTAGAGTTGATTGAGGAAGTAGTTAAGGTGTTACAAGAAGGAATTCCTAGTAAAAATAGTGATGATTCCTTGTTTGATGTACAAAAGTTAAAGTTATTAGATTTTTTCAAAGATTATTTTGTCAGTTTAGAAGAAAAGATTGAAAAATAAATGGCAAAGAAGGCCAAGGATAAGAGATTAGCCAATTTTTTTGATAAATGTCTAGTGTTGGACATGGAAAATTTTAAGGAAACTTGCAAGATGGAAAAAAGTTCTTGGAAGAAGCAAAATTTTTATTTTAGTTTTGCTTGAAATGGCCTAATTCTGCAAGGAGCATAAAAGATCAAATGGACTCAATTCTAGAGTCACAAATAGCTTAGGATTCTGATGCATATGATCCGACTAATGGTGTGGATGGTACAACAAGAGAAAAATTTGAGAACCTGCATGGATATTTTTTCCTACTGCAAGAACATAAAGAGAAAATATTTATGCATTGGTAAGTGCAAGGCTTACATCTTTGATTAGAGTGTTAGCTATTGCAAATAGGCGGTGCAAAATAATATGGTGCCTAGCTCTTCAGATGAAGGAGAAGATGTTTTATTCAATTTTAGAATCAATGTAGGCACACCTTTCCAAAATGAAGGTGTCATACAAGGGTATTTTACCCTCTTCAAGCTAAGGTGTACATTTCTATTTTATTTATGTAGTTTTCTAATTTCAATGTATGTAATTCCCCACCATGAAACCCTAGAGGACAACACGCTATAACACTAAGAAAATGGTACAATTTTTTTTTTGAAGTGCAACAAACTAAAGATTGCAAATAAAACAATAACTTGCATTTTAACCTAAGTCCTCTAAGTTCCATGACTACACTACTAGAATACCAATAACCAAATAACAAGAATAATAAATCATCACTATCATCTCATTAAACAAGATTCATCGAACAATAGGAATTTTATTAATCCATCACATATAAATGATCATTTAATATGAATTACCCATAACATGTTATCAATAGATATCACAAAAAAATAATTTCATTAACTAACATAAATAAGGTACATCACTAACATTTCTCATTACAATAGAAAGTTCATCAAGGAATTACAACATTGCAACATTACATCAATGTTTCCCCGTGATCAATTGGGGAAATTATACATCAGAGTTATAATACATGATACAATTGCTTTCAGTACAATACAAGTACATGTAAGATATTCTACTTGAACAAGATCAAGTGCATAAGTCCACATCATCAAGAGAAGTCACCACAAACACAAACAATAACCATGGAAACCAAATGGAGTACAAGGAACATTCCACCCGACCATGTGGAACCCTAAGGTCCACCCCCTGTGCTATGAAATAGCAATAAGGTCCACCACAAATGGTCATGAAGACAAGAGATCGACACAAGGGCTAACATGACTCCTATATACAAGTACACCGTAACATCACAAAATAGTGACACCGCTTCCAGAGGCAGACAAACATAAAAGGGAAATTCAAGCCAAGGGAATGCTAGGTTGTAGTAAGGGAGAGTGTCATCACATGGTCCTGGCATGGGTTGTCCTGGTAGTCTCTCACTAGATGCCGAACCCATCTATGGTTTTCTTGTTAGTCTCACACTAGACCCCGCCCCAATAGGGTGACACATGTAGAACCAACATTCCCTTCATGAAGAAAAAGAGGTTGATCTTTCCAACCAGGCCTTCTCAACCCATCCTTAGCCTGAACAAGCACTACAGGCATGGGTGAGGCATCCAATTATCTTAATTAGAATGTAATTCTACCCATTCCCCCTAGTTTATTATTAGGTTATCACTTAGTTAAGAAACTCCCACATGGGTTGTCCTAGATGCCACTTCATGCGCCAGAACCCATAGGGAGCCACTCCCCCTACTAACAACCATAAAACATAATACATCCAACAGGGAAAGCCAACTTGTACAAATCACCAAAACCACAAGCACGTATGCATAAGGTGAGGCATGAACTATCCCACACACAAAATCAACCATAAAAGCAAGTAAACAGTGCATGGATAAAACTCCCCCAATAATACATCCCAAGTATCAAATCAACCAAATTCAAGGGTCAACATAAACATTTAGCCACTAACATAATTTTCCTAGGCCTCTAGAAGATTTCCACTATCCACATCACATAATGATTTAAACATTGAACAATAACTCACAATCATCCCATTTCCATTATTCACTAACTTTACTTCACACAATAACTCAATTCAATGACATAATCAAAGAGTGCAAGGTAAATTCACAATGCAACCATTACATTTTTCTAAGCATTCATCTTAAACCAAGAACAATCTATTATCTCATATAAACTAATCTTCCATATCCAAATTTTTACTTTGTTTCATTTATTTCCCATACATGATAAACTAATGATTAAGAAAAAAAACTATATAGAAATATATATAAACATGTGTAAGTATATATATATATATATATATGTTGGGAATAGGATGTCATTTAATTGAAATCCTAAACATATTTCATGTATCTCCTAAGTCCTTGGAAAGTGTTCCCCAACACTAGGATTATAAAGAGATTAAATTTGAATGAAATGAACATGTAAATTGACATTTGTGATTATTCCTAAATGATAGGAACATGTGGGGATTCCTAAGAAGAGCTCCTACAAAATAGGCACATATGGGGAACCCACATGGAAGGTGGAACCCACCTTGCTTAAGTTAACTGTTTTGAGGATTGTTAACACTTTAGTAATACATGTAAAGATCCTACAAATTAGAGATTGATATTTACATGAGTGGAGTTCAGTTTAGTTCAATGAAGTTCAATTCAGTTCAGTATCAATTTAGTATCAGTTCAGTATTAGTTTAGCTTAGTTTAGTTTAGTTTAGTTCAGTTCAGTTCATTTCAGTTGCATGTAGTTAGTTTGAGTTGAATGTTAGTTGACTTGAGTTGACTTGAGTTTCATGACTAATGACATCAGTTGCATGACATATAATAGGTGGATACTTTCGGTTAGGTGGGGATGATCAATCATGCATAATGTTTGCGTGAATTGGTGGAGAGATATGTTTCAGTTAACTAAGATTGACTTGGACCCACCTTGGGTTCCCAAGTTGGTTCTTTGAGTTAACAAATTTTGCATGAAAGGATATTTATAAGGCTGAGTTAAGTGGGCCCATTCCTGGGCACCAAATTTGAGGAGTAGCTTGGAAGATATTTTCTTGACCAACGGTTAGTTAGGAGTTCAGTTTGGGGCACCTAAATTGAGGAGACATTGGATTTGACTTCTTGTTACACATTGAAAATCTACTTGCAAAGAATAGGCGTGGGTTTTTGAGAGAAGCTTTGTGCTTTGTAATTGACAACTCTTTGGAGTTTTCAAGGCTCATAATTGTCTATTAATTGCAGCAAGTTGAAGAGAGTTTTATCAGAGTTTATTGCAGGTTGTGAAGAAGAATTGTTGAGGAAAAAGAAGCATCTCAATCAAGGATTGATACAGTATTATTGTAATCTTGTTCTAAGGTTAAATAATATAAGAACTATTGATTCTGGTGGGCTTTTTCCCGAAAGAGTTTCTCCACGTATATGTTGTGTCACTTCTATCTTCTTGTCTCATTCTTCTACAATCTTTTGTCTCTTTCTACAATTGGTAAAATTGATCTAAACAAATTAATTATACACAAAGAATTGTAACAAAGAATACTTAATTAGATCTATAGTCTCATAGTTTTACAAGTTTTAAGCTAAAATATTACCTTCATTTTTGGCTGATCCCACAATAATAGGTTACAATTTTTGGCCAAACTTGACATTAAAATCAAGATTTTTCACCAAACATTCACTTTCTTACACCTATAGCAGCTAAACCATTCAAGATTTGAAGATGAATCAAACTAGTTATTTGTTAGATATTTTGTGTAGATTCTAATTATATTTTAAAAAATAAATTGTGAATCATTTTATGTAATTTTTAATAACTTATTTTTTCTACTAATCAACATTTTTAAAAAGTGATTTTTACTTCAGCCCACATAACTTTTTTTATAGATAGGATACAATTCTAATTTTTAAAATACAGATTTTTCACACCAATATCTAAGGAATGGATATTTTTTCATAATTTTTTGTTACACATATTTTTTATAATTAATTTTCCAAGTCAGCGTAATTATAATTTGGACAGAGGTGTACTTCAGCCCACATAACTTTTTTTGTATTCATTTGAATTAACTTATTCTTTTTTTGTTGAAATAATGACCTCAATACCTAGTGCACATGTATTTTTTAGAATTTTTTTACTCTATTTTTCTATTTTTTCGTATGTGTGAAATAAAGAACTTGATGTTCATTGAAAATCCTACATTCACAAGAAATAAAAAATAAATATAATAATCAAATTAAAGATATTTAAAATTATACTTTTTGGGAAGCTTATAATAAGGGTTGTAGGCTTACAAAACATAAATTTTAAATGAATTCATTTGATCACCCAAAAGGTAAATCAAAAGTGGTTTTTTATCAGCATTTTGATAGGTGTAGAGGAGACTCGATTATAGCTATGGTTTAAATCTAACAAGGTTCTATCCAAGGGGGTTTGATCTAAGGGGGTTTGATCAATCCCTTTTTAATTAAAATAATTTAAATGGAACCTTTAAAGTCATAAATCATTGTATTTTCTAAAAATATGTGATTTCAGGAAAAAATCAGGATGTCCCAAAAAGTGTAACCCATTATTGTGGCAGCACCCTTTCAACATTTGGTATCAGAGCTAATGGTTGGGTAGAGTTTGGGATGCCTTTCTCTTAAAATTTTGAAGGTTTTTTTTGTTGTAGTGGGAGCTTTTACTATTGTGTTATTGCAGATTTGTAAAAGAAGTGTGTTTTATCTTCTTGGTTTAGAGATTATGGTTTTCTTGACTATTTGGGAGTTGTGTCATTTACAATGGATTCTTTGATTGTGTTGAGGCCATGGATGATCTTAATTTAGGAGATGGTTATCACAATGTCATGGATAGCTTGGTTACATGTTTCAATGGGAGATTTTGACAGTGATGGTTTGATGTTTATCTTGTTGCCATGTATAGCTCAGTATCACAGTTCAGTGGGAGCTTTGGTAGGATATGGTTATCTTCATGTGATTTGAAGAGGTTTTAACATCTTGTTTCATGGGGGTCCCTTAGAGTCTTTGGTAAAGGTGTTATTGTTCTTCCTTTGGAGAGGATGTAGTTCTCTTTAGTTTTGAGTATTAATCATTTTCTTGGAACTTCATGATTATGCAAGTTGCATTTGAAGTTGGCATGGATTGATTGGTGGGTGCTCATGGATACTTGAGACACTTGGGTTAGGCCAGATATTTCTTATGTTAAGAGATACGTGTTGGAATGGTTATTTGTTATAAAAAAATTCAACAATAAAGACCGAGGAGCCTACACCTGGAAATGGATGTGAGTCCATCACAGACCTGATGAGAAGGTTGTATAATAATGATTCCTTGTTTAGAATAATCACAATGTATAATGTCAAGTGGGAGAATGTTGGGAATAGGATTCCATTTAATTGAATTCCTAAACATATTTCATGTATCTCCTAAGTCCTTGGAAAGTGCTCCCCAACACTAGGATTAGAAAGAGATTAAATTCGAATGAAATGAACATGTAAATTGAAATTTGTGATTATTCCTAAATGATAGGAACATGTGGGGATGCCCAAGAAGAGCTCCTACAAAATAGGAGCACATGGGGCACCCACATGGAAGGTGGAACCCACCTTGCTTAAGTTAACTGTTTGGAGGATTGATAAAACTCCAATAATACATCTAAAGATCCTACATATTAGGGATTGATATTTACATGACTGGAGTTCAGTTTAGTTCAGTTTAGCTCAGTTCAGTTCATTATCAATATCAGTATTAGTTCAGTCTAGTTCAGTTTAGTTCAATTCAATTCAGTTTAGTTTAGTTTAGTTTAGTTATGGTTTAGTTATCTTCAGTTACATGTAGCTAGTTTGAGTTGAATGCTAGTTGACTTGAGTTGACTTGAGATGCATGATAGATAACAAGTGGATACTTTTAGTTAAGTGGGGATGATCAGTCATGCATAATGTTTGTATGAATTGGTGGAGAGATATGTTTCAATTAACTAAGATTGACTTTGACCCACCTTGGGTACCCAAGTTGGCATCTTTGAGTTAACACCTTTTGCATGAGAAGATATTTACAAGGTTGAGTTAAGTGGGCCCTTTCTTGGGCACCAAGTTTGAGGAGCAACTTGGAAGATATTTTCTTGACCAACAATCAGTTAGGAGTTCAGTTTGGGGTGCCTAAATTGAGACATTGGATTTGACTTCTTGTTACACATTGAAACTTTACTTGGAAAAAATAGGTGTAGGTTTCTGAGAGAAGCTTTGTGATTTGTAATTGACAACTCTTTGGAGTTTTCAAGGCTCATAATTTTCTATTACTTGTAGCAAGTTGAAGAGAGTTTTATCAGAGTTTATTGCAGGTTGTGAAGAAGAATTGTTGAGGGTATGTGTAGGATCATGATGGGCCAAAAAGTGGCGATATGATGGGTATGTGTATGGTATGTGGCTGACGACTTTTTTTTACCCAAAATTGATGAAACAAAAAGGGTTTTTAAAGGATATTCTTAGCTTTCCACCAATATAAATTATGTTTTACTTTGAATTTAATAAATAATTATTATTCATTTTCTATTTGAATTATGACTAAAGTCCTTATTGATAGGCTGATTGAAAAACATCTATAGCTTTAAAACCGTATCACATTTTTTGAATCCGAAACATGTGTCACATTCTATGATCTGCATACTATAGGATTACAAAAATTAATTTCATGTCTAAGTTTTGACTAAGTTAAGGGGGTTAGACATATGAGTTTTTATATTTTTTAAAAGTTGTAATAAAAAATTAATAATTAATTATTTACTTGGAAAAAAATTGCAAAAACATATGCATCACATCGGGACATGAGTCCTCTACTTATATCTAAAATCTTATAAAAAAATATTATCATTTTATTGTGGCTAGGGTGGTCAGACACCTACTTCTTATTTTTCCCTAAAATTTAAGTGCTATTGCATTAAAATTTCAAATTTTCACCAAATAGATTTAAAAAAAAACCCTAGTAGTTTAGAAACTACATTCAATTTTCTATAGATTATATTCTTACATATTTTTGAAGTAATATAGATAACTTATTCAAATTTTTATGTCAAGTTGCCTAACTCTGATTTTTCTGAAGTTTTCGCCTCTTAAGGGCCCGTTTTTTCCATGATGATCCTGCACATACCCTTGAAGGAAAAAAAATAGCTCAATAAGGGATTGATACAGTATTATTGTAATCTTGTTCTAAGGTTAAATAATACAAGCACTATTGATTCTGGTGGAGTTTTTCCTGAAAGGGTTTCTCCACATATATGTTGTGTCACTTCTATTTTCATGTCTCATTCTTCTACAATCTTTTGTCTCTTTCTACAATTGGTAAAATTGATCTAAAAAGATTAATCATACACAAATAATTGTAACAAAGAACACTTAATTAGATCTACAGTCTCATAGTTTTTAGCTACAATATTACCTTCGTTTACAACAATATACACATATTTCAGCATATATATATGTATATACATATTTATATATCTATTTACATAAGTTTTTATATTATGAAAGAAAAGTTCTATTTCAAAATATAGAATGCAGATTCTCAACTTAAAACTAAATAAACACACACACACATATATATATTTTGCAACACATATTAAAATTACTTATATATATATATATATATATATATCGATTGGATAAGGAATGAATTGCTAACATTGTTTTCATTACTCAGTAGAACTAACACATGATATACATACGCGCGTAAAAGAATCAACAACAAACTACGGTTTTCTTCAACCGATTATGCCACAGTCAACACCCAAGCATAAGGTACCTCTGTTAACTACACAAAATGCCTAGCCATGGGGTAAATAGTCAATGGTGATCAAGAAAATTTATTATTTGCTAAATTTAACTTGACCGTTATGTTTCAATATTGCTGAAGATGTGAATAAATTTATCAACTAGCGGAAAGATGAAATTTCAAATTGAAATCTGGTTAAAATTCACACTGTATGCTATCAAAATGAAAATATATATATGAATATATATCGAATGCTTTCAATAAACCAAAGAAAAAACTACAATCTATGGTACATTTACAAAACAAAATATCAAGGAAACACATGCCTGCTTATTGGAAAAAGACATCAATTATCAACCAAATAGAGGCCATTCAAAATTTCCATCATATTCACTAGTCTTTAGTTACTAAACACATAATGATTAGATTGATAGCCTAAGTATATAAAAAAAGACAAACTACAAATACATTAACTATTATCTATAGTGTGGTGACCGGATATGGGTCAATTCCTACAAGTAGTTATAAAGTTTAGGTGAAAGCATTGAATTAAAATTGCCCTCTAAAACAGGGACTCAACTTACATAATGTTTAATCAAATTCGAAGCAAGAGATTTGACTTGCTGGCTGTCAGAAGGAAGGCGCTGGAATGAGCATGAGCTCAACAAAAATTAAACAAAGACCCTACAAAATAACTCAAGAAAAGGATAGGGTATCAAATTCTCTGGAGATAGAACAAAGAGAATGAGAGTGGCCCTGGAGTTAGAGACTTAATAAAATATAGAGATAAGGAGTTTCGATAGAGAAAAATAGAGCAATTGATGAAACAACTGAATGCTCCAAAGGAAAAGAAATTTACATAATAAGCACAATTAGAATTTCAAGAAAGGCTTTGCAATTTTTTGGACCATGCACTTATTTATTTTCACACTCAAAACCTTAACAAGTAATTATTTTGCTTCAGAGAACACAAACATGCACTATTCTTTTTCTAAACAAACATTAAAATTGAGGAGATATAATGGAACCTAATTTAAATCATAAGACCTAGCTGGAGATTTGATGCAAAGCTTCAATTTCTCAAGACTGCAACTCCAGTCACTTTGGATTTCCAACAAATTCTATAGGCAAATTATTTCCTACAGTAAAAATCTCCAAGAATAAGAACAAGAAAATACTCATGAAATAGAACAAGCAAGATTAGTTTTCAGAAAAAAAGTGAAAGTGCCCCCTTTGATTTTGCAATTAATCAATTTATTTACTATTCCATCATGTTCATTATTGCATGCCCTCTCTTCTTTAAATTAATTATTTTATTTAATCTCCCACTACCCACAACTACTTCATTCTAATTATTTTTATAATTTAATTATACTTTAATATTTGCACATAATAAATCCACAATTAAAATATTTAATTTATTAATTTTAACTTATGTTTTTAATTTCATTTGCACAACGATTTAATTAATATATTTATTTTTACATTTCTTTTTAAATCATAATTTTAATTTATTTATATCAAATAAGGACATTAATAATATTTTATTGAGTCAATGCCTCAATATATAAAAGCTTTTATTTTAATTATCACAATTTCTTTTAATTTCAATAATCTTTATTTTAATATAACAATTAATCAAAGTACTAATCAACCAATTTAATCAAATATATAAAATACCCAACAATACTTGACCTCACAGTGACAACAAAAAACAAGACCACAACACAAGAGACAAACCAACACACAATGAACAACATTGCCAGGATGACAACAAATATGCATCCTCCTCAAGGACTATGGATGGGACCTAATTGCTATCTCTGTCAATGATTTCCATTGAATTTAAGGCACACTCAAACCTGACAATTCAGGTGGAGTCGATGCCTGGTACCTACAACCTACAACAAACCACACAGTCGAGCATATACATAGTCAAACAATCAAACACATCATGAGAGGAAAGTTGCAGCATCACAGGGCACTCACAAGTGTGTGATGTGACATTTTTCCTCTTCACCAAAATACATCAACGCACAATAATCAAATAATAATAACATGATAAAAACATACATTAGATAGTCACATAATACTCATAGTAATAATAACCCACACAATCAGTTAAACCATAAACTAGTCATGACATAAGAATAACATCAATGATAAAGGAAACATCAACTGTCATCATAGTAATGAGTCCAACATCGAGCAATGTATCATAATGTCCAAATACAAACAAGTAACTATCAGTGATAGAAAGCAAACTGAGGGGCACTACAATGTACATATGCAAAAGTAGTGGATAAGTGTTGTGATAATTTTTGGTCATTTTTTGGAGGAGCCCAACTTGATGTAAATATTTCCCAAGGAAAATATTGTTGGAGAAATGTGTTGTGTATAGGAGAGAAGCAAAAAGAGGGAGTTACTCTCATGTATGTATATATATCAGTTAGGGGGAGTATGTATGTATGTATGTATAGTGAGCCCTTTTCCCTTGATGTCAAAGGCGGGGAATAGTTTGGAGAGTATTTTTGGAGTAAGTTTGAGTAGTTTTGGAGAATGAGTGTGTGTTTCCATCAATGAAAAATGGGGAGATTGTTGGAGACTTTGAGTTGTTAAGGGTTATTGTTGACAACATGAGCATGATTATGTATAGATGGAGATTGATCAACATGATAGTGTATAGTGTTTTCATTGATGGAAACCCATGGTAGAGATGCAAAAGTGTTGGTCCATAGAGGACCAAGTGTTTTGGAGATTTACCTAAGTCTCGATGTATCGTTTAGTGTTTAGTGAACTAATCTTGTGGTCTAGATTGCTTCGTTATGCATAATCTTGTCATGTAGTTTTGAGGTAATATTGGTGCGTGTTGAAGGAGTTTATATTAGATAGAGTTTCAAGGCTTGATTTCTTTCACAGTTGAAGATAATGTTGATAGAGTATCGGCTTGGCAATGAAAAAGTTGCAAATTATAGACTACATGTTGGAATGCTCCACATTCCACCATGGATGAATATTATGTTATGCAATTTTAAGGGAGTATTGAAAAATGTTAGAAGTGTATGTGTTGCAAGTGGCAAGTGATGTGATGGTTTGCGTGTCAAGTTGTGAATGAATAGTTGGTTCATTCATTGTTGGGTAAGTGCACCAATCTGTGACACAATTTTGGAGCCAAATTGGAAAAAATCACCAAAAAAGGCTGAAATTGGCCATTTGGTGCACACTAAATTTGGCATCCACCAAATGTAAAAGTCAAATAAAACAAAAAAATTCCTTTCAAACCCTCATTTCACTTCAACCCATGGCTTGGCTTGGAGGATTTGAGGTTTGCAACTCACACTCGCGAAATATCATCCATTGTTTGCATCCTTAGCTTGTGATTTTTCACGAGGATGTTGCCAACACATCAGAGAGGTCGAAGATTGCAAAGAGTTATGTATTTTTATTCTATTTATTTAGAATGCAGATTGAAAGAGGTTTTTATAATAAAACTTGGTTCTAATTCTTAGGGAATGAATCTCCACCTTGAAACATTAAGAATTCACAATCACCCCCTCACGAAGAGCCTCCTATACAAGAACAACCTGAAACCCCTCCATTAATTCATAGGCATCCTCAAGGAACACAAGAAAATATTCTAAATGAAATTGAAAACAATAAAAGAGATATTGAACAATTAATTGGAATATCGACTGAGCATTCTGAAAGCCACCCTTATAGGAGAGGGATTGCTGAATCGTTGAACTCAATTGTAACTCATGTAGGAGAAATGAGCCAAAAAATAAATTTTTGGTCAAATAAGAGGCATGAGATGAGACAATTTTATGCTAGTGGTTTGTCATATGCAGATGTCAAAAAACAAAAAAATAGCAAAGTCGACTTGTGTGCCCTATTTATAGACTCAAGAACCAATACACCTTTGTCTCATGCATGCAAGAGGTTCCCCATCCATTGGTGCCATCGTGAATTAATTAAAAATAAATTTTGGGAGTGGTGGTGGATGGTATTTGACCAACCTCCATACAATAACCATGAGGTACCACAATACTTTTTGAGGAAACTCTATTGTGAGTTTGTCCTCAATAAAATGCCAAACTATTTTGACATCTTAGACTTTCAGGGTAGAGGTGGGGGCTCCACACATGATAGACCTGTTGCATAATGTAATCCATAGTTTTCATCGAGACCCTTGGCCAGACCCATGGTGGAGCATGTCGTTGTTCCTTCCATTGTTAAGGATAGTGTAGAGGTGGACACACTAGAGTCAATTGGCTCACTCACCTAAACCATTTTACAGTGTATGAAGCCTCTAGTAGAGCTTGATGTGGAGGAGATGTGTAGGCCTTGAGATCCACCCCACCATTGTGGTGCTTGTGGTGTTGTTTGTAGGTAAAATTATTAGAGTGCTCGTGATGCATCTACATAGCCTACATTAGCTGTAGAGGTGATGGCTTTCACAAATGATTTGTTGAATGATACATTCGACATTAACACTTAGGTGAAATATAGCAAGTTCATTTAATGTTGTTTATTAAATTATATTTTGAAATTTAAGAATAACTAAATTAGTAGAATTTTGATATGATGAAATTTCAGGGGCAGACTGTTCATGAGACATTCTCCATTCCTTCAGAACCTTATTCATTCTTAACAATGAGTCCACAGGTATGCAACTAGTATTAAATATATTATTATTGCATTTGAACAGTTGAATGTTATATTTGAATGTTTGTCTCATAGCATGCTTTGTATTTCAAACAATTTCCTAGTGGACCTTCAACCTCCACACATCGAAATTCATTTCCTCAAACAACTTTCACTCAGGTAGCCTTTATTCATTAATGGTGTTGTAAAATAATGTTAGCTAGTTTTCATAATTTTGCATATACACATCTAAAAAATTGATGAGAAACACAAACATTGCATTTGTATTCCTTTATCGTGTCACATTATCTTCTCCTAATTCACTTTTTGTTCCTTTATTCCTTCATAATCCCATCCCATTAACATTTAATAGTTCACCCTATTTTCCATGATCCCCTCCTAGCCCATCCCACTAATATCTTCTAGTCCATGCTATTTGTCATTATGCCCTTCTACTCCCATCTTATTGTACCCATTATTATTTCACCCTAGATGTTCCATGACCCCCTATGTTCCACCCTATGTTCCTTTATCCATTCTATGTTATACCATATTTATCCACGTTTCATCCTAGATAACTCTTCTCTATTATTTCTACACACATGTCAAGTTCACACTTCGTTTACTATAATCAAACCCTAGACACCTCCTAATTCACCCTATGTTGCATTATTCCCTACTAATCACATCCCATTAACCTCTAATTGTCCACCCTATATTTTGTTATCCCATCCTAGCCCATCCCATCAATCTATACTAGTCCATGGATCCTATGTTCCATTAATCCCTTCTATTCCCATTCCATTACCCTCTCTTATTTCACCTTATGTTCCATTATCCTCTCTTGGTCTTGTCCCATTATCTTTCCCTAATTCACACTATGTTCATTTATTCCCTCCTAATCCCATCCCATTAACCTCTAATAGTTCTTGCTATATTTTTTTATCCCATCCTATCCCATCCCATTAATCTGTTCTAGTCCATCCCATATTCCATTATCACACTTGACTCCCATCTAATTATACCCTCTATTATTTCACCATATGTTCCATTATCCCTTGTTGGTCTTGTCTCTTTATCCCATCTATGCTATAGCACCTCCATCCAAATTTTATCCTATACATCGTTAGAAGAAATAAATTTTCTTCCACTCAATATTGACCAACATTATCTTCTCCATTAGTGTTGCACACCTCAACAATCAACTTCATGTGCTATAGTAAAACCCTAGACACATCATAATTCATTGTATGTTCCAATATCCCTTTGAAAGCTTCTAGTAACATAGTAATCCTCACTTCATTCATGTGGGCTTCATTGTGGCATTATCACTATGTTGACAACATGGCCTCATTAACATTAGTTCATCAACATATGCAATACTAATCTCAATGAGCACTAAACTTTGGCATTTTCAAGAGTTTGGACTATCCTAATGGACTTAGTAATTTCACCATTATGTGATCTATAAGAACTATATTTTAGTCTCAACTAAGGCCAACCATTTACTCTTTCATTTATGATGTAGTTATAAATGGACTACTTGAACTTCTTTATATTGATGTTAGATATGTTGTTTCATTTGCAGTTGATGACATTAGACAGCCGTGGTGATGCTGGTGGCATGATGGACCATGGAGTTGTTGTAGCAATAGCTAGTTCCAATCCATTGAGAGAGGTATACAATAGATTAGTCGATTTGACATTATATTTACTCTTTTATGGTCTATTATAGAAAAAATTCACCATACTTTTATGTAGTTTAATTTCTATCTTGATGGTTGCTACAGGTGGTTGTCACTCCAGATCATGGATGTGTTAATGTTGTAAATGTGCATGATGACTATATATATGCGGTAAGTGATTATATTTTGTTATATGCCATTTCACAATTCAATTTCTATGTATTAACATCTTTAATTTTTATTGTATCAGTTGAAGGTCCAGAGTGAAGAGAGGAGGACTACTGAGCGTGTTCGAAAGACAAAAGAACCAACAATCACTCCATCCAACAAAATTTTGAAGGCAACATGGGATGTATTTCCTTCCCCTAGAGGGAAATGACTATGTATTAGTGTCATTTGTTGTATGCCTATGTGGCATTTTGGAACATATGTTTTGTACTATCGATATATACGTGACATTTTATGTCCATATGGCTCCTTTGTACTAAGACTATATGGATTTTTTGGCTCCATACAACTTTTTGATTAAAGAAAATCTTATTTTACTACTGCCATTCTTGAATGATGTTATCATGCGTATTGTGTAAATTGTATGCTTGAATGTTGTACACATGGATTTTGTTTACATCTAATGCTTAATTAGTTACTGTCGATTGCTCAATAAGCCCCATCTAAAGCCTATTGTGTAAATAAGCTCCATTAATGTTGGTTTGTATCCTTTGGAATGCTTCGATTACTTGTGCCTCACTTATTCACATGTATGCTTCACTTATTCACATGTATACTTCATGTATATTGCGTGTATTCACATGTATGCTTCATGCTTCCAATGCATAGCAGAAAAAATCTTTTGGGGAAAAAATCGACAAACCAAAAGTATAAGAGTTTTTGAAAAAATCAGGAAAAAATCACATTTAAAAAAATTTAAAAAATTGTAGAACAAGAGATAAAAAATATTTTTTTTGAAATTGAAAGGTATTTCCATAGCATATAGAGATATAGAGAACAAATAAAATAAATATTTTAACTTTAATGAATTGTAAAAAATAGATTTTTGTAGTTTATATTCAAATCGTTGATTACATTGCATTGCAAATCTTTCAAAGTCAAAGCATTACTTCACATTGCATATCTAATAACTAGATGTTGATAGATGAAAAAATTTCAATTAAAATATAGTTTCTACAAAGTCAACCTAAGTAGTTATGCAATTAATTCACATTGCATAACTAATAACTAGGAGCAGCTGCCAATTGAATTTTCTTATCATGGCATTCTATGAGACCATATTTCTTTGAGGTATTTTTTCAAAAAGTTCGTTGCCTTGTCTATGTTACCACATTTTTCATACATGTCTACCAAAGCATTTTGTCAAATAGTTCATTGCCTTGTTGCTATGGCTAAAAGACTAAAACAAGTACTTTCAAACAAGCTATGGATGGTTGGACAAAATATATCAAAAGAATAATAGTAAGCAATAGCATAGACAAGGCAATGAATTGTTTGAAAAAATGCATCAATTAAATGTGGTGATGAAATGCCATGACAATCCATAGACAAGGCAATGAACTATTTGAAAAGATGCCTCAAACAAATTTGGTCTCAAGGTGATAGAATGTCATGACAATCAAATTTATTTTGATTGTCATGGCATTCCATCACCATGAGACCTCATTTTTTTGAGGCATTTTTCAAAGAGTTCACTGCCTTTTCTATGCTACCACATTTTTTGGTGAAGGAGCACCATTAAATAGAAGTTGTCAATTCAAGGTTTTGAGGAGTAGGCTTTAGGTTTTGAGGTATTTTGTCTAAAATAAGGTCAATGAGACCATTTTATATTGTAATGCATCATTTTAGTTGATAGCTAGGTGTTTAGAAGGTCAAGTTTGGAAAAGGTGTAAAATATTGAAAAAAGATGTAAAGTTGCTAAAAAGTTGCAAAATTGCATTTTTAGGGAAGGCAAATGGTTATAGCATTTCAAAAGGAAGTTGTATGCATTAGGAAAGTTATTTTGGAGGGAAAATACATAAATAAGGTGGAAAACATCGATGTAAGTTGGATTTTTGAAAATTTGGAAGATTGGAACATCAATAATACTCTGTTTTTCTCCACTTTTTCTATATTTTCTGAGTTTGTAGTGATTGTACGGCTCGTACAACTGAATAATGTTTGAAATATGTTTTGAATTCATTTTAAGGTGTGATTTTTCCACTTATTTCATTTTATTTGAGCATCCAATAGTCGATTCGGTGTAAGTTTGAGCAAATTCTTTATGACTGGTTTTATACCCTATTTTAAGGGTTCATAGCCTTTAAAATGTAAACTCAACCCATTCCATTTTTTGTGGCTCTTGTAACTTGTGGAATGGGACTGAAAAATCAATAAAAACATGAGGGAATGTTGAGAGAGTGTAGAGGAGGCCTAAAAATGCATTGGGCATGAAGGCCTAGAGTGGAAAATTATGTTTTCCAAGTGGAAAAGAGAGGTTTTGATATGGTAATGAGTGAAGTAGGTTGGAAAAGCATTGTTTCTTATTTAATTGAGTATGTGTAGAGGTTTTTATACTGGTTTGAGGTGGTGGAAATTTTGATTGACATCTAAAAATTTGATTTCCATTAAAACCCTTGATTTTTGGCTATAAAAGAGGGTTTTGAGTTTAGGTATATTGAAGGGTGGATGTCTAAGAATAGATTGTGGAATATTTTGTTTGGTAACCTGTAGAGAGCTTCCCAATTGAATTTTGAGTGAAAGGGAAAGTTTAAGGTAGAGTCCCTTTGTAAAAGTGACCTAATTTGAGGCCTAGTTGGTGTTAAAAGTCTGATTTGAGAGAGTTGTATCAAAGTAACCTATTGAGTGGCTTTAGTATGTTGTTGAGTACCTTGATGGGTGTTTGAAACCCTGATGGTATTGATTTGAAAGGACAACACCAAGGAGATATACCTGATTGGCCAATTAGGCCAAATTTTCAAAGAAAATGTACTCAAAACTATCTTCCCATCCCAAATAACTGTAGACAGTCATTTACCAGACCACAAAACCTCCAAATCCATAATATTTAACCTGAGAACTGCTCCTTTAAGCCCACATTTACAAAACCCTCATTTTAGCAAGTTTAGGGTGGGTTTATTGAAAATCCTATCCCCACAACTCATAACACCTTTCCAAAGCATCAAACATGCTTAAGAGAACCTGTACATGCTTAAAAGTCCCTCACAAACTACTAACCCAAAGGATTTCAACTATTTCCACTCTTAAACCACTCAATTTCACCAAAACTCATCAAATTGACAACTAGGGCATCACACCAAACCACTCAACTCACCTCCCCTGATCCAAAAACCATGCACATATGTTCCCTACCCCTAATTATGCCATTCCACCAAGTTATAGTAGGATACAATGGGTGGAATGGCTGAAAAGTCATTTTTACACAATCAACTACTTGCATTTGACCACTTTTTCCCTAAGCGAGAATTCACCGTCACGAGAAAAGGCCTCTAAAATAGTGAAAATTGAGAGAGGTTATTGTAGAGGGTCCCAATGTGATCCCATAGGCTCAGATGAGAAGTTTCTATGAATCACGGTGTCTGAATACTAGCATACTGAAGTTTGCAGCCATTTTGCACTTTGGACTCTTAAGGGATTCTGTCGGTTGAATGTAGCTTGGAACTATTCTGCATGTTTCAATGCAAAATAGGACCATGCCTAGCATAAACATACCCATTGGGATGCATCAGAACAGTCTGTTTGGTCACACGAGTTGCAAAATGAAAGTTGCACCACTTTGCAACTTTCCATTACTTGCATTTGACAACTTTTCTGCAAGCAAGAATTCACCACCATGGGAAAAAGGCCTCTGAGATAGTGAAAATTGAGAAATTTTATTGTAGAGAGGCCCAATGTGATCCCATAGGCTTGGACGAGAAGTTTCTAATCATAATGGTGTCTAAATACGAACATGTTGAAGTTTGCAGTCATTTTGCACTTTGGACTCTTAAGGGATTCTACCGGTTGAATGTAGGTCATAGTGATTCTGCATGTTTCAGTGAATAAGATGACTATTCCTAGTGTAAACATACCCAACTGGATGTGTTAGAATGGTCCATTTGGTCACACAAGTTGCAGAATGAAAGTTGCACCACTTTGCAACTTTTAACTACTTGCATTTGATAATTTTTTCCGCAAGCAAGAATTCACCACCATGGAAAAAGGCCTCTGAGATAGAAAAAATTGAGAGAGGTTATTGTAGAGGGACCCAACAAGATCCCATAGGCTTAGACGAGAAGTTTCTAAGCATTACAGTGTCCCAATACGAGCATGCTGAAGCTTGCAGCCATTTTGCACTTTGGACTCTTAAGGGATTCTACCGGTTAAATGTAGCTTGGAATGATTCCGCATGTTTCGGTACGAAAGAGGACCATGCCTAGCATAAACGTACCCATTTGGATGCGTCGAAATAGTCTGTTTTTTCACATGAGTTGCAGAATGAAAGTTTCTTCACTTTGCAACTTTCCACTACTTGCATTTGACAACTTTTTCCACAAGCAAAAATTCACCACCACACGAAAAAGGCCTCTGAGATAGTAAAAACCGTGAGAGGTTATTATAGAGAGGCCCAATGTAATCCCACAGGATTAGACGAAATTTTTTAAAGAAAATTTACAGTGTCCGAATACGAGCATGCTGAAATTTGTAGCCATTTTGCACTTTGGACTCTTAAGGGATTCTACCAGTTGAATGTAGTCCGAAGTGATTTTGCAAGTTTTGGTGCAAAAAAAGACCATTCTTAGCATGAACATACCCACCCAGATGTGTCAGAACAGTCTTTATGGTCACACAAGTTGCAGAACAAAAGTTGCACCACTTTGCGACTTTCAACTACTTGCATTTGACCATTTTTCCCCAAGCGAGAATTCACCACCACGGGAAAAGGGCTTTGAGATAGCGAAAAATGAGAGAGGTTATTGTAGAGGGGCCTAACGCAATCCTATAGGCTCATATAATAATTTTCTAAGCGTCATAGTGTCCAAATATGAGCATGCTGAAGTTTGCAGCTATTTTGCACTTTGGAGTCTTAAGAGATTCTGTCGGTTGAATGTAGGTAAGAGTGATTCTGTGAGTTTCAGTGTGAAAAGGATCATTCTTCGAATCAACATACCCACATTGAAGCATTAGAACAGTCTGTTTGGTCACATGAGTTACAGAATGAAAGTTGCACACTTTGTAACTTTCAACTACTTGCATTTGACAACTTTTTTCGTAAGTGAGAATTCGACACCACGAGAAAAAACCTTCGAGATAGTGAAAAATGAGAGAGGTTATTGTAGAGAGGTCAAACGCAATCCCATAGGATTAGATGAGAAGTTTCCAAACATCACGGTGTCTGAATACGAGCATGCTGAAGTTTGCAGCCATTTTGCACTTTGGATTCTTAAAGGATTTTGTCGGTTGAATGTAGATCGAAGTGATTTCGTGTGTTTCAATGAAAAATAGGACCATGCCTAACATAAATGTACCCACCTAGACGTGTCAGAATAGTCTGCTTGGTCACACGAGTTGTAGAATGAAAGTTGCACCACTTTGCAACTTTCAACTACTTGCATTTGACAACTTTTTCCCCAAACGAGAATTTACCACCATGGAAAAAGGCCTTTAAGATAGTGAAAAATAAGAGAGGTTATTTTAGAGGGGCCCAATGTTATCCCATAGGCTCAGATGAGAAGTTTCTAAGCATCACAGTGTCCGAATATGATCATGTTAAAGTTTGTAGCCATTTTGCACTTTGGACTCTTAAATGTTTTTTCAGTTGAATGTAGCTCAGAGTGATTCTGTGTGTTTCAGTGTGAAAGAGGACCATGCCTAGAATAAAAATACCCACCTAGACACGTCAGAACAATCCGTTTGGTCACACGAGTTGCAAAACGAAAGTTGCACCACTTTTCAACTTTCAACTACTTGAATTTGACAACTTTTTCCCCAAGTGAGAACTCGCCACCACGGGAAAAGGCCTCCGAGATAGTGAAAAATGAGAGAGATTATTGTAGAGGGGCCCAACCCAATCCCATAAGCTCAGAATTATTATTTTTAAGTGTCACTGTGTCTGAGTATGAGCATGCTAAAATTTGTAACTATTTTGTACTTTGGACTCTTAAGAGATTCTATCAATTGAATGTAGCTCAGAATGATTCTGCATGTTTTGATGTTAAAGATGACCATTCCTAGCATAAACATACCCTCCCAGATGTGTTGAAATGGTTTTTTTGGTCACACGAGTTGCAGAACAAAAGTTGCACCACTTTGCAACTTTCAACTACTTGCATTTAACAACTTTTTTTCAAGCTATAATTTGCCACTACAAGAAAAGGCCTCCGACATAGTGAAAACTGAGAGAGGTTTTTGTAGAGGGGCCCGACACGATTCTATAGGCTTAGGTGAGATGTTTTGAAGTGTCACAGTGTCTGAATACAAGCATGCTGAAGTTTGCAACCATTTTGCACTATGGATTCTTAAGGGATTCTGCTGGTTGAATGTAGTTCAGAGCGATTCCACATGTTTCGGTGCAAAAGAGGACCATCCCTAGTGTAAACATACCCACCTGGACATGTCAAAATAGTCTGTTTGGTCACATGAGTTGTAGAATGAAACTTGCACCACTTTGCAACTTTCAACTACTTGGATTTGCAACTTTTTCCCCAAATGAGAATTTTCCACCATGGGAAAAGACCTCCGACATAGCAAAAATTGAGAGAGGTTATTGTAGAGGGGCCCAACACGATCCCATAGACTTAGGTGAGAAGTTTCTAAGCGGAACGGTGTTTGAAAACAAGTATGCTGAAGTTTGCAACTATTTTGTACTTTGGACCGCATGTTTTGGTGTGAAAGATGACAATCCCTAGCATAAATGTACCCACCTGGATGTGTGAGAACAATTTTTTTGGTCACACAAGTTGTAGAACGAAAGTTGCACCACTTTGCAACTTTCAACTACTTGCATTTGAACACTTTTTTCCCAAGAGAGAATTCACCACCACGGAAAAAGGCCTATGAGATAGTGAAAACTAAGAGAGGTTATTGTAGAGGGGCCCAACATGATCCCATAGGCTCAAAGGAGAAGTTTCTAAGTGTCACAGTGTCTGAATACATGTATGTTGAAGTTTGTAGCTATTTTTCACTTTGGACTTTTAAGAGATTCTCCTAGTTGAATGTAGCTCAGAGAGATTCCACGTGTTTTGGTGCAAAAGGGGACCATGCGTAGTGTAAACGTACCCACCTAGATGCATCAGAATAGTCTGTTTGGTCACATGAGTTGCAAAACGAAAGTTGCACCACTTTGAAACTTTCAACTACTTACATTTGACAACTTTTTCCCCAAGCAAGAATTGGCCACCACAGAAGAAGGCCTCTGAGATAGCAAAAACTGAGAGAGGTTATTGTAGAGGGGCCCAACATGATCCCATAGGCTCATATGAAAAGTTTATAAGCATCATGGTGTTCGAATATGAGCATGCTGAATTTTTCAGTCATTTTGCACTTTAGACTCTTAAGGGATTTTGTCAGTTGAATGTAGCTTGGAGTGATTCGACATGTTTCGGTGCGAAAGAGGACCATACCTAGTGTAAAAATATCCACCAAGATGCATCAGAATAGTTTTTTTGGTCACATAAGTTGCAAAACGAAAGTTGCACCACTTTGCAACTTTCAACTACTTACATTTGACAAATTTTCCCCAAGTGAGAATTCACCACCACGGGGAAATGACTTGGAGATAGAAAAAACTGAGAGAGGTTATTATAGAGGGGCCCAATTTGATCCCATAGGCTTAAATGAGAAGCTTCTAAGCATTACAGTGTCTGAATATGAGTATGCTAAAATTTGTAGCCATTTTACACTTTGGACTCTTAAGAGATTCTATTGGTTGAATGTAGCTCAGAGCGATTCCGCGTGTTCGGTGTGAAAGAGGACCATACCTAAATATGACTAAACAACTTCCAATTTCTTTCCCCATGAACTAAAACACGATGACTCTTGAACTTCCACCGTTTGACAATAAGTTGCAATTTTGACAATTGTTACACAATTTTGCAATTTTTACACAATTTTGCAATTTTTGCAATATTTTGCAACTTGGACTTTTGAACCACCTAAAGACCTATAAAATGACTACTTACATTATAAAATGGTCTAAATGACCTTATTTTTTGAATAAAAAGACTCAATTACCCCTAAACAACCAAAAGACGTCAATTGTCAACATTTGCATAAAATGCTCTTGGTGCCCCTGCACTAGTTAGTGCTTAGGGTGTCTTAATGTTTTTGGTCATGAATAATGTCCTTTGTGATGCAATGAAAGGGAGGTCCACAACTATCCAAACTCAAATTCACTTGAATAAATCAAACTTCCAACCTTCAAACCCTAACAAGGGTGACTCTTCTCAACTTCATTGTTCAGTCTTGTAGGTGTGCAACCTAGGTTTTCCTCTCACAAATTTCAAGAGACCACTCAAAGCCACAAAAAAAAAACCATTTCAAGAACCCATTAGGGAAATTTTAAACATATCATAGAATCACATATACTTACTTTGGAACCATACCACCAAACTGACTTTGAACGCTCGAAAAGGGGCTCCAATTAGCCCACTTTAACAAAGGAAATCTCCTTCAATCTTGATGCCCACTCAAAATACCAATGGAAAGTCCTCAAACTACCTCCAAAACCACAAATTATTCAACCACTGAGTCAAAACTCACTTTCTAAGACCCTCTTTCATGAAACCCTCATTTTTCACCAAATAAGCATCTGTTTATTGAAAAACCCATCTCTAGACCTCATTCAACCTCAAAGTCTTTTCAAACACTCTTATTTCACCCTAAAAAAACTTAATTCACCTTCAAATTATGCTTTCGTCAAATTTCTCACAAATTTCTTTCTTAAAACTTCTCAATTTCACCCATTTTCATTCTTTGTTCAACTAGGGCTTCAAGCCCAAACATCCAAATGACCTACCCTACCTTTGCAGATCTTCCATAACATCCAAATCCACCTGATAACACTAAAACAACCAGGTTCTAACCTTCTTCCAAACTATTGCTTCAATCTGCTACTTCAAGCTATGCCTCCTAGGCGTAAATTCATGCTTTTCCATAGGGGCAGCGTGAAAATTTCTACCAAATGTCTTTTCCACCCATTGTATTCTATTCTAACTCGGTGGAATGTCATAATTAGGTGTAGGGGGAATGTGTGCATGATTTTAGGAGTAGGGGTGGCCATTTGGGGGTTTGGGCATGATGCCTAGTTGTCAAGAATGTGTGTTTTGAGTGAAATTTGGAGGTTAAGAGTAGGTAGTGATGGAAAAAACTTGGGGCAACACTTTGTAAGAGTTAATTAAGCAAGGGAAGACATATTTTAAGGTTTTGGAGGAATTGAAACAATGAGGAAAGGTTTGGAGGTGAGTTTTTCAATTAACCCCCTTGAAACTTGTCAAAAGTGAGGGTTTTTTTGTTTTGGAGTGTTGGTGAGTGTTTCATTGGAAGGTGATTGTTGATTTAGTACTTATGTACCCTGGTCATGACTCTCCAATGGTGTTTTGTGTTTGGAAGGAAGATTAAATGGTATTTGTTTTGTTGAGAGTTCGCCACCCTGCTCTGCATCACTTTGACATGTTTATCGACATAAAACTATGATAATTTTTGAATTTCAATATGTAATGATAATGCAATATGAAATATGTAGTGTGAGACAATGAAATTTGTGTATTTAAACTTTAAAGTTAAAATGTTAAACTTTACCATTGTTCTTGTCTTCAAAGTTGTTTAAGCTATATAATTTAACCATAATATAACTAAGCAATATATGATATAATTTAACCATGTTATTCATTATTTTTTATTGTCAACTATATAATATAAGCATTATTTTTTATGCTATTGTACATTGATATTTAACCATTGCTCAAGATTAAATTTTTGAACAGTTTAAACATGCACATGACAAACAAATTATTTTGATTCTCAACTTCTATATATCAAATTATCCAATAATCAGGTATATGTCCATATACAAAAATGGCATCAACGCCAACTCAAACAAAGTTTTACAAAATGTGGCATATGCCATCTCAATATCTATTCAAAATATACATGCCAAAATGTCTATCTCATCCTAAACTACTGGTGGATCATCAAAATGGAGCCTCTTTGAAGCACTCTTTAGCTCTGAAGGTAACTGCACAAGAAAAATTCAAACCACAATTGAGATTAGTTATATTATATAATGTAAAATTGACTAATTAACATCAAGATCAATATACATTGAATTATAATTGAACTTTAAAATTGAAGTCTTGATTACCTCATAAATACATCTCTTCAAACCGTTATGAGTCTTAGAATATGCCCCTCTCAAAGAACCAATCATACCAACCTTTGCAATGTCAATCTATATATGTGAACAAAAACATCAAATTGATACAAGTTAGCATACAATTGTCAGTAATAGAAACATATTTACGAAACACAAAATAAAATAAACACATACCTCTTTAGGCATCTCTTTTTCTTTATCTCCTTCAGGTGTTTTGACACCTCCTCCTCGAGGTGTTTCAACACCTACTCCTTCAAGTGTTCCAACACCTACTCCTACAAGAGTAAAATAAGATAAAAATTGGTATGTGCAGGATCATCATGGAAAAAACAAGCCCTTAAGTGGCAAAAAAATCAAAAAAATCAGAGTTAGGCAACTTGACGTAAAAATTTGAATAAGTTATTTATATTATTTCAAAAATATGTAAGAATAGAATCTGTATAAAATTGAATGTAGTTTCTAAACTACTAGGTTTATTTTAAAAACAAAAATCGATTTGGTGAAAATTTGAAATTTCAATGCGGTGTAATTAAATTTGGGAAAAATAAGAAGTAGGTGCTGTCGACCACCCTAACCACAATAAAATGATAATATTTTTTATAATATTTTAGACATAAGTAGAAGACTGATGTTAGGATGTGATGCATATTTTTTGTAATCTTTTTCCAAGTAAATAATTAGTTATGAATTTTTTATTATGAATTTTAAAAAATATAAAAACTCGTATGTCTGACCACCTTAACTTGGTCAAAACTTCATGAAATTCAATTTTTATTTTTTTAATCCTATAGTAGGCAAAGCATATAATGTGATGCATGTTTTGGAATCCAAAAATGTGATACCGTTTAAGAGCTATAGATGTTTTTCAATCAGCCTATCAATAAGGACTTTAGTCATAATTCAAATAGAAAATGAGTAATAATTGTTTATTAAATTCAAAGAAAAAAATAATTTATATTGGTGGAAAGGTGAGAATCTCCTTTAAAAACCATTTTCATTTCATCAATTTTGGGTTAAAAAAAAGTCGTCAGCCACATACCCTATAAATACCCATCATATTGCCACTTTTTGGCCCATCATGATCCTGCACATACCCAAATATAAGTTAGCATATAATTTCATTAATGACAATTCAAATGACAAGCAAGTATATAATACATGAATTCAATCCTAAAAGGCATGGGTTGAAGTAGCATATTGAAGAATTTATTTTGAAGAAGGATAGAACTAGTTGGTTTTGGTGAAATTTTGTGGGGTTTGATGTGTTTGAAGGTTTGCAAGGATTGGGGAGGTCATGTGTCTGTTTGGGCATGAAGCCCTAGTTGAGAGAAGTGCATTTTTTAATGGAAAATTGGGGTTTTAGAGACTAAAAGTGGGTGAAGTTTGGGGAAAGCATAATATTAAGGATTATTAAGCATGTAAAGGCTTAAAAAATGGTGTTTGAAGTGGTGATAAGGTCATAGGAGGCCTGGAGATGGGTTTTTCAATGTATTCTCCAAAATCCCACTATACTGTAGGGGCAACTAGGCCAATTAGGCCTCTTTTCCAAAGAGACACCTTCCCAAACACCTGCAATCAAGTCAAACACCATGGAAAGTCATTAAATATGTTACTAAACTTAATATTTCACAATTTGCAGAGCTCCAACCGCTCACCAAGCTACCAATCCACTAAATCCTCACTCTCAAATCACCAAACCTAAGTTTTCCAAGGAGCCTTATTGAAAATCACTCTTCCCATAGTTAACTCTAACATCCAACACCCAAACATACCATATGATGTCTATATATGCTCAAAAGACTCTCACAAATGACTGCCCCAAAGGATTTCATTCATTCACACTCTAAAACCACTCAAATTCACTCAAAATCACACATTTTCACACCCAAGGCTACATGCTATGACTCTAAAATGATCTCCCCTACTCCAAGAATCATCGTCTAACCTATTCCCAACCTAATGGACTCATTCCATGGAGCTACAATATATACATTAGGTGGAATGAGCCATTAAATCACTTGATGACCCCAAAACTTGAAATTTAGACTTCTAGACCAGCCTACAGTAAAATCCACCCTAAGAGCTCAAAACAAGATGGATATCAATGCCACAAAAACCAAAACGTGGCTAAAAAATCCCTCTACCCAAATAAAAACACTTTTATTCAATTTTCTTCAGTACGGGCTCATGCAATTGACTAGTACAACACTAAAAAGGAGAGAAAAACAAACTCAGATTTATAAAGAAAATAGAGCTTTATTGATCAATGCTTGTACAAAATCTTTCACTCTTCTCCACACACTCCTCATTCAAGATTCACATACATATATTGAACTCCCTTAATCAAGAATTGATTGAAAACCAATTCCACAAGTGACCTTTGGCCTTCCCTCACCGTTCAACTTCCCCACTATGCATTTCTTGCACTTCAAAATTTGAAAAATGACACTTTGCACTAATTTAGCAAATTTGAAAATAAAACCGTCTAACTCACTAATAACCACTAAAATAGACTCATTACATCAAGAAATGGTCTATATGACCTTATCCAAGCCAAAACAAGACTTCATCACCCTAATGACAACCACTGAAGCTTTGTGTCCCTGCACCAAATAGAGAGCAACACATAACCATCATTTTGCATATCTACATTAATGCAATTTTGCAAACCCTTATACAATCAAACTTAAACACTTGAAATAAAGCAACGATGAATAAAATGACTTTACAAATTCAATGTGCATACTTACCAATCAATGTAGGTAACCATCCAGGTCTACTCTACTCTTTATTTTGTCAAGTATTGCCTCATGGTCGGACTCACACACTTTCCACAAGTTCTTGTTTGCGGGTCTGCCTTTATATTTTATCAAATGAACATTAGTGGCAATGACAAGTTTCAAGTAGTGAAGAATCTTCTGATGCATGTCAAAGTACTCAAACAACCAAATTGCAACATTCTTAACTGGGTACCTTTTAAGCCATGTTCTAGTAACAACCACCGAACCTATAGGATATTCTATGTTTTCCCCATCTATAACTCGGGCCTCCAATTTCTTTTTGGCCTCAATACAATGACAGGTAATAATTTGTACCTTCTTCATTATTTTCATCTGCAATCACCACATATACATGCCATGCATTGATATGTTCATCTTGTTAGATGTATTTAATGAACATCAAAATAAAACCTATAAGTAAGATATATTACCTAGTTCTACAAGGTCTGATACATGATCAAAGTCAATGGATGATTTCATCTCCATGATTTGTAGAGCCATCAGGAGCTGATAAGTGTCAAGTGAGGCTAGACTTCTTATAGACCATTTTTCAACCCACTCTATTGACTCACAATCATTCCATGCTTGAAGTGTACATGCAGAAAAAAAGCATGCCATCTTCCATGTATGGATAGTCCATGTACCTGCATTGGAGCTTCTAAAAGAGTGTATCTCGCTCAATCCTATTAGTGTACAATAGTCCTTATATTTTTCAATGTTAGTATCATCTACTAAATGAAAAAATATAAAAACTAAAGAATTACCTTGACTACCTGGACCCATTGCATGATTGCACCACTCGACAATTGATCTTACATCTGTCAACTTTACACTATCTTTGTACTTTAACTCTTCTCGTTCTAGGGATCTTTTGATACATGCACCTGCTCCATCATGCTCCCCCTTTCCATACCCGACCTCTGAGAAGTTCCACATATGTTGAACACCATTGATCCTATGCATCCTAATCAACTAGTAAAACATTCTAGTGTTATTGAATTGTGATGTACAGTTATCTGACCATATGATATGTTGACTGAATGATATTCCCTTGCTAGCTAGATGAACATAGAACATCTAAAAGCAACCTTACACAAACTTGGTAGAGTGTGTGTGATCATCATTGATGTAAAAGTGATACTCCCTCAATACTTTCCTGTTATCCTCTGTACTATCATTTGCATGAATGAATGCTATATGCACAAATATAGCAACTTGTGTGGAGTTTTAGTACTGTGATTGCACCTCATTTTGTGACTGTAGTGTGTAGTCCTTTGTGAAGTTGACAACTGAAATGATGCTATGAAGTGGAAATGTGTCCTTGCATAACTTTAAATGTGAGTCCAACCATTGAGCTCTATGTGTATGCCTTGAATTCTCATACACCACCTAATCACGAAAAATTCCCAGAAACTAATATACTAGAATCTTATCACTGACCAATTCACACTTCTTTCCTTCTTTCCCATCTTTTAGATTGTAGGCCATTGTCTTATATTTGCCAAATTCGACAATTTTGTCTCCAATTGTGTGTGTACTAGCCATGTATTGGAAAATTGGCAAATGTTGCATGCCACCACAATGATCACATGTGCCATCCAAACATGACTTGTAAAAAATTTTACCATCCTCTCTTTCATATAAAATGGAAGATAAGAATTCCCTTGAGGATTTTTGTGGAGGCCTTATGTTACATTCCTACAAAACATTATCAGTATGCATATCTACACATATACGTTGATAAACATCATAATGGTTAGAAAACTCAATATGTACTCTACAACAACAAATAGTGCGTGTGAGATTTATTTTGACATAAAAAGGCTTTAGCATTTCAAAATACCTTTTACATATTTTAATTTTAGGAAATTTTTGTACAAAATCAACAAAAAATTGGGTTTTAGTGGTATCCAAATAATGCTTTGGATGTGGCTCATGGATTTTACTAGCAATTCTCCTTCTTACAACATCTCTTTGATTAGGAGAGGTCCTTGTGTTATCCTTCCAATAATCTACTATTAAAGATCTCAAGCCTCGAGCAATTCTTTTATCTTTCCGTGGCACTCTACCTGAGAATTCCCATAACTCATTGCTATTTGGATCCTCCAATATTTCACACCTTCCTTTGGCTCTCATTAGAGATGATCTACTTATTTTCAAAGACTTAATTTTCTTTGTAAGGTTCACCTTGTTCCTTATTTGACTACTTAACGATGTTTTCATCACACGTCTTGTGGTACAACTATCCTTCGTGTGTGCGGTAGAACCCATGCTCTCATATGCACTCATCAAGTTCTTTACAATGGAATTTTCACTTGAGTCATTCAAAACTCTCAATCCAAGAGCCTTCATGGTGGGCATAAATTTGAGTCACCTCATCATTTGAACAAATAGTTGGCATCTTCCACCCTCACTTAGCTTCTCAAAAAATAAACTCCATATCCTCTGTGTAGATATTTGACATGTACACTTTGACATCTTGTCAGGCATCCATTTCAAAAAATTGGAATAAATTTCAATAAAAAATATAGGTTTTCTATGCAAAACTCTAGGAGGATTTCTCAAATGTAAATTTGTGTCAACAACATTGGGGATAGATTGTGTACCTTCAATCGGAGGTGCAATTGATGACATACCTTGAGATTGACATGTAAATGATATTGTACCTCCAACTTGAGATGTAATTTGTGGAGTGACTTCAAATAGAGGCATGTTTTCTGATGTACTTTTGAAACACAAGGTTGTTGATGGTGTATCTTCAACTGTAGATGTGATTTCTGATGTACTTGGAAGACCACATGTTGTTGTTGGTGTGTCTTCAACTAGAGATGTGCATTGAACTTCACCTATGGTTAATGATGTGCCTCCAACTTGGGGATCCATTTGTGTCCTTCCATGGACTTTGTTCACTCATGCCCTATGTTTTTACAATTGTACATCTCTCTTAGATTGCATGGGGATTTTTGGTTGTATGGGCTGCAATTCATTTGCTTCATGAGCTGCAATTTTTTATTCTCTTCTCCTTGCATTTTTTACTACACGTTCTTCTGGTGTTATAGGCATTGGTCATTTCCTCAGCATGACGTTGAATGCTACATGTTCATAGTCACACATAGAAAAAAATTAAGTAATGCATTTTATGAAACATATTGATAATGCTAATTACATTGCATTATATTGAACACACCAAAGCATTTTATGAAAGAAGGCAACGAGCTGTTTGAAATTATCAAACATGTCTATATACTACAAATTTTTTCATACATACATCTACCTCCATACCACAAGAAAAGTACTTGTAATTCATTTTTTCAAACATATCCATACCACTAATTACATTGCATATTGTGGTTATTTGAGACATTTTGGGCAATAAATTTAAACGTTGCAAATCATGTCAAAAAGTTGTCAAGGAGGCTGAAATGGTATTTTTATTGTTTGGAGTCATGTTATTAGGTTGAATAAGGTCTAATTAGACCAATTCTAATGTTTTGGGGTGGTTAGAGTGAGTTAGGGGTCAATTGTGTCAAAATTACAAAAAATGCAAAAAATGTTGAAGAGTTGTCAATGGAAAATGTAAAAGTTGTAAAGAGGGAAATCCAAAGGTCATTTGGGTTTGAAAATTAGTTGCTAATGTTGAATGTGGTTAGAGAACCTTTAAAAAATGCTTGTGAACTGGGAGAGCTTGGAATGTAATTTTCAGAAGATAAGTAATTGAAACACCCCTTGTCTGTACGGTTACGTACATAAAAATTTTGATCTTTCATGGAGTGAATCTTGTGGGTAGCAGGCCTAACACCATTTTAGACTTGGTTTGGATTTATTTCAATGGTTTTGTGCATTTTAGAGACATATTATAGAGGATTGGTCTATATACCCTATTTTAAGGGTTTTGAGTGTATGAAAATGACATTTTAAGCCATTCCACCCAATGTTTTATTCTGTAACTTGGTGGAATGGCTCACTAGGGAATTTTTTAGGTGTGTACATGGTTTTTTGGAGTAGGGAAGATGTTTGAAGGCTTTTTGTATTGCTGTCTTGAAGGTTTTTGTGCAATTTTTTTCTTGAAAATGGAGGTTTTGAACTAGGGTTTGGTGAAATATTGATGATAGAGGCTGGTGAATGAACTTATAAGTATATCCAGACATAATTAAGGGTGTTTGAAGTGGTGGCTGGGCTAGAGAAGGTCTGGGATATAGTTTTTCAATAAACCCCCATGTAAATTGCCTAAAATGAGGGTTTCTTGTTTAGATTTCTTGGGAAGTGTGTCACTGCAAATAAATGGTGAAATTGGAGGTTTTGTTGACTGATTTTTTCTACACCATTGATCTTTTGGCTTGAGGAGGAGTTTCCAATAGGGCCCCTTTGTAAAAGTGACCTAATTTGTGGTCTAGGACAACGTAGGTGCTTTGTTTTGTCAAAGTTGTTCCAAATAAACCTAATTGTGTTTTGAGGTCAAGAAACCTTTGTTGAAAACCTACAAGGAAGAATAGGTGATTTTGTGGAAGATAGGAAAGGAAATGCTGTAAAATCTGAAAGAGGGTTTGAATTGGTTTAATTTGAGGTTGGAGACAAGTTACTTCCCTGTTTGACATCAGATTTGTACAAAATTGCTTCATGTAAGAATTGATCAATGTTAAGAAGGGTTTGAGGGGAGTATTTGGTGTGTGGAAAATTTCGTAGGAGAAAAGACTTGTGTCAAACCCAGGGTATAAGTTGCTGCCACCTTTGGAAACTAGAGAATCTTGTGCTTATTTTCTCTTTTTTTTCTTCTTCTTAGAATGGTAAATGGTATGAATGAATAGAAACTTGCATTAAACCAACTATGTCTTGAGTCACTTGAAATTATCTAAGCACATGATGAAGGTGAAATTTTTATGGCATAAAAAAAATAATGGAAACTTGCACATTAACATTGATGAAAGCTCTTAGGTTTTCCAAATTAGTTGAAAATAACAGTTTTCCCACAACCATCAGTAATAATGAATTTAATTCTCAATTCTATGTGTAACAATGAAGATTAATAAAATCATCAAATGAATGGTCTAAAAATTGTGAAAAAAAAACAAAAAAACTCAATATAAACATCTACAGGTCTAAAATGAAATAGAGTGAATTTCACTAGCCATGCTAGAAGTGGACTACTATAAGCAATGCAAATAGAATTCATAAGTAAATTTGTGTTAAGTAAATTTTTATTAAGTAAATGTCATGTTTTTCATTTTTTTGTTCTTCAAACTCGTAAAAATTAAACTTTTTTATGCAACTCCCATCTAATTCAATGTTGAATTCTATGTGTAGTTGTTATGATTAATAAAATCATTAAATGAATTTAGTTTATATTGTCAAAAACAAAAAATATACTAAATATAAACATTTCAATATTACCAAAATGAATATTTTACTTGAGCTAATGTAAAATGATGTAGAAACTTCATAATGTCTTCTTCTACATTGTCTAGCATGCAGATTGGTGGTAAATAGGTGATGGATCAAGCATAGATTGGTACAACATGGAGTCAACTGCATAAAAAAAGGCATTTTTGAATCAGATAAAGCAGTGAAATAGACAAATACAGAAGCATGTGGGCCTGAATCATGAGGTCAACCCTTATTTTACCATTTCAAGGTAAAATACATTCGACGCTTGCCAAATTTGGTGAGCGCCAAATGTGTTGTTTTGAAATATTCACCTTCAATAGAGACAAAGGGAGTGAGACTTGGGATAGAGAGAGAGGTGATAGGAGTGAGAGAGATTAGTCTAGTTAGTTTGGTAGTGATTGAGACCTAAGAGTGATAGAGGCTTGAGAGGGATAGAGAGTTATCCAATTATAGTGGGGGAAATACTTGACAATGGGAGAGGGGTTGGGAGGGATGAGACCTGAGAGATACAAAAAGACAAAAGGGGGAGAGAGAGAGAGAGAGAGAGGGAGTGTAGGAGAGGGGGTTGGAGTGAAATATATTTTTCCAGGTAGGGTGGGAGGTAAGTGAGACTTGATAGAGAGGGAGTGTGAGAGAGGGCATTGGAGTGACACAAATTAGTATAGGTAGCATGGGAGGAAGTGAGACCCAAGAGAGAGAGAGAGACACTTGAGAGGGAGAGATTTATTTAGTCATGGTGGGGGGAAGACCTGAGAGGAGTGGGAGAGAGAGAGAGTGGGAGATAGAGGGATGGGAGACCTAAACCGTCAACCCTAAACCCTTAAAACCATACCCATAAACCCTCTACCAACTACCCTCAACACAATGCCCTCTACCCTCAACCCTTAAACCTTTTTAAACCAAACTAAACTCTCTACCCTAATCCCTCAACCCTCTACCCTCAACCCTTAAACCCTTTTAAACCCAGCTAAACTATCTACCCTAATCCCTGAACTCTCAACCCTTAATCCATCAACCCTTAAACCCTAAACCCTAAACCCTTAA